>PVJD01000176.1:0-585919 GCA_004026545.1 Mormoops blainvillei
TGGGCTCAAAGCGTTAGAGGCTCGAACATCTCACTCAGGTGTTTGGGTTTCAGCTTCGTTCCACAGTGACCACGTGAAACCAAAAAAGTCAGCATTCATGCGGCCTGTCACTACCAGAACCAATAAGTAGGGACAAGGATTGAATCTTTATGGGCGCTTTATTCAGATGCCAGCTATCTGAGAAGACAGTGAGTTCTGGACCCTAAAAAACCATCTTAGCGCCTCGTCTCAAGCCAACATTTTTTTTTTAAAGATTTTATTTATTTTATTTTTTAGGCAGAGGGGAAGGGAGGGAGAAAGAGAGGGAGAGAAACATTAATGTGTGGTTGCCTCTCGTGCGCCCTCTACTGGGCACCTGGCCTGCAACCCAGGCATGTGCCCTGTACTGGGGAATCAAACCAGAGACCCTTTGGTTCATAGGCCAGTGCTCAATCCACTGAGTTACACCAGACAGGGCTCAAGTCAACCTTTTTTCTAAGAAGAAAAAAATGGTAGGTAAGGGGTTTGGAATTCAGGGAAAAGTTTAATCAGATAAAAGCTGTAGTCCTATGATTTCCTTCTCATCCCTTCACCTGCCGACTGGTGATTCTTTATCTGCGTCCTGGTTGGTGGATGTTCTCTCCCTAGAGCACAATGGCTCAGATGCCATCTTGATGGCTTGCAGTCCTCCTGGGACCAAAGGTCAAATTGCTTACAGGCCTCCTGGAGTCAGGGTAGGTCTGGTCATACATTCCAGTTCCTGGAACAGCTGCTTTCTACATGTATTAATCACTAAGCCATTAACTATACAACTAAAGCTAAAAATGTTTAACTCTTGAGTTCCCCCATCATAAGGAGTCTTGAGTAGAAGCAGCAGCTGTGAGTTGATGGCAAGAACACTTGTTGGAAATCAGAAGACCTGGGTCCAAACTTTGCCTCGATCACTACGGGAGATCAGGAAGTCCCTCTGAAGCTTTGTGTCTTTGGTCAGGTTCCCTAGGAGCAGGGCCTGAGGCAGGGACCACGGAGGCAGGGCGCTCAGACAGAGGAATGTGGGAAGCACTCAACCGCACAGTCGTCCCTGAGGCAGGGGCCAGGCTCTGTACCCTGCGTGAGTTATCATTGTCCACTGTAACGTGCAGGCATCTCAGGGAGAGGGAAAGGCTGCTCCTGCTAGCCAGGGTGGGTCTCCAGAAAGGACACAGGTGCAGCCTTTGCCATTCCTGCAGCCGGGGATGGGAGTGCCCACCACTAAAGTGGATGGGTATATGTTATCACCAGTGTGTCCTGTATCTGGAGTCCACTTCTTTAAAAAAATTTTTTTAATAAATCCTCACCTGAGAATATGTTTATGGATTTTAGAGAGAAAGGAAGGGAGAGAAAGAAACATTGATTTGTTGCCTCCAGACTTGCCCCAACTGGGGACCGAACCTGCAGCCTAGGTATGTGCCTTGACCAGGGACCGAGACCACAGACTTTTGTGTAGTGGCTGGCCCTCCAACAAACTGAGCCACCCGGACAGGACTGGGGTCCACTTTTTTTTTATTATTGGTATTCTATTATAGTTGTCCCAATTTCCCCCTTTGTCCTCCCCCACCCCTGCTCCCACAGTCAATCTCCACACTGTTGTCCATGTCCGTGGGTCATTCATACATGTTCTTTGACTAGGTACCTCCCCTTCCTTCCACCGTTATTCCCCTCCTCCCTCTCCTCTGGCCACTGTCTGTTCCATGTTTCTATGTTTCTGGTTCTATTACAGTCATTAGTTTAGTTTGTTCATTCGATTCCTCTTAAAAGTGAGATCATACAACATCTGTCTTTCACCGACTAGCTTATTTCATTTAGCATAGTACTCTCCAGTTCCATCTGTACTGTCACGAAAAGTAGGAGGTCCTTCTTTCTTTCTGCTGCGTAGTGTTCCATTGTGTAAATGTACCACCGTTTTTTGATCCATTCTTCTACTGATGGGCACTTAGGCTGTTGCCAGCACTTGGCTATTGTAAATAGCACTGCTATGAACATGGCGGGGCCTAAGTTCTTTCGAACTGGTGTCTCAGGATTCTTAGGGTATAATCCCAGCAGTGGAATTGCTGGGTCAAAAGGCAGTTCCATTTTTCGTTTTTTGAGGAAATTCCATACTGTTTTCCACAGTGGCTACACCAGTCTGCATTCCCACCAACAGTGCAAAAGGGTTCCCTTTTCTGCACATCCTCGCCAGCACTTGTTCGTTGATTTATTAATGATAGCCATTCTGAGAGGTGTGAGATGATATCTAATTGTGGTTTTAATTTGCATCTCTCTGATGGCTATTGATGCTGAGCATCTTTTCATAGGTCTGTTAGGTAGATGTTTAGGAGAAAGAGGGTGGGTGGCAGGAGGCCCATAGCACTTGCAGTAAAAGCTCATAAGTAACTTTGATTAACTGCCTCTGGCCACGTATCTGCTTTTAACAGGATAACAAGAGGTGGTCTGGAGCAAGATAAAAATCTGAGTTAACAGGCTTCCACCCATACTTACGCTTAGGAGGTCAGGCCCTCCCTTGGGAGGAGGAGTGTGCACCATCTCCTCCCACCAAATCAATATACAATTCCCTCACACCACCCCCAAATTATGTAAGTCCTCAGGACAGAGACCAGCACCTGTGCTTTCCCACCCACCTCAGCTAGGCCTGCTCTCTACCAGGAGAATGTATCACTAATAAACTTTGCGGACATACCAATAGGCTTGCTGATCTGTAATTCTTCATGGCATTGACAAGAAGAACCAAGCCTCCCACAACTATCTATGGGCCATCTGTATGTCCTCCTTGGAGAAGTGTCTATGCAGGTCCTTTGCCCATTTTTAATTGGATCGTTTGTCTTCCTGGTCTTGAGTCATATATATGAGTTCTTTATATATTTTGGAGATTAAACCCTTGTCCAATGTATCATTGGCAAACATGTTCTCCCATACGGTCGGTTCCTTTTTCATTTTGATGATGGTTTCTTTAGCTGTGCAGACGCTTTTTAACTTGATGCAGTCCCATGCATTTGTTTTTTCCTTTATTTCCCTCACCCTAGAAGATATATGGGCAAAAATATTGCTTTGTGGGATATCTGAAATGTTACTGCCTATATTTTCCTCTAGAACTTTTATGGTAGCACTGACACAGATCTGATGAGGTCACTGAGGAGGAGCAGGGAGGGACTGTAGGAGGGTTTTGCCCAAGGCAAAGGTAGACAGTCTAGGACGAGCTTCGCTGGGAAGCTGATGCCTCTAGAGCACATGGAATTTTGAGCCAGAAGTTTTGAAATGAAAAGAGGGCAGAGACTGGCTCGCGGACTCTTTTTTCCTCGAGGATGCCTGGATGATCGTGCTGTAGCTGCCTGTGTTTCCCCATGGACAGTACTTTGGACGGGAAGGAACTCTGGACATAGCCTAGGATCAGGCAGGCCTGGCAGAGGGGGGCAGGGCTATTCCTCTTGGGTGTTCTTGAGGGGACGAGCTCTGGGGCAGAAGCCTGCCATTCTTCCAAAATTGCGTACCTTTTGTATCTTATGTTGTTTTAGTCCATAAACTAACCCTATAGAAATAAGATAAAAACTAACAGGGGGAAAGGCTAGGAGAACTCAAGTGTTAAAGATTTTAGCCTTAATTGATAGGCTTAAGTGATTAAGACTGTGACTAATGCATGTGGCAAGCCATTATTCCAAAATTGTATAGTTTTTTAATAAAGATTCCTTTCCTTTATCACCAAATCTATGCCTCTGGAATTTTTCCTAGAGGGTGGAGGCTGGCAGCAGGACCCCCCTTGCTGTTCGGTAACATCACTGACTTATACATAACTCATTTATCCATTTTGAGTTAATTCTGGTGTATGGCGTAATCGGTGGTCTAGTTTCACTTTTTCACATGTACCAGTTCAGTTCTCCCAATACCATATATTGAAGACACTTGTTTTTACTCCATTATGTGCTCAGGCACCTTTGTCAAATATTAATTGACTATAGAGACATGGGTTTATTTCTGGGCTCTCTATTCTGTTCCATTGATCTATGTGTCTGTTCTTATGCCAGTACAAGACTGTCTTGACTACAGTAGCCTTATAGTATAGTTTGATATCAGGTATTATGATCACTCCAACTTTATTCTTCTTTTTCAAGATTCCTGAGGCTATTTGGAGTCTTTTTTGGTTCCATATAAATTTTTGGAGTATTTGTTCTAGATCAGTGAAATATGCCACTGGTATTTTGATAGGGATTATATTGAATATGTAGCTTGCTTTGGGCAGTATGGATATATTTTTAAAATATTTTATTTATTTTCAGAGAGAGGGGAAGGGAGGAAGAAAGAGAGGAAGAGAAACATCGATCAGTCACCTCTAGCATGTCCCCCAACCGGGCAACCCAGGCATGTGCTCTGACCAGGAATTGAACCAGCGATCTTTTAGTTCGCAGGCCAGCCAGCGTTCAGTCCACTGAGCCACACTAGCCATTTTAATGATGGGAATTTTAATGACATTAGTTCTTGCAATCCGTGAACAGGGTATATGCTTCCAATTATTTGTATCTTCCTCAGTTTCTTTCTTCAGTGTTGTGTAATGTTCTGAGTGCAGGTATTTTACCTCCTTGGTTAAATTTATTCCTAGGCACTTTATTTTTCTTGTTGCTATAGAAAGTGGGATTTTTTCCCCCTCGTTTCTCTTTCTGATAGTTCATTGCTGGTGTACCAAAATGCGGTGGCCATTTCTTTAAAACAATTTTAGCACACTGGCCTCATCGAGGTTGTTGTGGGAGCCATGAAACAAATCCTAAACTGAGAAATGGTAACAACGGGCACTAGAACGTGCTACTGAGTGACTTCAGGGCAATAGTGTGCTGGAACCAGCTCGTGCTGGCTCACAAGAGCTAAGTGCTACATCTTCAGGAACTTTACAAGCTGATTATGACACACAACCATTATTAAAAATTAAATTATATAAGCTTACAATTATATAACTATATTAAAAACAAGAGTATGAAATAATCCAAAACTCATCATTTCCTAATTATTCTACTACATTTACTAGCTTGAGGTGATTTACATCTATTGTATTGGTAGGGTGGAAATATATAATGGTGAGCTGCTGTGTGTCTCTTCCCAACTCCACATTCAAGGACCTTGAAATTGACCATGGTGGGGGGAACTGATGCCACAGAAACTGAAAAACCCTATACAACAGGGCTTCTCTTTTTCCCAGTGAATCAGCTGTTAAATGTTAAGCAGCACATCTCAGGTTCAGACAGACTCACTCTTCCCTTCACACACAAAAACACCCACATAATGGCCAGCTGCCTGTCCAAGAGAAGGTTCTCCCTGGGCAACCGGAAGGGGGGCGGGGGTGGTAGGTGAGAAGCTTTGTTTGTTCTTGGAAGGTTTAAAGCTTGGTGTTAGTGAAAAAAGAAATGCGATCAGGGTGGGGTGAGGGGAGTTTCTCTCCCCTGCCCTCCCACCCCCATCCCCATACCATTGCAGGCAGGATTCACCTGGTCATGGCACTTGGCCCCTGTGAAGCAGAAGGAGTTTATGGCCCATGAACATTTCTCAGGTGATTGAATAATCTTAAATCATGACTGTTCATCAACTCATTTAAATGCTGTCTCGTGTCCGAGAGCGTGTGGCATGACTTATTTCAGACCCCGTTTTGATGAGGGCATGAAAGATGGGGGCTCATTATGAACCAGGGGCTCCCTAGCAGGGAGATGGCATTTCTCCAGCTCCTGACACTTCAGAACTGAAGCAGTTAGTCTCTTTGAAGACTAACTTTAATTATTAGGGCTATTTTTATAAAGCTTTTGTTATCTCATAGACAAATTCTTCGTTGTAAATGAACTCTTAGAGGGCTCTTAATAGGTCCTCTTGCACAAACACTCATGAAATTGTGACAAATCTTGATCTTAGAAGTGCTCACCAGCCCTGGCTGGTGTGGTTCAGTTGGTTGAGCATCGACCTACAGGTGGAAGGTCTTGGTTTGAATCCCGATCAGGGCACATGCCTGGGTTGCACATTCGGTTGGGGCACATGCAAGAGGTAACTAATCAGTGTTTCTCTCTCATTGATGATCTTCCCCCTTCCCTTCTCTTTAGGATCAATTAAAAAAAAAAGAAGTGTTCACCGTCCCGTCTGTCAGGTCAGGTCCACTCTCCGGGGCCTACCCACCCAGAGGAGGCGGGAGGCGGGAGGCAGGAGAAGCACCCATCTCCAGCCTGGCCTCTCCCACTGAACTCAGCTGTAAAGCTCACAGGCATGAAGTATAGACACTTATTAAAAACACACACCTCCTCCTGCTCACCTCCCAGGGGTTCTCCGTCAATAAATTGGCATTAATAAGATAAACTAATTGGGGGTAGCCAGGCCCATAGGCTGCGTTCTCAGCTGCTACCACCCAGCTCCCAGCTCATGCTGATCCTGGCAGCCACAGGGAATTATTTGGGGAAGGGGAGAGGGGGGGAGGCGGGAGAGGGGAGGGGATAAGGCAGAAACAGAGGAGCCTGGGGTCTGGAGCGCAGGGCCCCTGGATTGTTGCAAAATGCAAGTGGCGCCTGCTCTGCTGCCCCAGCCTGGTGGGTCTGGTCCCGTGCAGAAGGAGGCGCCCTTAGCCATTACAGGTCCGGCCCTTTGGCAGTAATGGGGAGGACTAGCGAGGCATATTTTCCTGATAGAGAGCCCATACACATAGTCAGAAAATATTTCTACGTTTGCTATGTGCAAGAGGCAGTGTCAGAAAGATAATCTGGAGGCTGAAATGTGGCAATGGATGGGACATGTCAATGGTTTATGGAAAACAACAGGAAATCTTACCCAGAAAACCAGTGGCTGCCATGTTAGAGATCTTCTGCGGTTGCTACAGGAAGACAAATATTTTCTTTGGCTGTATTTCAATAGCCAGCGTGATTGTTCCTGTCTGGTATGTTTATTTCTCCAAGAAATAATTCTGGCAAAGTCATGTCCATTTCAAACATAAGAAAGGAAACATTACTTTTCAGGCTACAAGGAACCCAAACCTCCTTTTATTTTTTCCTGTGGTCTGTTCATTTTTTAATATATTTGGCCAGCATTTATTCATCAAGGGGGTATTCTTTACAGTGTGCTTTTAGATGTCCTCGGATCTGTCTTAGACCGCAGATGCTCATATAATTCCATGACCAGCAGCTAGCACATCAGCACACAGATGGAGGTCCTTCGTTTGCACAGGCCCGCCCTGGCCTGCTGGGCGCAGCTCCACATGGCACCGGTCAGGATGCAGTTCAGTGCTGGCTGATAGAACTTTCAGCTCTGATGGAAATGTTCTGAGATCTGTATTGTCCACTTGAAATGTGGCTGGTATAACTGAAGAACTGCATTTGTAATTTTAGTTCATTTAAATAGCTGCATGAGGCTAGTGGCTACCGTCATCAGACAGTACAGTCCATGTTCATAATAACCCTGCTTTCATTCACACATTCATTAATTTCTTCGACAAATATGTATGGAGCTTCAGCTATGAGTAGCATGCTGTGCCGTGCTCTGTGGGCACAGGATTCTCTGCTCTTGGGAAACCTCCAGTTGGGTTGGGGAGACATGCCTATAAAGAAACACGAAGTGGTTATGCTTAAGTGCTGAGGGGGGCATTTACCGTGTGCACAGCTACGCAGATGAGAGGCTGGGTCTGGCTGAGGGAGAGGTTTTTACACGGAAGATGTTTAAGCTGCGGCTTAAAGGAGGAGTGCTGTGCACCACAAAGATAAAGTGAACGAGAGGTCGCAGGAGAAGAGGCTGTTTAATATGTCTTAGCCATTTGATTATGACAATTAAAGAGGCCTTTGTGGTTAGCAGTGCGCAATCACTCTCAGGACTATTTGTGCAAATGTGTTTGAAAGGAAAAGCTCTTTGAAAAAGGTTTTCTAAATGCCAGGACTCGCAGCTGGGGAGGGGTATCGTCATTCCTCTGTTTGGTTTTAAAAACCGAGCACTTGCACACTTAGGCTTTGCACAGATTATCACAACGTATTTGACCACTGTCCTCTAGGTGGGCTATACCGCACATCCTTGCGTGCACACATCTTTGTGACTTGTGCTAGTGTTTCTGAAGGCTGGATTCTTAGAGGTGGCACTGACAGATCAAAGGGTGTATTCCAAGTCTTGAGGGTATTTCCAAACTGCTCTCTCAAAAATCTGTGACAAGTTGAACCTCCCCCAAAAATGTATGCAACTACCCGTTTCCCCGCACCGTCTGGTGACCACTGGAGGAGGGTGGCTTGGAAGGTGGAACAGACGTGGAGGGCCCGGCCCCGTTCTTCCGCTTTCCCCATCCCCGTACATGCCCAGCGTCCTCTGCAAACACCCGGACTCAGTGCCTGGGGGCTTTCTCTTGGCCTGAGCCCAGGACAAGGCAGGCAGTGCTAGGGAAATTTGGTTGGGAGCCATGAGATGCTAGGGAATGTAAAAATCACCAGTGACTTGCCATTTGCCATGACAGAGAGACACACTGAGTGAGGTTTCAGGTGCAGGGTCAACAGAGTCCTTGCTGCCTGGGGTTTCAGCCAGAACTAGAGATACAAACTAGAGAAGAGAAGGAAGCAGGAAGGTCTGGCCAAATGTCTGGAAAGAAAAAGTGACCACTTTGTGCCCTTGGCACTGAGCAAGTCTTTTCCTGACGAGCTTGCAAACCAGCCTGCGCCAGTTTAACCACTTCATCTGGAGTCCGTCACCAGCAGGTGGTGCCCCTCCCCGGATCAGGACAGGCCAGCAGCTGGGAACACGCCTGCCTCTCCACCCTCCAGGCCCCTGGAGGCTCTGCACTCCCCTAAGGCCCGGACTTAATTTCTTTAAACTTGAGTTCCAGTTCAGTTTTAACCATCAAATCATTGTGTAATCTTTTATCCCTCTAGACCTGTTTCCTCAGCTCTTAAAAAAGTAGTCAGAGGATATGAGAAGACATTTCTCTAAAGAAGACATACAGGGGTGAAAGAGTCTTTCATAGGGTGAAATGAAAAGGTAATGCCTAACCAGAAACAAGAAGTAGCAGTATGTCACGTTATTTAGAAATATGAAGGTAAATAACCAAAGAAACATCTCGAAAGTGGTAACTTCTGGACAGGGGAAAGCATGAGGGAAATGTATTTTAGGAGAAAACTTATAGAAAGATGTCACTCTGATTCAACTACGTATTTATGAAGCTTTGATGGTGCTTGAAAAAAAAAAGAAATAAAAGGAAAGTAAGTAAGTAAATCTCCCAAGTTTTCGCAGGCTGACGTGGTGGAGGTGGGATTTGAGGCCTGGCAGGCTGCCTCTAGAGCTGGCGGCGCAGAACCTCAGCGATGCTGCCTATCAAATAGCTGCCCGCCGCTGCTGCTACAAGCAAGGGAATGATGTATACCAGAAAACCGGCAGCTGGCATGCTCAGAGAAGAAAAGTTATTTTCTTTACACAGCTGCACACTTCCAGTAAGGAAAGTAAGGGGAAAGTAATGGGTCCAGACCTGAGGTGCCCTAGTGCTTTGAAGTACCCTCCTCTAAGTTTTCTAAGTGACCTCCTCTCCCCCACCCCGGTGCCTGGGACTGGCGGAGGTCAGGGGTGCCATCTTGGCAGGGCTCCCCAGTTTCTAGATTTTGCCCTTCAAGAATTTTCCAGTCCCTTACACTCCCTCTCTCTCTCTCCAGACTCCCCCAGAAGTGCCAGGACTGGCTGATATGAGGTCATCTCAGGGCCTTGGTCAGGACTGGCTCCAGAAGGGTGTTCTATTTTGTTCACAGTGCCCTGTTACATTCACAGGATTGTGTACAAGGGGGCTGTCAGAATGATGCTGCAACAAGATTCTAAGTGAGATCAAGTGTACAGACGGGGACCCTGAGAAACTTTTGCCCAGAGTCCTGGGCACCTATGGGCAGCTACATTCTGGGATCTGCCATAGCCACCTTTCCCCTTTCCTACGGCATAGTCTTTGCCCAATAGGTATAATCATTGATCTCAAAGCACCTAACTGAAGAGTGGAACATTTCGTCAGTATTTATTGAGCACCTACTATATTCAAGGACTGGGGAGAGCTCACGGGCTGGAGAGGTGACAGAGGCAGGCAGGTGGGTACAGCTCTACGAAGGTGACGTCAGTCAGGGCAGGGGCTGTGTGAGTGCAGAGAAGGCAGCCTTGAATGGGACCTGAGAGGGAGGCCCCTGAGGAAACTGGTTTGGGGTAGGGAGCTGGACTTCCAAGTGCTCTTGTAAGCCTAAGATTCTACTCCAATCCAGATATTTTCACTGTTTCAGGTCAAAAGTGAGCTCAGATCTCAGCCTGTGCACACCAGCCAGGTCCTAGTGCATTCTCCATGTCTGAACTAGAAGGGACCAGAAGGGATAATCCAATCAACTCTTTAATGTTCCGTTAAGGAAACTGAGGCTCACAGAGAAGTATCTTGCCCATGTGAGAGGTTAGTCACCCAGCCAGGACTGGCACTTGGATCTCCTGTCTGTCTCTCAGGCCTTGGTTTCTTCCAAGTAACTCAAGTCAAGACCTGAACCCCCTTAGGGCAGAGGACACCTCCCATTTTTAAAAGCCACTCTTTCCCCGGCAGGTGTCATAAGCTCTCTCACATCCCCAGTTCGGATCCAACAACTAAACAAACGTTCCTACAGGAGCCTATCACAAGTAGGTCTTCCTTGGAAGACAAATTTCTGCCCCCAAGAAGTCAGTCTGATGGTGGAGCACACACAGGACAAACTCTGATACGCTGGGGCTTCAGTATATTTCCTCCTGTGCACTTGGCACGTAGCAGGGGCTCAAGCGAAAGGAAACGGGCGCTAATAATCATTTCATAAGCCGGTCCGCAGAGAGGCCGTGGACCGGTGAGAAGAGAAAGATGGGGCCTTTTCCGGTCCAGGATCTGCGAACCGTAACCGACGCGCCCGGCGGGGCCGCGCTGGAGCATCCATCCCTCCTCCGGCTGCGTCCGGGTCCCCGCTCGGCTCGCGGAGGGAGTGGCGCGGGGGCGCGCACGCAAGGTGTTGGGGGCGCGCCGCTGCCCGGGGACGCGCGCGGGCTGGTCTCTGCTCTAATGCGGCGGCTGGCGGCGAGAGGCGCTGCAGGGGACGCCGGGGTAGCGGCAGCGCCGGCAGCCGACAGCACGGACTGCACCCAGGGTCGGAGCCCAGCCCTTGGAGGTAGGTGAGCTCGGTCACCGGAAAGATGGGGATGAGGGCACTGCGGGATCATGGAAACCTAGTTAGCGACTACCCCCTTTTCCCGCCCTCCCCTTTCCGTTTCCATCCTCGGACCTGTCCCCATCCCCCTCCGTCCACATCCCGACCTTTCTCACTACGCCGTCACCTGCTCTGAATCCACCCTGTTCTGTGAATATGTGCACCCCACTCGCATCCAGCTCCCGACCCCCCTGCACACCCTACACCCTTCCTATCTCATTGGCTGCATCCCTTCCCCCTTCCCGCATCTCACCCTCGTTCCCCTTTTCTTCTGCCCCTGTCTCCAGGAGCCCTGCCCCGATACCTGTTTACTTCCACATTACACTTGGTATCACCCCATCCCTTCTATTTTTCCTGCCCTGTACATCGTCGGCCCCTCTCCCTGCCCTCCCCCGCTCCCCTCCCCACATCATCCCCCCGTCACCCTGTACCTGTCTCTCCATCAGCTCCCTCACAGTCCTCTCCAGGTCCCCTCTGCACACCCAGTCCCCAGCCCCTTCCCAGCTGCCTTATAGTTCCTCTTAAGAGCCCCATCTTCTCCTCCTTGGCCGTTATCTGGCCTGCCCTCCATCACCTTCCCTACCTGCCTTTCTTGGTGATGCCTGTAGCCACAGGGCTTGTACTGAGCCCTTCGCCAGCCACTGGGCCCTCCTTCCCGGCTTGGGGAGGCCTCGGGCTCTGCAGGCCCCATTTACTCACTGTTGCCGCTTATAACCCCTTTCTACATGTTTGATCCTATTCATGGTTTGGGGGCAAAGGATGCTTGGGGTTGGTAGGCCTCTCTTGTGTTCCTCTTCCCTTAGCTGTTGAGGTTTGTTTCCTAGATGGACTGGGAGAGGGGGTACTAAGCATAGGCAAACCAGGATGGGGTCTGAGGAGTGGTTGTGTAGCCTCTTCCTGTTGTTGTTGCGAGACCTGGGATGCCAAGGCGTGGATGAGGAGTCCCACTGGAGGGTTGGAGAATTTGGATTTTAGAAAGGACTCTTCCTCAGCTTCCAAGTCAGCACTTTTGCATTAAGAGCTGTCGTGAGTGTGGCCAATGGGCTGGGCTGAGAGTGGGCAGAGTGCTGAATCACCTAGGCTCTGGTCCCCTAGGTCCCCACGGCAGCCCCTCTCCTGCCTCGCCTGAGCCAGGTTCGGCCCCTGACTCCTTCTTGGCGTTTGGCAGTGGTGTGTGTGTGTGTTGGGCAGAGATGCCTTCTCCCTCAGTCTGGAGAAGTGGATGACAGTGCCTCTTTTCTGCCTGTCCATCTGTCTCCCTGGGATGATGGCCTGGTGTGTCTTCTCTACCCTTGGAACTGGGGCGAGCCCTGCTGGGCCTTAATCAAATCTCCAGCAAGGGCAGACTTACAGGGCAGGTGTTGAATTGTTTGAATGCGGCCAGACACTGGCAAGTTCAGAACCCATCAAACTTGAGACTTAAGTGGGAGAAGCCCAGGGAAACTATGTGTGGAAGAGGAATCCCCTCGGGAGAGGGACCATACCAGCTGTGGGAGTGAGGGGCAGGGAGAAGAAGGAAGGTAGAAACCTGTCCTCCCCCCTGGTTTGGGGATGAGTGGGTCTGGTGGAATTGCTTTGCGGGAAGAATTGAAGGAGATGAGTTGGGGTCCGTTGGGGGGCGGTCTGCGACACATCTCGTACTTCCTACCTTTTGTTTTGACTGAGCTGGCGCTGCTGAGAGAGTAATTTCTCCCTCTTGTCTTTGGATTCAGCTGAAGAGTGTATGTGTGTGTGTGTGTAGAGAGAGAGAATAACACAAATGAGGAAAGGGACATTTACACCTATCACTACAAATTGTGTTTGCCCCATGAAACAGCCCAATTCCTGTCCAAGGAACCCTAGTTAAAACCCTGAGGCTTAAATCGAAGGTTAAGGGCAAATCGCTGTCCCTTCTCCAGGCTGCCTCACTTCACAGACGTGAGTGGCTGGGCTCCGCTTCTGTGCCGCAGCTCTGAACCGGACCGAGGCACTGCCTGGCGAGGGGGCATTCGTCTGGGAGACTAGCTGCCCTTGGCTTTGTTGCCCCTCTGCGCCCCCTCCCATCAGAATGGGGGTGGGGCAGGAAGCTGGTCCGGGAGGAGGCATCACCTGGAGCCGTCCTCGAGAGCTCTTTGGATTAAGGTTCTGCCATTGAAATGTTTGGTTGGGGCTCAGGTTAAGTGGGGGATTCCGATAACAATGTACACATTTCCTAGTTTTGTGAAATGACTCTCAACCCACATGCCTTGTTTGACCTCAGGAAGGCTACCCGGAGACACACGGAGACACACAAGGGGAGCCAGGCTGGCTCACAGGACTGGGTTTTTCAGGGACACATTGAGGAGGTGGCTGATATCTGGGGGGTGGGTTCTGGCTTTGGATATCTGACGGGGAGGAGGCACAGAAGAGGGCCCTGCTCCTGCAGTGACGGAGGGGCAGGCTTCCAAGGCTCCCGTTGCCTTGCGTCCGCGGCTTGTTTCCTTCCCCTGAACCTCTCTCTTCCAAGACCATCCGAGAGCTGGGGTGGGAGGATCATCACTTAGTCTTTAGAAATAGAAATTCTTAGAAAACCAGAAAGGGAGAGGCAGAGAAGTGCAGTCCTCTGTCTGTCTGGCCTCTGGGAGGAGGGGAGAAGGAGTGAGAGGAACTTAAGGCTGGTTCCAAACTCATTCCTTTAACAAATACTAATTAAACCCTACAGTTCACTACTCTGCTGGGTGCTGGGATCCTAGAGGCAAAAAAGCAAGACGGGGTTTGATCTCTCAGAGCTCCCAGTGTAATGGAAGAGGGAGACAAGTAATCAGACAAGTAACCTAGATGAGCTTGAGTGAGAATACCCGGACAGGGGTGGATGGGGGGTCGAACAGCAGACAGCCCCCTCTCCCCCACAGTTCTGAGGAGGGCTGGGTTGATGCTTTCCTGGGTGGTAGGGTCAGGGCTGGCTCTGAAGTGGACTTCGAGGAAAAGGGTGGTGGAGGAGGGGAGATGAAAGATGTTAGAGGGAAGACGGGGCTGTTCTTTGTGTAGCCGCACCCTGCTGGGGGATGCTGCAGCCTGGAGGGAGTGCCCCTAGGCAACCCCAGGACAACACTGAGGACATTCCACTCGCCCATTCCTATTTCTAAGCGCTTGTATTTATTAGAGGGGCCAAGTGTGGTCACTGATATGCTTAGCATATCAGTGAGTCAGAGGAAAGAGGCCCAGTGTCTGCCTTCAGGAAGCTTCTGCCTGATGCGGAAATAGCAAGTCATGCACAGGTAGGTGCTCAGAAATGAGGTGAATGGAAATATTGGGAGCTCTGATGTGGGTGGAAGGGTCTTGGAGTTCTGGGGAGGTCAGAGTCAGGTGGGAGTCATCAGAGACATCCAGAGGGGTTAATGGTGCGCAGGGGAGATCCTTGGAAGGCACAGGCTTGAGCAGAGGTCACCACGAACTGGGAAAGAGCCTGAGGATAGAGACACTCAGCCTCATCTTCTGAGGACCCCTCCTCTTCTTCACACTCCTATGTAGTTCATTTCATTAGTGTGTCCTGAACCTTTGGGTATATCCCAGGAACTGTGCTAGGAGCTGGGCATATAAGTCAAACTGAAGATACAGAAATGACAAATTAAGTCAGCACAAGGTAACAGATATCATGCAGAGTACAAAATAACAGAGGTCAGGTGGGTTCCTGTCATTGGTGGAGCCTGACTGAGGGGTCACAGTGGACAGAAGGACCTAGAGTGATTGCACCGAACTCTTTGGATAAACCCCAGCTTTGCCTAGAGCAGCTTGTTCTTTAAGTTTTGAGCATTTACTCACAATGCC
The DNA here is from genome assembly GCA_004026545.1 of Mormoops blainvillei. Lineage (NCBI taxonomy): Eukaryota > Metazoa > Chordata > Mammalia > Chiroptera > Mormoopidae > Mormoops > Mormoops blainvillei. The sequence goes on from PVJD01000176.1 coordinate 14,958, forward strand.
CAGCTAGGGCTGAGGCCTAGCTATAGGGTACCGGATGCTTCTGGCCTGGTCCTTGTGGCTGCAGGGGATGGCTCTGGGAGCTAATGGCTGTGCTGGGTGGGTACTCGAGTAGGCATTTCTGCAGCTTTGCTGACTGGGGGCATTGGTCATGTTGTGCCAGCCAGCTAGAGAACTCTCGAGCCATCCTCCTTTTATTAGGTCTTGAGGCAAGCCAGGAAAAATAAAGTGGCATAATACAACAGTTATCATTATGGAGTGCTTACTGTGTATGTGCTAGGGACCCTCCTCTATGCTTTATACACATCATCTCATTTCGTTTTCATAGGGGTTAACCCTGCACGAAGAGATATTGTTGGGTTACTGGTTTTACAGATAAAGAAACAGAGAGGATGTTATTTGTTTAAGACTGTAGAACAGGTGAGTTGCAAAACTAGACTTTGAACCTGTATTTGTTTGGTGTCACAGCTCCTCTCCTATGGGTTGTACTGAGCTCCCCTCCCTGATGGAAAAATAAGAACTGGGATGCTCTTTATCTGCCTGCACAAGGCTCTCCAGAAAACTCTGTTGGAAGGGCTCAGTTAGCATGCATTTTCGAAGGCCCGCTATGTCCTTGTGAGGGATACAAAAACGTGGTTTGTGCTTTCAGATAGGGGAGAGAAGACAGAAATGTGTGAAACCCCTTGGGCATAATACAAGCCATTGTCTAATTAAGTCTTCAGATCCTGGACAGTAAAATTTCAAAGGAAGGAATAATCCCTCAATATGGCTGTTAGAGTCAGGAAGGTGGCAGGGCATCATAAAAACTGCTTACCTTTGAGGTCAGACAGACCTACATTCAAACTTGGGCTCTCCTACTTATTCCCTGAGGAGCTGTAGTTTCCCAGTCTGTGAAATGGGGATGTTAATATGAACCTTGCAGAGATTCAGGAATTAAATGTGATAAGTAGTGGAGGTCCCAGCTCAGCACCTAACTGGCAGTAAACACTCATCCAATGCTAGCTGCTATCACAAAGGGGGTGGGAGTGGAGCTGCGCCTCGAAGACCTGGTAGAATTTTGAAATGGAGGAAAGAAGAGGGTTTTCCAGATGAGGGAAGCCACCAGGTATCTAAGCAAAAATTTGGTGGGTTCAGGTGCTCTGGGAAAGAAGTGACCTGCCACATCTGTCTGCTCTCCCCAGGTCCTGGGGAGGTCAGAGTCAGGTGGGAGTCTTTAGAGAAACTCAGATGGGTTAATGGTCAGCAGGAGAGACCCTTGGAAGGCATACACTTGAGCAGAGGTCACCCAAAAATCCTCTGAACTGGGGAGCAGCCTGAGGACAGAGACACCCAGCCTCATCTTCTGAGGACCCCTCAGAGCATGAGGGCTTGTGTTCTACTGCCAGCCCCATCGCAAACAGCTTAAATGTGTTTCTCTGTAAAACTAAAAGATTGCTGAAAGCCTGCTGTCCCAGAAGCCCATGTCCCTGGAAGTGATGTCATTGGTTAATTTCTTGTCCCATCTTTCCTCTCCCTGATGCCATGCCATGAGAAAGTTGGAGTGGCCCTGGTGGGGTCATCTCCTGGGGCCGGTCTCATCCCCGCCGACTCCTGCAGCTCCCTTCCTCTGGGAAGCAGCTGTTTGAGCATCTGTTTTCTCCCCCTTCACCTGCTCCTCCTCACCCTTCGCCTGCCTGGCTGGGCCAGCCCCTCCTGAAAGGCCTCCCTGGCAGCCCTTCTCCCCATCATTATGATGCTAATTGTGTTGTTAATTTTTCTGAGATGCAGAAGGAAAGCCCCAATCTGTTCTAATGAATTTAATTAGAGAGGGGCTTGGAGGGCTTCTGAACCTCTTACCGGGATCACAATACACAGAGTTAACGAGATAAACAGCCTGGGACCTGCCACTCAGGGGCAGGAAGAGAGGATTTTCAACTCAGGCCTAGAGCTCAGCTTCCACCCCGGAACTGGAAGAAGGCTGTGTCAGCCGCTGTCGGTCTGGTGGGTGCACTTTTGGGCTGTTTCTGCCTGTCCCACCCAGCCCATGCACTTAGTTTCATACCTAGCTCTGCCCTTGGGTGGCAGATGACCCTCTGGAGAAGGTTTTATCATTCCCGTCATCGTCACTAAGCATTTATTGAGCACCTGCTGTATGAGTAAGGGGTACTGTCTGGAGCTATGTGGAGGCTATGGGACCCTGTCTCTACCCTAAAGGAGGTGAGAGACATATGTCCACATATAAGAAACATTTGCTAATTGCAGACAGTAAATGCTAAAAGATTGATAGGAGATTATGTTGGGCTTGGGTGATCAGGAAGATTCTTGCAAGAGAAAGTACTTGAGGTGGGTCTTGAGACATGAAGACTTGAAGATTTAATCATCAGAATGGCTGGAGGAAGGGCAGATGCACAAGCAGCAGTGTGCAGGGATCTTTGAATCACGGTGAATAAATGATACGGCTCGGCTGGTGGGTGCTTGTAATTCAGTGAGTACAGATATGACTGTAGCAGTATACTCAGACATAATTAGAGGAACCTGGGCACTGGAGTCTTTACTCTTCTACCGTGGTTTTACTGCGGTCTCCCTACTTCCATTCTTTGAGCACTTAATGTGGCTGGCTTGGTGAAGGACCCAGGACAGGATGGTTCTGAACTTCATGCTGAGCTCACTCTCCTGGATCCAGTTAGGCCACCTGGGGAGGGTTGACCAGATGCTAAGTTTTGTTCATAGATCTTGTGACTTTGTGGGATGAGAGTGAATGGCTAGCAGAGCAATTCCAAGGGCTTTCCCCAGTGATGAGAATTCCCTCCTTCTTTACAGACGTTGGCCACTTTGCTTTGGCAGTAGCACTTTGTACAACTAATCAGTGGAATCTTCCAGTTCCAGGGTCAGTGGGCTTTATATTGCTGAGACTGTCTCTTTATATTGCTGAGAGTTCTCTGGTGTGCATGGTATGCATGCGTGTGCAGGTTTGTGTGTGAAATTATTACAACTAGACTCTGGTTCTAGTTCAATCTTTATAACATAAAAGCTATTAAACATTTCCAGGTGCCAATTTGCTTCTTATTGTGTGTACATTCATAAGCTAACTACTTTGAGAATAGGGTTTTAAACATTAAGAGGTATTATAACTATCACTTTGACAAGAAGTATAATATTAAGCTGAAATTTAAATCAGTTATCCCCATGCCTTGTAACTTCTTGGCTTATGAGGCTGGCCAGGCTTTTATTTTGGGGTTCCACCGAAGACTATGCTTTTTGTTATTTTTCCATAGTCCACCTGGGCTGATGCATAATTACTAGTGAAGTTAGTACACTGCCGTCAGGTGTTAGGTGACCTATTCATGTGTGTTTGCATGAGAGACATTGTTATAATGCTGCTGTTCTAATACTCATTGTGTGGTATTTTTCCACGTGTTGGAGGTGACATGTTCTTTATGAAGGAAAATGCCTCTGAGGCCACAGGCGATTTTCCTGTGCTGACGCAGGTGAGGACAGAAACTGGATCTCTTTCTAATCACCGCACAGTGGGTGGAATGGAAGCCTTTGTGACTCGTGTTGGGAGATAACCCAGGGTCCTGGGGGCCCGGCCCTGGGCTGTGCCTCCAGCTGCTTTTGCCGACTGTTTGCTCCATCTGCAGTTAGCCTTCGAAGCCCCTACTCTGTGTGCTGCACACATCTAGGTGGCAACTTGTTTGGAGAGAGCCCTCGACGCCTAGAATGTTAGGGCTGGTTTAGTCCAAAGTCATTATTTTATTGATCAAGAAACAGACTCAGAAGGGTGATGTGACTTGCTTGTGTGCTGCATGGCTAGTGATGGCAGAGCTAGTCCTTCCACACACTGGACCATCAGGAACTTTAAAAAACTACATCTCCCTTGGCTGGCGTGGCTCAGTGGATTGAGTGCCGGCCCGCGCACCAAAGAGTCACCGGTTCAATTCTCAATCGGGACACATGCCTGGGTTGCGGGCCAGGTCCCCAGCAGGGGGTGCGGGAGAGGCAGCCACACATTGATGTTTCTCTCCCTCTCTTTCTCCCTCTCTGCCCCTCTCTCTAAAAATAAATAAATTCTTAGAAAAAATAAAAATAAAAACTACACCTGAACCTAGTCATTATACAAGGTGATATGTAATGACGTTTCCTAAAGCACGATTAAACTAGAAGGACTTCGGGATGTCAGAGAAGAGAGGAAATCAGCATAAGGTCCTTCGGGAAGATTTAGAAGGAAAACGGGCTGGTTTGGTCTCTAGGAATGGGTAGGATTTGAATAGGTAATGGTAAGGAGATGGGTAGTTCCGGTGGGGTAGGAGAGCATGATGAAAGGGTTGGGGGGGAAACTGTGGCTAACTGTTGAATAGGCCGGGCTGGGGCAGTGGAAGGCGTGGCTGGAGGGACTGGCAGGGGCAGGAACTGCAGAGAATCTTGACTGACGGGCGTTGGTCTTTTTCGTGGAGTGAGTGAGGAGCACTTGGGGCTTCTTAGTTGAGCCTGCACTTGTTCTGGTTGTGGTGTTGGGAGAAGCGAATGGGAAATCCCCTCACAGGCACTTAGTGGTGTCCTGGGGGGGGGGGGGATAGTTCCTTCCGAAGGGGTATTGGGGGAAAGGGGGAGTGCTGGAACTTTCTTTTGGGTGCTGGTAGGGAGTTTGTCGCTGTCCAGGGTGCTGACCTGCCTGTGAAAGATTTTTCTGCCCGATAATGTCAGGCTGGAAGGTGAAGCCAAGGAATGCTTAGAATCAACCAAAGGGATCTAGAAAACAATTCTGTCAAGGAGTACATTGCATGTGCACTTTCTGGCAGCAAACTGGTTCCCAGCATCTGACTTCAAAGTCCTTGTGATGAGACCAAAAGCCTGGGTTGGTGGAAATGTGTTTGCATGTATACATACAAAAGGACCCAGTCTGGAGCCCTGTAAGCTTTGCCTTAGAGTCTCTCCATTTACATGAGAATCTTAGCACACTGAGCCTTTCATTGTGAAAAATGCACTCCTACTCAACGTTTCAGGGTACTTAAACCCCTCCAGCAAACACGGAGAGAGTAACAGATGTTTTCAGAAGACCCTACTAATTACTTCAAACAAAACATCTAGGTGTTCAGCATTAATGCCGGCCGGTAGAGCTTTCTGTGATGATGGAAACATTCTATGTCTGTACCACCTAATACGGTAGCCCCAGCCACATGTGGCTACTGAGCACCTGAAATGTAGCTAACGTGACTGAGTATTGAATTTCTATTTAAATTTAATTTAAATAGCCATGTGTGGCTACTGGCTACTGTATTGTACCGCACAGCTTTACAGTCCGAACATTGACCGTTGCCATTTACCCTTGCTTTTTGGTCCCTCATACCTAAAACTCTGAGGTAGAGTAGAGGGGACTTTTGAACGGGGCGAGTGTGAGCATTGCTGGAGAAAGCCCCACGCCGACTCTGAACTGCAGACCTGTGTGTGACTGTGAGTTTTGTCCTGACTTGTTTTTAATCTTCATAGTGAAAACAACCATCCATGACACACTGCAGTTTTCTTTTCAAGGACAGAGAGCAGGCTCCTTGACGTCCAGCTAGGGTATCAGGACCCGATCCAAGACATTTTGGAGCCTTGAATGGGCAAGAAAGGCAGCGTATATGGCCCAGGGAATTTGGCTTTCGGGTGAAGTGGCATACAGATGATGTCCTGTGTGGTGGGTGGGCATCCAACCTGGTCTTGATACATGTCCCCTTCTACCTCTAGGCATCTTTATGTCCTGTTTACTTGGTTTAGTGGACATGGCCCAGGGTATGGAGTACCGGTGAGTAGTAGAGGTACCAGGAAGGGAAGAGAATGCTTTAAAATGCCTATCAATAAGTAAGTACTTATTGATAATAACCTGTCAAAAGACTGGAGCAGAAAACATCCACCGTGTTGGCACATGCCAGGGCCCCTAGGCCTGTCTAGCCTTATGCTAAACGTGCTTGACTTCCTCGGGTCTGTGGTCATGGCTTGCCATGTATAAATCTGATTTCCTAAACCAGAGTGTGTACTTTTTGAAGCCATGTCTTATAGTTTTCTTGTTTTCTCCTGTAGAATCTTAATGTGCTAATAGTAATCCTTAATAAACACCTGCTTGTGAGTAGCTCTTTGTTAGCCTGGAGCTATGGCTTTGACTCCTGGAAAGCGTGTGCGTGTGAATACAAATAACATTTATTGAACCCCTGCTGGGTGTAAGTCTCTGTACTTGGTACTGTGGACAGTGACAAAGGAGGAGCCGAGGACGCTTGCTCTCAGTCTAGTGGGAGAGCCAAGGCAGGCGTGTGTGAAGAATGACACACACACATTCACAACTGATAGAAACAAAGAAGTGGTAGCTGGGATACAGAGCTGGGGGGCGGGGTGCAACGTGCTTGAGGGGCAGATTATGTGTGTGTCTCTGTCTGGCCTCTCCCGAGGATTCCCTCCTTCGTGAGGCTTAGCTGGTACCAGCCACCTCCATGCCTGCAGTGACAGTGCGGCCTTTATGGGGAACCAGGCAGCTCGCTGTCACACTGGGGCTGTGCTGAGGTGGTGCTGTCCAGGGCTCGCCTCTTCTGGGGTGAACAGCACTTGGGGAGTGGGTAAGGGGACTGTGTGGAGGGGAGAGACACTCCTGTTTCTTCTTGTCACTTAAATGGTGGCAGGGTCTAGCTCTCAGACTTCCTCCTGTTCACGGAAGGGGCTTGTTTGGACTCCAGCAACCCTTGTACATGGCACTAAGGTGCAGCTCTGGAGGAGACAGAGAAGCAGCATGGGGTGACCTGGCTCCCTACTGGCACCTGAGCCCCCCTGCTCCACTCCCAAGGGATGGGCACTGCCTATCGGGGAGCAGGTAGGCTGTGCCTCCTACCTGGGGCTGGGGAGGGACTTCTTTGGCTGTCCCTTTCCGTCCCCATGTGCACTGGAATCACCTGGGGTCTTGTCAAAGTGCAGATGCAGAATCAGTAGGTCTGGGTAGGCCTGAGATTCTGCATTTCCGACAACCCGCCATCTAACTGCCCGTTAGCAGACTGCACTCCAATTGGCAGGGCCCTCCACATGGGTTCTCAGCCTGGTATTATGCTAGTCCAACCTGGGGAGATTTTAAAACATTCTGATGCTGGGATCACCCTACACCAAGTAAATCACCATCCCTGAGAGTTGGGTCCTGGCACCAGAGTGTTATATACGGGCTTTCTGGGTGGTTCTGCGGTACGGCCAGGTGGAGAGCCACTGGCTCCCTGGATGGCTTTTCTCCTCCCTCTGACATGTTTCCCCGGGCTTTACCTTCCTTACACCAAGAGACTAAAAGTGCCGGAGGGCAGATACTGCCTTATATCATACGACCAGTGCTGGTCCTCAGTAGTTCTCGGCCAGCATGTGCTGGTGACAGTATGATACCCAGGGGCTCTGTCCCGTGGATGCATCACCAGCCACGAGGGATCCAAGAATGTGACTGGCTTGGAAGAGGCCAGTTCTCTCAGATCAAGTCAGAGTGGGCTTCCCATGCCTGGAATCTAGTCAGCTTTTAGGAGGTATGTATTCCGGGGATGATTGTTCCAGTGTGGGGTGGCAGAAAGGGCCCTGGATTAGGGATTGGAAGACCAGAGGGGATTAGAACTCTAAAGGTAGGTTATTGAACCTTCCTTAGCTTTGATTTTCTCAGTCGTAAAGTGGGGATCATCATGTCTACCTAACAGCACTATTAAAAAAAAAAAAATAATAATAATATAGGAGAAAGGGCTCTGTCATGCTACCAATGTACAAATAACCACCCGTGTAAGAATTCCTTTTAAAAGTGGCAGGGCTAAGTCATAGCTAGTAGTGCTTTAACGCTTGTTCTAACAGGGCCTCCCAGGTCCGTCCCATCACGTGTGCCTCTGTCTAGAGAACAAGGGGGCAAGAGTGCTGTTAACTGGACACCTGCTGAATATTGGAAACTATGCTAGATGCTTGGCATTGTCATCTCATTGGGTTGGATGTTATTCAAATTACACTGAGAAAAGGGGGGCTCAGCCTGGGAACACACTTGCCCAAAGCGGGATAGCTCTCGGTGGCAGAGCTGGGACGGAATCTGATTCCCTGGCTCCCTACCCAACAGGCAGCGCTGGGTTCCAGCATGGGCTGACGGCTCCTTTGTTTGAGAAGCTTCTTTGTCTGCGAGTCACTTGTACTGAAGAGCGACAGAAGAGTCTGGGTCTCATGGAAACTCCAGTCTTCCACAGGAATGCTAGGGACTCAGGGCACCGAAGCGTCCTGAACCCTGGCCGACACTGCACTGTAAAGCCTCTGTCCCCAAGGCAGAGGCTGGGACGCCCTCCCCGCAGAAGAATCACCATCCACCCCTATGATCCCCCTGTGCCGACAGGCACTGAACCCAGCCCTTACTTATTTTACCTTTATAGGTTTACTTTTCATTCTGGTGCTAAAAGAAAATGGGAACATGAAAGGGAAACACTCCCACGAGGCTCCCCTCATCCAGATGTAAGGCCAACAGAATATTTTTGTTGCATGTGCTCCTATCCTGGTGGGGGCCCATCTTCTCCCACAGGGTGAGCACTGAGAGGAGGAGGTCCCAATGTCTGCAGCCCTCCTGCCCACCTCTCCAGCTCCAGCAGTGCTGCCATTGTTATAAGGGACATTCTGGCAGAAGTCAGCCTGGCTAAGCTGGGCCCTGAAAGACAGGGGAAGGCTGATTAGCATGGTCCAGGCACTCATCTGTCTATGCCTGGAAGGGCTCTGTAACCCAGGACCTCATCCGCTATTAGCTGAGACCAGCCGGGTCCACATTGGGAAGAAGTTTGTACCATTCACCAGACAGAAAACTCAAGCATGACTGCAAGTACCTCACGGTGGGCTTCACATGCAATTTCTAGTGCTCCTACTGAGACATGACTAACTGTTCCTATCTGGTCCACTTTCGTTCTCTTGCTGTGTTCTCATTTGGCTGACTTTCTCTTTATTCCATGAGATTCTGTGCTGGGACATTACTTTCTTGTATCAGGGCCAGTGCTACAACCTCCAGAACTTTTCTCAGCTTTGTTTATGAAGTGTTCAAAGTTTAATTTTTAAGTATAGAGGGTTTATTTAATGTTTTCTCTGCTAAACCCCACTTCATATTTTGGCTCTTTGTCCTCTCTTTCTTTCTCTTTGAGTCTCCCTAGGATTTTCGGTTTCTGAGAACTGTTTTACTTCTCTGCTTCTGCGTGGTCAGCATGCAGGAACCCAGCTGATAGGAATAAAGACTCCCAGTTAGGGCCTGTCATCTGGAAGCCTGGCTGCCCATGACCTATCTATGCCATGCCATTAAATACCCCGTCTGGCTGAGAGGTCTGGGGTCTTGGAGCCTAGTCTTTCCACTCCCACAGCCCATGGCATCTCCAGCACAGCCTATCCTGAGTGTTTTAGGAGTTAGCATGAAGCCTAGTGGGCTTCTGGGCCTTGGGTGGGTTTGACTGGTATCCCCCTATCTCCCCAGTTCTCTGACCCTTTTTCTCCTGTGGCTGGCTGCCCTCAGCGGCAGGGCCATCAGTGGGCTGTTATGCTAAACTGACAGCTGGGGGCCTGGGGAGGGCCTGAGGTTAAAGGAGATGTAGCAAAAGACCGAATACTGTATGCTGGGCCCTGTTAGAAGGTTCTGAAAGTCTGGTGCAGGAGTGGGGCCAGGGCTTGGGTCAGGAGCTGGCCCCACTCTGAGTCAGACTGGGAAAACCCTCTGTGAACACATCCTGTGGCTCTTCTGTGTTCCTGAAACCTCAAAAAATAAAGAGGGAGCTTTTAGATGGCACCATAAAATGTTGCAGCTGGGGCTTCTGAGAGCAAGAATGCTTTGTTTCTCAGTAGGCTGGTGACGGCATGTGGGGTCTGCCCAGATGCTGATAGGTCGTCGGGGACAGAGCAAAATAGGCCAAGGACTACTCACTGGTCGTGAAAGATGTTCTGTTGGTTGGGTCCGTTCATTTGTCTTCTGATAGTTTGCTCTCTCCCATTTCCTCCCTCCCCAGGTTTGTTTTTCTCAGTTCACATCATGGAATGCGTGCACTTGGCGTTGGAAGTAGAAGATAGTGCAAAGCTAGGTCCTGGCATCTGACTACCCAAACTCAGATGGGCTCTTGATATGCACTAGTTGTGTGATCTTTGGCAAATGACTTAAATCCTCTCTAATTTTCATCTGTAAACTGGGGAGTTAAGTAGTGCTCACCTTGCGTGGAGTCGTCAGGATCAAATGAGATAATGCACGTGAACCCTGTCACACGGTACCTGGCACACACCAAGTGTCCCTGGGCAGTGAGCGGCTGTTGTTACTTCCCGTCCCCGTAGCAGCTTCATGCCCTGCCTTAGTCAGGTGCACCTGGTGACTTTGGTGAGCAATTATAAAATATTTTTGGGCCTCGGGTAGGTGCTAAGTTATGTGTGGACAAGAAGAAGCAATTTTTATCCTCAAATAACTTGCACGCCAGTTGAGAAAGCATACCAGGTATCCCTGTGTGACAAAGAGAGCTAACTACACATAAAGGAGAAATGCAGATGGATGATTCAGACCACAGAGCTCTTGGAGTTTAGGGGAGAGAGAGAGTGCATTTTAGTCTGTGGTATCCTGGAAAGACTTCAGGCAAGACACTGAGAGCAGAACCTTGACAGAATAGGCTGTTACTTGTTCTGAGCTCCTGGCAAGTTCATTAGGGAGGGTCTCCAAAGGGAAGGGGTGGGAATTCAGCAGAAGTGGACAACCTAGTTATCCTCATGCCCTAATCTCCTAATTTCATGCTGGCCACACCCATAGGGAAGAAGGATGGCGGGGAAGGAGGGATGACTTTTCCCAGGGTGAGGAAACCAACACAAGAAGGCTAGTCAGCAAAACAGGTGGAAGCGATATGCACATCTCAGACCAAGGAACTGGAATCCAGTTCTCACAGTAAGCAATTTTGGTCCCCTTGTCTTCCTTCCCTGACCTAGTCGTATTCTTATCATACCCCAGTCACACTGAGTGAATATACAAAGCTAATATACCGTATTTTGCCGTGTATAATGTGCACTTTTTTGCCCAAATTTTTGAGGGAAAAATAAGGATGCGCATTATACATGGGTGGTACTAATTCCATGTTTATATAAGTGTTTTTAATTCTTTTATTTATGCTTTTGTGTTAAAAGTGTAACTCTAGAAAGCAATAACGATATCCGTATGCAAAGTAATACCCTGGAATACAATCACTGGGTTTGTTTCTAAATACAAATAAATAAATAATTCCATTAGGAAATTGAAACGAAAGACTTTTTTCCCCCTGAAAGCTTGGGCCAAAAACATGGGCGGGCATTATACATGGCAGAACAGGGCATCATTGCGTCCCAGCCACTGGACCCATGGGGACCCAGCCTCCCACCGGTCCCTCCTGCTTGAGTAGGAACAGGCCAAGTCTTACCAGCCGATGGATTCCCTGGTTATAAGGAAGCCCTTAACATCTCATGAGATCCTTGGCAGTGTGAGCTTGGGGAGCCCTGGGGTTTGGCCATGTCAAGGCCCTCATTTGCGCGGAGGGAATGAAGCCGGGGAGGGGCCTCGCCTAGAGCCTTGCTGCCCCCTGACTGCCGAGCCAGGGGTGGAGCCCCGCTTCCCCGCTGTGTGTCGAGTGCCTTTGCTGCCCACGCCCTCCACCCACCCCACCAACATGCCGGTGTGGGACCGGAGGGAGGGAGGGGACAGGCCTAATGCTCTTTTACCACCAGGCTGTGACCTGCTGAGTACTTGGGCAGTGGACAGTCCCAGCTAGATCTTTCCCCGAAAGTCCACCAGCCCCTTTTCCCTTACACCCCTCAGCTGCTGGTATGCTTGGGAAGCCAGGGGTTGTGGAGGACTGGACTCCCTTCTTCTTCCACTCCTTAGCCCCTTCTACCTTTTGTCTCTAGAAAGTTCCACAAACCAGAAACTTCCAGTAGGTATGAGTGACCCCTCTCTGGCCCCACGTTGGATGTGCCTCCATCTCCATTTGAAGGCAGGCCTCTCTCCTGTGAGCAGGAGGCATAGGGAGCGAGGGCCGGTGGGAGCAGTTGTCAGGTTTGTCCGTCCCTTTCTGAGGTGGAACCGACAAGATCCCTTGGCTGGGGCGTGGGGGACAGAGGAATTCCAGTGCACTAGCTAGAGCTATGATGCTGGTGACATGAATACAAAGATAAGGTGGAGGGCAGTGCAGGGCCTAGGGGACTCTGCCTTGTCTTCCCAGTAACCCACTGGAAGCAGTGATAATTTCCCCAATTCTCAGAGGGACACATTGAGACTCAGAAGTGCTCAGAACCCCCACAAGGGAGACCTGGAGGGTGCATCCCCTCTCACTCATCCCTCCTCTGTCCAGGAACTGACACTGCCTCTTGGGGGTAGGGGAGGCAGTGGATTGGATGCAACCCCTTTGTTATTAATTTTTTGTAAATTTTATTAAGGTAAAACATACAGTAAAGTATATAAATCTATACTTTTTTATTTTGGTATATTTTATTGAGTATGCTATTACAGTTGTCCCATCTTTCCCCCTCTATATCCCCTCCACCCTGCACCCCATTTTATACCTCTTATTTATTTTTTAAAAAATTTATTTACTGATTTGAGAGAGAAAAAGAGAGAGGGAGACAGAAACTTATTTATGCATTCTTTGATTGCTTCTTCTATGTGCATTGACTGGGGATCAAACCCACAGCCTCGGTGTATTGGGACAATGCTCCAACCATTTGAGCTCGCTGACCAGGACTTATTTCTTAAATGTTGCTTTTCTGGTGATAAAGTTATAACATCTGGGAAAAGAAAGAGAGAAATAAAGAAAGAGAGAGAGAGAGAGAGAGGGAGGGAGGGAGAAAGGGTGAAAGAGAAAGAGAGAGAGGCAAGAAAAGCAAGAAAGCCCCCACAGAACCCCCCTGAGCCTTTGGAAATAACTATTAAGATTTGATGTGTATGTTTTCAGTTCATCTTATTCTGATTTGAGAGTTGTTGCTAGAAACTGGCTTTGAGGACAGAGAGGATGAGGACATAAGGACAGGGTCATGGAGGGTCTGCTGCCCCTTGTCAGGGTGCCTGGCTGCTGGTCCGGGCTACAGCCTGGCTTCCGATGTTCACCTGCAGCTTAGAAACACTATCTCTCCTGCCCCAACTGTTAAGACATCAAATAATCAGCGATAACACTGGCAGGCCATTATTTATTGAAGAGCCTACATTGTTCAAAATACAAAAGTCAGGTTTGACAGGTTGAGATGAGAGTCCTGGAGCCTTTGGGGGCAGGCATGTCCCCAGGGAGACCAGTTGGCCCGGGTAAGCGCTGTGTTTACACTCATCTGAATTGGTATCTGCTTCTAGCCTGCTTCTCAGGCCTCCTTTTGGGCCTTACGAACAAGGCTTTAAGGGCAGGAACCACGACGTGGGAGGATGTGGCCCCGTTCTTGGGCTTTTTGGCCTCAACCATTTGTGGCTGAGGTTCTCGACCTTGATTGGCTTCTGCCGGGCATTGAATTATTTTACGTGACGCGCTCAGAAGAGTCCTTGGCGCTGCGGTCCCTGCAGGTGTTCGCTTTTACCGTCATCATCATTTCCTGTTCAGGCTGGGATGGAAACTGTCAGAGCTGCCAGCAGTACCAATCCTGACCCTGCTACAGTTTCATCCATTTATTCATCCAAGAAACATTTACCAAGGACCTCCTGTGGGAAAAGAGCTGTGCGGGATAACCAGGCAAACACGACAGCGTCTGATTGGGTGGCAGCTATTTCCCATCTCTTCCTGTGTGACCCTTTGACCCTGCCATACCCTCCCGTGAGCTCTGGAGCCAGCCTAGCATTGCCAGGGGCACAGAGAGAAGAGAGGACTCCCGTCAGGAGACTGGGTACCAGTTCTTGCTCTGCTCTGACTTACCAGGTGACCTCAGCTAAACCCTTCTCTCCTGGAGGCCTGAGTTTCTTCATTAGAAAATCCAGTGAGGCAGTCAGTGGGTGTGCAAGACTCCTCTCCCTGCCTGTGATTCTGCAGTAAACCTCTGTGGGTTCTCAAATGGCTAACATGGCATCGGACTTCATCTCCGTTTTTAATCAGTCAATAAATACCTTTATTCCATTTTTCCTCCTCAATATGAAACAGGTTGGTTGTCCTCTGGTGTGCAAGGTGTGAGGAGTGTGAGGAGGTGGGCGGTATGTCATCTCTGCACACTGCTGACTGCGAGGGTGGCTTTTCCCTCATGGTTTTAATTTGCTTTTCTTAGTCATCTATTGTTTAGTTTACCCATAATGAGTCAGGACTGGAGACAGGAAACATATGGTAGAGTTAGTGAGGAACATAATAATTAAAATAATAATAACAATAATAATTCTACAAATCTGCCTGAAGATGATGGTTACCAGATTGTATTCATTTGACTAGAGCTCTTATATAGCACTTTAAGATGTTTCTGGTACTCAGAAAAAGTGACAGTTATATCCAAGTGGATTCTCATTCACTGGGAATGAGCACTGTCCACACCTAACAGAGAAGTGCATATAAATCAGTCAGAAAGCTCCTCTCTTTTAGAAACAAAATTTTAAATTCACAGAGCATCGAAGATAAGAATTTCCAACTTGAGGTTGTGAGAGCACCTTTTGATTATTTTTATACCTTGACATTTGATTAAATTGTTATAATGTAAATTTGAAGGCCCAGCATGATATATGACATCTAAAAATGTGTTAACAAATCATGTTTTCTCTTATCTCGTTAACTAACGACGTTGGACAGCACACACCTCTCGCTAAATGGGGGCGGGGGTTGCATTTATGCACGTAATAACCACCGTTAAAGATCGTATTATGAAAACTACACTTTATAAACATTTTAATAAGCTGATCAAAATAGCATATTTTTAAAGTTAAAAATATGCAAAAAATTATGTTAACATTTCCTTGGGGTGATGACAAGCTGGAAAAATGGGGAAGCAATCTTTAAGATTATTTCTGGCTCTGACATGCTCGGATACTGGGAGGGTTCATGGTCAGAAACCCTTGACGAAGAACAGGAGAATATAATAGTTTGGCTGGGAGTGGGGAACACAGCGCGCCCCCTCAGCCCCAGATTGTTGTTGGGAAATGGGATTAGACACATATTTTAAACATCCAGATGTCAGAACTACGATCAGAGAGCAGTTTTCTGTCCAAATTACCCAAGACCTTTCTAACCGTTAAAATCATTAGACTGTAGAGTTGGAAAGGACGTTAGACATCATCCGATTCTGTTACAGCTACTCCCCAGATAGAAAGCGGAGGGAGAAACCTTGTGAGGTGTGCGCTCTGCGTCTTAGATGTTCAAGCAGAGGCTGGTTGACCCCAGGCCCGGGATGTTGACCTGCTCCTTGGCCTCCACAGCCGGAGCCTGCAGTGGGGCCCAGGAAGAAGGGCAGCCGAAAGGATAGCGCTCTGCCGCGCCTTTCCCAGACGGCAAAAGTTGTCTCCTGGGGGCGCTGCTGCGACCCCCTGGGCGTGCCTCCTCTGGGTGAGCTGGCTGGCGTGTCTCCAGTGGCATCAGAATTTTAGTTAAGTGTTTGGGGGCAAGGAGGATGCAGCGACCTTTGAAAGGGGCGCTAATGGCCTGACCTAGAGGACAGGCTCGTGGACTTGGACTCAGGACACACCTGAGGCGTCACCTAGCCCAAAACATCTCCTGCCTGTATGCCACTCCCTCCCGTCCTGGCTTGCTGCTTCTCTGACCACATTAACAGATGGGAAGCGATGCCATGGAGACCCAAACCCCAGGTAACCTACAACCCACATTTAGGAGTGATCTACTGGATGTCATTTTTATTCTGATTATCCTTCCTAATTTTTGGTTTGTTGAGGCTGAAAACAAATGCTTTTATATACTCTGAGTCTGTATTAGACGTGGGTAACCCAGAATGTGTTCATGCTCAGAAATAATCTGTCCTGAAGATAACTGCGAATCGCTTTTAGCTCCCCCATAATCACATTAGTTTATATTTTTGTATGTTAATCCTTTTCAGCTGTGGTTATTCTCTGAGAGTGTGTGTGTGTGTTGTGTGTGTGTCCCACATACCCCTAGTTAGACTTGGCTGGCCTCCTGGAGCCCCAGCCTAGAGCCCTCTACTGTACCTTTCTATACCAGGGCTCAATAACTGGCTCCCATATTCTTTTGGGGTGCAGTTAAACTGAAGCCAACTAAAGCGGAGGGTTTATAACCCCAAGCCAGTTCTTTGTGCTGTAGTCCTGCCTGGGGAGACATTCGCTATGTATGTGTGTGTCCTGAACACAGCCACTCCCATGGCCCACACCTCCTGGTCTCCTGTCGAACCCGCGCCAGCCCCTCCGTATCTCAGCGACAAGTTGAGAGAAGGCTCTGATGCGCTAGGCCAGCCCACTCAGGGAGTGAGAAGGGAGTCCCCTGGGAGGGGTGTGAATAATTTCCTCAGCCTGGCTTCCCAGGACACACCAGCCTTCCTGCCTGCGACTGGGTCAGCAAGGCTGGCGGGGCGGGGTGGGGGGGTTGGGGGGGGACGGGCAGGAGGGAGCCGGGCTACAGGATGGTGGCTCGGCTTCTGCTCTGGCTTCTGCTCTGGCTTCTGCTCTGGCTTCCAAGTGGCTCTGCCTTCCTGGCTGGCTGTCATCTAGAATTAACCATGAGCATAATCTTGCAGCGAGCTTGTTCGCTGACTGCCGTTAGACGCTGCAGTCCCCATGCCCACCCTTCAGCCTTTCTGTTTGACCTGTTCACATATGCTCAGCCAGAGCCAGAGTCCTTGCAAGTTCTCTTGTTTGTGCCATTCTTGGGCAGCGGGCTCATCCAGGGGACCTATGAGTGGAGGTTTCGTGTAGAGAACTTCATCCCCTCCCATTTCCCCACCCCAGGCCGCTTCATTTTATGGCCGACACTTCACCCAGTAGGGGTGGAGTACCTGAGAGCTTGGCTTGAGAGAGAGCTGGGTTGGGCCGCCTCCCCTCACCCTTCTGACCTGGGAAATCCTCTAAGCTGACCTAATTACCTGAGTGAGGGAGAGTTCTTGGCTGTCGATTCCCCACCGCCACGGCTGCAGCATTGGTGCTCGGCCGATTGAGCGTAGGTGTGAGACTCAGCAGCCCCTCCCTCAAGTTCATAATCGTAATGCGGGAGCAAGGTTTACACACGCAGAAAAAGGCTTAAAAACACTGTTCCATACTTGAACATAACTGACTGTAGCTGGGAACCGGTAGACAGCAATGGGATAAGGAAGGAGAAAGGCCATGTTGACTGGAGTCACTGGGGAAGGCTTTGTGGAAAGGGCAGGCTTTGAGCTATGCCATAAAGGTCGATATTTTGATACGTGGAGAAAAAAGGGGGAAAGACTCTAGGAATAAGCGGAAGGAGTGGTGAGGAGACCTCTAACTGCAGGCCAGGGTGTATCTGTTCAGTAGGGGAAGACTGAGTGATACCTGATTGTGGAGGGTTGAATTCCAAGGTGAAATCAAACCCAATTAGACTCAAGCACTGGAGGGGAAGAGACCAGGGCTGCCTCGTACAAGGACTCTCAAAAGAGACACAATTCCAACTTGGCCTTGATTTGGACCTCGCCCTGCAGCCTTTGCTGCCTGGGGCCCCAGCCAGATGGTCCCTGCTCCCAGCCCCACCCCTGTGAACGTGGAGCCCCTGCCATCCAGCAGATATTTGGGGACCATCCAGTGAGGTAGTGAAAATGGAATCCATGTAACTGGGCATAAAAAAGATTTTTTTTAAGTCTTCACCCTAGCATATGCTTAGAGAAGGGGAGAGAGAGGGAGCAGGGGGAGGGTGGAGAGAGAGAGAAACGTCAATTGACTGCCCCTCACACATACCCCGATCGAACCTGCAACCTAGGCATGTGCCCTGATTGGGAATTGAACCCGCAACCTTTTGGTGTATGGGATGATGCTCCAACTGACTGAGCCACCCAGCCAGGGCTGGGCATGAAAAATTTTAAGGAGGGAGGAGCAGAAGGAGAATATTTATTAAAAAGTGTATCTGTTCAGTGTTTTATGTAATTTGCCTCATTTATCCTCACAACAACCTCACAAAGTAACTATTATCATTATTCTCTGTTTGCATGGGAGGAAACTGAAGCTCAGAGAGATCAAAGTACCTTGTCCTTGGTCTGTTTGGCTCTAACAGGCCAACAGCCTGGCTCCCTGCCTGAGAATGAAAGGAAGAATCAACTAAGAAGTCCAAGAAGATCTCTGAGCATGCTGGGGAACAGAGGGGGAAAATGTGAATATACAGAGAGACAAGTTAGGAATGGGCTGTCACACACAGAGCTTCACGGAGGAAGGTGGGCTTCAAGGCCGTCAGTGAGGGGCAGGCAGGGAGAGCAGCCAGTCCTGATGGAGATGGTTGCAAAAGTGCCAGCGAGTGATGCAGAAGGGTGTGTGTGCGAGTGTCTGTCGCACAGACGCCAAGGCGGAGACTAGAATGATCCTTCATGTATTTAGTGCCTAATTTATTGAGGTGAAATAAGCAGGATGAGAAACTAACAGATTTAAAGTGAACAATTCACTGACATTTTGTAGATTCGCAATGTTGTGAACCATCACCTCTCCCATAGTTTCAAAACATTTTTGTCACTCTGAAGAATACCTATCCCATGCCCATCAAGCTATCACACCCCATTTTTCCCTCTCCTCATTCCCCGGCAACCACTAATCTACTTTCTCTCTGTATGGTCTTACCTGTTCTGGTCATTTTACACTTAAGAAGCCATATAGCATCTACATTTTTGCCTCTGGTTTCTTTCACCCGGTTTTTACTAACCCATGTTGCAGCATGCAGCAGGACTTCATTCCTTCATGGCCGAATGATGGTCCATTGTATGTATGCAAGACAATTTTTTATTCATTCATCCATCGATCTACTTTTGGGTTGTCTCCACATGTTTGCTGTTGAGAATAGTGCAGTATGAAAATGTACTTGTGTAAGTAGCTGATTTCAGGCTCTTTGGATCTGTACCTGGGAGTGGAATTGTGGAGTCACGTGGGAACTCTGTGTTTAACTTGCAGAGGAGCCACCAAACTGTTCTCCCCAGTGGCCGCACTGTTTTACATTCCTACCAGCCATGCACTAGGGTTCCGGTCTCCACATCCTCCCCCTAGCACGTATCCTTTTTTAAAAAATATTTTAATTTTTTTTTTTTTTTGTAAGAGAGAGAAGGGAAAGGAGGGACAAAGAGAGGGCAAGAAACATCAATGTGAGAGAGAAACATTGATTAGCCGCCTTCAGTATACAACGCAGGGGACCGAACCTGCAACCTAGGCATGTGCCCTGACTGGGAATCTAACCAGCAACCTTTCGGTTTGTGGGACAGTGCCCAACCAACTGAGCCACACCGGTTGGGACTAGTGCTTATCTTTTGATTGGAAGATCACCCCTCACAGTTTTACACGCTGGATTTAGTACATCAGGGGCTGCTTCTTTCTCAGAATAGATTCTTTTTTTTAATTGTATTTTTTCCATTACCATTTATCCCCCTTATAACCTCCTCCCTGCTGCAATTATCACACTGTTGTCTACGTCCATGAGTCCTTTTTCCTTTTTGCTCAGTTCCTCCACTCTCTACCCACCCACCTTCCAAGCCTGTTCTCCATCTATGAGTCTGCTTCTGTTTTGCTTGCTAGTTCATTTCATTAGATTCCACATATAAGTGAAATCATATGGTATCTGTCTTTCTCTGAATGGCTTATTTCACTTAGCATAATGTTCTCCAGGTCCATCCATACTATTGCAAAGGGTAAAATTTTCTTCTTTTTTAAGGCCAAGTAGTATCCCGTTGTGTAAATGCCCCATAGTTGTTTTATCCACTCATCTACTGATGGACACTTGAACTGCTTCCATATCTTGGTGATTATAAATAATACTGTAATGAACATAGGTTCTTTCAAATTAGTGTTTTGGGTTTCTTCAGATAAATTCCCAGAAGTGGAATCACTGGGTTGAAAGGCAGTTCCACTTTTAATTTTTTTAGGTATCTCCATACTGCTTTCCACAGTGGCTGCACCAGTCTGCATTCCCACCAACAGTGCAAAAGGGTTCTCCTTTCTCCACATCCTCGCCAGCACTTGCTGTTTGTTGATTTATTGATGATGGCCATTCTGACAGGTGTGAGGTGATATCTCATTATAGTTTTAATTTGCATTTCTCTGATGATTAGTGATGTTAAGCATCTTTTCATATGTTCATTGTCCATCTGTATGCCCTCTTTGGAGAAATATCTATTCAGGTCCTTTGCCCATTTTTTAATTGGATTGTTTGTTTTTTGCATTGAGTTTTATAAGTTCTTTATAAATTTTGGGTATTAACCTCTTATCACATGGATCAGTGAATATGTTCTCCCATTCAGTGGGTTGTCTTTTTTATTTAGCTACCCAAAGCAATCTATAGATTCAACGCAATTCCTACCAGTGACATATTTCACAGAACTAGACCAAATATTTCAAAAATTTACATGGAACCACAAAAGGCCCCAAATAGCAACAGTGACCTTGAGAAAGAAGAACAAAGTTGGAGGAATCACGCTACCTAATATCAAACTATACTACAAGGCCATAGTAATCAAAACAGCATGGTACTGGCATAAAACCAGACACATAAGTCAATGGAACAGAATAGAGAGCCCAGAAATAAATCCACACTTTTATAGTCAGTTAATATTTGACAGAGGAAGCAAGCACATACAATGGGCTAAAGATAGTTTATTCAATAAATGGTGCTGGGAAAATTGGACAGATACATGCAGAAAAATGAAACTAGACCATTTTCTTACACCACACACAAGAAAAAATAAAAAATGGATTAAAGACTTCAATGTTTGCCCCAAAACCATAAAAATCGTAGAAGAAAACATAGGCAGCAAAACCTCGAACATTACTTGTAGCAATATTTTTTCAGATGTGTCTCCTCAGGCAAGGGAGACAAAAGGAGAAAGAAACAACTGGGACTTCATCAAACTAAAAAGTTTTAGCATAGCAAAGGAAACCTCATCAAAATATCCCTAAGCCCACCTGGGCACCTGAGCTGCTCCTAGCGCTTGTCACTCCATGTCTCACGCCGACTGGCTCTGCCTTCATCAGCTCTGGTTCTCTTAAGTTAGGGAACCGGATCACGAAAAGCTGGACTCTGTGCGGTCGCCCTGAGTGGAGGAACCAGGACAGCTGCAGCGTCCTGCATAGCCTGTCCCTACCTTCCCCGCACCAGCTCCGTTGGCTTGTTTCTGGGCCCGGCTGCCCTGCCTCTCATGTGCCCTCTGTCTGCCAGCTCCAACTCCTGGGACTCCATTATGTGAATGTGTGGGATCTCTAAGTTTTTCACTCTGCTGCTAAAATGATGTATTCAGTCTGTTTGGGCACCCTAAAACGACAGCTGGCTTTTAGGGTGTCCAGCATAGGCGGTGGCATATTGGTTTTCCAGCGCTCCAGTAACAAAGTAGCACAGGTTGGGAGGCTTAAACAATAGGAATGTATTTTTCCACTGTTCTGGAGGCTGGAAGGCCAGGATCAGGGTGCTGTCTGGGTTGGTTTCTTCTGTGGCCTCTCTCCTTGGCTTGTAGATGGTCATCAACCTGTGTATCCTCACGTGGATTTTCCTCTGGACATGTCTGTGTCCTAATCTCCTCTCTCTATAAGGACACCAGGTCAGGTTGGATTTGGACCCACCCTAAGGACCTCATTTAACTTTAATTACCTCTTTATTAAAGGCCCAAATTCAGTCTGCATTCTGAGGTATTGGGGGCTAGGACTTCAGTATATGAGTTGTGGGGGACTCATTTCAGCCGGTAACAGGTGGACAGAGCTGCAAGGATGCATAATGGTGAGGGAGGCAGAGATGCTGGGGATCGGGGGTTGGGCTTGAGAGTCTTCCGGGCTCCTGTTTGGTTTCAGAGTGACTCTCAGGCAAACATAGGATGTGTGGAGGAGGGGAGAGAAGTGGTGGCAGTGAAGAGGGCACTGGGGGCGTTGGGGAGGCGGGAAAGCAGTGTCCATGATCAATAATTTATTCCTGGATACCACACAGCAGGGTGTTGTCATGGCAACAGGCCAGCTCTGAGCGGATGGCCTGACAGTTGCCTCTCAGAGCTGCTGCTCCTCATTTGACTCCTTTCTCCCTCCCTCCCCGGCCCCCTCATTTCTCTTATGTGTCTTGGGAGCCTTTTTGTGGAATGGAACCTGCCTGCCTGCCTGCTCTCAGTGTGGGGCGGCTCGCTACAGCTGTAGCGGCCCCTTCCCCACCCCTGCATGACCCCAGGAAGAAGACCAGGGTCATAACCTGACTCTTTTCTTTGGAAAGACCCTCCAAAGTCATTTCACTGGCTTTCCAACTGCCAGACCTTTTGCCTTAGTGCCAGGGCTCCGAGTGCTGCTTTTTCTCATAGTCTGTCTGTTAAAAGATGTTGAATCTTTTAACGAGTTGGATGTATTGTCTTCTAACCACACTCACTGTTAGGTACATTTGTCCTCAGAGAAACCCACTCCAGGAGCACAGCTGGGCAGGACCTTGCACTGCATCTGCCCCGCCGTGAGTTATCTCAGCACTGCTCATCCCTGGCTCTAGAAGTTGACCCTTCGTTTCTTCCTCATGGCCTCGGTGGATAGGAAAATGCCAGAAGCGTGCAGTTAACCAGGAAGTCTGTACTCCCCAGCGTGCTGTAAACTCCTTGGTACCGCACTGAGGGACCCAGGTAGGCATTTGTGCCGTGGTGTGCAATAAATGAAAGGGAGGCCTGAACAAGGCCTCCGAGAACCACAGGGCCAGAGCCACCCCTCGTGCCACGCAGGCTCCCACGTGGGTCTCTCTCCCCGTCTTTCCTGGAGGCTGGTCCTTAGGGCCAACAGCTGCACTGAGCCTCAGCAATTGAGACCATTGAATTTTTAAAGTTATTTTTCATGCACATTAGAATTCACTGCTTCCTTGATTCACTGGCTGTCACAACTAATAAGGGTTCTGGGTCTGTAATAACCATTTAAGACTTAATGTTATTAGTCTTGTAATTGCTGTTAAGGGCCTTGTCTGTTCTCTGAATTTGTAAATCCTCATGCACAAAGATTAAGAAAACATATTCCTAAGCTGGATGCGGCCCAGGGGGCTTGGGGGTCGGAGACCAGCCTTAGCTGCCTGGCTGATGTGTGAGTTTCCTGACAGAGCCTGGAGCTGGGGGTGCAGACGTGCCCCGGAAACATGTGTGAGCCCCTGTGAGGGTGGGAGGGAAGGGAGGGGTGTCCTGCAGAGGGGCGGGGCCCGGGCTCCCTCCTGACAAGCAGCTGCTTGCGGAACAGAGCCTCATCTCTAGGGACAGGACAGCTCCTGCCCTGCCGCCTCCTCAGCCCGCAGGCTGAGGGCCCTGATGGCCCAGGGGAGAGGGCAGTGATGTCCTAATCAGAAGGTCCTGATGCTGCAGGCTGGGATTAGGGCTGACAGGAAAACCCACGGTATTAGAAATGTTCTGCTCTGGGTTTATCTCAAGAAATGTCCCCGCTTCTCCCTGCAGGGGTTATTTTTCCACACATGGCTCTGTTGAGTCCTCATTGGAAAGTGTTTTATGAGATTGATAGTCTGCTGTGGCGAAGGGCCAGGGCACATGGCTGATTGTTGCTGGTTTGCGGGCCAGTGTCCCTGCACCACCATGTCTTCCACCTGTGAAGGTCTCAGCACTGCTGCCTGTGCGCACCGCCGACCAGGGCCAGTGCCACTGCCCTCTGCACTCCCTTGCCAGAAATTAGCATGGAAATTCTTCCTGCTTTTTCTTTTTTCATTTTTGTGCTAAAATATGCAAACGTAAAATGTACCACTTTAACTATTTTAAAGCGTACAATTCAGTGGCATTTCGTACATTCACAATATTGTACGCCGTCATCACTGTCTAGTTTCAGAATGCTTTCATCACCCCAAAAGGAAACCCCCTACCAATTAGGCAGCCCCTCCCTCTTCTCACTGCCCCTAGTCCCTAGCAACCACTCCTCTGTCCTTGTCTCTATCAATTTGCCTATGCTGCATATTTCATGTAGATGGAAGCATCTGGCCTTTTGTGTCTGGCTTCTTTCAGTCACTGTAATGTTTTCAAGGTTTGGCTACACTGTAGCATGTGTCACTACTTCATTCCACTTTATGGCTGTATAATATTCCACTGTGTGTATACCACATTTTGTTTATCCATTCATCTGCTGGATATTTGAGTTGTTCTTATGAATAGCGCTGTTATGAACATTTGTGTACAAGTGTTTTTTTAAGCACCTGTTTTCAGTTCTTTTGGGTTTATACCTAGGGGTGGAATTTCTGGATCATATGTTAATTTAATGTTTAATTTATGAAGGAATCGCCAGATTTTTCCCACTTCTTTACACGTGCCAATCTCTGTCTTCTTTTGAGAGAAGTAGCCTGTCCCCTGTGCCCACTCCAGACTCTTAGACGTGATGTGGGTGGACATATCAAAGGAATCTAATGGTGACAATGGAGTGATTTCTAATTGTATCTTTTTAAAATCCTCACCTGAGAATATGTTTATGATTAAAGTGAGAGGATGGGGAGAAAGAAAGGGAGTAAGAGAGAAACACCGATGTGAGAGAGAAGCATCGATCGGTTGCCATCCCGTACACACCCCAACTGGGGATCAAACCTGTATCCTAGGCATGTGCCCTGACTGGGGATCGAGCCCACAACCTTTTGGTGTACCGGATGACGCTCCAACCATCTGAGCCACCTGGCCAGGGTGCTTTCCAGTTGTTTTTGGTGGCGTTACCACATCTCACCCACACATGTGCTGTCCTCCAGGGCTGCACCATCCGGGGGCAGTGGGGGAGCCAGTGCCCAGAACCTTGGTTCGCCCTCCCTAAGAACAGTCTTCAGAGATCTTGCCTTGGTGGTCGTTCTTTGATTTTGGCCCTGAACAGTATTCACAACTACATCACCCACTATCTTTCCTGTTCTTGGCTCTATCTTTCAATTTAAGCAAAGAAAAAAAAACCCAAGTCTACCTTCATAGGATAAAAATGTGCCACCATGGGGCCAATCAAAAGAATATACTACAGGCTTTGAAAGCAGTTCCAAAGGAAGCTTCAGAAATGTTCTAAGCACAGGCAGTGCATTGTTGGAATATGCATGTGGCCTCCCGAGGGGACCCCTTTGAAGAGACAGCACTCATTCCAATGTATAAATTCTGGTGTGTTCATTTAAAAGATCAGTCAAAAGGTTTTATGCGCATACAATAGAAAGACTGTGAATGGTTATTGAATTATGTACACCTCCAGGAAATCAAAGAAAGATGTGCATTTTAGGAGTTTTAGGGAGATGAAGCCCAAAATACAACCTGGGAATGTGTTGGAATAGTTGATGCAAAATAGTATTGCCCAACTGCCGGGGAAGACACGGGCCTGGGAGGCGCCCAGAGGCTTAGATCAAACACCTCCATCTCTTTAAGGGTTGGTGGGCTAGTTCGGTTAAAGGGACCACGTACAGACTTTGCATTTTGATTTTCTCCATTTTAGGGAGCAGTATGAGGAGAAGGGAGGCTGGGTGAACTGGTACCTTAGTGAATTGAGTTTTAAAAATTTAAAAATAGCACATCTCTTGCTATAGCCCGGACAACCCAGGGCTGTTTTTTAAAAAATATGTATTTATTTATTTTTTAAGTGTATTTTATTGATTATGCTATTACAATTGTCCCATTTTTTTCTCCCTTTTATCCCCCTCCACCCTGCACCCCCTCTCCTATCAGCATTCCGCACCCCTGAGTTCATGTCCATGGGGTATACATATAAGTTCTTTGGCTCCTCCATTTCCTATACTATTCTTAACCTCCCCCTGTCTGTTTTGAGAGCTTGTTTGGAGGCTCTATCAGGGGAGCGCAGCTACTCGTATACCCTTGACCGAAGACCGGTGCTCTCCTGTAGTTGGAAAGGTCGTCCTCTTCGACCGAGCGCACAGCTTCGGGAGGGATGCACATGGATCGGTGGGGGAGGAAGTCAGCCAGATCAGCCAAATCAACCCTGGCGATCAGTGGGGTGACAGATTTCACAGCCACATCACCCTCACAATCCACCCCTGTCTGTTTTGTGCCTACCATTTATGCTTCTTATTCCCCGTACCTTTTCCCCCATTCTCCCCGCCCCTCCCCGCTGATAACCCTCCATGTGATCTCCATTTCTGTGATTCTGTTCCTGTTCTAGTTGTTTGCTTAGTTTGTTTTTGTTTTTGTTTTTTAGGTACAGTTGTTGATAGTTGTGACTTTGTTGTCATTTTACTGTTCATATTTTTGATCATCTTCTTTTTCTTAGATAAGTCCCTTTAACATTTCATGTGATAAGGACTTGGTGATGATGAACTCCTTTAACTTTACTTTCTCTGGAAAGCACTTTATCTGCCCTTCCATTCTAAATGATAGCTTTGCCAGAGAGAGTAATCCTGGATGTAGGTCCTTGCCTTTCATCACTTTGAATATTTCTTCGCAGCTCCTTGCCTGAAAGGTTTCTTTTGAGAAATCAGATAGTCTTATGGGACCTCCTTTGTAGGTAACTATGTCCTTTTTTCTTGCTGCTTTGAAGATTGTCTCCTTACCTTTAATCTTGGGTGATGTAATTATGATGTGCCTTGGTGTGTACTTCCTTGGTTCCAACTTCTTTGGGACTCTCTGAGCTTCCTGGACTTCCTGGAAGTCTATTTCCTTTGTCTGATTGGGGAAGTTCTCCTTCATTATTTTTTCAAATAAGTTTTCAATGTTTTGCTCCTCCTCTTCTTCTTCTGGTACCCCTATAATTAGAATGTTGGAGCATTTAAAGTTGTCCCAGAGGTTCCTAAGCCTCTCCTCATTTTTTTGAATTCTTGTTTCTTCATTTTGTTCCTGTTGAACGCTTATTTCCTCCTTCTGTTCCAAATTGTTGATTTGAGTCCCGGTTTCCTTCCCTTCCCTATTGGTTCCCTGTATATTTTGCTTTATTTCACTTTGCATGGCCTTCACTTCTTCCTGCATTTTGCGTCCGTACTCCACCATTTCTGTGACCATCCTGATTACTAGTGTTTTGAACTCTGCATCTGATAGATTGGCTATCTCCTCCTTACATCTATTTTTAGAGTTTCGATCTGTCCTTTCATTTGGGCCAATTTCTTTGTCTCAGCACACCTATTACATTGTAAGGGGCAGAGCCTTAGGTATTCGCCAGGGGCCATAAAGATTTACCCCTAGTTTTCTTCTGAGAGTTTTATGGTTTCAGCTCTTATACTTAGATTGCTGACTGATCCATTTTGAGTTCATTTCTATATGTGGTGTGAGGTAGGGGGCTAAACTCACTCTTCTGCATGTGTAAATCCAGTGATCCCAGCATCATTTATTTAACATATTCTATTGATTGTGTTATTACAGTTGTCCCATTTTTTTCTCCCCTTTATTCCCCTCTGTCCTGCACCCCCCTTCCCACCAACACTCCCCCTCCGTTAGTTCATGTCCATGGGACGTACATGTAAGTTCTTTGTCTTCTCCATTTCCTATACTATTCTTAACCTCCCCCTGTCTATTTCGTACCTGCCATTTATGCTTCTTATTCCCCGTACCTTTTCCCCCATTCTCCCCGCCCCTCCCCGCTGATAACCCTCCTTGTGATCTCCATTTCTGTGATTCTGTTCCTTTTCTAGCTGTTTGCTTAGTTTGTTTTTGTTTTTGTTTTTGCTGTTAGGTTCAGTTGTTGATAGTTGTGAGTTTGTTGTCATTTTATTGTTCACATTTTTGATCATCTCCTTTTTCTTAGACAAGTCCCTTTAACATTTCATGTAATAAGGACTTGGTGATGATGAACTCCTTTAACTTTACTTTCTCTGGAAAGCACTTTATCTGCCCTTCCATTCTAAATGATAGCTTTGCCAGATAGAGTAATCTTGGATGTAGGTCCTTGCCTTTCATCACTTTGAACAGTTCTTTCCAACCTCTTCTTGCCTATAACGTTTCTTTGGAGAAATCAGCTGATAGTCTTATGAGAACTCCTTTGTAGGTAACTATGTCCTTTTTTCTTGCTGCTTTGAAGATTCTCTCCTTATCTTTAATCTTGGTTAATATAATTATGATGTGCCTTGGTGTGTGCTTCCTTGGTTCCAACTTCTTTGGGACTCTCTTGAGCTTCCTGGACTTCCTGGAAGTCTGTTTCCTTTGCCAGATTGGGGAAATTCTCCTTCATTATTTTTTCAAATAAGTTTTCAATGTCTTGCTCTCCCTCTTCTTCTTCCGGCCCCCCTATGATTAGGATGTTGGGGCGTTTAAAGTTGTCCCAGAGGTTCCTAAGCCTCTCCTCATTTTTTTGGATTGTTTCTTCATTCTGTTCTGCTTGAATGTTTATTTCTTTTTTCTGCTCCAAATCGTTTTAAGTCCTGGTTTCCTTCCTTTCCCTATTGGTCCACTCTATATTTTGCTTTATTTCACTTTGCATAGATTTCACTTCTTCCTCCATTTTGTGACCATACTCAGCCATTTCTGTGAGCATCCAGATTATCAGTGTTTTGAACTCCGCATCTGTTAGGTTGGCTATCTCTTCATTGCTTAGTTCTATTTTTGGAGCTTTGATCTGTTCTTTCCTTTGGGCCATATGTTTTTTTTTTCTTTTTTCTTTTTGGTCTCAGTGCACCTATTATATTTGAGGGGCGGGGCCTTAGGTATTCGCCAGGGCGGGGCAGCCCATGTCACTGCCTTGTGGCGCTGTATGTGGGGGAGGGGTCAGAGAGGGAACTGTGCTGCTTGCTTGGCTCTCTGCTGTCTCTCAGTCGCTTCCCCTGCTACCCACAAGCAAATTGGGCCCTTCTGGTGCTGATATCCCGGGTGGGTGGGTTTGTGTACGTTCTAGGACCCTGTGGGTCTCTCAAATAAACTCTCCTGTGAGGCTGGGAGTTTCTCCTGCCATTGCAAAACCCACAGGTTTTTACCGGTAGTGGTTTTGAGGCTTTCTTTTTCCCCATGGAACCCTGGGTTGTGCAGTCTCTCTTGCTCCCCAGTTGTTCTTCCCAGTTTATCTGTGCGCAAATGTGGGACCGCCTCGTCCACCAGCTGGTAGCATCATTTTTTGAAGAAATTCTTCTTTCCCCAGGGAGCAGACTTTGCATTCTTGTCATAAATCAATTGGCCATGGATGTGTGAATTAATTTCTGGACTCTCAATTGTACTCCATCGTTTTTACCTGTTCTTATGCCGGTGCCACACCCATTTGACTTCTGTGGTTTATAGTAGCTTTGAAATTGGGGAATATGAGTCTCCGATTTGTTCTTTTTCAAGATTGTTTTGGCTACTCAGAGCCTTGCGCAGACGCAGGCCACACAACTCCGGGGACCCTCACGTTCTCCTCACAGGCTTTCTCTGAGTGACTTGCTTCTTGCCCCCATTGCCCCCAGCCTGTGTGACCCTGGGGTCTTGGTGCTAGGCAGGCCCAGAGGTGCCCTTAGCCAACTGCCCACTCAGTGCTGGGATTTCTACAGCACCTCTGATAGGATTCCCCCCTGCCACCCAGTTCTGTTTAAACACTTCAGACAAAATCCTTCACAACAGCAAGTTTCTTGTTATAATAGAATTTGCTCTCCATTTTGGGAAGTGAGGATTATGCACCCAGAGATGAGACTGGACCCTTAGCCCTGGCAGTTAACAGTTAACAAGTACAGTTTGAGGATCCCAGGCTTACCCAGCCCCACCCTGACTCCTCGATTCCTGTGGGTCGTCCCTGGCCACACTCTGGCAGAGCCCACAGTCCCCCAGGTCATTTTTTTGCTGATGTGTTCTGGTGTGGAAGAGTGGGCGGGCTGGGCATGGCATACCAGTCCTCTCAGGAGGGGCTGTGGCTGGCAGGGGTGTGATTCTGCCAGGCAGTGGGAGCTCTACTTGGTGGCCTGTTAGCCAGCACAGAGCTCCCCCAGGCACGACAGCTGCTGCTGCAGCCATCTGTGCTGCTGTGGGCTGTCCTGTGCAAACGTGACCCATTTTCAGGCCACCTGCCGCCCTGAAGTTCTCTGCCCCACTGCATTCCTCCTCTCTGGCTGCCCACCCATCCCCACTGCCTGACACCACTGGGACCGTTTCCCTGGTTGAGAAAAGGCCTGTTATCTGCAGGTGGAGCTGTGGGGTTCACCAGCATGGCTGCCTCTGTGAGGAGAAGAGCCAAGGGAACCATGGGAGCCATGGGTGGTGGGGGCAGGAGGGTGGGAAGGCAGCTACCCTCTGGGCACCCCCTAGTATGGATGCTTGCTTGATTTTATAAGAATCTTACTTCCTTATATTCCTCCTCAAGGTGGTTCGATAAATCTGGTCTCTCCATGAACACCCCTGCACCCTGTTGATGTGGAAAAGGGGCTGCCCCCACCCTCCAGCTGTAATGCACCCCTCCATTTCGGCTGAACCTTTGGGCCAGCCCCTTCCACTCTGGTTGTACCTTTCTCAGCTCTCCTCCCCACACTCTCACAGACTCCACTGACCCCATGCTCGCTGGAGGCAAGAGAGATGGCTGAACAGCAGCCTCGGTAAGATGCCGGGCGAGGGCAAGGTGAGGGGCTAGAGGAGGCCAGGGCCGGGCGCTGGGTTGTCGACTGGAAGCGCCATATGAGGCAGCAGTGTGATGTGATGCTCAAAGCAGCGAGCCAGATGAGCTTCCCCGGGGGAAGGGTAGATCCAGGGCACGGCCGCCCTGTGCTCGGTGCTGGGAATCATGCTCCGCTCTGGGCGCTGCACGTTATGCATGCTTTTTTTTATTAGCAAAAGTAATGTATGTTCTGCAGAAACTTTAGAAAATACAAACAAACACAAGGAAAAGAATGCAAATTATTGACAATTTCACTCCCATTTTTATCCTATTTTTATAACCTTTTTTCACGTACTAATTTTTCATATTACTAAAATATTCTTATATATTATTTCATCATTTTAATAACTATATAATATTTCATTGCTCATGGTAGTGATGATGGAAGATTTCTTTCCTTTCACTTACCATATGTATCAGGCACATTCATTGGTTAACTCTTTGTGACTTGAGATTGATACTTTTTAAAAAATTTTTTTAAATTTATTTTTAGAGAGAGGGGAGGGGAGGGAGAAAGAAAGGGAGAGAAACATCAATGTGCAAGAGAGATATCAATGGGTTGCCTCTTGCACACCCCTAACTGGGGACCTGACCTACAACCCAGGCAGGTGCCCTGACTGGGAAGAGAACTGGCAACCTTTTGGTTCGCAGGCTGTCACTCAATCCACTGAGCCACAGCAGTCAGGGTGATACTCTTATTATTATCCCAATTATACAGATAAGGAGAGTGAGGCACAGAGAGGCTGAGTAACTTGCCCAAGGTAACAGCAATAAATGGCAGAGCTGAAGTTTGAACACAGTTCACCTGTCTCTAGAGCACTTATTTCCACCCTCGTTTGCCTGCCAAACCATAGACATACCATAGTTTATTTATAGTGATGGCTATTGAGGTTGTTTCTCATTTTTTACCGTTATAAACAATATTCTGATGAACATTTATGTTCAATATTCTAATTATTCTCGATTATTTATTTAATATCCACTTCCCAGAAATGGAATTTATGGAACAAACAGCATAGACAGTTTTCAGACTTTTCAACCTATTTCCAGCTTTCCTTCAGAAGAATGTTAGCAGAGTACACCCTCACCAGTGGGTTAGAGGACTGGGCCTGACACTTTACAAGGAAGCCTGACCACTGGCGTCTGGCCATCGTAGGGAAAACAGGATGGTGTAGGGAATGGAAGTAGTTTCATAAGGTGCAGCTAAAGGGACTGGAGTTATTTATCCTGGAGGAGACTGGGAGTGTTGGAGGGGGGTGAGGGCCACGCTCGTGGCTGTAATCAAACATGCAAAGGCTGTAGAGTGGAAGAGTCCCGAGGCCCTAGAGCAGAGGTAGACCAGTGGGCTAAATTTGAAGCTGTGGAGAGCCATTGTCCTGTTCGGGGCCGGCACACAGCCTTGGGAGGACAGGGTGGGTGTTGGGTAAATGTTACACATCCTGCTACCATCCCTGCCTTGGGTTTGTGTGCTGGCCCCTTGGGTAGGGCGTGCATGTGGGGGAGGGCTGGTACCGCCCATGCCACACTGCTCCCCCACAAAACATTACGTCTCTGAATCTTAACTGAGGAATCTGCTTCCCATTCTACCCCCACCTCGGGGAGCCTGGCCCAGCCTGGTACCTCTCTCCGTCTATCCCCTTGGAGCCTGAGCAGCACAGCCTGGCTTGTGTCATAGGCCATTCAAGTCCTCCATTATGCATGAGGGGGACCCAGCGGTGAGCGAGTGAGCCGGCCAGAGTGGTGGTGGGGGTGAGTGGTTATTAATAAACAAGTGTATTGTGTGGAGTTCCATTCACGGCACTCTCAGAGGACGTGGTGGGCTTGAGATAATAAAGTCCTGTTTATGCCACAGAGGATTGGGGAGGTGGCAAGTGGGCGTGGCAAGGAGCTGGGGAACCGGGACTATTTTGATTCCACTTCTGGCAGGGCTGCTGTGTTTGCTCTGAGGCCAGCTTCCAAGGAGAAGATCTAGCAGGGTTTGATTCAGGCCCGCGTCTGCCTACTAGATGGCCTGGGGTCTAAGAAACGCCTAGCTCTCCATCCCCACTCGTCCCCGTGAGGGGAGACTGAGAGGACACTGGATTCACGGACCACGGCTCCGTCAGGAGGGAGGTAGGATGGTCGGCCCTATCCTATTTCTTGGCCTTCTGTCCCCACCCGTTCCCCTTCCTGGGTGAGTCCTTCTGCTTTGGCTTTCAGATGCTGCTAAGTGTCATGTGTTAGTTTGTGCATAATTTCCTGATGATGCTGGAACTCTGTGTGTACAAGGTCTGCAAGAAGCTTCCTAGCCAGGGAGTGGACCACTTTGGTGTTAGGATCTGGAATGTGAATCAAGCAGGCTAGAAGGGAGAGGAGCGATTATAGTGAATGAACTGAAATTTAAGAAAAGGGAAGCAAGGGACAAGGCTCCCAAGCCCGGGTGTGGGTAGGCAGGGGAGCTGTGGTCTGAGGAATGAAAGTGTCTGGGAAAAGTGAGCTGCTGAAGAGCCTTTGGGCAGAGGGAAGATTCAGGGCTGGGCATCTAATTGCAAAGGCCGCGGGAAGTCTGACTCGTCCATGTTCATGCTGAGCCCCTGTCTTCCTCGCCTTCGGCCCTTTGCTGTGGTCTCCGACATCCCAAATCAGCCCTTCCTCTCCAGCCTCGCCCATCCCTCTCAGCCAGTGTATCTCTGAATCTCACGCTAGGAGTTTAGAGCTACTGGCTGGGAAGAAATAAGAACAGGTCACTTTGCTCTCAGCTGGCTTCTAGCGATGGAGAGTGGGTACTGGTTCACGGGAGTCCTGGCTCTCTGTCACTCAAGGCTGAACTAAAACAAGGAGAAAGCCAGGGCCAAGGTAGGCCTGGGTCACTTGGCTCCATTAGGAGCTGGTGCTGCTCCATTTGACCTTTGCCAAGTGACTCTGGCCGAGAGCTACCCTGAGGTGGGAAACCTTTTCATCGTGAGACAGCTCTCTCTCAGATGTGTGCTGATTTGGCTGCGTTGGGAGGGAAAAGGAGGTCAGTGGTTGGGACGGTCTGTCCTGCCCTCCTTATGTGTAGGGCTTCCTGTGGCAGGGGTTTGGACCCAGTGACTTTAAATTTTTGTTTGGATTGAAGATTCAGTTACCCTACTTAACCCAGGAAGGCTTGAGGCTGCATTAGAGCCAGGATGGACTGGTTCTAGGTCACTGGAGGAACACTGCATCCCTGGCTCAAACCAGGAGAGGACAGCCTCTCCAAAGCCAGGCCAGAACACCCCCCACCCCCACCCCAGGACGGAGTGTCAGGGACTCTGGGCACTGCAGGCTGCTCTCACACCCCTGTGCCTCAAGCAAACGGTGCAGCTTCCTTGGGCACAAGCATCCTGGCATCGCCCGCCCTGGCCGGGCCTCAGCCGTGGGGTGAGGAGGAGGCTCTGCAGACAGTGTAGCTCCTGCTTGGGCCCTCCACTCCTGCAGACACTGTAGACACTTGCTTCCCTTCCCTTTCCCCTTCTGACAGTCTGAGGAAACCGACTATTCTTAGAAGCATCTGCATGCTCCCAAGAGCGCTATATCTTCAAGGTATGTGCCAGGCTGGGTGAGAGGGTATGAGAGCTGATGAAATAGCTGGAGGTGGGAGTGGGGGTGTATGTGGTCAACCCAACTGTCTCTGCCCAGCAGACCTGGCCTGTAGGAATGACCCAGCATCCTCCACCAAGCTTTTCAGGGATCCTGCTGGCTGTGGTTGTCAGTTGCTGTGGGAAGTCCCTGGAAGGTTCCAGAACAGCGACAGGGGCCTTCCTCATAGGGGCAGGCAGGCTGAGTCATACTGTGGGCACTCCCCTCTCTGAGGCTGTCCGCTCATGGTGTACCAGGAGGAAGGTGGCCTTCCCCACTGATAGGAACACCATCAGTGATGGTAACAGTGGTGACTGTTCATTCAGAGCTTATACTGGGGTAGACACTGTTCCCACTACTGCACGTTGGTCCTCTCAGGTAAACCTCCTGACTGCCTCTGCTCTCTTCCTTCCAGAGTCCATAAAACTAAGACCCAGAGAAGTTATGTGGCACACTGTCAGTGACTGAGCCAGGCGTCCCCGGCCCGGTGGCCTAATCCCTTGGAACCCTCATGCCATGTTGCCTACCAGTAGAAGGCAACAATGCGTATTGTTCTAGTGGCCACAAGAAGGAGTGAGTCAGATGCAGGGAGAGACGTCCCAGGAATGAGAATGTCTGTCTTCCATAGGGATCCCTGAGAAGCATCTAGCTTTTCCTGCAGGCTGGACTCTGCATGGATGACCACCTGAGGGATTTTCTCAGTGGCCTGTCCGTGGAAGATGCTGGACCGTGTGTCAGTACCATGGGAAGTAACCGCTAGCAGCCTCCGGGCACACCAAGCGATCAGAGTTTGGATGAGGGAAAAGGCTGGGGAGGCCGGAGAACTGCCCCGGATGGGAGAGGAGGCTGGGAGAGAAACCAGCCCGGGAGCCCTGGAGCAGCCTGCGGCTTAGTGCAGTTCTCTCTCCCCCTCCTTCCTGAGGTGCCTCCTTCACCCAGAAAGAAGTCTTCATTCTTGGGGGTGTGGGGGGGGTGCGCGCGCAGGCATGCGCACATGCATTCTTTCCTCCCTGGACTTGCTGCAGTGACGACTGGGTGCAGCCAGCACCCGGAGGCGGCAGCGGCGTGTCAGACTCACGGGCGCGGGGCCAGGTTGCCTGGGTTCCGGTTCTACTTCCACCCCTCACTGGATGACTCCCGGTTTCCTCGTCTGTCGAGTGTGATATTAATAGCACCTGCCTCTTGGACTTTGTGAAGATAAATAAACTCCTCAATGAGATCACTTAGCACAGGAGGAAGAGAGGAAGTTTCTTCCATCCAAGGCCGTGTGGCCACTTCGGTCCCTCCTGCTTCCTGCTGCCACCCGCATCAGTCAGTGAGAAGGAGGTGCTCAAGGTCCAGGCCTTTGCTCCCGGGCTGCCTTCAGCCCCATTTATTTCTGGTCTCCGGAGGCGGGAGCCTCATTTCTGACTTCATGGGTCTTCCTCACAGCTCAGCTGGTATCCAGCTATTTGGGGCTTAGGATCCTCCTTCCTGGCCCATGACAGGCTCCCACCATCCTGCGCCTGCCTCCCTGTCGCTGCCTTTGGCTCCTCATCCTGGATGCCTCTGCCCCAGGGCCTTCCCTTTCTCTGCCAGCACTGCTCTCCCCTCCCCACCTGGGCCTTGTCCCTGGCCTGCGCACCATCCCGTTCACACGTCTCATGAATGCAAGGACACTTCGCATGCCCAAAGCGAATGTCTCTTGACATTCAGAAATACTTAAAGGCTCACATTTTCATTTCTGTGCGAACACAGCATATTCTCCTGGGGCTGGAAACTAAAAGGACAGCCTGGTGATAAAGTCGGCCCACATGCATAGTCACTTTAGAAAAGTCGAGTAACTTCCCACTTTGCTCTAGATCGGGCAGGGTCCGTGTAAGAGGGTTGGGCAGAGGAGGGTGGCAGATGCTTTCTAGCTGTGCCCAGTCACTGCCCTGTGCTTTGGATATATGTCCTCGTTCGGTCCCTTCTATGATAACCTGATAAGGCAGATAGCACAACCCCCAGTCTGTCTGTAGAAGGGGAAACAGTGAAGGTAAGGGACCTGCCTGAGGCCACACAGTGATTTAAGTGGGAGAGTCAGAATTCAAGTGTGGGTCTTTGTTTCTCCTGGAATTATGCGGCCTCCAGAAGAAGGTGGTGGGAGAGGGGTGTCAGTGCAGGCACACCTGAGTGTCAGTCACCCTAGAGCTGGGTTTCTGACTCCGAGCAAATCCATGTGTCCTGCTCGAGTCCCTTCTTCCTAAGTGTGCATCCCTCAGCTGTGAGCCTCTCTGCAGGGAACAAGGGAGACCCCGCCATCACCACACTCGGTAGCCTCCAGGTTAGACCAGGGGCGTGCGACTCTGCCAAAGCCACTGGCTGCTCAGAAGCCCACGTGCCTGAGAATAGGCTATATTTTGCTGGAAGAAGGGGAAAGAAAAACAGAAGAAGGAATCTGGAAGTGCCTGAATAGTACAGGATTAAAAAGTCAGAGCACCTCCCCCCCCTAAAAACAAGCTGTGAGGGACCGTTCCGCAAAAGTTTAGATTGTCCAGGAGGCCCGAGGGCTGGAACCTGTGCGGGCCAGAGAGACGACCGCTTCAGTCTCCAGGCCTGGGCCCTCCTCAGAGCCTCCCCCTCCCCAGGGCCCTCAGCTCCCTGCCGGTGGCGGGGGCATTTGTCAGGAGGACAGAAGTGACAGGGTAATGGGCCTAGGCACACACCAAGGGCCAGTGGTAGGTACCTGCCACCCTGGTACCCCCTCTACAAATCCCCAACGAAGAGAGGATGCTACTAACTAGTTCTCAGGGAGCATGCGGAGCTCTAACCTCCCTCAGCTTGAATGGAGGTCTGATGGGGTCTTCGTTTGCCTGACTTGGAAATTCTGGGGCTGGTGGGAGAGGTGGCCGCGGGAGGAGCCCGCAGGCCTCGTGGATCCAGCACAGACTCATGGGCTGAACACGATAGCCCATGGGATGATACATTAGGGATGTATCACCCTTCCTGAGCCTTTAAGGTCCGTCTCCTAAATGACCACTAAAGCTTGTGGCTCTCTTACCTGAGCTCTTAAGGTTTTTGTTTTTTAACTTTCAAAATCCACTGTATTGGGGTATAATTTATATTCAATAAAATGTACCCATTTTAAGGGTTATAGTCAGCTCAGCTTTGACAAATATATACACCCATGCAAGCCCCCACTCCAATCAAGATATAGAATGTTTCATCACCCTTAAAAATCCCCTCATCTCATATGCAGACAGTCTCCCCCCAGCCCCTGGCCCCAGGCTGCCACTATAGGTCAGTTTTGCCTGTTCCAGATATCTGTGTGTGCAATGTAGCCTCCTGGAGTCACTTCCAGTGTTTGATAAGCCTCAGGGGAGAGTAGGAGCCATTTGAGACGCACACCTCTGGTTTCCGCACCCTCTTCACCCTTCCCTGAGCCCTTCAGCCTACTCTTTCCCTGGTTTGTGGACATCGCATACCAGGGTCTGTGGCAGGAAGAAGTCCCTTCCCTCTGCATCAGCAGTCAGTCCAGGGAAGTAGCAGAGGGGGAGACGTGTGGGAGTTTCGACCTATGGCTGAGGAGCTCAAGATGCGGGAGATGACCCTCAACCAGGAAATGGATGTGGGATTCCAGAAGGGAAGCTTGGGTAATGTGGGGGTGGGGAGCAGCTGGGATGTCCTTTCCTGCTGCAGGCTTTGTCCCCAGTGTAAAGGCTGCCTCCCTGGAGACCGTTTACCCTGGAGTTCCGGGTCCTTCTGAGGGAATTGAGGGGCAGAGAGGTGATAACAGATGTCAGAGGGCAGCTCCAGCTGGGTGCTAGAGAGAAGGGTCCGGCGGAGAGGTGCGTGTCCTGCCTAGTAAGGAGGTGCTAGAGGACAAGGAGCAGGGAGCTTGGCTTGCTACCGTCCTGTCCTGCCAAACTGCTTGTGCCCAAGCCTGCGACGTCTCCTCTCCTCGGGCAAGCGGAAGGGCGGCAGACAAGCCTGGTTCTTCCGTGGTGGCAGCGATCCTAGGATGCATCCTGTTCGAGAAGGACACAGTGCTAAGGATTTGCTGCACTTGGCCTTTCTGGGATCCAGCTGACCCATTTTTATGAGCGGGTGTATTTTAAGGGTGCTTTCAGCCCTTGGGAAAATGGATACAAAGTAAAATCAAGATGTCATGATGGTATTTTTTTTCTATTATTATTATTTCATTGTGATAAAATATACACAATATATAATTTACCATTTTAACCAGTTGTAAGCGTACAGTG
Organism: Mormoops blainvillei; assembly: GCA_004026545.1. Lineage (NCBI taxonomy): Eukaryota > Metazoa > Chordata > Mammalia > Chiroptera > Mormoopidae > Mormoops > Mormoops blainvillei. The sequence goes on from PVJD01000176.1 coordinate 53,253, forward strand.
CCCTGGCATTAAGTATATTCACATTGTTGTACAACCATTACCACTATCCATCTCTAGAACTTTTCATCCTCCTCCACTGAAGTTCTGCGCTCCGTAAGCAGTAGCTCCTCCCTCTATTCTACTTTCTGTCTCTATGAATTTAACTTCTCTGTGAAGCTCATATAAGTAGATTCATACAGTATTTATGTGTCTGGTTTATTTCACTTAACATAACATCTTCCAGGTTCGAGCATGATGTAGTGAGTATCGGAATTCCATTTCTTTTTAAAGCTGAGTAATACTTCATTTACAGGTAGACCACGTTTTGTTTATCCGTTCATCTGGCAATGGGCATCTGGGTTGTTTCTATCTTTTGGCTATTGTGAACGATGCCGCTATTACGAACAGTTGTGTGCAAATATCTCTTCAAGTCTGGTATTTAAATGATCAGCAGCCCTTCCGAGCCATGACACCTGTTTAAACCTCCTGGCACCTGAAGCCGGAGTGGCGGGCGTTTCCCCCCCCAGCCTGCTGCTCTGCATCCTCTCCGTCAGTGCCTGTGGCAAATGGTGTGCTTCAGACCTTTCGGTCTTCAATGGGTGTTGGGACTCAGGTTTCCCAGGCAATGGAGTTTTGAGTTCCTTCCTCTACAAGCGTTTTTTTTTTTTCTCCTTTCAGTGTATCTTAGTTACTCTTGGCCACCAACTGACTTCTGGAGTTTGATTTCATTAAGCTTCTTAAGACAAGAATACAACAGAACGTTTTTGTTTCATAAAGGAAAGAACCTAAATTTTATCAAGCGTGTACTGTGTGCTAATAGGTACTCTTCACAGTTGTCACGTGTATAAGGCAGCCTTGTGAGGCAGGAATGAAACCCAAGTTTAAGGGTAAGGAAGCTGAGGAGAGGCTCAGAGCAGCTAAGTTACTTTCCCCGGCTCTCAGGGGCTGATGGTATTTCTCTATACCACCTACATGCCTCCCTGGTCCTTCAGATGCAAACCAGAGAAATTTCCTGGGTCTTTTCTTTCAAATGGAAGTCTAGGCCTGGAGATCCCCCTGTGATTTGAAAAGAATACCCTTTGGGTTTTCTTGCTGTAGCTCTGGTAAAATATGGAATTATCAATTAATTAATACTTTGTTTTATTTTTCAGAATATAGAAACGTGGAGAGAATAGTGACATGAATCCCTATGTTCCTATCACTGAGCTTCAACAGTCATTACTACTTGGCCAGTCTTGGTTCATTGGTCCAGCAGGTGCCTCTGTTAGATCTGTGGGTTCCTCCCAAGAGTTTTGGCAGCAGTTGGTGTTATCTGGAAGAGCATAGGGGGGTCAGCAGATCTGGGTGTCCTGGAGCTCAGTCTCTTCCCGGCTGGAAGAGTGGCAGTTAGCCACTGGTCGGAGTCCCCTCTGATGGCTTATTATTCTCCTGGCTACTGAGCACCATCCAGGAGGCAGGGGGTGGAGGCGAATCTTTTGAGAGGCCTGGCAAGACCTGGTGGGTGGTGTGCAGAGAGACTTCCCTTTCTTAGAGCATTTTACTGGTTGATTTTATTGGAATTCTTCTGAATGGGAAGAGAGAGGTTATGTGAGGATCACTGTCCCCTTAGGGGAATAAGCCAAGGCATTCTGGGGACAGAGCAGGGACCAGCAGGAAAGGAGGTTATGGCCTCTTCAGCAAGCTCTAGCAAACATTTTCGTTTTTATTTTTATAAATACCAACAGTGTTCCTGTACCGAGCCAAACGTGGGATTCAGCTATAACACATTGGTACCTACTCTCAGAAAATTCGTGGTCCACCTAAAGAATAGCTAATAGCAACCAGCGTTTGTGTGTGTCGGACCCTGTCCGTACGTTTTGTGCACTGTCTCTTTATACCCCCTGAACCGTAAGAAAGGTACAGTTATCTCCATCCCACAGACAGGAAGCTGGGGCTCACTGCGCCCCACCTGTCTGTGCAGAATGAGGAGTGGGGGGGCAAGGACAGAGGGAGGGAGAGTATAGTGGGGATAGGGGCCCCTCCTCGGCTGCAGGTATCTGCTTCAGCAAATCCCACTAGACGTGCTTTTTCATAATATTGGTGGCAGCCAAATGGTACAGTTTTTGCTCTCGCCTTTATAGAGGACTATGTGTTTATTTTTCTTTCGAAGACAGGGCAGTTCTTTGGCAAGAGAGGAAGAGTGAAGACTGGAACTTTAGAGACTTATTTCCTTCGGCTGCAGAAAGGGATGGAGAGAAGAGAATTGAGTTGGATTTATTTGTTTTTCTGCTTTTTGATTTTTTTTTTGTTTTGTTTTGTTTTTACGATTTGGCATCTTTTGAAAGAGGAGTTGCAGGAATGAGTTAGCTCTAAGTATAAGGAAGGGTCGGTTTTTGATCTGGTTTGACTTTGTCCAGTGATCAGGTGGTTTGGGGTCCTCAGGGCAGGTGGGCCCTTGTCACAGGAGCAGCTGGTTGTGACATCCCATTCCTGGGGTGAAGCTGGCTCAGTGTGCCCAGTTTCTGAACTAGGCCTGCTTCGTGAATTTTAACATATTTTTCTAGGGTTGGAAAATAGACTCAGCTAGCATCTCTGTAGCAGGGGCAGTGAATGATTTGTTTTAAAAGAAAACCTAAGAACCTCTTTTCCACTCACCTCAGGCAGCCCCTGATCCCTGCCCATGTTTAAACCATAGCCTGGAGGGTTAAGGTAGAGTTAGAAGGCTCTGCTGGCCCCACCGAAAAGGGATGTGAACATTACAATGAGGGTCCCAGGCTGGGATCTCCTTCAAGGAACTGAGAGAAAAGCAAAATGTTTATTGTTGGTGTTTTAATTTTTAATTCATTAAAAAGAAAAAAGATTTGGGCCCTGGTTGGTACTCAGTTGTTTGGAGTGTCATCTGTACACCAAGATGATGTGAGTTCCATTCCTGGTCAGGGCACATAGCTAGGTTGTGGGTTCAATCCCTGTGCGTATGGGAGGCAGCCCATCGGTGTCTCTCCCTCTCCCTCCCCTCTCTTCCTCCCTCCCTCCCTTCCTTCCTCTCTCTCTAAAATCAATAATAAAAAATATCTGCGGATGAGGATCTAAAAAAAAAAATGTTTAAAAATGTAAAGACTTGGGTTTTCTCTGTGAGGTGAAGTGAGGTGTCATCTGAGACATGGCAGAATGAAACGTCTCGAGTTCTTCCCAGCTGTGTGATTTTGTTTTGTTTACTGGTTGTCCTCACCCTGACTTCCCAGGTTTTAATTTAAAAGCAAGATTCAGTGCAGGATCAGCTTCAAGTAGAACCCAAGAGAAAAATCCTACCTTCACATCATTGCATTGTTTCCATTTGCACCTTTCTGACAGAGAGAGGGAACAGGTGAATGTGGGTGAGGACACCTCTTCTGGGAACCAAGGGCTTCCCAAGCCCGCAGCAAAAATGCTTCTCCTCAGAACAAGCAGCACAGAGGGCAGCTGCCCTCCCTCCTTCCCTCTGGGGACTACAACTCACATAGGCCAGTTGCTATGGATACAGGCAGCTGAGGTTCCCCTGGGGTAGCAGCTACAGTGGATGGAGACGTTGTTTGTTGCAGTGATGCTGACGCGAGGCCTGGAGTCCGTGGTTCCCCACGATGGAGCCTCAGTGTGGAGAGAGGGGAGCAGGGACCAGCTTTGCCTGAGCCTCCACCTGGGCCACCCAGGCCCTCAGGTGGCCCGTCACTGTGGGTGGGTTCACCTGGGTTGGCCATACCTGTGCAGGGCTGCTGTGCTTTAGGTGGCTGTTGGGGGCGGGGGGTGGGGGGCAGTTCCAGGTAGGAGGCCTGTCCATCCGGGACAGATGCATAGTTCTCTCTTCTCATTTTGGAGCCTGCCAGAACTGATGCTACTAGTGTCCCCGCGCCAGGAGCGCATTTCTGGATTGGATGCGCTACCCGGCGCAGCTTTGCTGTGAGTGGGGGCCAGTGCTGGAGGCTGAAGGGGGACTTATCAGAAGGTAGGGGCGCATAGTTTCTGCCATCATTGAGCTCCCAGTCCAATGGGGCAGCCAGATACACGAGTGGCTCAAGAAGTGGACAAAGACAGAGAAGGTAAAACCCATCACTTCCTCGTCTCAGACCCTCCGGTGGCCTCCCTTCACATTTCCCATACAGTCAGACTCACCTCTGTGTGGCGCACCAGGTACAGCCTTCGGCCCTTACTACTGCTCTTCCGGCCAGAGAAGCAGAAGGCTCTGGGCTCTCGCTCGCGATTACACCGGCTCCTGCCTGCCCGGGGCCCTTCCTTGCTTTTTCCAGCTCACTCTCACATCTTCACCTTATTTCTTCAGGTCTCTGCTGTGATATCATTGCCTGACCATCCTCTGTGACACCAGCCCTCTGTTCTTCCCGCGTCCTCACTTAACCCTCTCTCCCTACTTTACTTTTCTTCTCGGCGCCTTTCACTGTCGGCACTTACATTACTTGTTTACTGTTCGGTTGCCGGCCTCCCCTACTGGAAGGCCGGCAGCCCCGGCGCTGGGGCGGGGTCTCGTTTACCGCTGAGCCCCATTGCCGAGAGCATGGCCTGGCGCATGCGGGGTGCTCCGTAACTGCTGGATGAATGAGTGACAGCTGTGTAGCCCATGGTTCTCATTGAATTCTGTGAGACTATTTACAGTATGCTTTCCTACCAGTTGTAAAGATGAAATTTCTTGTTTGCCATTCTAATTTGCAGTTGAAAGATATTTTTCTTAAAATTAGATTTTGGTTTCTTAAGACAGTATCCTTCACACGGGGGAGTACAGACCCCTGAGGGTTCTTAGATACACTCATGGGAGTTTGGGGATATTTTTTCCCTTTGGAAGATGTCCATATATTAGTCAAGTTTGGGAAACCCAGGTATAGCTGTTGAAAGTCGTGTACCTAAGGGCTTGTGTGGTAGGGTGTGTTGAGGGTGGACTGGGGAGGACTTTCTGGAAAGCAGACCTTGAGCAGTAGTTGGAAAGAAGCAACAGGCCTTAATACAGTACCAAAGAGCTTTGGGTGACTCGCGTTTTGGTTTGTAAGGTTGAGAGGCCCCGCGGGGCAGGCCCCTGTGGGCCGTCCGGCAGTGCGTCTGCCTGGCTGAAATGGAGTCTGAACTTGGCTAGAACCTCAGGGTGAAGCAGTTGAGGGCGCTTCCTGCCCTAAAAGCCTGATCGGAGTGACAGCTGTGCCGGATGGGAAACGCACTGGTGCCGTGACCCATAAACTCTGCTTCCTGGTCCCTCGTATCCCATCACTCACATCTCACTGAAGTCATATTGGCATGGTGGCCTCTCTGGGGAGCTCTGGGCCCCCTCCTGTGGCCTGTGCAGCTGGGGCTCGGAGTGTGTGCGAGTCAGCTGGCAGGTGGAAGATGACCCAGCCCTCGGGGAGGATGCTCCCAGCTCACCAGCTTGCGGTCCTTTGTTTAACTGGGAGTCAACCAGGCCAGAGGTCAGCATTTTCCTTGGAAGACTGTCAGAGCTGGCCTGTGGTTGAGGGGGAACAGGGTCAAATTCCTGCGGGGTTGGGCCACGATAAGGGCCTATCTCCCCATCAGCTCTTCACTGTCCGCAGCCTGGCTGGTGCCAGGCTGGCAAGGCGGCTTCCACAGCCTGGTCATAGAACTGTAGACCGGGGCAGCTAGGAGGCCCTTTAAAGCCATGCAGTGACCCCCTTGCTGTAGGGCGGAGGTGCCTGAAGACCAGAGAGTTGCCGAAGAGCTGGGACCCAAAGCTGGGTGTCCCGAAGCCCACCTCAGCTCCTCGGCCATGTCCCATTTGCGACAGGAACCCAGACGGGCAATGGGATGTGTGCAGCAATATTTCAGCACCTCAGTCTCCACACACGCAAGTCACTCAGAAGCATTAAGCTCCGCTTTGGGAGGTTAAAATAAATGTATCCTGCTCTCTGCTGGAGTGACAGTTATTCTCCTTGGACTCAGGGCTGTGATGTGGCCTCCTCACCCTGTCAGGGGTGATGGAAGGCATTGGGCTTCCATCAAACCGCAGGCAAGACTGTGTTTGGGGACTTTCGGCCCTGTGGTAATGGCTGTGTGTAGAGTGGCCGCACAGTGGAAAGGCAGCCAGGCCTAAGGAAGAAGGGGTCTGTGCCCAGCAAGGCTCTGCCCTTCTCTGGTGGCAGCTTCCCTCCGCACCTCCCCAGTTCTTCCAGGTCAGTGGTTCCCTGGTTTCAAGGTCCCTACCTCCTGTTCCCCCTACCCAGTCCAGAGGCCGGGAGAGTGTGGAGGTTAAGAAGGAAGCAGGAGAGCCTGGCTGGGGCACGGAGGGCACATGAGTAGCGACAAGGTGAGGGGTGTCCTCACTCCTTAGTCTGGGATCCGGAGGAGGGAGCAGTGTCTAAGTGTTAAGAGCTCTGCCTTTGGAGTCCAGGAGACCTAGATTTGCACAGAGCCCCTCCCCTTGACCCTGAATACGTTATTTAACCTTTTTGAACCCCAGTCCCCTGAAAAGTGGAGGTAGTAGCACCTCACACATCGTACTGTGATGGGGATTCACTGAGGTGATACCCATCAACAGAGCACTTGGGCAGGTGCCCAGTCCCGGTAGGGAGACATGGCCACTAACTTGGCATCTTTGGCATCACCACATGGTGACTGGCTGCTCTGTGCCCAACACTGTGCTGCATGATGCAGAAAATAGAGAGAATTTCACACGTCAGCCATTGGGAAAGTCATTCGACAAGAGAGAGAATTACACACAAAATAGAGAACAGTGGGCAAAACATACGTGTAACTGTTCGAGTAAAAACTAAAATGCAGAGGTTTAGAACACAGGGTGTTGGGGGAAGAGCCATAAGGAAAGATGCCTTTAAAGGTCTTTCAAGGAATTGAGGGGGGATTAGGTAAAAGGTTCATTCAAAATAATATTCCACTTTTATTTTCTTGAAGATTTTATTTATTTATTTTTAGAGAGAGGGCAAGGGAGGGATAAAGAGAGTGAGAGAAACATTGATGTAAGAGATACATCAGTCAGTTTCCTCTCACACACCCCTAGCTGGGGAACCTGGCCCGCACACCAGGCATGTGCCCTGACTGGGAATTGAACTGGTGACCTTTCTGTTTGCAGACCTGCACTCAGTCCACTGAACCACACCAGCCAGGGCTAATATTCCCCTTTCAGTATCTTCCCCTCACGTCTCCCCCAAAGTGAACACGTTAGAATACCACAGGGTGGAGCAAGGAGGGAGGCCTCTGGCTGAGGGACCAGGCAGAAGTTATGGACTCGGGGTTGGCAGTGTGTAGGGGGGAGAGTAGAAGCCCACTGGTGCCTCCTTCCCAAAGACCAGAAGGTCTGCATGGCTAGATGGGGAAAGAATCTTCCACCCTCTTCACTCTCACTGGACTCTGTAGGATGCTAGAAATATTTTTCAACCCACCGAAGGAGAAAGTATCGACCAGGACTGGGGCCAAAATATTCAGTTAATTCAAAAGAGCCTTTTGTTGGGTGAAGAAAGCGGCTGGGCTGGAGCCTCCTCTTCTGATCTTACGTCACGGCCTGGTGGGTTGGGCCTTCCATCCTTGTCCACTCCTGGGTTCAAAAGTACTCAGCTTATTCTGGAGTGTGTTGTTCCTGGTTCCACCTGCGAGTCTCATCGCCTTAGGCAAACCCTTCAGCCCCTCTGGCCTTCCTTGCTGTACCTGTGAAATGGCAGTGATAGTTCCACTCCCTTTGAAGGGCAAGTGCTGACAACAGGGTCCCTTGCTCTACCTCTGGCTCTCGGTCTGAGGCTGGATGAGTGAGTGTTGTCCCCTTCCAGTTGGGCACCCTGGGATGCCAAGCACGGAATTCTGTCATTCTATTTGGAATTTGCCTAAAGGCGTGTATATATATATATATATATATTTTTTTTTAAAATAAATATATATATATATATTTTACTATCGCCAGTGATGGTCAGTCTTTTTCCTTTTAGGGGGAATTTGATTTTTGGAAGCAGCCTTATCAGGTCATTAGGTATATGATCAAGCTGAACAGAGATACTTTTAGTTCTAAACAAAGGAAGCTGATTTCATTTGGCATCTAAACTGACTCAGAAGTAGGTTCCAGATAAAATTTCAAAAATGTTTTGAGCAGGAACTGCATCCCGTAGAACACAAGTGATAGGCATTTATAATTTGAAGGACAGCACTCAGTTGGATACAATAATTCTGATTTTTAAAAAAATGAATTTGTTACTTTATGTTTATACCTCATGTTTTAAAAAAGTAATTAATCCTATTCATTTCTGGTCATTTTCTAATCCATTCGTTTTATGTGTTTGGTGTTTGTGCTTTTTGTTTTCTTAAAAGTGTGCCCTACCCAGGACATTATCAGTTGTGAAAACATGAAATGGCCCCAGCCAGGTCGCTCCATTGGTTGAGGCATAATCCTGTATGTGCGAAGACGGTGGGTTCAGTCTCTAGACAGGGCACATACCCGGATTGTGGGTTCAGTTCCTGATCGGAACACAGGCCGGGGACAAACCGACTGATGTTTCTCTCTCACATCAGTGGTTCACTTTCTCACTCCCTCTCTCTCCCTTCCCTCCTCTCTCTCTCAAACCAATAAACATATCCTCAGGTGAGGATAAAAAAAAACAACAACTATAAAATGTGCTGCGTCAGTGGTTTTCAAACCAGGACGGCTGGGTTCTTGCAGTCTGACTCAGTGAGTCTGGGGTCAACGATTTGCACTTCAACGTTCTCCCAGGCAGTGCTGCTGCTCCAGAGCTCCTGGCCTGGAGGAAAGGGGCTTTGGTGATCTGCTTTGACCCTTTGATGGTACATATCGGTAAACTGAAACACAGGGAGAAGTGACTCACGTGCCAAGTGTTATATAACTAATTTAGTGACAAAGCTGGGACTGGAACCCAGGTATTGAGTACGCCCAGTCTAGTTGAAGACTAGTTAACAGGACTATACCTTTCCAGGATTTTGCAGGACCTTCCCGATTTCAAATAATTTGGTCTCTTAACTCCTTTAGTACAATTGCGTCATGATTTTTACTTCACCATGGGGATAGCTTATGCTTGATTGCCTTGTAAAAAAAAAATTGTTATAAAAAATAAACTTTTTTAAAATCGTGATAAAATATTTACAACGCAAAATTTAACCGTTTTAAGGGTACATACAATCTGTGGTGTTAAGTACAACCTCATTGTTGTGCAGCCATCACCACGTTCATCTCCCGAACTTTTCCGTCTTCCTAAACTGAAATTCTGTTCCCATTAAGCAATAACTTCCCACTTCCCTCTCCCCCCAGTAACTTCTGTTCTACTTTCTGTCTTGATGGACTTAACTACTCTAGGTCCCATGTAAGTGGATTTATACCTTATTTGTCCTTTTATGACTGGTTTATTTCACTTAGCATAATGTCTTCAGAGTTCACCTGTGTTGTACCATATGTCAGAATTTACTTTCTTTTTAAAGCTAAATAACATGCCATTGTATGCATTCACCACATATTGTTTGTCCATTCATCCACTGATGGACACTTGCTTCCACCTCTTGGTTATTGTGAATAATGCTGCTCTGAACATGGGTGTGCAAATATCTGTTTGAGCCCCTGCTTTCAATTCCTTCATTGACTTTTTTTTTTCCTGCTTTCAATTCTTTGGATAAATATCCAGAAAAGAGATTACTGGATTATATGGCAACTCTGTGTTTATTATTATTTTTTATTCTCACCCAAGGACATAGAGCGAGGGAAAGAGAGGGGGAGGAAGAGAGGGAGAGAAACATCGATTGGTTGCCTCTTGCATGCACCCCACCTGTAGATCGAACCCACAACCTAGGCATGTGCCCTGACCAAGAATTGATCCTGTGACCTTTTGGTTTACAGGATGATGCTCCAACCAACTGAGCCACACTGGCCAGGACTATGTTTAATTTTTTTAGGAACCTGATTTGCTTTTGATTCTGAAAGTTTAAGAAATATGGATCTGCTGTTAATGAATACAGATGCTCCTTGACTTATGATGAAGTTACAACCCAGTAAACCCAATGTGAGTTGAAAATATCATAAGTTGAAAACGCATTTAATATATCTAACCTACTGAACATCATAGGTCTGCCTGCCTGGCTGTTTTCCACTGAATAAGCAGTGCTTTCACACCATCATAAAGTTGAAAAGTCTTACGTCAACCATGTAATTCAAGTTGGGGATGGGGGACTGTCTATAGTGGGTAAACAGAGCCCAAGTAGTCCTGGCTCCTACTCATCTGGTACCTAGGCTGGAAGATGAATCAACTGCCCTGAGGCCATGTGATAAAGCGACCCTGTTACTACCAGAGGTTGCAAATGGTCTCCCCGGTTTTCTCTTTTCTACTCCTTGGCTCTGCTCTGACATTGCTGTCACCAGTCTGTTCATACTTGTCTCCCGCTTTGTCTTTGGGCCTTTATCTGTATTCCTACCAAATCTTACCAGCTTCCAAACTGGCCTGCTACTCTGTAGAATGAAGTCTGGAACCAATGGATCCAGCGCCGTTACACTGCATCTTCCGTTCTCTGGGTGCCACATCACTGTGATCAGGAAGGCAGCATGCTGGGCCCGGGGGGCGGTGGGAAGACCTCACCTGGAGAAGAGACTAGAAATACTTACGGAATTAATAAATGAGTGTCACAGGAGGGCCAGAATGCTGTTAGGCTGGGTTCTAGGGCTGGGCATTTCACAAGAAATAACCAACTACTTGAATTGGTTTTTACCACTGCCCAACAGCCTAGGGGCTGTACCACCTCCAGGGAATCTTGTGCTGCCCTGGAGTTAGAGGGACCCGCTCGGAAGGCTCGTGCCTTCTGCTCCTGAATAGGTGCCAGTTTGAGGGTTGGAGCATGTGTCTTCCTTGGGATCTACCCTTATTTGGAGGGATCCAGAGCAGTGACTCCCAGACCAGCAACGTGTTGGGAGCTGAAGAAGAAAGAACAGGCTCTAGACTTGTCAGCTCACCATTCCAGGTCAAGTCTGCGAAAACCCAGTGTCTCTTCAGCTGACTTGAGGATGTTGTGACACTTCAAAACTAAGATTATGATATTTTTAAGTTTAAGGAAAACTAGGATGATACAGCATTCTCTTCCTGGCTGATTTATAAGTTCCTCCTATCAATGAAGTTAAACCAATTGATTGCAACCAGGTGTAGAACTCCTAAAAGGCATGTATCCACATCACTTTTCTGCCCTTCTTCCCAGAGGCAGTTAATTGAGTGGCTAGGTGCTTAATTTTTTTTTTTTAACTTTAAAGCAGTAAGATGCCCATTACTGATGTCATCAGAAATTACTCTTTGGTCTAGTTTTAGTGGCCCATTATCCAGGTTAACAGAGGGGGAAAGCAGAGCGGATGGCAGTCAGTCCATAGAGTCCATGTTGGCTCAGAATAGCAACATTTTTTTAAGTTTTGTATCAGCAGATGATACTGCCTTTCTGTACAGAGTTTTATGGTTTACGATTCACTTCTACACACATGTCTTTACACAGTGACAAATGTCTCCTCAGACCCAGGGACTTTGTGCTTTTCTTTCTCCAGGCCATTTTCTAGGAGTAGGTAGGTCCTCGCCAAGGTGTAGTACCCTCATTTCCTTTGCTTAGGTTAGAATAGAGGCATCTAAGAGTTCCCCAGCCCCGGAACAATCTGGGCAGGCAAATCCCTGGATAGTAATTGGTGCTATCTCTCTGGTTGCTGGGAGTTGTCATCAGGCCTTCTGAGTACAAATGTGTGGAATCCGTTAACATCAATGCTTGTAGCTGATTGTAACCAGACCCCACCGTATCTCAGCATCATTCTGCTGTTTAAAAGGCAGTGCCCCTTTAGTAACTGACTGCCCTTTCCTGCTGCTCTGTGTGTAAAAATAAGATCCTGTTTCTTTCCTTGAGGCTGTGGCAGAGTCATCAAATGAGACCAGCAAGGTCATGGTGGGCTTCCTTGTCTGAGGGCTGCCCCCACCTCTACAGTAGAGCACCGAGGCAAACGTGGCTGACTCGCTGCTGTTTGACCTGCGGGAAGAGTTATTCAGCTCTTCAGATCATCTGAGATGGAGGCCATGAGATGTCTCCTTGGTAACATCCACCTCTCCTTCCATCCATTCGTCCCGGTAGTGTTTGCTGAGTGTGTGCTTACGTTGGCAGTGGGCCTGGGGTCAGAGTTGCGTGAGACCTGGTGTGCGCCTTCGCAGAGCCTCCAGTGTGCTGGAGGAAGCCAGGCTGCTCTACCAGAAAATCTAGGGGGCAGCACAAGGCAGGCCTGAGGGCAACTGGCCCCATTATTGTATCGGTACTAAAGGATATGCGTGAAACCCAAGCTCTTGTTCCTTAACTAGGCATACAGGAGAGGGCGAGAGGCAAAGCATTCTAAGCCTCCTAAGTAAAGATACTTGAGGAAAACAGTGTCTGTGTCTTTGGAAAGGGAGAACCTTTTCCAAGGGGGGTGGTAAGGGAATAACAGTGCAGGCATCCCCTGATGCTAGCCCAGTATTGGACCAGGTGATCTGATGCCCAGTAGTGAGCCAGGTGGTCTGATGCCAGTGGTGGACCAGTGGTCTGATGCCCGATGGTGGGCCAGTGGTCCGATGCCCCGTGGTGGGCCAGTGGTCTGGTGGCCAGTGGTAGGCCAGGTAGTTGATGCCCAGTGGTGGGCCAGTGGTCTGATGCCAGTGGTGGGCCAGGTAGTTGATGCCCAGTGGTGGGCCAGACCTTCTTGGGCAAGCATAGTGGGATGGGCACAGAATGTATTACCTCAGTTGAGAGCAAAAGAAATTTGGGCCTCCGTAGAAGCAGCTAGACACAGGTGCCTGGAGTCATATTTGAGGCTATAATGCAAAGTTCTCCTCTCTGATGGGATCCTAGATTACTTGACATCTTGACCCGGAGTCCCTGGACTGCAGAGACTTATGTGCTACACCTTTGCTAGAGAGTGCAACTCCAGAGAACAGTGAGGATGAGGCCAGAGAGGCAGGGAAAGAGAGCAAGCCAAGGTGAGACCATGTTATCCATCTGGCCACCACTCAGTATCAAGCTCCATCGATGGCTTGGACCTTTAGGACTGTAGGAAAGGACTGCTCCTCAGGACGGTCAGTCAGGAGAGGAAGGGTTACCCTCTCCCATTAGTCAAAGATTTGTCCCACTGGGCATTAAATCTCCTGCAGTTCTGGGCTGCACATGGATAGAGCTGCTTTGTCTCACCCCTCAGTGTCAACTGGAGCTCTCGGGGCTGGAAGCAGGAGGCACAGGAAGTAGGCGTAGGTCTAGGCACTGTTGGGTGGTGCCTGTGTGAAGGGGCAGCTCTCACAGAGCTGGTCACAACAGCAGTGTCTGGAGCTGGGAGAAAAGGCCAAAGGCCCCAGAGACAGATGTGGCTGAGGGGCACTTGACTACGCGCCTGCATGCACCGCAGTGGACAGGAGGCAAGATAGATTTTCTTTTAATACCTGAAAGAGTGAAAGAGTGTGGGGCCTAGAGTGGGGCTGGGGCGGGGTGGGGGCCAGGAGGCATTACTGGTTTTCTCTGGGCAGTGGAGGTAAAGGGGACAGATGCCCAGGTAAGCAACAGCAGCTGCCACTTAGTCTGCTGTGACCAAACCTTTGGTCAAACTAACCTGGTCTACAAAGAACCCATTAACTTCTTCAGTCCTGGCCTCAGCGGGGCCCTGTACCCAACCCGGCCCTGGGGAAAAGATTCTGTGGGCTCCTCTGCTAATACTGAGCACCAGGGATTGCCTTGTGTCGGTGTAGGCATGTGATACTTTTTAAAACTTTGAGTGAATGAATGATCCTCACGGCAGACAATGCATAAGCATAACAGGATGCTCAGGGCTGGTATAATGGCACCGGTTGGATAAATGTGAATTCTCTGACACCGACTACACATTTGAACATTGCTTTTGCTAGTTGACATTCACCCTTCTTTACCCTCTTGAATAGTTAATCCCTTCCTTCCTTGGACCCCTAAGACTTCCTGTTCTTTAGTAAAAGTAGGGACACTGTCTACTACTGTATCAGCTATCTATTGCTATACAACAAGCTACCCAACATTTAGGGGCTTAAAACAATCATATCATTTATTCGTAATTCTATGGGTCAATAATTTAAGCCAGACCTGGCTGGGACACTCTTCTGGGTGTCACTCCTATGGCCGCTGATGGAGCTGCAGTCACCTGTGGCCCAGATGGTGCTGGATGATCGAAGATGGCCGCAGATGCTTGGCACGTGCTATAGTCGGCCGGCTGGTCCGGGCCGTGCTCTCCAGCAGGGCAGCAACCAGCCGCATGTGGCTGCTGAGCACTTGCAGTGTGGTTGGCCCGGCCTGAGCCGTGTTGTAAATGTAAACTACACACTGGATTCTGAAGCCTTAGGAACTATATCTAATGTAAACTCTCACTTAATAATTTTTATATATGGATTACACATTGATACGATATTTTGAATTTGTGTTAAAAATATATTAAAATTAATTTCGCCTGCTTTATAGTTTTTAAATATGACTGCTAGAAACTTGAAAATCATAAATGCGGTTTGCATTATTCTATTTCTGTTGGATAGTGTGTGCCATCTGAGTGAAATACACAGTTGTATTACAATTGGAACTGTGACTAAGATGTCACAGTTTACACATACAAATGACGAAATAGATGTGTGACCCTACCTTTCAACTCTGACCCATTCATTACACTCTGGTAGAAGGATCCAAACCATTTAAGGATGATTTAAGCTCAGCGGGTTAGGCGACTCGGTGAGAGCTACGAGCCAGGACTCCTGCTACCTAGGGCTTGGCTGCACTACTCGTGCCCTTTGCTGGTGCTTGGTTGGATCCCAGTGGACCATCTGTACTTTCTTCTTTCTGGACGCCCAAACCCCTTCCCAACCCCTCTCACTTCTCATGCCTTCATGCCACAGGCAGCCGGACATTTTATTCTCAACCCCAAGCACCAGACGCAGATGCAGTATCTCAGGGTCCTGTACTTTGGCACCATGCCGTAATCAGTTGACGTTCACTCACCTAACCTGACTGGGTGGGACAAGACTGAGAGTGGGACTCCTGAACCAACCTGGAACCAAGAAGGAAAAGGAGAGACTATTACTACTGACGGTCATTGGGCTGGGCCAGAAAGCACATCCACCTAGCCTTTGGACCAAGTACTCCAGGGTCCCGAAGGAAACCTGCCGCTTCTGTGGCCACAACAAAGACGTACACCTTCCTGTACGTTGCAGAAAGAAGCCCAAAGATAAATATTGTTAGGCGGTAGGAAAATAATTATCAGTTTTGTAGTGATCCAGCTGAGATTTGAACTAAAGCTCAGTAGGAAGCATGGCTAGTAAGGAACAGAGTAACCAGGTACTTAGAAGCCAAAAGAGAGAGGAGTTAGGTGGGGAGGCTTGGAGAGACAAGAGTCTGGTTCTCAGGTCTAGTTAGGTGAGCCTGCTGCGTGATGGTGCCACCCACTGATAATGTGACTAGAAGGAGGAGGGGGGTGTTTGGCAGAGAAGATCCTGGGTCTCACGGTTTTAAGGCACCAATGGGAGAGCGAAGTGGAGATGGCGGGTGAACAGCTGGAATAAGGATTTAGCTGTGGGCGAGAAGGAAGGCCATGAGAAGTGGATACGGAGCCATTATTCTGGAGGAGGGGCTGAAACCTCTGATGGAGATAAAATTCTCCAGGGGACTGTGGAGATTAAGAACGCATTGCTGAGAGTGAGACCCCGGGAAATAGCTGTGCTTGAAGTTCAGGGAAAGGAAACCTGATCTTTGAAGGAGACCAAGAAGTAGTCTAGCAACAGGGACTCCATCTGCAATTGCTAAAGAAAAGGAGAAAGGTTCCTAGAACATAGTGGACCATGTGTTGTTTATCCTTTCATTCCCCAAAGGACTTTGTACATAGAAGACATGCAGTTAATGTTTATTAAGTTAGATTAAGTTGCATTGGGCTGCACTGCACTGATTTGAGCTGAATCGAGCCACTGCTTCCTGGGTTGCTCCAGCAGCTTTAGGCGCCCATCCCCACCCAGCTGCTGCCCTATTCCTCCCTCTTGTTCACTAAGTCCAGTTCAGCAAGAACTTTGTTGCTCGATTAAAAATGTCAGGGCCTCGGTAAAGCCAGTACGGGTTACCTCACCAGTTACCATTTGCCTGCCCTCAGGTGACTGCAGAGAATGCCCAGGTAACAGACGCTTTGGAGGAATTTAATCACCTCTCATACTAAACATTCTGAAGGCGGGTGGTTTCAGGTTTGGGGCAGGACTTCAGTCCTGGGGTTCATCACCTCACGGTTATGAGATGGCAGCCATGTTTGCAAGGGTTGTGTTCTAAAATAGCCAAGCTCCAGGCAGGAATACTGTGTCAGGCCCATACTGTATTTTTGACAGAGAAAATAATCTTTGTCAGGAGTTCCCCAGCTGACTTTCTCTTATGCTTAATTGGCCAACCTCGCCAGAGTATGCATCCCTAAACCGACCACTAGCCAGGGGGGCTGGTACTACCACCATGCTGGCGTGGCCAAGTCATGGCTCGTCCCTCAGGGCTAGAGGAAGGTCCATGTTCCCCGAACGTGGTACCACCAAAAAACAAGCAAACTGGGGTCTCATAAACTAGGAAAGAAAGAGGGAGTAGCTGTTGGATAGAAAACCCATGGTGCCTTCCATACCCATGTTTTTGGTCCTTGTAACTTAGGTTTGAAAGCATTCAGCTCCACGTTTATTGAGTGCTTATTATGCATCAAGAACAATTATTTGACCACCAGTCAGATTTTAAAATACTGAATAGATCCTCTTCCTACCACCTCCTATTGGCCTCTGTCATCCTTGGAGGTTCTTTCCTGCTTGAAAACTGAGCCAACACTCTAGGTTCTGCTCAGTTCCAAACCAATCTTGGGGCCAATTCCCTCTCATCTTGGTGGGTGTTGCTACGCCTGACTTTGAAAATCCTGTATTCCCACCTTTGTTCTGTTTGTGGCAGACCTTGTCCTCTCTTCCCCCCTTCAGTTACTCCCCTTAAAATATTTTATCACGTAGTACACTTTCTGTCTGTGATCAATCTCCCTTGGTCTCAGTTTCCATCAGTCAATCTCAGTGTCACCTATAAGCTTGTTGGTTCACTTTCTTTTTTTTCTCTACCCCATTCACTCTTTCCTACCTTGTGCCCTGCATTATGCCATTATTCAGGAGTCAGCTGCTCACGTCTGCTGACTGCCTCCGACTTGGACACGGCCCCTGGCTCAGAAAGTTCCAGTGAGCCCCCCTTTGCCTGACACAGGAAGTCTCCAGCCTGACAGAGGCATATCTTTTTCGCCATTAGCAGTGTTGCCTCTGTAGAGGGGACTTGGGTGAGAGAGGGTGTTGAGGGATTCATTAATGTCATCTATATTACTTGAGTCTTTTCGTATTAGAATGTATTATGTTGCTTGCATAATTAAAAAAAACAAAACCCTCCAGCCTGGCACGCACAGCTTTCCGCATTCCAGCTCCTCTCCCACTATTCTATGAACTTTCCTCTCCGTTCCAGTTGGCGTCCTTCTTGCCCTTGAGCCTTGAATTGTTGCTCAAAACACAACCTAACACAAAATGACCTATACCTTTCCATCCTGACTTATTTAATCTACTCCTTTTTTAAAGCTTCCAAGATGTAAACTTGGAACACCTTGCCAATAGCCCCGTTCCACCTCCCGTCAGCCTCCACACCACCCCGTAAGCTTCCCACAGTCTCTCCCTTCTCTGAACTCCTGATGCACTTTGCCGTTGTACATCAGGGCTCCAAACATGTCTTTGTGTCACCCAGCCGTGCTCTTTGTACTGCCAAATGGAGCACCCATTCCCACCGCCCTTATTCATTCACACTCTGATTCTTGCTGGTGACACTAATGTGGCTGGAGTGACTGAGACAGGATTTCACTTACAAAAGTAGGCTTTAAGACGTCAGAAATGCATTGCCTGTGAACTGGTACACCTGAACTATTCGCTCAGTCAGGTTTTAGATGTTTACTTCCTGGTAATGTCTCTGGTGTTGTAGCCTTGAAGTGCTACTTAAATGCCACATTATTACTGCTTCCTATTTATCATACCCTCATAACAGGATCATAAAGGGACAGTATCATATTTTCCTCAGTAAATATCTGGTGGTTTGATTTTAAAACTATTTCCTTATATTTTCTCCATTGCTCTATTTTCAAAACAGTACTCACAGACTTCCTCATTTTTTAAATACTCAAGACCCCACCTTCTAATTTAGGGTTTATGTTTTCAGCCTCCTTTTATGTAACTGTCCCCTGACCCCAAAATCACCTACTTGGAGGTACAGTCTTCGAGAGCCTTCTCCAGGTTTCTCTTTTCCGCTCTAATCTGTAGGAGGTTCAAAATGAAGGGAATCGTTTCTGCAAAGGGGATAGGTCGCCTGGAAGTGGCCCGATCACTGGTTTCCTTGTGATTATTTTGTTGAGAAGATTCTGAACTGCACACATCTCTGCCCACTCTCTGGTTGGAAGGAGAGAACACAGAGTGGGCCAGAAGGAATGAAATGGAAGCAGGACAGCCAGAGAGGGGTGATCAGAAAAGCTGAATGCAGAGAACTGAGGTCCATTGCCTGAAATCGCTGCACAATTAGTGGGAGGGGGAACATTGCAGCCCCCGCCTGTGGCTGCTGCTCGTTGGGTTTAGTCATTGTATTCTGAGTAGCATTTAAACTGGCATTTAGACAGGCCTAGAATGCGAATTCTTGCAGGGGAGGCAGCCAGCACAATCCCGCCTTGTTCCAGTTCTTTGAGGACTAAGGAAATAAATTTTAAAACAGTACCCTCCTTCCTGGGCTGTCACTTGTTTGTTTGCTCTGAGGTTTTCTCAGTAACTCTTTGGTCTCTGTTGTGTTTAAACTGCTCCTAGCCACAAGTGGGAATTGGTGGAACGGAGACTTTGGGTTTATATGAAAGGCTGGTGATGTATTAATGGTGCCATTCCACTTGTGCCGGACTCATAAAGGGCCATGAACGAGGGTGTCTCATTCATTTGTTCCTTTGGGCATCCATTCACCAAACACATTTCAGGCCTTGGTTTTGTGTCCAGGACCATTCTAGGAACTATTTGGGGTGGAAAACAAGAAAAAGACATGGTTCTTACCTCAAGAATCTGTAGTCAGCATATGATAATATTATTAATAATAATGGCTGACACCATATATTTAATCCCTTTTACTCTGACCAAGAAACCAACCTGGAGACGTTATAGATATTGCTCAGTTTAATCATCAAACATTTCTTTGGGGGGAGCTCTTTTTAAAAAATTACTCCTCACCCAATATATTTATTGACTTTTAGAGAGAGAGGAAGGGAGAGAGAGAGAAACATTTATGTGAGAAACATCTATCAGTTGCCTCCCGTACGCACCCCAACCCGGGATTGAACCTGCAACCTAGGTATGTGCCCTGACCAGGAATTCGAACCTGTGAACTTTTGGTGCATGGGACAATGCTCCAACCAACTGAGCCACTGGCTAGGGCATCATCAAACATTTCTTGAGTCCCTCATGTCAAGGTATAGTGCTAGGCGCTAAGGTAGGGAGCTCAGTCTAGCAGGAAAGACAGAAAACATTAAACAGTAATTACTGGTGTGCCAGGGTGCCTTGCCACACTCTAGGGTGCTCTTTTCAGCAAATCACCTAGAGCTTCTTAGAAATAACAAATGTAGAGCCCCACCCAGATGTGCTGCATTTTAATGAGATTATTGGGTGATTTATTTCTATGCACAAATGAAGTTTGGGATTTAGCTATGTCTGAAGTAAAGGATGAAGGAAGGCCTCTCCAAGGCAGTGCCTTTTCATCTTAGCTGTGATGAGGACCCAGGAGGAAGGGAGATGATGGGTTGGGGTGGGCAGCCTGTGGGCCTTCTGGGACTGTGAGTCCAATATGACAGCAAAGCAGAGGGGGCGGCGGGGGGAAGCTGGGGGAAGGCTTTGCAGACCAGGACGAAGAATTTAGATCCAGTGAGAATGGACTGAAGGAAGTACTGTCGCCCATTTCTAGCCGAGGAAACTGAAACTCAGGCCACACAGCTGACTAGTAACTCTCTCAGAAACTAATAAGAGCTGGGATTTATATCCAGGTCTCTAATTCCAAAGCCCATTTTCGGAACCACTACATAATTTTGTCCTCTTAGGACATTAAGAAGACAAAATATATGCATGGTATAATTTTAATGTATCTCTGTATAATTTAGGACTTGAAGAATCTTACAATGGCTTAAATGAAATAAGAGGATTAAATTTGCAATAAATGCATGAACCAAGAGGAGACATAAATTCCATCTGAGCACAGATTACCCCCCTTCCTAGTTTGGTAGGAGATACAGTGTAAAAGGAGACACTGTACGTTAAATAAGCCCTTGTTATCTGAAAAAATGAAGTAGACTTCTTTCTCAGAAATAATCTTTTTCTTTTTCTTGTCATTAAACTGTAAGAGGAAGCATGAAATGATTAATTGTAAGAATCAAGCACTTGGATTAAACTAGGGCTGTTTCCTTCCTTTGTGTTGCTAGGCTGAGCGAGCCCTCGAACTGTCCTTTCTCTCCGCCCAGGTGTGGGCAGCAGTGCTCATGGGCCAGAAGGAAGGAGGGAGGGCAGGGAGGGAGCAGAGACCAAGCGCAGCCTGTGGGCTCCACATCTCAGTCCACATGTGAGATTTGGGCATTGGCACCAGCTCAGATCAACTGAGATGCCCAGTCTCCTCCCAAGAGACTCCGCAGGTCCTGTGGTTCACTGATATCTAAGAGGTCATCAAATGGGCCAGGCCAGCCACTGCAGGGATAGATGAAAACAGACCCTGTCCCTGGTGCTGGGGGAGATTAAAAGAGGAGATGGGAGCGCTGGGGCTCAGGGGATTCTAAAGCTGTTGGAGCTAAGACCTTTACCTTGGGGAGCTTCCAGTCTAATGGGAGAGGCACAGCTCCCGCCTGCAGGCAGATCCAAGTACGACGGGGGATCCACAGCTCCCGTCTTTATAAGGTCCAGACAGAACGGGAGAAACATACCTGCCTGAAGGAGAGACAGAAAGCAGACATAGGAAAATTTTAAATAGCACACAATGATCTAAGTTACCAAAGTTATAAAAAAGGTCACAGCACTTCTGGCTCCTCACTGCCACCAGAGGACCTTGGGATGTAACAGTTTGCTTCTTCTTACGTCTTTTTTTGATCAGCTGCAAAAGCAACAAGTGCTCATCACATCTGCGAAGTCAGAAGCTGGTGAAGAGCGTGCTCTCCTAGATGGTGCTCCTCTGAATTAAGGGGGTTTTTCTGCTCGGGCGTAACTTTCGGCTGCTACTTATGGCCCAGAAAGGAGAAGCTCCCGAGGCTGAGGCAGGTAGCTGGGCACCACTCAGGCCTCCTGTTCCCCTTCCCCTCATCCCCAACTTTGCCCGTAGCTCATCCTCTGCTGCACAGCCAAGGCTGGTGGCACAGGTGGGGGTGACACATTTGCCAGTCCCTGCCTCTGGGGAAAAGCTGCCCCTTTCGGCTTATGTTCTAGAGCACTCTCTAGCATGTGGTATACTTGCCTGGCCTTGGCAAAGATGGAATCCTGTCTGTCAGCCCTTCCCCCCCACCCCCACCCCCGCCCAACCCCAACCCCTCCCCTGGAGACTGTGACTGCTGACGTCAGCCAAGAAAGAAAGAGAGCTTGAGGTCTACTGAAAGGGAAGTCAGCTTACAGGATGTGCTTGCTTTTGTCCCACAAATGACTTACTTGTCACTTGTACAAATTCTCCTTCATTCCTTTAGCCTGCTACCAGGACCACCATGCTCGCATCAGCATTAAACGAAGGAAGCATGGTGGACGGAAAGACCATGTGATCTCAAATCAGGACGCCCAGGTTCAATTCTTGGCTCAGCTACTCCTAGCTGCATGACCTTGTTTAAGGGGATTCTTTTTTCCCTCAAACAAGGCATTTTAAAATATTACTTGAGCTTTAGATTTCATATCTGTAAGATGAGAATGATGATAATACCTGCCTCACTGGGTGGTTATGAAAATCAGCTGCAGTGAATATATTGAAAAGGTTTGAAAATTTTAAAACATTTAATAACTAATGTATTTTTTTAATTGAGGTAACATTGGTTAATACCATTATACAAATTTCAGGTGTACAAAATCATAATTCAGTATCTGTATACTCTGTTGTGTGCTCACTACCAAAAATCTAGTTTCCACCTTTCACCATATATTTGACTGTCTTTACCCAGTTTGTCCTCTCCTAATTCTCTCCCTGCTCTGGTAACCACCATTCTGTTGTCTGTGTCTGTGACTTTGTTTTTGTTGTGTTTTGTTAGTTCATTTTTTACTTTTTTGTTTTATATTCCACTTATGAGTAAAATCAAAAGGTTTTTGTCTTTCATCATCTAACTTATTTCACTTAGCATTATACCCTAAAGATCTATCCAAGTTGTCGCAAATGGCAATTTTTCATCTTTAAGGCTGAGCAGTACTCCGTCGCAGGCATACGCCACATCTTCCTCATCCATTCATCCATCGGTGGGCATCTGCGTTGCTTCTATGGATTGGCTGCTGTGAATACTGCCGCAGTGAACAGAGGGTACAAATATCTTTTCAAGTTAGTGATTTTATATTATTTAGGTGAATACCCAGAAGAGGAATTGGGAATCCTATGGTAGTTCGTTTTTAATTTTTTAAGGAATCTCCATATTTTTTCCATAGTGGCTGCACCAATTTACTGTCCCACCAACAGGTTGCAAGGGATCCCTTTTCTTCACATTCTCTCCACACTTGTTATTTCCTGTCTTTTTGAGACTAGCCATTCTTACAGGTGTGAGTTAATACCTCATTGTAGTTTTGATTTGCATTTCTCTACTAATTAGTGATGTAGTGATTAGTGGTCTTATATGCCTGTTCGCCCTCTGTATATCCTTGGGCAAATGTCTATACAGATACTCTGCCCATTTTTAAATAGAATTGTTTGGTTTTTTGTTGTTCAGTTATATGAGTTTTTTAAAAAATGTTTTTTTGTCCTTGCCAGAGGACATTTTTTCATCGTTTTGAGAGAGAGGAAGGGAGAGAGAGAAACATTGATGTGAGACAGAAGCATTGATTGGTTGCCTCCTGTACACACCAGGACCAGGGATCGTACCCTTCTGGACCCAGGATGGAACCTGCAACCTAGGGCTGTGCCCTGACCAGAAATTAAACCTGCAACCCTTCGGTTACAGGATGACTCTTCAACCAACTGAGCCACACCAGCCAGGGCAGTTGTAGGAGTTTTTAAAATATACAGGGTCCAGCACAAATAATGCCCCTTTTTAATTACAAAATCTGTTATTACAAAAAAAATAAGCATGTGATTCTGTAACATAACAACATCACACCCATATGACATTTTAGATGAAATTTTCAAATTACATATATTCTCAATACTAATTCCTTATCAAAACTATCATTTGCAAATATTTTCTCCCATTCAGTTGGTTGCCTTTTTGTTGTTATTTTGATGGTTCCCTTCTCTGTATGGAAGGTTTTTAGTTTTCATGTATCCTATTTGTTTATTTTTGCTTTTGTTTCCTTTGCCTTTGGGGTCAAATTCACAATAACGCCAATGTCCAGAAACTTAGTACCTGTGTTTTCTTCTATGTATTTTATTGTTTCAGGTCTTACATTCAAGTCTTTGTTTATTTCGAGTTAATTTTTGTGTATGGTGGAAGATAGTGTTCCAGTTGCATTCTTTTGCAGGCGGCTGTCCAGGTTTACCAACCCTGCTTATATTGACTATCCTTTCTCCACGTAGTTTTTGGCTACTTTGTTTTGTTATAAATTAGTTGCCCATAAATGTGTGGATTTATTTCTGGGCTCTGAATTCTGTTTCATTGGTCTCTTTTTCTGACAATATTATACTGTTTCAATTAATACAGCTTTGTAGTATAGTTTGAAATCAGGAAGTGTGATACCTCTGGCTTTGTTCTTTTTTTTCTCCAGATTGCTTAGGCTATTTGTGGTCTTTTGTGGTTCCATACAAATTTTAGGATTTTTTTGTTCTATTTCTGTGGAAAATACCATTAGGATTTTGATGGGGATTGCATTGAATCTGTAGATTACTTTAGGTATTATGGACAATTTAACAATGCTAATTCTTTCAGTTCATGAACATGGAATATCTTTCTATTTCTTTGTGTCTTCTTTCATTTCTTTCAACAATGTCTTGTAGTTTTCATTGTATAAGTCTTTCACTTTCTTAATATATTCTTGGGTATTTTATTTTATTTTATTTTATTTTATTTTTTGTGATTGCAGATGGAATTGTTTTCTTCATTTTTCTTTCTGATAGTTTGTTGTTAGTATATAGCAATGCAACAGATTTTTGTGTGTTGATTTTGTATCCTACAGCTTTACCACATTCATTTATTATTTCCTATAGTTTTTTGGTGGAATCTTTAGGGTTTTCTATATATTAAATCATGTTGTCCACAAATAATGACAGTTTTACTTTTTCCTGGATATTTATTTTTCTTGCCTAATTGCTCTAGCGACGACTTCCAGTATTGTTTTGAAAGAAAGTGGTATGAGTGGGCATCCTTGTCTTTTTCTTGATCTTAGAAAAAAAAGCTTTCAGTTTTTCCCCATTGATTGTGATGCTAGCTGTGGGTTTGTCATAAATGGTCTTTATTATGTTGAGATATTTTCCTTCTATATCCATGTATTGAAAGTTTTTTAAAATCATAAATGGACATTGTATCTTGTCAAATGCTTTTTCTGCATCTGTTGAGATGATCATATGATTTTGTCTTTCATTTTATTAATGTGGTGATTCATGTTGATTGATTAGTGGAGTCACCCTTGTATCTTGGGAATAAATCCCCCTTGATTGTGGTGTATGATCTCTTTAATGTATCATATTCAACATGCTAGTATTTTGTTGAGGGTTTTTGCATCTGTGTTTATCAGAGATATTGACCTGTAGTTTCATTTTTGGGGCCTGTCCTTGCCTGATTTTGGTATCAAGGTAATGGTGGCCTCATAAAGTGAGTTAGCAAATATTCTCTTCATTTTGATAGAGTTCACCAGTGAAGCCATTAGGCCCTGGACTTTTGGGATTTGGAGGAGGTTTTGATTACAATGTCTTTACCAGTGATCAGTCTGTTCACTTTTTCTAATTTTTCATGATTCAGTCTAGGAAGGTTCTACACTTCTAAGAATTTTTCCATTTCTTCTAGGTTGTCCAATTTGGTGGCATATAACCTTTCATAGCCTTCTTTTATAATCCTTCATATTTCTGTAATACTTCTCCGCTTTCATTTCTGATTTTATTTATTTGAATATTTTTCTTCCTTAGTGAGTCTAGCTAAATATGTTTATTAATTTTGTTGACCTTTTCAAAGAACCGGCTCTTCATTTTTATTTTTTCTATTGTCTTTTCACTCTCCATTCATTTATCTCCACTCTGATTTTTATTATTTTCTTTCTTCTGCTGACTTTGGGCTTTGTTCTTCTTTTTCTACTCCTTTAATGTGTAATGTTAGATTGTTTATTCAAAATTTTTCTTGTTTCTTGAGATAAGCCTGTATTGCTATAAACTCCCCTCTTTGTACTGCTTTTGCTGCATCCCAAAGATTTTGGTATGTCATATTTTCATTTTCATTTGTCCCTATGTATCTTTCTATTTCTGTATTGACTGAGTTGTTATTCAGTAGCATGGTGTTTAATGTCCACATATTTGTGATTCTTTTCAGCTTTCTTCTTGTAGTTGATTCCTAATTTCATACCACTGTAGTTGGAATGATGCTTGTTATGATTTCAGACTTCTTAAATTTATTGGGACTTGTTTTGTGTCCCAGCATATGCTTTGTCCTTGAGGATGTTCCATTTATACTTGAGAAGAATGTGTATCCTGTCCCTTTGGGATGGAAAGTTCTGTATGTATATCTATTAAGTCCATCTGGTCTAACGTATCATTTAAGGTTGATGTTTCCTTGTTGACTTTTCATCTGCATGCTCTATCCATTGGTGTAAGTGGGGTGTTACGGTCTCCTACTATTATTGTGTTGCTGTCTGTGTCTCCCTTTAGATCTCTTCATAGTTGCTTTACATATTTTGGTGCTCCAAAATTAGATACATATATATTAATAAATGTTATTTTTTGATGACTCATCCCCTTTATCATTATAAAATGTCCATAATTATCTCTTGTTACCTTTTTTGTCTTGAAATCAGTTTCGTCTGATAGCAGTATGGCTATGCCCACTTTTTCCTGGATATTATTTGCTTGCAGTATCATCTTCTACCCTGTCACTTTGAACCTGTGTTCGCCTTTGGAGCTGAGATGAGTCTCCTGCAGGCAACGTATAGCTGGTCTTGTTTTTTAATCCATCTAGCTACTCCGTGCCTTTTGATTGGTGAGTTTAGTCCATTTATAATTAGGGTGATTATTGCTATGTAAGGACTTACTATAACCATTTTATGTTTTGTTTTCTGATTGCTCTATGTTTCCACATTTTATTTTCCCTTGTGTTTCTGTCTGCTATTTTAGTTTCATGGTTTTCTTTTATGGTTTTCCCCATTTCTTTCTTTTTTCTTTTTTATGTTTTGTATCTCAGTTCTGGATTTTTGTTTTGTGGTTACCGTGAGGTTTGTATAAAATGTCTCATAGATAAAATAGTTCTTTTTCTCCTGATAGCATTTTATCTTCATTCATCTGTACAAGTTCTGTTCTGCTCCTCTTTCCTTTTTATTTTTTGTTGTCACAAATTATCTTTTTATATTTGCATTTGTTATCAAAGCAGTAACTATTGTTATATTTAATGCTTTTATCCCTTTAATCTTAATGTTGTAATTGTTTAATACTCTGTTCTGGTATAGAGTCACAATTTCCTGCTTCTGTCTGTCACCTTACTCAGTGTTTTGTATATTTTTGTCTTTTGTTTCAGTAGAAGAGTGCCTTTCAACATTTTTTGTAGTTCAGGTCTTGTAAATTCCCTCAGCTTTTGTTGTCTAGGAAAGCCTTTATTTCTCCTTCATGTATAAAGAATAGCTTTGTGGGATATACTATTCTTGGCTGGTGGCTTCTGTCTTTCAGTGTGAGTTTTGGTGAGAAATCTGATGATAATCTGATAGGATTTCCTCTGTAGATTAGCATCTTTTTTTCCCTTCCTGGCTTGAGAATTATCATTAACTTTTGGCAGTGTCTTAGAAAAGGTATTTTTTTGCCTTGAGATAATTAGGTGTTCTGTTAGTTTCTTGTAGTTGAATGTTCAGTTCCTTCCCGAGGCTGGGAAGTTCTTGTCCAATATGTGTTTGAATAGGCTGTTTCTGGAATGCCCCGTGTCTTTATGTTGCCTCTTCTTGTGGAGTCAGGCAGTTCTCATAGAGTTCTTTCATTTAAAAAACAAAAACAAGAAAACCTTAGTTCTCTCTCTTCTTCTATTTGAATGATTTCTAGATTTCTATCTTCAAGCTCTCTAATTCTCTCTTTCATATATCCTGCTCTATTTCTAGGGCTTTCTGATGTATTCTTTCTCATTTATTGAGTTCTTCATTTCCAGAATTTCTGTTGGGTTCTTTTTTTATAGTTTCAATATCTTCTGTTCATTAATTTTATTCCTGAGCTCATCGAACTGCCTTTTTGAGTGCTTTTGTATTTGATTGAGGGGTTTTTTTTCCTTGGTTTGTTTGTTTTGTTTTGTTTTGTTTTAATGAACGCTGTTTTGAATTCTCTTTTATTTAGATCACAATCTTCCATGCCTTTGACTTCGGTTTCTAGAGAATTTTCATTTTCTTTCTGTGTTATTGTGTTATCTTGGTTATTTGTGGTATCTTGATGAATTGTTCATATGCCAGCATATTTGAAGTAGCAAACCCTTCTCATTTAGGTACTGGTTTGATTTTAACAATTCATCTGGCTGATAATTAGACATCTTTCTTTTGTTTTCCAGGAGATGGTGCTGTAGTGCAAGTTTTTGTTTTCTCTTACCTGTGCTACTTGTACCTCCTGGGGTGCAGCGGAGGTGGGGGGGAGGCATCGCTATGGTCATGGGAGCCATTGGCTGGGTGATTGGGGTGGTGAATGTCTTTGCTGTGCCTGGGTTGCCTTGGTCTTGAGTCATCACCACCTTGGTAGGGGGATGTGGCAGGCGAGGGGAAACTGGGTTTGGAAGCCCAGTTACTTTATTCTCTACTACTTTATTCTCTGTGACCTCTGGTGTTGCCATGCTGTAGCTGGGAGGCCAAAGACCTGTGCCTGTTCCTGCTACCAGGCTCTGCTGCTAGCAGTTGGGAGAAGGAGCCAGGTTCTCAGGCACTGACCCTGCTCCCACCCCTCTCATCCTCTGCTGGGCTGTGGTGTGGGGACCACATCCCAACTCCTCCTCTGCCACTGCATTAACGGGGGCCACAGCTCAGCCACAGTGGCTGGGGAGCTGCGCCTGTGGGCGCCATTGCTGTCCTTCCGCTCGTCCCGCCTCCTCTCCATGTTGCAGCACGCTCACTTTCAGATGAACTGATGTGTGGGTCTCTCAGATGTGCTAGTGTGTTGAGCAGAGGAGCCTTTGTTGGGTCATAGATGTCTGACTAGTTGTAGATTTAAAGGAAAATACAAAGGGCACTTCTCACTCTGCCTTGAGGCTAAGACACCACTCTTGCTGTGTTCGAAGGGGACATGGGTAGAAGCCCTTCCCATTTCTCCTCACATAGCTGTAGTGTCAGTAACACTAGGGTAAGGATCATAATACGAAAACAAAAAGTTCATTAAAATATAAGAAATTAACATGAGCCAAAATAAATGTTGCATCCACTCAGGTTTGAGAACCTGAGCAGTAGGAATAACTGAGGGGGATAAAGGATAAATGGGAACTAGAGTCTAATGGAAGAAATAAGACTAAGAATCGTGACAGTAATACATAATATTAACTACTGCATTTCAGATCCTAAGTGGCTGGGGAGTTAGAAGCAATGAGGGAAGGCTGCTTGGAGGACTTTTTATTATAGTTACATGTATAAATGTATTAATTTATTCAACAAATATTTTTTGACCACTTGCTTGGGCTGAGTGCTGTTCTAGATGTCAGAGATACAACAGTAAACTGATAAAATTCCTGTTGTCCGTGGAGCTTACATTTTAATGGGAAAAGACTGGCAATAAACAAGGAAAACAAGTAAGATATGTGGTGCAGTAGGAGATAGTAAGTGCTAAGGAGTTAGAAACTAAAGCAGGTAAGAGGGATAAGGAGTAAAGAGTATTGGGGGGATCGCAGTTCTAGATAGGGTGGCCAAGGAATTCCTCACTAGAAGGGGACGTGGGAACAAAGGCCCGAGAGAGAGAAATGAGATAGTAGGCAAGAATGGTGGCGTAGACCAGAGGAGCAGTAGGGAAGTTAAGAACAGATTTCAAACGTAGAGGCAATAGGATTTGCTGAAGACTCCAATGTAAAGTAAGAAAGGGGGAAAAGAAAGAGGGAAGAGGAGAGGGAGGGACAAGGAAGGGCCAGAGAACGGTTTGTCATGAACATCTGGAAGGAGAGTTATCATTAACTAAAATGGGAAGGGCTGTATGTTGGTGGGCTTGAAAACCCGTGTGTAGGGGGAAGAAGGTGAGAGTAGGAACTGAGTTTTAGATTCTGAGACACCTGTTTCAGCTGGTTGGAGCATCATCCCATAAGCTCAAGGGTTGCTGGTTCAATTCCTTGTCAGGGCACATGCCCAGGTTGTGGGTTCAGTCCCTCATCGGGGCGTGTACGAGAGGCAACCAATTGACCTCTCCCTCCCATCTGTTTCCCTTTCTCTTCCTCCTTTCTACTCTGTCTAAAATCTGTAGTCATGTCCTCCAGTGAGGATTAAAAAAAATAGAAAGAAAGAAAAATACAATCAGATGCCAAATGGGCAATTGGATATATGGGTCTGAAGTTCAGAGGAAAGGTCTGAGCCTGAGATTTAAAATTGGGCATTTTCAGCATATAGATGCTACTGAATTCTGCGAGTCTAGGCGGGACTACCAAGGCAGAGAGCACAAGTAGAGAAGAGAAGAAATTCTAGCACCGAGGACGGCGTTCGAAGTTGGGGAGAAGAGGAGGAACCAGCAGAGGAGATTGAGAAAGAACAGCAAAAAGGAAGGAAGAAAACTAAGAGAGAGTGCTGTTTCGGATGCCAAGTGAGTGTTTCCAGGGCAGAGCGATCACTTCTGTTAGATCAAGAAAGATGAGAACCAGGAATTTATTTACACTATTGAGGTGACCTTGATAAGACCAGTGTTGGTTGAGTTCTCTGTGGGGGTGGGGCACGGTGGAGGGTAGAATCTTGATTGGAATGGGCTTGAAAGAAATTTGGAGAAGAGAAATTGGAGGATGTCGGTGTGGGCAGGTCTTGTAAGGAACTTTCTTCGAAGGGGGAGAGAAATAGGGCAGTAGCCAGAGGGGAGAATGGGGGCAAGGGAAGGCTCGTTAGGTTGGGCTCAACCCTAGCAGGTTTGTAAGGGGGTGGTAAAGATCCAGTAAACTAGGAGAACTTGGTGAGGCAGGGGGAGCAGAGGGGACAGGGTCTGGAGCGCAGACAGTTCGTGCACAGGAACAGAAGGGAGGGCGGAGCATTCAAGCACAGAGGCAGGTAGGTGGTTAATGGGCCGGCGACGCCCCTAGAGATTGTCTTTTGTTGGTTCTATTTTCCATCAAAGAATAAACACGACCATCAGATGGGAGCAAAAGGATGGGGCGCACAAGTTTCTTTAAAAAATAAAGTGTGAGGGGAAAAAGAGAGATGGAACTTATAGATTATATGAAACATAATACATGTATCAACTAATGTGTAGACTTTATTTGGATTCTGATTCAAACAAACAGTTTAAAAAAAATTTGTGATACCCTTGGAAATTTGGACACTGAATGGAAATTTAATAAAAATTATTGTTAATGTTGGAGGTGTGATGTTATTGAGGTTATGTTTTATAAAGCGCCCGTTGTCTTTTAGAGAGAAATGCTGAAATATCTGTAGGTGAAATTATACCATGGCCGGTATTGCATCAGAATAACCCCATGGAAAGCCAAGGAGAAGTGGGGGCAGGGGTCCGTGACTGCTGATGTGGGCCGATGTGCACGGGGAGATCCATTATGCTTTTTTCCTACTTAATAGTGAAAAGTAAACAAAGGACAAAAAGAATGGGGAAGGAGATGTTGGGGTTTTAAGAGAAAGGGGAAGGCATGAGTTGCCATCCGGGAGAGCAGGTAAGGAGAGATGCACTGATTGTCACATGCCGTTAAGGGACCACTTGAGGGATTCGAGAGCATGAAGGTAAAGGGAGGGCACACCGCCTGGGGGTGCGTATTCCCCAGCCACGTCCAGCCGCACACGCGGGCTCGCAGAGGAGGTGGAGAGCTGAACTTAACTGGAGTTGTGGGCTTAACCAAACGAGTGTGAGGAATGGAGAATGCCATTCTCCCATCATGTTGCTCAAGACTTGGAGGCAGAGCCCTGCCTTTACTTCAGTGATTTCGCAGCTGATTTGACTAATTTATTCTTCAGGCCACGCACATGTTTTGACTAAATGCAATACTCTGTCACAAGTACCTAAAGAGCGGGGCATGGGGATTTATTGTTTAATGGGTACAGAGTTTCCGTTTGGAAAGATGAAAAAGTTCTTCGGATGGTGATGATGGTTGCACAGTAATGCGAATATATTTAATACCACAGAACTGTATATTAAAAATTGTTAGAATGGTAAATTTTATGTAATGTATGTTTTACCACAACTTTAAGAAAAAAATATTTATTTGGTTGTATCTAGGAGAGAAAGAAAAGGTGGGAATAAAAGTGGTTCCTATTAACTTGTGTCCCATGCATCTCCCCGTTGGTTCTGAGTAGAGGAACCTCGGCTTGAGTATTCTCTTCCCCAGGTGCATGTAGCTGGGACAGGTGTGATATTCCACCTCTCTTGAACAATGGCTGCTACATCAGAATCCCCTTTTTACTTGGTAGCTTGTCCAGTGGAGGAAGTCACCGAGATCCAGTTGGGAATCCAAGCAGCATCTAAAGACACGAGTGTCTCCCACATCCCCGATTAAAGTTCAGCCTTTGTAGAGTGCCCCCCGCAGCCCCTCCTGTGTCCGTCAGCATGTGGTCTTTCGGACCACTCCGCCTGAAACAGGAGCCTGTCTTTCATTGAATCATTTCTTTCTAGGTCCTAGTCACAGGGCCGGAGGTCCAGCGGAAGGAGGAGAGAAATGTTAAGAAGAGACATTTCATAAACCAAAACATTTCTCTCATGGGGTGATGTTATCAGTACCAATTTGTGGCTGATTCATGGTATATTTTAAACAGAGACATACTGAATATATAAACTAAGTATAGTTTGCACCTTTCCCCCTTGGGAATAACAACAATTTACTGAGATAGTTACAAAGAGAACATTTTAAAGAAATCCCGTATGTAGTTTGCTAATCTTGGTATCTTCCACAGGGCCTTTCACAAGGTGGTAGTTGGTATTTTGCTGCATTGCTGTCAACTAGGTTCCTATATGTCGTAAAAAGAGTGTGGGCCTTGGGCACCAACCTGGGTTTGAGCTTTGGCTCTGCCACGCGCCAGCTGAGTTATTTGCCATCACTGTACTTCAGAGTGATGATGACTCCCTCACAGAAATGTAAGCATGAGAAGGAATGGTTAGTGCAGGAATGGATGTCTCTTCTAAACGTTTCCTCATTGCTGCGGCTTTTTTAACAGACATGGCTAGAAAGGGTTAGAATTAGCTGTGTGACCTTAGGTCATTGGACGTCTTGGAGCTTCATTTGTATTTCTCACCCATGTCTGCATCGCTTTTCTCATCACATTGAGTGATGGACTTCAATTAGAGAATTAGGAGATCTCTTTTCTATGAAATAATCTAGAATCCAATTGTTGGAACCCATTCCCTCTTACTTCGGGGCTTCAGGTGAACAGCATAGGGTTAGACATTAGAGTCCTCGGCGCATGACTCGTTCTCGTCAGCACCTGCATCGGAGGCCTCCTCCCGCTTGACCTCGTTCCTCTTCTCCTTCCGAACCTTCTTCCTGCCTTCCTGTTCATCCATCCAGTCATCTCTTTACTCATTCATTTATAATACAGTAAGTACCTGTGAACCCACCACCCATGACAAAAGATAAAACTTGGACAATTAGCAAGTATTCCATCTTACAGTCCCACTGTACCTCCCCACTACCAGAAGTAATTATCCTTTAAAAAGGTTTTATTTTTAATTGTGATAAAATATACGTGATATAAAATTTATCATCTTATCCATTTTTCAAAATGTTTCTTTACAAGAATATACTTTGGAGACCTTTTTTTTTATGTTTTTAAAGATTTTATTTATTTTTAGAGAGAGGAAGGGAGGGAGAAAGAGAGGGAGGGAGACATCAATGTGCAAGAAATACTTCGATTGGTTGCCTCTTGCACACCTCCTACTGGGGACCTGGCCCACAACCCAGGCATGTGCCTGGACTGGGAATCGAACTGGCGATCTTTTGGACTGCAAGCCGGCGCTCAATCCACTGAGCCACACCAACTGGGGCTTACCCATTTTTACATATACAGCCCAGGAGCATGAAGAACATTCACATTGTTTTGCAACCAAACTTCAGAACTTTTTTCTTCTTGCAAAATTGAAATGTTCAACAGGTATAGCATTTGCCCACCAGTCCCTAACCGCACCCCTTCTACTTTCTTTCTCTGTTAATCCAATTATGTAGGGACCTCCCATAAGTGGAATCATATTGTAAGTGTCCATTTGTGACAAGCTTATTTCACTTAGTACAATGCCTTCAGTGTTTCTCCATGTTGTAGCACATGTTAGAATTTCCTTCCCTTTAAAGGCTGAATAATATTCAATCATATGTTTATACTACATTTTGTTTATTCATTAATCCATCCATGGACACTTGGGTTGTTTCTACTTTTTGGTTATTGTGAATATGCCTCTATGAATATGCATATACAAATATCTCTTCGAGACTCTACTTTTTAGCTGTTTTTGTTATATTCCCAGAAGTGGAATTGCTGGATTATATGGAAATTCTATTTTTAATACTTTGAGTAGCTGCCGCGTTGCTTTTTATCGAAGCTGCACCTTTTTGTGTTCCCTCCAGCGCTGTAGGAGGGTTCCAATTCTGCACACACTCAGCCAACTCTTGTTATTTTCTGGTTTTTCAATAACATCCATCCTAATGGATGTGAAGTGGTATCTTATTTTAATTTTAATCACATTTTTCTAATGATTAGTGATATTGAACATCTTTTCATGTGCTTCTTGGCCATTTGTATATCTATTAAAATTCCTTTTCCATTTTTGAAATGGGCTATTTGTTTTGTTGTTGAATTGTAGTAATCGTTATCCTGAATCCTGTTTTCTTTTATTCCCTCTTTGCTTATTATGCAGTCTTATTGCATAGCACTCTAATTCACTCATTTTGCCTGCTGTGTAATATAATATTGTTTGATTCTAATGCAGTTTATCAGTTTCTCTGTTGATGAACCTTTGGGCTTTTTCTAGGTTTTTGCTCTGGTGGCTAGTGCTGCAAGTAACAGTTTGTACAGGCACAAGAGTGGCTCATGGATCTGTATCTGGAAGTAGATTTGCTAAATGATAGTGTGTGAATATTCAGTTTTAAAAAGTGATGCCCAACTCCGAAAGTGGTTGTATGAGGAACGCTGTAGGTCTTCAGCCTCTTTCCACACTTGATATAGTCACACTTAATAATTATTGCCAATTGATATCTCATTATGGTCTTTTTTAAAAAAAGGCTTTATTTATTTTTAGAGAGAGGGGAAGGGAGGGAGTAAGAGGGAGAGAAACATCGATGTGCAAGAGAAACACCCATTGATTGCCTCCGCGGACCTGGCCCACAACCCGGGCATGTGCCCTGACCAGGAATCGAAACAGCAACTTTCTGGCTCACAGCCAGAGCATCATTTCCCAGGTCATCAGTGTGTCTACTCGTCATAAGTATTTCTGTTTATCTCCTGCTTTTATTTCAGCTGGTTTGTTTATCCTCTTGTTTACTTAAAGAAGTTCTCTACATTTCTTTTTATTTATCTATAAATTGTAGTTGACATAAAATATATTAGTTTCAGATATGCAACATTTATATACCTTACGAGGCCCAGTACGCATAAGTCTAGTACCCATCTGACACCATACATAGTTATTGACTATATTCCCTGTGACTAATTTTACAACTGGAAGTTTATATCCATATTTTGCCATGTATAATGCGCACCATTTTTGCCCAAATTTTTGAGGGAAAAATAAGGATGCTGAATACCGCGCGCTCTTTCTTTCCAACCTGAGCCCAGCTTAATGGCTCCCACAAAGAAGGGTGGTGAGAAGAAGAAGGGCCATTCTGCCAGCAATGAGGTAGTGACCAGAGAGCACACCATCAACCTCCACGAGCGCATCCCTGGAGCGGCTTCAAGAAGCGGGCCCATTGGGCACTCAGATCCGGAAATGTGCCATGAAGGAGATGGGAACTCCAGATGTGTGTGTAGACACCAGGCTCGACACGCTGTCTGGGTCAAAGGAATAGGAACGTCCTGCTCATCACCAGGTGTGCTTGTCCAGAAAACGTAACGAGGATGCAGAGTCACCAAACGTGCTCTATATGTTGGTCACCTACATACCTGTCACCACTTTCAAAAATCTACAGTTAATGTGCATGAAAACTAACTGCTGATTGTCAAATAAAGTTATAAAACTGCAAAAAAGAAAAAGAAAAGTAGGGATGCTCATTATACAGGGATATAATGATTGCATATTGTGGGTGTAATAACGGGTATAATAATCCTCTGTATAATGTACACAAAACCAAGGGTGTGGATTTACACACAGCAAAATACAGGTTCTTTCTAATCCCTTTCACCTTTTTCAACACTCTGTACTCTCCACCCCATTCTGGCAACCATCAGTTTGCTTTCTGTATCTGTGAGCTAGTTTCTGTTTTGTTTGTTTGTTTGTTTTAGGTTCCACATATAAGTGAAGCCATGTGGTATTTGTCTTTGTCTGACTTATCTCACTTACCATAATACCCTCTAGGTCCATGCATGTCACAAATGGCAAGATTTCATTCTTTTTTATGGTTGAGTAACAGTCCATTATATATACAGGGGTGAGCAAAAGTAGGTTTACAGTTGTAATACTAATAAATAATCCAATAATTAATAATAAAACGAGAACTCTGTTCTGTGTACTCACAGCTGTAAACCTGTTTTGCCCACCCCTGTATGTACCACACCTTTACCCACTCATCTCATCAGTGGACACCTAGGTTGCTCGGTCTATTGTGAATAATGCTACAGTGAACATGAGACGCATATACCTTTTCTAAGTGGTGTTTTTGATTTCTTTAGATAAGTATCCAGCAATGGAATTGCTGGATCATAGGTAGTTCTATTTTTATGTTTTCAAGGAATTTCTATACTGTTTTTCATAGTGGCTACAGAATGTATAATCTCACCGATAACATGTAGGGGTTTCTTTTTCCACGTCTTCACCAACACTTATTCTTTTATTTTTTAAGATTTTATTTATTTATTTTTAGAGAGAGGGAAAGAGAAGGAGAAAGAGAGGGAGAGAAACATCTATCGGTTGCCTCTCCCGTACCCCCAACTGGGTACTTGGCCCGCAACTCAGTCCTGTGCCCTGACCGAGAATCAAACCGGCCACCTTTTAGTTTGCAAGCCAGCGCTCAGTCCACTGAGCCACACCAGCCAGGGCACCAACACTTATTCTTTGTTGTCTTTCTGATAATAGTCATTCTTTATACCTATTTTTGATAGTAATCCTTTGTCAGATGTGTACATGTTCAGTATCTTCTTCTCCCAGGTTTTAACCTGCCTTCACATGTACCTTAAGGGTTTTTTTCCAAGTAGGTTTATAGAAGTATAATTTACATAAAATAAAATTCAGCATTGTTAGGTATACAATCCAATGAATTTTGCAAACTCATGCATTATGTAACTACCACCATAATCAAGATACAGAATATCTGCATCATTCCAAAAAACTCTCCGGTACCCCATTTTGGTTAGTCCTGTCCTCCCAACTTCAGCCTGTGTTAACCAGTGATCTTTATGATGTCCCTAGAGTTTGTGCTTTCTAAGATGTCACAGAAATTAAGTCATACAGTATGAAGCTTTTCGAGATTGGCTTCTTATACTTGACGTGATGCATGAGATGCCTCTGACTTGCTCCATGTATCAGTAGATCATTTCTTTTTACTGGTAATTACTATTTTGTTGTATTACTACAGTTTATTTATCAACTCACCTGTTGACAGACATTTGGCTTGTTTCTAATTTTTAGCAGCTATGAATAAACGTGGTATAAATATTCATGGGCAGGCTTTTGTGTGGACATATATTTCATTTCTCTTGGGTAAATACCTAATAAGGGATTACTAGGTCACGATTTTTTTTTAAGCTATTCTGATAGGTGTGTAGCGATATCTCACTGTTTGGGGGTTTTTTTCCATTGCGGTTTTAATTTGCATTACCCTGGCAGCTAATGATGTTGGACATCTTTTCAAGTGCTTACTTGCCATTTTCGTATCTACTTCAGTGAAATGCCTTTTGGCCGTGTTCTCGCTGAATCGTTTGGATCTTTACTGCTGAGTTTTGAGAGTTGTTCACATATTCTAGAACTGGTCCTTTGTCCTACATGTGGTTCATCCCACTCTTCATCCTCTTTCACAGGGCGTAGTTTTTAATTTTGATTAAGTCCATTTTATCAATTTTTCCTTTTATGGGTCATGCTTTTGGCATCAAATCTAAGAACTATTTGCTTAGCCCTGGATCTCAAACAGTTTCTCCTGTTTTTATTTTAGAATAATCTATATCTACTAAAAATTTTGCTGAGATTTTGGTAGAAATTGCATTCAACCAGTATATTAATTTGGGGAGAATTTGCGTATTTTCTATGTTGAGGTTTCCAATCCACGAACACAGTGTCTCTCCAGTTATTTAGATCCGTGATTTCTTTCATCGGAGTTGCACGGTTTACAGCATGCAAGTCCTGTGCATGTTCCCTTTGCTGTAGTTTTTAAATGTGTCTGTGTGCCTAGACCGTCTCACACAGGAGTCTGGTGACAGTGGCGCTGGGAGAGGCGCCCAGTGGGCCTGGGAAGCATGGAACTGGTTTGGGAGGGAAATTTACTTATATATATACTTTTACTGTATACTCTTTTTGTATCTTTTGAGTTTCATATTGTGTGAAAGGATTAACTCGTCAAAAAGCAAGTAAAATAACTTTTAAATGCTTAAATAAGAACCCGAAGAGAGAAGTAGAGACAGAGATAGCATGGATGTTTGAGTCCTCATTCCCTGAGCACTCACTGCACAACCCAGGAGAAGTTTAATTTCGTACTTCTCCAGAAATACGCACTGACAGAATCAAAGAATTTCAGGGAGGAACAGTGTTAGAGACACCCCAGGCCGGGTTTTACTCTATGGCAGAGGGGAAAACAATCTGAGAATAAACTTTTGCGGAGAGCTCTGTAAACGCTCCCCAGGCAGACATTAAGATACGAACACCGAGAGAGCGGCTCGGGAGCTGGTGAGCAACCCAGGCAACCCCTTCCTGCCATCAGACTGACACGCTGTGACTTCCTCTTGTCGCTGGTGAGCACCTTCCCCTGCCCGCTACCTACCACTCCAACCCAGGCCTCATTTAGAGGAACCCAGTAGTTGTCTGGCCTTCAGGAATCTGGAGACAGTGCCCAAGGCGCCCGGCAGCCCGGCCCTGGTCACCACCCATCTGTGACTGAGAGCCACCCTTCCTGCAGCCTTTGGGATATCAGGTATCTTTCTTGATCCCTGTTTCTCCCCAGAGCATCAGGTGTCCTTCCTGGAACTTTTCATCCCTGCCTGGGTCAGGTAGAGAGTCTGTTGCCTGGGTTCGAAGTCTCACTTGTCACTTAGCCCAGCAGTCCCCAACCTTTTTGGCACCAGGGACCAGTGTTGTGGAAGACGGTGGGTGGGGGTAGGGGGAGGAGGGTAAGGTTTCGGGCGAGCTTCGCTTGAGGCAGTTCCTAACAGGCCACACACCACCCCCCCAACCCAGGGCTTGGGGACCCCTGATTTAGCCCATGAAAGCATGGATGGTGATTATAGTCTCACTCATCTTTAAGGGTTCTCTTTCTGTCTGTCTTTATATCTATCTGTCTTCAAATCACAGCTCACAGCATCCTCAAAGGACAGCAACCTAAAAGGACAGACCTGACCCCCAATTTCCAAATGACAGTAAAATATATGTACAAAGAATTATTTTCCAAGTACTTTCCCATACGTTATCTCTTTACAGTCCCCCAATAACCTCTTATATGCAAGGAAAGTTTTATTAACCCAGACATACAAGCGAGGGTATTGAAGAGGCAACTGTGAAATAGTGGGCCTTCGGAGATACGAGCACATGGGATTGAATCCTGACTCAGTGGATTCTTTACACCTGTTTCCCTCTGGTATAAACTGGGGAGGATACTCTCAATATCCTTTGTCATCACACTGGATTGCTATTCAGATTAAATGGCTATGCAAGAATTAGCATTGTAATGATTTCTCAACCTGTCCTATCCCTTAAAATTTATTTTTATTTTGAAAATGTTTTACAGAAGTGGAGAGAATAATATAATGAGCCCGATGTACCCATAACTGTCTTCAACAATTACCGGCCCAAGGCCAGCCTTGTCTTGGCCATGCCCCTGCCTGCTCACTCCTTCTTTTGCTTTATTCATCAATTTTCAGAATAATGAAGTATTTCCCTAACATCCCCGAAAGGTGACTCATGGATTGTTTGGAGTTTTCAAAAGTGTGACTAGGGATTTGTAAGATTTAAACACATGTGTTATGCTCATTCTCTTGCAGTGATGGTCCTCACTGATGTTCAGCTTGGCCGGGGAAGCCTCCTTCTGGCTGGCTCCTGAGTCCTCTCGGTGTAACCCCAGCGGGCTTTGACCCTTTGTTTGCTTCTCTGGTGTGTCGAGATGTGCTAGGCTCATCGTGTACATTTGCTGCATCAGACATTTCTCCAAGGAAGCCTAATTTCTTTTTGGGGGATGGTAATTAGAATTCATAATCTCATTGGCAGGGGTGTTCATTTCTACTAGAATGATCTTTGTTTTTAGGCTTTACAGTGAACAGAGCTAGGAAGTGCACGTATGTGTGTGTGTGTGTGTGTGTGTGTGTGTGTGTGGTGTTCAAGAAAGGTAAAACACACTGATACTTTCAGTTCACAATCAGGGCTACAGAATTTTTGCCTGATCTCATCAATCTGACATTTGTATCTCCTTTCAACAGGAAACTCTTGTTTCTCAGCAACACCAATATTATTACTCATTTGATTTATCCCAAAATCACTTACAAAAGTCTCAGAATAATAATAATAATACCATAGTATTATCAATAGATGATTGAAAACAGTTTAGGGTTGGGGGCAGTTCTTTTTATCCACATGCTCTTTTCCTCTAAGGATATGCAGACCAATTACTGTGTTTTAATTTCTCTCTGTGTAGTTATGCCAGCCAATTGGACACATAGACTGGTTTGTTGCATTTTATTTTTATTTTAGAGATTTCTTTTAAAATATTGTGTTTTATATTTTGTGAGATACTTACATATTCCAAAGCAAATCCACAAAACAAGGCATTCAAAGTTCAGCGTCTCTCCCTGGCCCTTCCATCTCATTCCTCCCCCTCCCTATAAGCCTTTGGAATTTTATTTTTTGCTTTATCTTTTATTGTCTTTTAAAAGACCATAAGCAAATACATATGCATGTTTTTCCCCCCCTTTTCTTCAATAAAAACATATTAAGCACATTTTTTTCCTTTTTTTTTTTAACTTAATAATCCTGAAGATCACAACATAGTCATACAGGATATAGTTCAAATAGATCCCTAGAACTGGGATTTCTGGGTCAAAGAGTAAGTGCATACTTATTTTGATAGATAATGCCACAATCCCCTCTGCAAAGGTGGATTTTACCATTTCCTGCAGACATGTTTTAATGTTAAAATAAATAATTAAATGAGACATGCTAATCTGTACTGAGAAAGGTTAAACGATTGTCCAGAAGGACGGGAGCTGGGACCCGAACCTGCGGAATCCTCGCTCAGCGCCCCATGGTTTGACCCACCTTGCTGTACCCTCTTCCCATTTACAAATGAAGAACCTGAGACACTTGTAGGGAAGCAAGCCACCCTACCTGACATAACAAGCTAGAACTTAAAATCCATGTCCCCTGACACTAAAATCAGATCTCCTTTCAATGTGTTATAGATTTATTTATGGTGAACTCAGTTCGATTATCTGTAGATGGGGAAGAAAAGCCTAATACTTCTCCTAAGTAAGTTAAGAAAATCAATGTGATAATTAAGGGTGAATTCTCCCTTGGGGGTAGGAGAGATTCTTTGAGATATGCCTTAACTCCTTTAGGTGACTCGAGACTCAGCAATTAGATTATGGTGTCAGGGCACCGATAATGAGCTTACGGATGAGAGAGATGATCCCCCTCCCCAGAGTCTAACATGTTTAGGCACCTTTCAGAGTCTGCCCCATTTCTGCAGAGTGCTTTGAACTTCCTTGAACAAAGACGCAGTTATGCTTTGCAGAATCTTCCAAGTAAGTGTGGGCCCAGATGTCACTTCCAGTGAATGGAGAAGCAGCAAACTACAAAGCCTGTTCTTTTTCTTTCCTAGAGTGACCCTGGGGTCTTCTTTGTGTTTGCTTTGCGACGTTGATTGACATATGTGCACTTTGGGACACCGGAGGTGTCCTTCCCACCACAGACTGAGAGGGAGCCTCCCCTGGTGTTGCAAGAAGGAGGCTGAATGAGGCAGAGACGGTGAGTGGGGCTTGGGCCTGGGGCTCATCCCGGAGGGGTGAGGGTGGAGGAGATCCCTGACTCTTGCTCCTTTGATGAGAGGAGTTTCTTTGCCTGGCCCCCAGAATCTTCTGGGAGGACATGTTCTTTCTCCCCAGAGCTGGCCACAGAGGCAGACCCCCTTTGCAAGGAGGCTGGCATTGGGAGAGCGTGTGCCTCTTTTTCTCCCGCAGATGCCGTCTGCTGGCATAGCCTTGCCACTGCCACAACTGTTCACCTTAATGGAAAACTCAAACAGCTTTGTTTGTAACCCACATCCCCCCTTAGCCTGGCCTCCCCAACTGGGCGCCTCCAGAGTGACAGTCCTGGCCTATGAGGAGCAGTCTGAGGACCCCTCCTCTGGGCGGGGCCCTGGGCCCTGGCAGATAGACAGCTGTCCAGGGATCAGTAAGGGGCCAAGGCGAACATCACTGAAGCCACACCCCATGTCCAGGGTTTGCATTGTTCCATCTGGGTTAGAATCCCCCGCTGCTCCCAGCATCTCCCGTTTTAATATCAAGCCAGGGGAGGACATGCAAGAAGTGAGGGCTACAGTTTTAACCAAGAAGTAACCGACAATGGAGCCCACGGTAGCAGACTGGAGGCTATAGGCTGGGGAAGTCTTCCTGGGGGCCTGAACAAAGGATGTTCTTAATTCTTGACTTTGGGCCTCACTGCAATTTGTCTTTCTTGCTCCAGCCCCCTTCCCAGATGTCTTCTTTTCTCCAAGAGAGAGTTGGAGATGGGGCTGGGAGGCTGTAAGCAGGAGGTTGAAAGGCGGGAGCAGAAATGTGAATGACATGGATTTGGAATCTGGACAAAGTCCAAACTCTGCTTGCTTTGTGACCACAGGAAAATTTCTGATTGCTCTAGGCCGTAGGTTTCTGGTTTATACAGTGGGGTTAATAATGAACATCTTGTTGTAAAGATTAAATTAAAGTTTAAACATATGAAGAGCCCGACACAGTGCCTAGCATATAGTAGGTGTTCAGTAAATGTAAGTTGTTATTTATCATACCAACAGCTGCTCAGATACACTTGTCTATTAACATAGTTTCTGTGTGGGCCCATTAGGGCCAGAACTTGCTTAGAACAGCGTCAGGCTTTAGGGACCACCTGGGAAACCCATCTGACCACACAGCTTTGAACATTGAGCTTGGATATACTGGCTGACAGTGATTGGGAGGGGCCCCATTCTTTTGTTACAGTATACTTGGAGGACGCTGTTTGCAAAAGTGGTATACTAGGTTATTTTAATGAGCATGTAAAGATATGCAAAACAGTGTGAGAACAAATCCCCCAGTTTGTGACAGAGCTGGGAGTTAGTCCAGCTTTGTGTCACAATGTCCCCTCTCTTGGCACTTTTTCATGTGCCCTCCCTACTTTCTGTCCCTGTTCCCCCCAACAGCCCTCCCTGGGCACAGACACTCTGGTTGCCTAGCCAGATCCCTGCCTGAGGAACCTGGGAGCCCCTCCCCCAGCAGCACACCGCCGGCAGCTGGAGCCTGGCCTTGCTGCGTCCCGACGCAGAGCAGGCTTCTTCCGCCTTCGGCCCTCTGGGCATGTTTCTCTAACAAGCAAACCGCAGTATTGGTTCAGAGTTTTATTTTTACAGTGTGCCGTTTACATTCTGTCATTTTACTTTCATGACCATTCTGTGCTGGGAGCAAGGCTGTTGTCATTCCTACTTGATTGATGAATAAACAGAGGCTCAAAAAGTTATTTCTCCAAGGTTCACAAAATTAATTAGCAGCAGAGGCTGCACTAGAACTTAGCTGCTGTGAGGCGTGGGCTGTTGTCCCAGCTGTGACCGCACGCTGCCTCCTCGGGCCTGGGGCACCCACACATCGTGAGAGGGCAAAGGACTTACACAGACACAGAGGAACCTTTACAAAAGAGTGCCGAGAATACACGAGAGCAGGGCCATAGGGCTTTTGCGGGAACAGTAAGTTCTGGGAGAAGGGGAGCTGATCCAGGCTTTTTCGGAGGATCGTCATCATCATTATAATAATCACCATTTTGGCTGCGCCCCATGCGCCATGCCATTTGTGCTACACTTGATGTGCATTTTCCTTTTAATCCTCCTCACAACAACCTAGTGAAATAGGACCCATCATTACCCACATTTTCCTGGTGACAGAAATGCAGAAAGACTAGGAACATGCTCAAAGCTCCATATCTGAGCAAGTGCAGCCCCTGAATTCGAATCCCACAACCCCGCCCTGGGACCTGCGTGGCTGACCATTTGGCTTTGGGCTGCAGTGTATTTTCAAGTGGCGTGTTTTCAAGTCTCCCTGGAAACTCTGCGTAACTTTCTAAGCAAGCCTCTGGCAGCTTCCAGGTGGGGCTCTGATTTTGCCCCTCCATTTAGGAAGCCTCATAAAAGCACGTCCTTCGTTTAGTGGTCCTCCTTCCCTCTGGCTCTTGTCCTTTTGTTCTGAGGCCACTGCCATCTGGAGCTGCCCCTGGCTTCCGCTCAGGAGCACACTCCTCCCACTTCTGTCCACCCGCTAGCTCCAGAGAGCACCTTCCTGAGCTCAGACAACCTCTCCCACCCCCAGTGCCTCAGCATCTGGTCCTCACCGGACCCACACCTGCCCTCTGGCACATTGGGGGCAGCCTGAGGACCAACTTGCCCAAGACTTCAGTTTCCCAAATGGACCCATTTGGTTAATAGCGTTGACACTCCTAAGCCCTCCTGCCTGCTGGTGAGAATAGGGGCCTCTTTTCTTCAGAAACATTGCAACAGGCCTTCACAGGCGACGTGGGCTCAGGTCACACTGCTGTGGTTGGTTGGGGGCAGGCCCATGGAGCTGCATTAGGAATGTCCTGTATTGCTTCCCACCCTCTGCCCAGAAGGTATTCCAGGCTCCTGAGGCAGCACCCA
This sequence comes from Mormoops blainvillei, assembly GCA_004026545.1. NCBI lineage: Eukaryota > Metazoa > Chordata > Mammalia > Chiroptera > Mormoopidae > Mormoops > Mormoops blainvillei. The sequence goes on from PVJD01000176.1 coordinate 97,903, forward strand.
TGCTTGGCCCCCTTCTCCTGGGAGCGCTGAGATCCGCAGGACCAGGTGAGGGGTTGTGGGTGGCAGCCAGTGAAATCTATTCCCCTTAATATCTGGTGTTCTCACCTCGTTTCCGCTGAAGTGATTCACTGCTCTCAGCCTTTCCTGTTGCCCCGATAAGCCCATCTCTTTACTGGAGGCTGGGCTGTTGGGTTTGGGACAGCATGTCACAACTCTAAATTTCGGTTTCTCATAAGAAGACCACGGCCTGTAGCAAAGGGTAGCCCTTCTGCATGCTTCTTCCTCAGGGCATAAGACACAGAGCTGTCCTCTGTACCATTGGAGCCAACAGCGTAAGTTTCGGAGCTGCCAGCACTTTGCAACAGACTCCTAGACAAATGGTGCATCTTATAATGCAGGGAACAACCTTCCGCTGTCTGTCCACCGCCCCTCTCCCCTCCTCCAGACTCCCGTATTTTCACATCTCCTCCAGCCTGTAGCAGCCTGCCAGGATGGCAGTTGGATCCAGACTGATGTCTGTGCTGGATGTAAATGCAGGGGGCTGCAGGGAAGGGAGGGGGAACAGATGCTGCTCCCTCCTGCTCTCTCAGTCCCTTCCTCCCTGTGCCTCCGTATCATGTCAGAAAGGAATTTAAAAATGCCACTGGGGATTTACTCTCCTGGAACTATCAGCAACTAGACCAATGTTGCCAGCAGGATAGAAGTCACGTCTGAAGAACTGACCTGGCTCCTTCTCCAGGGCCAACTCCAGCCAGGTGCATTTGATGTCACAGGTCATGAGGCGTTGGTGAGAGAAGCTGGCATAACTGAGGGGTGAGGGTCTTCAAGAGTGTAAAGGGCTTTGGTTAAGAAAACCCTGGCAGACGCGGGAAAGGGGGGAGCCCAGAGCTGCTTTGGCTGGTCTGGGATCTTGCTGGAGCCCCCCTTTCTCGCGCCTCTGCAGGTAACTATGTTGGCTCTAAGGGTAAATGACGACTCCTTGGTCACAGAGCCAGCATATGTTTATTTGCATAGACACTGTGTACTTTGTAGATCTACAAAGTAGATTTGTAGGTTCAAAAGCCAAGCTTGTCCAAAGCCATTTAGCAAAGCAACATAGCAGCCGTAACTTGGGGGTAAGTAGAAAGGACCAGTGGTTTCTGAATGCCAAGTCTGTGTCACATCTTGGGTTAGAATATATATATACCCATTATCTTATACCCATGATCACTCATTCCCAGTCCCCCTACACCGGTCTTCCTTAGCCCTGTTCCTCACATTTTATATTAATTGAATCATCCAATATGTGATCTTTTGTGTCTGACTTCTTTCACTTAGCATGATGTTTTTAAGGTTCATACATGTTGTAGCAGGTATCAGTATTTCATTCTTTTTATGGCTGAAAATATATATATTTTCATCAACTCATTAAAATGAATTAACTCAAAAAAATAAATAAAATGAATTAACACATTTAATTTGTTTAATTAGTAATCATGACAACCATCTTATAATAAATGTATCTGTCCCGTTCAAAGACCAGAAAACTGAGGCTCTAAGAGAGTAAACAGAGTGCTGGAGACCACGCAGCGGGTAAATGGCTGAGGAGCAATTGAAACTCCGGTGCGTGGCTCCCCGTCCGTGCCCTTTACGTGTTCCAGAGGGATTATGCATCACTTCCTCTTGAAGCTGCATCTCTGAATCCGTGTCCGCGTGTCTCCCCTGGCCTGCGCGGCTTCTTAGTAGTTTGTTGTTCACCTCTACTGAGCACAACCATGTCCTGCTTTGCTCTGGCACTTACTCCTGTGAAGGACATAGATAAAAGGTAGAGGACACTGACTTTCAGGAAGCTCATAGTCTGGTTAAGGGGTGAAGGTCATCTCTCTTTCCCGCACCCCAAACTTCTCCTGTAGTCTTGCCTCTTTTTTTTTTTTCCCCCCTGCTTTAGCTCAGTGTATGGTTTTCAAATGGCTTCAGAACCTTAGTCTGTTGAAACCAGGCGTGGAATCCCGCAAATAGAGGTTGGAGTAAGCAGCTTAACATGAGCGACACCGTGAGCAGATGGACAGTGGCCTAGACTCTAAATAGACACCCCATTCAGGGAGCCCGGGAAGCCACTGGTCAGTGCCTGGGGCGAGGAAGCTGTGCCGGAAAGACAGCGGGGGATCTGCCCAGGTGCCCTTCTTCAGGAAAGGTACTGAGGGGCAGAGATTGTGGTTTCAGGCTCTTCTTTCTGCAGCATTCTGAGATTCAGTTTGTCACGTACTCAAGGTGGTGCACAAGAAGTTAACCTTAGGTCTTTTTTTTTTTTAAATCAACATTTGGTATATTAAAGTTATAAGCCCCAAAACATTTTCATTCCAACTGCCAGATTTTTAAATTCTCGTCATAAACCTCAGATTTTAACAAGCATTTGTTTGATTCCATTAATACACTTAGTTCCTGAATTGCTTTCAGCATTTGAAACTATTTATAAATTTATTCATTCGTTTTCCTTTTCTTTCTGAGAAGGTTTCATTACACACAGAGGGGATGGTCTCAGGATGTCCGTCAGCTTCCCTACCTCCCTCTTGGTAGGGATATGTGTCCCCCCCATTACCATTGTTTTTCCTTTATCTTTTTTTATTTTTTTAGGATTTTTTTAGTTTTCTATTACAGTTGAGATCCCCACCCTTTTCTTGATGAACTTCAGGCCTCGCCTGTGCTTGGGGGTCTTGAGCGGCTCTACGGCACGCACCTCTTGGATCATGTCCCGCATGAGCTTGGCGAGCTCGGGGAGGCGCCTGTGGCGGCTGCGCCTGGGCTGCCTCACGTTTTTGGTCATCCTGTGGCCCTTGTTGAAGCCCATGGCCGTCGGGTAGCTCAGGGCCACAGCTGCTGCTCTTGAATGGCTGCCAGGGTGGAAGAAATTCACTTTCCTTTTTGAAATACTACAGTTTTGTAAGAAAACCTTCCAAGTCCTAATGTAATTCTTTTTTTCTTGTTAATAGTTTAAGCAATAGCTTAATTGAGATATAATTCACATACCATACAATTCACCTATTTCAAGCATACAACTCAGTGATTTTTAGTATATTCCGAGAGTTGGGCGCCCATCATTACAATTTTCGAACATTTTCTTTACCTTCTACCCTCAAAAAACTTATACCCATTATCAGTCATTCCCATTCCCCCTACACCGGTCTTCCTTAACCCTGTTCCTCACATTTTACATTAATTGAATCATCCAATATGTGATCTTTTGTGTCTGGCTTCTCTCACTTAGCATGATGTTTTTAAGGTTCATACATGTTGTAGCAGGTATCGGTATTTCATTTTTTTTGTGGCTGAATAATATTCCAATATACAGATATGCCACATTTTATTTATCCATTCATCAGTTGATGGACATACAGGTTGTTTTGCTCTTTTGGCTATTATCAATTATGCTGCTCTGAACACTCATGTACAAGTTTTCATGTGGACGTATGGTTTCAGTTCCCCTGGGTATGTATGACCGGAGTGGAATTGTTGGGTCATATGGTAACTATGTTTCACTTTTGAGGAATCCTCAGTCTTTTTATACTAAACCCACATGCCCCTTTCTGGGCTTCTACCTTCAGTTTCCATTTTTTCTCATACCGGGGTCCCTCCTTCTCACCCTACCCAAATCTTGGGCCCCACCCTTGGAGACTTGTCACACAGAATTATGATCACTTCCCCCTCCAGCTCCTCCGAGCCATTCCCCTTTAATGACAGGCCCTGGGAGACAGCTGCTGCTATCCCGGGCGGCTCCTCCACCTGATTGAAGAGGGGGTGGGGAGGCTGACAGCCCTCTCTCTCAAGCTGTGGAGAAGGATGTGTGTCTAATTGCTGTGAAACTTTCTCCCTGTGGGTAGAAGACTGGGAGCCCAGACGGTGAGAAGCTAGGTCCCTGAGCTGTAGAGAGGCGGGGCTCCTCATCTTCCCAGAGGGCAGAATTCCCCCCAAAGTGGGGGTAGTTTTCTGCTCCTCTTCTCAGGCCTTGGTTCTCTGATGATTTCCCGGTGGAAGCTGTCCACATCCGCTACGTGTTAACTTCTATTTCCTTTCCAACCATCTTTACCTGCTAATCTTTATAAGGAGCAAGGCTGGTGAGAGCTCAGTTAATCACAAGCAGGACCAGTAAGCCGAACCTGAATAATGGAAATTCACAGATATGCCAGCCCCTGCCTGCACAGCATGTTAGATCAGCCAGCTGGCAGCTACACTGACTACGTTTGACAGTCTTTTCATTCCGCGTAGCTTTCTAGTCCTGCCCCACGGAGAATGAACAGATAAGCAGTAATAATGAGGAAAGGCACAGCCCCAAAGAAGTTTAGAAATCTGCCTGGATTGTAGCATGACAGTGTCTTTCCCAATGTGCCCAGCTACTGCAGGTCTGTATGGTGGGCTGTCAGCAGGGACGGGCTGTGGATCAGGCCACCTATATACTTTAAGCTTCCTTGCTTTGCCAGGATAAAATGTGCCAGGCTCCAGCTGGCCTGGGGTCAAAGAGACTGAGTTATGCAACAACCCATTTCCTTCATATATCAGGGTCTATGTATAAGGATGTGCATTGCAGTGTTGTTGTGACAGAGAAAAATAAAGAAAACAACCTAACAGCCCCGGTTGGTGTACCTCAGTGGATTGAGCGTCAGCCAGTGAACCGAAGAGTCGCCGGTTCAATTCCCTAGTCAGGGCACATGCCTGGGTTGCGGACCAGGTCCCCAGTAGGGGGCGTGTGAGAGGCAACCACACACTGATGTTTCTCTCCCTCTCTTTCTCCCTCCCTTCCCCTCTGTCTAAAAATAAAATAAATAAAATCTTTTTTAAAAATTTTAAAAAGAAAAAGAAAACAACCTAACAGTCCACTACAAGTAGATGGTTAAAAGCTTTGTTGTAGACCCACACGATGCAGTTAGGAAAAAGAATGCAGCGTATCTCTACGTCCAAGCTCTGTGGCTGAACATCTCCATCAGTTATGCCGTGGCCGCAAGATAAGTACACCTCCCACCCGTGAAGTGACTGCGGCTTCTCCACGGGTGCAGCCTTCCTGTGGGGGGTCTCAGCCCACCTGGCATCTTGAATCCCAGGGTGCTCTGTGAGTGTTTTGTGTCCCTAGAGAGCCGTGCGTGAACACTAGATATTCATGGTGGCCACCTTGATAGAAAGGCCTCTGCCCCTTTCTTCTTTCCCATTCCTTCCCTCCCTTGCCCCCAGTTTAATAGCCAAGCGGTTCAGGTTTCACCCTATAGATTAGTTCTGGGTGTTGAGCAGGAAACAGCTGTTTTTAGCCAAATCACTAATCCTAAACCCTGGTGTCCCCCTCCACCTCCTCCCCAGGTGGGAATCAAGGCCATCTGATACCACTGTTCTCCCCCACCACCTCCCATACACACACTCCTGAGACCCCGTGGCCTCCTCGAACTTAGCTGAGGCAGGGAGAGGAGGAGCCAGGCCTGCCAGGGCCCCGGCCACCACCACCAAGCAGATCGCTACCAGCGGTTAAACACACAGCCCCTCACTCCTCCCAGATCTCCCCCATGGCAGCAAAAGGGAGCCACGCCTGAAACACAGCCACAGAGCAGATGGAGACCACCTCCTTCCAACCCTGCAGTGGGAGGAGGGGGAAGGGGAAGTTGAATCCGTTATGCGAGGTTTCCTTGGCTATTGGAAAATCCCAGAAGACAACTGGTTCCACCCCACGCAGGCGAGAAAGCTGGGTCTCTCTCCTGGGCATGGAGAGAGGCAGAGATCTAGAAGCAGGCTGGTGAGTGCTTTCTTAGCTGTTAGGTCCTTGTGCCCTGGAGATGCTTTCGGTGTCAGTACAGCCCTTCCAAAGCAGAAGTGGGAGGGTTGTGCAGGCAGACAGACTTTCTTAAAGATGCTGAGACAGGGGTCGTTTCATGGGAGTGAAGGGAAGATTGGGGAGACATAATTCCTTGGCGGGTGGTCTCTGAAGGGGAGGCCGGGAGCTCCTTGCGGCTCCTCCTTCTCATTTTACCTTCTCCCAGAGTTCCCTCTCTTTCCGCTCCTTGCTTGGTGCTCTGCCTCTGGGACAGGCTATTGATCTTCAATAGGGGGCATTTCGAGTTTCCCAGGAAACCCACCCCCCTGGCCTTCAGATGCCTGTGAGTGAGGGGGGTGGAGGAGGCTCAGGTCAGCATCTGTTGCCTCGTTCCTTCCTTGGCATGAGGAACTGAGGGAGGTGTCAGTGGTGTCACAGGGCTGGAGGGGAATGAAGGAGGAAGACCCCAATAGTGCCCAATCCTGGGACGGTCCCTTTTCTGGAAGTGGCCTTAAGAACCCAGGGCAGCTCACCGAAGCCCTCAGGATGAAGGGGAGGGGAGGCTGGGAACAAAGGTAATGGCAGGTCTGGGGCTAGTGCTTGGAGCAGCTGAACCCCTGGATCCTGAGACTCTGCGTGCAGGATGGAGAAGGCTGGGTGACCCTGGCCGAGGTTAGACAGGAAGGTCTGAGAAGGAGTGAAGGAAGGATTTCAGGAAAAAAGGAAATGAGTGTGTCTGCTGAGCAGGGACATGGTCTGTATCAGGATGCTGAATGGATATTGCAAGTTTAGGTTATTACTGGTATTTTTATTAGTCAGGCTTACACTGTAACAACAGGTTTTGTCATATGGGATACTAACCAAGGATGTATAACATACTGATTTGTTGATAGGATAAATATCTCCCAGTAATAGCAAGTCTTTGATAAGATGGCTGTTCACTCATCCCACGAATACTTCTTATACTTTCTCACTGCAGAGAGGGACAAGACATGGACTCTGAGCTCAAGAAGTTCAGAGTCTGAGGCAGGAGACGGGCGTGAGAAAAACTACTCCCACAGGAGGAAGAAACGACCGCCGAACAGAGCATGTCAGCATGCTGGGCACACAAGGGAAATCGCATCCTACTTTCAGTGGGAAAACAGGGACAGCGATTACCACCTAGGACCTTGGCAATGAATGGAATTTGCACAGTAGAGAAGGAAGGACTGGCATTTCCAGCTTAGGCAAAGCGAGAGCAAAGGGGGAGATGACCTGTTTGGGGAGGGGTGCTAGGCTGCAGCCAGGTCGCCCGGCCACAGGGGCAGGAACCAGGTCGCAGAGCTATGCAGAAACTGTCAATTTTGCATTGTAGGCCAGCGCCTTTTCTGCCAAGACAGATATGATAGAGGATGGCCACACACACACAGCACGTACTGCTCTTTTCATCAAGAAAAGGGAGGGAAAATGTGATCATTACGATAGTAACCTGAGCCACTCTGGTACATATTCATGTATAAATCATTTTCAACTGTTAATTGGTTTGTGCTGGGAACATTACTTGAGAAATATCTTGCTTCTGAGTCCTGGGTTCCCACTCAGAGGGGCAGCCTGCCTGTGTGCCCAGAGTGGGATACATCTGAGCTCTTCAACTCTCCTCCCGGGCTCTTCCCCCTCCTTATTTTGATGTACCTCTCTTTCCTCCTTCGTTTCAGCTCTTCTCTGGGGTTTCTGAAGAGGTTGCTTCCGGGCAGCTCTAATGATCATAAGGCCTGCTCTGTGTTTTCTTTGTGTGTTTTGTTTTTGTCTTGCAGAATGGCTGAGTTTTGTGTTGGCTCTGTCGGGCTTTTATTATTTCTCTCTTTCCCCCCAACATCCTGTGGCATGATGTGTGACTGTGTTCCCTGGTTGGTCTTTGTAGTACTATTTCAGTCATCTGATGGTTTATTCTAAGAATTAATTGCTGGCATGTGGTTTCGTAGCCTTCACCTGGTGGTGCGTCCTTAGGCATTACTTCAGGAACACAGCCTTGTAGGACCTAAGGACTGTATTGCTTATGGCTCTGAGCATTTCAGACTGAACACATTCAGTCCCAACGTTATGACCTCCTTGCACCCCAACCGCCACCAGCTTTAGTTTTCTTCTAAGCTTTTATGCCAATTATTAGCATCATCCTAATTCACTTTCCCAACCCAGAAGTTTTGTTGCCATCCTTCTCATTTCCGACTGCTAGTCAGTCATCAGATCGTGCCGATTCTAACCCAGAAACTATCCTCGGGTCCCAGGGAGGCCTTGGAGACTGGCAAGCCATCCGTCTGTCTCACACGCTCTCTCTCACACCTTGTGCAAGGGCAACTGTGAATCTGGAATCTGGGAGAAGGTGAGTGGAGTGGCAGTGAGAGGAGACATGGTCACCCGTGCCCTGCACTCCCAGAGCAGGAGGATGCTGTAGGGCAGCGAGTGGCCTGCGGCTAAGCCCCAGACCAGCCACCTACTGGGCAGATCACAGGCCCGCTCTTGGACTTGGGTTTACCCGCTATTCAGAGCAAACAAAAGGGCGGCGTGCAGTGGAGCTGCCTGGGCCCCTCAGAAAGGAATACAGTAGGAACAGTAAAAACGCTACGTTTGTACCGCGCCTCACGTGCCTGCACCTCTGTCCATCTGAAGCAGGCAGAACAGGAATATTTATTTTCATTTTGGGGATTTAAAAAAAAGGCATGGGAAGCAAGTAATTTACAAAATTTGAGTGGCAGGTTGAGACATTTACTTGGATCTTCCATTCTGTAGATATTCCCTGCCAGGGACCATGGCCGGCACTGGGAACACAAGAATGATCAGGGCCTGGTCTGAGCCCCAGGGGTTCCACGAAGGGGGAGAAAGTTTAAGCCAGTGGTGAGCAAACTGAGTGGCTTCCAGGCCACGACCTGCTTTGTGAATCGAGTTTTGGCGGAATGTATTCAGGCCCACTTACTGTCTGCGGCTGCTCTCACTTTACAGTGGTAAAGTTCAGTAGCTGTGACAGACACTGTATGTCTCACGAGGCATACAGTATTTACCAGCTAGACCTTTATCTAAAAGGTCTCCAAACCTTATGTTAAGCATGCCGTCTTACCACAGTGCACCGAGTGCCCCCGGTTTAGAGGCAAGTTTAAGGAACAGTGGAGAAGGACTCTCAGCTCTGCCGAGGTGGGGTGGGCACAGGGGGCCCACAGGGAGTGCTTCATTGAGCTGAAGATGTCTGAACAATGGTGTCTTGAAGACTGGGTAGGAATTAATCACATGACAAGAAGAGGAGGCCTTTTCAGGCACAGAGGACGACGCGTGTAAAGTATGGAGGCAGTAAGTGAAGCGGCTTGCTTAGAAAATGACATGTCACTCAATTAGAAAGCATTTAGTGTGTGTGTGGAGGTTTGGCGGGGGGTGGGGTGGAGAGCTTTGCAGGAACCTGATCTGAGCCCTGTATGAGACGCTTGGGAGTTTGGATTTGATCTTAACAGATTGATGAGGTGATAATGAAAGAGTTTTCAGCAGGGCACTGACATGATCAGGTGGGGATTTAGAAAAATCACTGTAATAGCACCATGGAAAATGGGTTGGAAGAAGACCAGCTGGGAAGTTATTGCAGGAGCCCACAAGACGTGATACATGTCAAAGGCGAGATGGGTGGGAATGTGGAAAGGGAAGGGGACGAGGGACACCAGGAAGGAGACAGCCCAAATGCCCTGGTGCCTGGGTATGGAAGAGGTGGGATTTCAGGGAGATTCCCTATATCTGGCTTAAATGACTTGGGTGGGAGCTACCAACAGAGATCAGAGGTGGGGTATAGAGGTGGAGAGGCAGGACCCTTACAGAGACACCAGGCAGAAGAAGAGGATCCAGCAGTGTGACCAGTGCTGCCAAGGAGGTTGGAAGAGCCAGAGAGAAGAGGAGGCCTCAGAGCGCTATGTCAGGGATCAGGGAGGAGACAACATTAGGAGGGGTGGATGGAGCGTTACCAACTGCTAGCGCCTCCAAGAGGTTTGGCAGGATAAAAGCTAAGCACTGGATGTGGCCATGAGGAGGCCATGGGGACATCTGGAGTGTGGTTGGATGAGGAGTGAATGGGAACTAAATAGGTCAAGCCAGAAGCCTGGACCACTCTTTAAAAAACAAACTTTGAATAAATTTCAGGTATAATTAGGGAGGTTATGGATACAGAGAACAATCTTTTTGTTTTGTTATGAAAGTTGAAGATGTTTCTCCGCGGAGGCAGGAACCAGTTGAGAAGAGTTTGCCAATTCAGGAGAGAACAGGAAGTTGATGGTCACGAGCAGGTCCCTGTGGAGGGCAGGGACTGGGTCCAGGCGGGAGGAGGGAGAGACATTTTTTTTTTAATAGGGAAAATGGAGACAGTGGGAAGCTTCTGTGTTCAACCAACATCCTGGGGGCATTTCTGATTCTGATAGCACTATCAGTTGCAAGTGATAGAAAATTCAACTCTAACTGGATTATAAATCAAAGGGAACTTTTAATGTAAATATACATGTAATTTAAAAGCCCACAGGTAGCGCTTGCTTCAGGAAATGTTCCATCAGTAACTCAGTGACACGCAGCACCCAGTCCTCCTCTGCCTCTTCTCTGCCTTCTGCAGTGCTGGGCCATCCTCATGTTGCACCTGGAGAAACCCCTGCTCCTGCCACCCTCTCCCCTTCTGGGAGACCCTCACTGGGTCTTTTCCAGAAGAGAGGGGAAACTTCCCCAGTGGTCTCGGCAAAAGTCTCCATGAAGCACACTGCCTCATGCTGGGTTAGATATCTATTCCTAAATCAGTCATAGAGGTGAGAGGGTAGGGGATAGTAATTGGCTTAAATTAATCAGAACCCAACCCTGAAACTAGAGCAGGATCACTGAGAAAGGGGTAGAGATGAATTCTCCAAAAAAAATATAGGTACTGTAATGGATTGAATTATATCCCCAAAGTTCCTGTGTTGAAGCTCCGACCTGTAATATGACTATTTGGAAATAGAGCCTTCAAGGAGGTGATTCAGGTTAAACAAAGTCATAAGGGTGGACCCTAATCCAAGATGACTCATGTCCTTATAAGAAGAGCCCGGTGTCCCTTCCTCACACCCTGCCTTGCTGTTGCCTGATTGCCAGGGGGGCAGGGTTCTGCATTGGAAACCCTTGCAGAAGGGTTTTCAGTTCTTTGTTTTACTAATAAAATCCTTTCTTCAGAATAAAACTTTATGCAAAACCCCAATGTAAAAGCAGGGACTGTGAAACTGCTCTGGTGAGAGTGGGGAGGATGGGTCTGAGTCCCACCTGATCCTCCCTCCCCAAGTCCCCTCTTCTCCCCTGGAGAAAGTCCCTGAGGCACTTGCTAGAACTTACCAGGCTCCTCTGTACCCAGTGTGAAAACGCAGCACTAAAAGATTCTTCTCTAAAATTTTTATTTATTGATTTTAGAGAGAGAAAGATTGATTTATTCTGCTTATTTATGTATTCATTGGTGATTCTTGTATGTGCCCTCACCGCGGATGGAACCCGCAACCTCGTCTTCCAGCTCCATTCTCCTCACCGTGAGCAACCCAGGGCGGCCAGGATGCTGCTGCATTGAATGACTTCACCGAAATGGTGGTGACATTTCTGGGTTTGGAAGCTAAGGGTCCGGCTTCATTCCAGAGGCTACGGAGCCTCCTAGAGGGCCTCCCTGCTTCCACTGCCCCCACCTACATCCCATCCTTCACAGAGCAACCAGAGTGGTCTTTACAAACAGACCTCGTCAGGTCACGTACTGCATACAACCCTGCTTAGCATGCAGTTTAAACTCCTTACGTTGGCCATCAAAGCTCTCCGTGAGTCCGCCCTTGCCACCCTCTCTGACTGTGACTTGTTCCGGGAGGTCTTCCCCATGTGCGTCCAAGCTGCAGCCACACCGGCTTCCTTCAGTTCCTTGCTTGTTCCTGTCTGCTTCCTGTCACGTGGCCTCTGCGCGAGCATTGGTCCCGGCCTGGCATGTTTTTCTGACCCATCTTTACAGTGGCTCCTTCCTGCCATTTAGATCTTGGTCAGATGTCCGCTGCTCACAGAGGCTTTTCTTGACCATTCACCTTTCTTTGTCACATCACCCTCTTGTGGGTTTCTTTCTTTCTTTTTTAATAGACTTAATTTTTCAAAACACTTTTAGCGAAATTGCCAGTAAGGTACAGAGATTTCCCATATCCTCTTGCGCCCACACATGCATATCCATTATCTATATCCACATCAGAGTGGTACACTTCTTAAATTGATAAACGTACATTGACAATTGATTATCCCCTGGAGACCATAATTTACATTAGGGTTCACTCTTGGTGGTGTTCATTCTGTGGGTTTGGACAAATGTATGATAACATGTATCCATCATTATAGTATCATACAGATGTTTCACTGCCCTAAAAGTCTCTGTGCTCTGCTTATTCCTCCTTCCCCTCAGCCCCTGGCAACCACTGGTCTTTTAGTGTCTCTATAGTGTTGCCTTTCCAGAATATCAGACGGTTAAAATCATACAGTATGTAGCCTTTCCAGATTGACTTCTTTCGTTTGGTAATAATACTTATTTAAGGTTCCTCTATGTCTTTCATGGCTTGATACCTCATTTCTTTCTAGTACTGAATAATAGTCCATTGTGTGGATGTACCAAAGTTTTTTTATTTACCCATTCGCCTACTGAAGGGCATCTCAGTAGCGTCCAAATTTTGGCAATTATGAATAAGGCTACTGTAAACATTTGTGTTCTGGTGGACCCTGTGTTCTTCACTTCACCTATTGCTATCTGATTTTTTTCAATTTTTTAAAATTACATTTTATTGATTATGCTATTACAGTTGTCCCAGTTTTTACCCCTTTACCTCTCTCCACCCAGCAACTCCACTTCCTCAGGCAATCCTTGCACCATTGCTCATGTCCCTGGGACATGAGAATAAGTGTTTTAGCTACTCCATTTCCTAGACTGTACTTTACACCCTGTGACTGTTCTGTGACTACCTATTTGTACTTCTTAATCCCCTCACCTCTTCATCCATTCCTCCACATCCCCCACCCATCTAGCGACAATCAAAATGCTCTCTGTATCCATGATTCTGTGTGTGTTCTTGTTTGCTTAGTTTGTTTTTTAGATTCAGTTGTTGATAGATATATATTTATTGCCATTTTCTTGTTCCTAGTTTTGATCTTCTTTTTCTTAAATAAGTCCCTTTAACATTTCATATAATAACGGTTTGGTGATGATGCACTCCTTTAGGTTTTTCTTGTCTGGGGACCTCTTTATATACCTTTCAATTCTAAATGATAGCTTTGCTGGATAGAGCTGTAGGTTCCTGCTTTTCATGACTTTGAATATTTCTTGCCAATCCTTCTAGCCTGCAAAGTTTCTTTTGAGACATCAGCTCACAGTCTATGGGAACTCCCCAGTACGTAACTAACTGCTTTTCTCTTGCTGCTTTTAAGATTCTCTTGTTATCTTTAACCTTGGGCATTTTAATTCTGATGTGTCTTAGAGTGGGCCTCTTTGCATCCATCTTGTTTGGGACTCTCTGTGCTTCCTGGACTTGTATATCTATTTTCTTCGCCAAATAAGGGAATTTTTCTTTCGTTATTTTTTCAAATAGATTTCCAATTTCTTCCTATTTCTCTTCTTCTTATGATGCCCCTATTATGCAAATGTTGTACCTCTTGAAGTTGTCTCAGAGGATGCTTATGCTATCCTCATTTTTTTGGATTCTTTTTTCTTCTTGTTCTGGGTGGCTGTTTTTTACTTCCTTATGTTCCAAATCATTCTCAACTTCATCCACTCTGCTGTTGTTTCCCTATAAATTGTTCTTTATTTCAATTAGTGTATCCTTTGTTTCTGATTGGATCTTTTTTATGCTGATGAGGTCCTCACTAAGTTCCTTGAGCATCCTTATAACCAGTGTTTTGAACTCTGCATCTGCTAGATTGCTTATCTCCATTTTGTTTTGTTCTTTTTCTGGAGTTCTGATCTGTTCTTTCATTTGGGCCATGTTTCTTTGTTCCCTCATTTTGGCAGCCTCCCTGTGTTTGTTTTTACGTATTAGGTAGAGCTGCTATGACTCTCTGTCTTGGTAAAGTGGCCTAATATAGTAGGTGTCCTGTAGGGTCCAGTAGCACAGCTTACCCTATCACCCTAGCTGGGTACTTGAGATGTCCCTTTCATGGGTGCTGAGTACACCTTCCTCTTATAGTTGTTCCTTGGTTGCTGTTGGCAGGTCAATGGGAGGAATTTAACCAGGCCAGTCAGCTGCAAGGATTGGCTGTGATCACTGATCACCAACCTCTGCCCTCTATGGAGGTTCAGCTCTGCAGGGGCAGGGTGATCCAACATGGTCTGTAGCTGTCCACTGGGTGCACTGGCCCTGGGGTTTCCCAGGTGGTGCAGGCCAAGGTCAGCCCCCACCTGTGTTCTGCCTGGGGCCACCCTGCCTGAGCTATAAAGCAGTCTGAGATGGCTGCTACTTATGCTGGGCTTGAAGATTCCAGGTGAAGCCAAGCTGTGAAACTAGGCTGGCTGATGCTAGTGCTGGGCCTAGGGCCACTTAGCAAGAGGCACAGGGGCCGGGGGCTTACTGAGGCCAGCTGTTGCTTGTTTGAGAGGATTTAGGAAGTTGTGAAGCATGAGCCAATACCAGCCATTCATATGGAAAAGTCACAGCTCACAATTTGGTTGGGCCCATAAGTTGGGTGGGACAGAGCCTCAAGGGATCTCCAGGGTGGGTCAAACAGTGTTAGCCAGGTTGATGGGGTCTCAGATATGGCATCCGCTTGCTGGCTCTGTGGCTGTGTCGGGGGAGGGTCCAGGAAAGTGACATTGGCCTCTGCTCGTCTTTCTGTCAGGGAGAAAGCTGTGCCCCAGCTCATGCCTGATGCCAGATACTTCATTTCCTTCCTGTATGCCAATGGTGCCTTTCAAGCTGCTACCCTGGTGCTAAAGCTCAGAGGGAGTGAGTCGAAGTCCATGTGCAGGTTCTTTAAAGGGAAGTGCTTGGGAAGTCCAGAAGTTTCCTTCACCAACTCAATCTCCACTGGTTTTTGCAGCCAGAAGTTATGGGGACTGATCTTCCTGGCACTGGAACCCTGGGCTGGGGAACCTGGTGTGGCGCTGGGAATCATCACTCCCAAGATATCCCTCTCGAATATTTATCTACCACACATGAATGTAGGACCACCCCATTCCTCATCTCCGCCCCTCCTACCAGTCTGGACGGATGTGGCTTCTTTCATTCTATAATTGTCGGACTTCCATTCAGCTTGATTTCTGATGGTTCTGAGTGGTGGCTGTTCTATATTTTAGTTGTAATTTTGATGTGATTGTGCGAGGAGACAAGCCGTGTTTACCTATGCTGCCATCTTGAACAGAAGTCAATGTTTATTTCCTGTCTTCCCTGCTGGCACATGAGCTCCGTTAGAGAAAAGAAACCTCTATTGCCCCAGTGTGTGTTCTCTAGACTAATGCCTGCTGCCAGGTCTGTTAAGTGAATGAATGGTGCACTGACTGCCACCCCGAAGTCCAAGGCGGGTTCTGCTCCAGGGACGTAGAGCTGCCAGTTGAGTCATTCTCCACTCCACCAGTCTTTTCTCCCCATCACTTCTGATGTGTTGTGACCAGCAGAGGAGCCTGCCCAGGATGGGGCTGTGGGAATGTGGGGAGCTATGATGGCAACAGCTTGCTTAGCTGCGAGCCTCTCGTCCATCTGCCAGGGACAGCTTGTGGAATCAACACCAGGGGACCCCCAATCTGGGGAAGGAAAGCAAACCAGGGCCCAAAGAAAGGAAAAACAGAAAGGCACGCTGTGACTGTGGCTAGATAATTGTTACTGCTTGCTGCTATTACTGGTCATGACATGTAGGTAGCCAGAACTTTCCTTCATCCCTTCAAGTTCAAAGCCCACTCACTGACAACAGCTAACACTTATTTAGCCTCTGCTCTTTGCTAAGTGCTTTGTATGGGAATTGTATACTAAGTCATCACAGCAGCCCTTTGCAGTAGGTACCATATTATTTGCAGTTTTCACATGAGAAATACAGACCTTCTAAAGTTTTAATACAAGGTCCCCACCTTGTAATGGGGGAGAAGATTCAACCCAGGCCATCTTGCTTCTCAGCCAATGCTCTCAGACTTTACTGACGAACCGTCGTCGGTTCCCACCAATGGTCAATCATCACCCAATTCACATAAACTTTTCTGTACCCCATCTCAGATATTTCGCATTTGAATCCCTCATTGGCTTGCAAATTTTAAAGGCCTTGGGTTCAGGGAGGTTGCCTAAGTGAGAGAAGCATCCCTGTGTAAGATAACAGAGGCTCTCCAGGGCCCTTCAGTCTGGCTGTGGGCCACATGTGTCCTAGGATGGCTATGAATGCAGCCCAACACAAAACTGTAAATTTACTTAAAACATGAGATATTTTTGTGTTATGTGTTGCAGTGTATTTAATGTGTGGCCCAAGACAACTCTTCTTCCAGTGTGGCCCAGAGATGCCAAAAGTTGGGACACCCATGCAGGGCATTCAAATCCGCGCCCCCCCCGCCCATTTTTTCTTAGTCTGTAGGCTTGATTTGGCCCCTGCCTGGAACTTTGAGGGTCCAGCGATCTGTGTATTTCAATAGTACCCAAGTGATTTGGATAAGCATTCAGTTTCCTTCCCGTGTGGGCACATTGCCAGCAATGCACCTGACCAAATGTCACTGGCGTTCTTTATGAAACAATGAGCTCACTACTTCGCTTGGCAGGACACTTTTTGTTCATGACTCAGCATGACTCCATTCTCTCTCTCTGTCTCCCTTTTTTTCCCCTTTCTTTTCTTTTCACATGAGGGGTTGAAGGAGGGGACCTCAGATATACAAGAGCTGAATTAATCGTCGTCCGCAGTTCATAGTACAGCATCAGTCTACACAAGATTTCTCTTTTGGTTTTTTTATTTCCCCTCCATCTCTCTGAAATAGACCCGTCTCTAATGCATTTTATATCTTCACATTCCACCTCTTACATGTTTGATTTACCATAAAAGGATCCTACAACTACGTTGTATTGGTAGAGTGTATGGGTAGTGTGTTTGTTTTCACGAATGATATTGTAGGGTGACTGTGTTTGTTAGATGATTCTTCCCAGCATCTCAGAGAAGCCCCTGCTCTCTGGAACTTCCTCTCATTTCATCCTAGTTTTTGCCCCTGTAGAGCTAAACAGAAACATTTCACGCCTTCCAGCATTCCAGACAGCCTTTCATGGGCCCCTCGTCTGCAGCCTTGGTCCCTCCCTCACAGGGTGTAGGATTTTCCTTATTCCTCCCTAGGATGCTCCACAGTTAGACCGCATTCCCCTTGAAGGACTCCGACCACTCTGGCCCCCACGGGGTGCCGTACTTCTCCACCCCTAGTGATAATCTCTTGTGTTGGGGGAAGGGCCGGGAGAGGAATGTGATACTATGTGACTGGGCCATACACCCACATTATAGTACAAGAACTTTGGTTGGAAGTGTGCGTTTAATCGTTCTTGGTTGGAAACCCCTGCCCTCACCCCTTTCTCCCTGATTATCAGAATGGAGCCACTTAGAGCCTTGGTGAAGTTGGGGCACCTTCAGGCAGGGCATCTCGGTCCCCACTCTCCATTGGGTTCTTTGTGCACAGCCCTGGAATCCCCATGCCCAGATAGCTGATGACTCCCCCTTCCTCTGACTCGGATGGGTATTTCCTCAGAATGTACAGGAAGGACTGCAAGCTGTGTACAAATAGGCTGAGTGGACCCGGCTTGGGGAGCTGAGGGTCCTATATGCCCACGTGGAATAGCCCACCCTCTTCATCCTCCACTTTTTCAACTTTATGAGTACATTTTAGAGATCAGGGCTGTGTTTTTATTCATTACTAAGGTAAAATTCACATATCATAAAATTAACCATTTTAAAGCAGACAGTTCGGGGGCATTTAGTATGTCCACAGTGTGTGCACCCATCACCACAATCTAGTTCCTAACATCATCATAAATGAAGAAGGAACCCCGTACCTCACGCAGCAGCTCCTGTCCGCCTCCCCTCTGCCTCTGGCCACCACCCATCTGTGTCCTGTCTCTATGGAGTCACCTGTTTTGGATATTTCATGTAAATGGGATCATTCATCCCATTCGATGCCTGGCTTCTCTCAGCTTGCATAGTGTCCTCGGGTTTCATCCGCATTGTAACATGTACCAGTACTTCATTTTTTTCTATGTCTGAGTAATCGTTCGTGGTACGTATATTCTGCAACCTGTTGATTCATTCTTCCCTTGATGGATATTTGGGCTGCTCCCCCCTTTTGGCTGTTGTGAACAATGCTGGTATGAACGCACGTATACGTGTACTTGTTTGAGAACCTGTTTTTTATTCTTTGGGGCATATACCTAGGAGTAGACTTACAGGGTCGTATGGTAATTAATTTTTTTAGCAAGTCCCCAAAACTACATTTCCTTTTTAAATAGTGACTTTGCCCAGGAACTTTACTGCACATCAGGAGGCAGCGAAGTAAAGTGGAAAGAGCCTGGGCTGGAGGTCAGGAGGCCGGGCTCTTTTCCTGGCTTTCCCGCTAACCAGCCATGTGACCTCGAGCAAATCACTTTCCCTTTTTGGGCTCTTGTTTCCTCATCTGAAAAACATAAAGCTAAATAATTCTTAAATTCTCTTCATCTTTCAGGATTTTATTGGGGCACTGGCCAAGTGGCTTAGTTGGTTGGAGTGTTGTCCTGTAAGCCAAAAAAGGTTGTGGGTTCAATCCCCAGTCAGGGTGTGTAGAAAAATGGGTTCTAGGGAGAACTGTCAAACAGTTAAATATGACTATCTCTGTGTTCTTTTTGTATTGTGTTTTTAAAACATGAGTTAAAAGCACCGTAAATAATTGCAGGTTTTTTCCTACCAATGTGTTTTTAGTTAATGAATAACTTCTGGCTTCCTTTTCCTACCAGGATGCCCAGAGTCAGGTATCCTTGTCTCTCCCATCACTTCTACTGCTTGGCAGCTCTTTAACAGAACATGGCGCAGCCAAGACTGGAGCCACCCGCACTGGTACTGTCCTCCCTGGAGGGGTGCTGAGCCTTCCGCCAGGGCACTAAGGTTTCAGCAGGGTAACCTGAGTCGGGGCTTCAGAGATGTGGGAGTCGAGGAGGGGAGACAGCAGACTTTCTGAGGCAGTATAAGGACCATCTTAGAGAGAGAGGAGGGAGAACCAAAGACCTTCCGTGATGCCTTTTAGCCAGAGGGCCTCCCCCCGCCCCGGCAACCGCTGAGTGCAGTGCCAGTGTCGGGAGGGAGGCTTTTCCTCCACTGATTGCTGCCTTCACAGTATCCGCTCAGGTCAAATCCTGTGCTCTCCTGTACCCCCTGGCGGTTTTCTGGGGGAATATGAGGTTTTAAAACAACACGTGATCTAAGTGGTTTATTCCATCAGTCAGTCACTTGTCCGTTTTCATCCATCTATCACATATTTTTGAGGACCTGCTATGTTTTAGGCGTTGTATTACAGTCTAGGAAGACCCAAGATGAGGCACCTCCGCTTATAGAGCCTTTTTATAGGGGATACAGAGTGGCTTTTGGAATGAATACAAAGTGACAAGGGCTGTAATGGGGCGGGGCGTAAACGTTCAGGAGTACAGACAAGGGGCACATAAGTCATACTTATCAAATCCTAACGACAGAAGGCAGATTCAAACAGTGTTCTAGACAGATGTTCATCTGATAGAAGTCAATCCGCATTACAGAGCGTGGTGCACGAAGAGACCTGGTAGAAGCCCCATATTTCTGAACACAGAACACGGGGGCAGGGTTGATGAGAGTGACATTGCAGAGGCGGCTGTGTCATTTGGGGCCTCTGAGCCTTGTCAAGGACTCCCGCTTTAACTTTCTCATGTAGTAGGGCACTAGTGAGTTGGACTGCAGGGGAGTGGCATAGTATTTATATTGCACTTCAGAAGTAACCACTCAGGTTATGGATGGAGAAGGAGTCAGAGGGGCAAGAACAGAAGCGGGGAGACCACTCAGGTCTCCCTGCAGTAACTGGCATGAAGCGATGGTGACCAAAACCAAGGTGGAAGCAATGGGAGGGGAGGGAGTGGATGAAGTCCAGAAATACCCTGAGGCTGGGGCTGGTGCCCAGCCCAGCTTCCAGGAATGAGACGGCTGAGATCTGAGTCAGAATCCTCTAGCTTGCCCCACATCCTGGCACAGGGGGCTGCCTCGGCGTCCAGGTCTTCAGAAACATGACCTTGTCTCCCGGGAGAAGCCCTGCAGCCCTTCTCCTCAGCCTAGACCCTCCTGCAAGACAGGTGGGAGATGGTGGGTGTACAGATGAGTGGCCTCACAATTGTTGCCAAATAAAAGGGGAGCAAAACAGTGTATCCATTTCGATAGGTGGCGATTAGTCCAAGAAAGCTGGAAGAGTTCTGGAGAAACCTCTCCTGTCGTCCTGTTTGACTTGACCCCGCGGTGGAACAACAAGCTGGACCAGTTTCTAGGACTCATGTTTCAGAAGCTCAGTGATCTTAAAGGTCTTGTCTGAGTGTCAGCTGTAGGCCATTCTTGATTTTGTCTCTCAGGAAGAAGGGAGACAGCTTGTCTCTTAAGGACCCACTCCAGGACTGCCATTTTCCGCCCCTGCCCCTGTAGGCTCTGGAATGATTTCCCGTGTTTGAGGATGTAAACATTGGGCTCTCATAATGTCGCTCATTCTCCCCACCCCCTCGAATCTCCTTCTCCTGGGCCATCATCTCGGCCCTGCTGTGATCTCTAAGGGGACACAACATACGTTAGCTGCACAAGCCTCTGCATAAATTATTCACTTTTTAAAAAGCCCTTTGGGCAACCAAGTTTCACCTCTCTAACCCTGATCCCCAGTGCTGCCACCTTCACCCTGCCCCCCTCCCTGGACCAAAGGACATCGCCATAATCTCATTTCTGCGCACCTACCATAGACGCACTCAAACGCAGACCCACTCAGCATGTACAATTCAGAGGAGTTGTGACACTGGTGCGTTTATACTGGACCAGTGCATGGCATCTTCTAGGTGCTGGGCCTGTGGGCCAGTGTTTGTTTTCATGACTGTTCTACTCAGAGTTGCCCTTCCTTCTAGAACAGTGGTTCTCAACTCAAGGTGGTTTTGTGCTCCAGGCTACAGTTGGCAATATCTAGAGGCGTGTTTGATTGGTGGCAGAAGTGGGCTCTGCTGGCATCTGGTGGGTAGAAGCCAGGATGCTGCTGTACACCCTACAGTACCCAAGACCTCCCCACACAAAGAATTGTTGGGTCCCAAATGTCCATAGTGCAAGGGTAGGAAACCCTGTTTTAGAACGTTGGTCTGTGACCACGGGGACCCTCGCATCCTTCCAGCCCTCTAGGATCGCTAGAACAAACCGTGAGTTTAAGAAATAATTCACTTATCCTCTTTCTTTCCACAGCTGAGCTCTGTCCAGAGGCCGAGTTAGAGCAGCTGGAGGCAGCAAGACCCCGCAGGCTGGGGAGCAGGGAGCGGGGTCCAGCGCTGAGGATGGCCAGGCCGCAGCCGCCACCCTGGGTCCACACAGCCCTCCTCCTCTGCTTCCTCGGCCTTGGCAGGGCCATCGAGATTCCTATGGATCGTGAGTTCTGCTCCTTCTTTTATTCTCCTGGCTTGGGGCAGAGGGGTTGAAGGGCAAAGGAAAGTTAAGACCAGCTTTTGAAGAATGTTGGGGGAAGAGAAACAGTGGATTCTGGATGCAGAGCTGGGTTTCCCAAAAATGGAAGCAGGCAGCTGGTGCTTTGGAATGTGAGGCGTGAGTGCATCCAGGCCTCTCACCTGGGTGGCTGTGTGACTTGGGCTGCCTGGAACTTGCTGAATAGGACTAGAGGTGCAGAATTTAGAATTCTGAGTGTTCTCTGTGGTCTTGACTTGCCCATCAAAGCAGAGTTTCCAGGGACCAAGTGAGTGAATGGTTCTTATTTGCCTTTCTCATTCCTGATCTAGATCCTTCAGGCCCTCTTGGCTGGGTTGATCAGAAGGATGGATGGCCGGGAGAGGGTTGGGAAGGGGACTGCAAAAGACTTGCTGCATGAGACATTAAAATAGAGCCCTGTTACCATGCCACTGTGAGAAAACCAGGCACTGATTGATTCCTGCTGTTTTCAACCTTCCCACAGTGAAGTTGAAAAGTAAGATCCATGTCATTCTGTTT
Organism: Mormoops blainvillei; assembly: GCA_004026545.1. NCBI lineage: Eukaryota > Metazoa > Chordata > Mammalia > Chiroptera > Mormoopidae > Mormoops > Mormoops blainvillei. The sequence continues at coordinate 119,849 of PVJD01000176.1, forward strand.
CCCATGGTATGAGCATTATTTGGCCACCAGAATCATAAAGCAAGGGGCTTACAATGCTGATGTAACAGCATCCACCAGCCGTATCTGTGGGTATGTTCATAATGGCCCGTTGACTGGCAGCCATGTACCTTGGCCCTGCATTTTGCTGTGCTCCACCTTTGCCACAATGCCGACTCTCCTATGAGGATGTCTTGCATCCCAGTACTAAGATGTGGGCACACCAACTCTGTCCCCTGTCCCCTGATTCCAGGAATAGATGGAACCCACATGATGCCAGCATTGACTTGGGCTCTCTCCAGGTGACAGATGTCCGGGGAGGGGTGGGAGAGTAACAGCCTCCAAGAAGTCTCCGCTGAGCTCTCCAAAGCCAGACCCTGGGGCCTGGAGTTAGAGCTTAAAGAAGAGCTGCAGGTGTCTCAGTCCCCTGCTACCCCACTTTACCCATAATAGCTGCCCCAGAGAAGTGGGCACTTCTGGATGAGAGAAGGCCAGGAGAAACTATAGGGTGGGCCCAGAAGCAAGATGGGCCAGGCCCCTGCTGCCCTCCCGGTAGCCCGATGTGTGTGTGTTTGTGTGTGTACACACACAGACACTAGGGGAGGGGGTAGGGTTGTTGTGAGAGGAACTGTTCCATGGAGACCATCTGTACTGCTGGCTCCAGGAGAATTTCTCATTAACAGTCCCAGGCAGACAATCTAATGATAAGACCCTCCCTCCCCCTGGAGGGGAGGGGGCTGCAGAGGAAACTAGGTTATCAAGGAAGCGGAGGAGGCTCGTTTCTCTTCTACCACTTCTCCTCACTCACCTGCCACTTGGCTCCCCGGAGCTAGTAGGCAAGGACTTCCTGCAAGGTGAACTTACAAACAGATGGCTTCGCCACCTATGCTAGGGCTCTGGATTTCTAAAGCTCCACCAGAGCCACAGGTGGGACACTGAGCAGTCTCTTCAAAGTGCCACCTGTGGATCATGGAGCAGCTGTGGCCTCCCCACGGGAGGAGGGCCTGGGCAGTCCACCCTTTCTGGGCTCCATTCACGGAAACTCAGGCCCTTGCTTGGTCAGGGTCACACAGCAGATGGGTAATGGAGTTGCAAGAAGAAGCCGTATCTCTTGACGACCCCCGATGTGGTACTCAACATGCCCTCCGCTGACTTTTGGTAAAGCTGCCTTCTTTTAGTTCTTAGAACTCCTGGAGCCCGAGCTGCGTGTGCCCAGGAGAGAGCTAAGTGCTTCACAGGCATCGCTTGCTGAGGTTTTCACAGCTAATCCACGACGCATGTGTGGTCCTTAGCTGACAGGCTAGAAGTCTGAGGTGGAGATAAATAAAGCTATTTCTCCAGCTCCCAAGTGGCAGGGCCAGCACGTGAGCACAGCGCCTCTCTGACTGAGGAGGTGAGTCCATCTGGGACACCAGTCCGGTGCTGTAGGTTGTCTCACAAAACTCGTGCAGCCTCATGCACCTCCCTGGTTACTGCAGGCACGTGGCATGGCAGCTCCTGCAGAATGAGTCTTCAAAAGCTGACCACAGAATGAAAGAAAGGCATGCCCTCTAGTTGCCCTGGGAAGCAGTCCTCTCCAGCCTAGTTTCACCCTCCCGCTTCCCAGGGTACCTGAATCCCGTCCTTCCTTCTCACCCTGGCTCAGGCCCAGCAGAAGGGCTGGGGAAAGATCAGGCATTCCTTTCCACCCCCCGCTTTATTGAGATATTATGGACATATAACATATGTAAATTTAGAAGTACAACTTGATGATCTGCAACACGTACATGTTACGGAATGACTACCGTAGGAGGTCAGTTAATACATCCATCCCCTCGCATGATTACTTTTGTGTGTGTGTGGTAATAACTCATAAGGTCTTCTCTCAACAACTTTCAAGTATATACTACAGTACAGGCCTACCTCATGTTACTGTACTTCACTTGATTGTGCTTCACAGATACTGCGTTTCTTACAAAGAGAAGGCTTGTGACAAATGCTGCCTTGAACAAGTCTGTTGGCACCATTTTCCAACAGCATTTGCTCACTTCAGGTCTCTGAGTCTCATTTTGGTAATTTTTGCAAAATTTCAAACTTTTTTTTTATTATTATTATATCTGTTATGGTGATCTGTATTCAGTGACCTTTGATGCTATTGAAATCGTCTTGTGGCACCACAAACCACACCCATATAAGATAGTAAACTTAGGATAAATGCTGCATGTGTTCCGACTGCTCCACTAATTCCCTGAGACACAACAGTATTGAAATTAGGCCAGTTAATAATGTCACAATGGTCTCAAAGTGTTCTAGTGAAAGGAAGAGCCTCATGTCTCTCACTTTAAATCAAAAGGTAGAAATGATTAAGCTCAGTGAGGAAGGGACATCGAATGCTTCTTCTGCAGCTCCCTGACCTCTTATGCCAGTTAGCCAAGTTGTGAATGAAAAGGAAAGTTCTTGAAGGAAATTAAAAGTGTTACTCCAGTGAACATACAAATGATAAGAAAGCAAAACAGCCTTATTGCTGATATGGAGAAAGTTTTAGTGGTCTGGATAGATCAGATCAGCCACAACATTCCTTTAAACCAGAGCCTAATCCAGAGAAAGACCCTAACTCTTTTCAGTTCTGTGAAGTCTGAGAGAGGTCAGGAAGCTGCAGAAGAAACGTTTGAAGCTAGCAGAGATTGGTTCATGGCATTTAAGGAAAGACCTTGTCTTCGTAACATAAAAGTGCAGTGTGAAGCAGTATGTACTGATGTACAATAGAAACTGCAGCAAGTAGCAAGTTACCCAGAAGACCTAGCTGAGAAGGCGGCTACATTAAACAACAGATTTTCAATGTAAACAAAACAGCCTTCTATTGGAAGAAGATGACATCTGAGAGTTTCACAGTTAGAGTGGAAAAGTCAATACCTGGCTTCAGAGCTTCAAAGGACAGTCTGACTCTCTTGTTTGGGGCTTATGCAGCTGGTGACTTTAAGTTGAAGCCAGTGCTCATTTACCATTCTGAAAATCCTAGGGTCATTAAGAATTATGCTAAATCTCCTCTGCCTGTGCTCTGTAAATAGAACAACAAAGACTGGGCAACAACCCATCTCTTTATCTCATGGTTTACCAAATATTTTAAGCCCACCTTTGAACTCTACTGTTCAGAAAAAAAAAGACTCCTTTCAAAGTATTACTGCTCATCATCAACGTATCTGGTCACCCAAGAGCTCTGATGGAGACATGCAATGAGATTAATGTTGTTTTCATGCCTGCTAACACAACATCCATTCTGCAGTCCATGGATCAAGGTGTAATTTTTAATTTCGAGTCTTATTATTTAAAAAATACATTTTGTAAGGCTATTGCTGCCATAGATAGTGATTCTCTGCTGGATCTGGGCAGAGTACATTGTAAACCTTCTGGAAAGGATCACCATCCTAGGAGTCATTAAGAACATTTGTGATTTATGGGAACAGATCAAAATATCAGCATTAACAGGACTTTGAAAGAAGTTGCTTCCAACCCTCATGGAAAACTTTAGTGGAAGGAGTAACTGCAAATGTAGTGGAAATGGCAAAGAACTAGAATTAGAAGTGGGACCTGAAGATGTTACTGAATTGCTGCAATCTCATAATGAAACCTGGACCAGTGAGGAGTTACTTCTTACAGATGAGCAAAGAAAGTGATTTTCTGAGATAGAATCTACTCCTGGTGAAGATACTGTGAAGATTGTTGAAATGACAACAGAGGATTCAAAATATGACATACACTTAGTTGTTAAAGCAGCAGCGGGGTTTGAGAGGACTGACTCCAATTTTGAAAGAAGTTCCATGGGTAAAAATCCATCAAACAGCATCACATGCTACAGAGAAGTTGTTTGTGAAAGGAAGGATTCATCAACGTGGCAAACTTTTTGTTGTCTTATTTTAAGAAATTGCCACAGTCACCCAACTTTCAGCACCTACCACCTTGATCAATCAACAATCGTCAACATTAAGGCAAGACCCTTGAAGGCTTGGATGATAGCTTGCAATTTTTTTAGCAATACAATATTTTTTTAATTAAGGCAGGTACATTGTTTGTAGACATGATGCTACAGCACACTTAATAGAGCACAGGATAGTATAAAAATAACTTTTTATATGCCATGAGAAACAAAAGAATTCATGTGATTCACTTTATTGCAATATTGGCTTTATAGTGGTGGTCTGGAACTGAACCCGCACTGTCTCCGAGGTATGCCTGTACTGTAGGTGCCATGGTGTGAATTAGATCCCTAGAACCTACCTACCTCATAGGTGGAAGTTTGTACCTTCTGACCAGTGTCCCTCACCCCCAGCCCTTGGCAACCACCATTCTAGTCTGTTCCTTGAGTTTGACTTTTTTAGATTCCACATATAAATGAGAACATACAGTATTGGTCTTTTTCTGCCTTAGTTCACTTAGCATAATGCCTTCAAGGTCCATCCATGTTGTGGCAAAAGGCTGGAGATAGTTGTACCCCCTCTTCCTTGAAGCATTATTCCCAATAGCCAAGACATGGGAACAGCCTAAGATTAGGCACTCTTAACTTCACCTGTGTGTTGGGGTGGGGGGCCTGCGGGCTCAGGCCAGAGGCTGCCCTGCCATGTGTGTCATTCTGCTCCCTTGCCCCTTCGAGGGCATTATCTGTGTCTGGAGGATAGGGCACTGCCTCTACTCTGAGGAGCTGGGGTACAGCAGGCTTCCAGGAACAGAGCCCTGGGCTGCTGCACAGTCCCTCATTGAAGTACCCAGCCTCCAGTCCCCACTGCTTTGCCAGCAGAGTCACACGCACCCACCTCCCCCTCACCAGCCTCAAGGAGTACAATGTGACCTTTGAAGAATGCAAAGAGTCACCTCATCAACCAAAGAGGTTTGCCAAAAAGTGAGTCTGCTGGCAGCCTGCCCTCTGCCTCCCTCCCCACATCAAGGGACTCAGCATTTTTCTCCTAGGAACCCACAGAGCAGGGCAGTGGCATGGGAGGACCACTTCCTCCTCACTGTCATCCCAAACAGTGCTGCAAGACGGCCTCAAGAACACACACACGCGCGCGCGCGCACCCCATCCTCCAAGGGATGAGTGCCAGAGGTCACAAGTACCTGAGTCGAGGAAATGAAAGAGGGGCGCAAATACCAGGCAGCATCTGCCTCGCCCCCTGCAGAGCCATTGGAAGATTTTCCTCCCTCTTGGCAGCCAAAAGAATGAATTCTCCACTCTACATTCATCATCCAGCAATTCCATAGGAGAGAAGGGCAGGTGGTGTGACACAAGATGGAGAATGGGGGTGGTCACAGGACTAGGTCACCCTCGTCCCTAGGCAGCCAGTCCCCATCGTCTTCGCCCTGTGGCAGCTTATCCTCTGGGGGGATTGTGTCCCTGTAGTGAATTCCTTGGTATCACGGTGGTGGCTGCAGATGTCATTACCTCTTTCGGCAGGTAGATTCTCAAGACGCCTCTGGCCTGATTTTAGTGTGGGACTCCAACTGCCCTGAGAGCCTCCGCCCTCTCGAGGTCTCCCCTCTTACTTGCCTTTGTCCAAAACGTCAAGGAGAGCAGAGTGCCAAGGCCCCATCTGGCCAAGGACGAGTTTGTAAAAAGAGCTCTGTACCAGGCAGCAGAAGAGCTGGTTCTCATTCCAGTTCTGTGACAGACTTCCTGTGTGCTCTCGCCCACGTGACTTCCCTTCCCCGGATTTGAGACTCCCTGGACAGTGTCTAGGGATCTTTCCGTTGAGCCAGCATCTGATTCGGCGAAAGAGAGGCTTGAGGCCCACAGGGGCAAAGCAGAGCCTTCGCCGGCCTTCCCATCCAGGGCGAGGCCCAGGCCTTCAGCGTATGTCAGGACCCGGGAGACACCACCTGTGTCCTGAGATGAAAAACCAGCGGCCTGGGCTGTGGTCAGAAGCAGTGGGTCAAGTGTCAGCCCTGCTTCTCCTGAAAGTTGCCCCTTCTCTCAACCTCCCCACCCGCCATGGGAAAACATACTCTCTAAAACCACCCCACTGCTTTCAGTCTCCACAGAAAATCCCGTGTGGGTGAGGATGCTGCAGGGGGAAGCTCCGCGGGGCATGTGTTCAGAAACCATGGACTTCCGTGTTGCCCCTGGACGCTGCATTCCTTTTTGTTTCCTGCTCTGGGAGCCAAGCAAATGGTGAAGCAGATAGAATTTCTTTTCTGTGCCGGAGCAGGCCACAGAAACCTGACCAACTGGAAAGAATTATTTTGAACCTTTCCATGGGTCTTACTCTCCAGACTTTCATGTACTGACAGCATATATAGTAGGACACTCATTCCTGCCACCCTCCACCTCCCTCTCTGATGTCTGTCTTCTCTTTTCTGTGACTTTGTGCAGCTCCTGGTCCTGTCGTAACTCTAACTTCTCCCTTTTTGAAAGACTGCCCCCTTCTGAGTCCCTAATCTCTTCCACATCTCACTATGGTCAAGTCAGAAAGCTTCAAGATTGCTCTGGCTAGTGTGGCTCAGTTGGTTCAGGTGTCATCCCATAAACCAAAAGGTCGTGGGTTTGATTCCTGGTCAGAGCACATACATAGGTTCGGTCCACAGCTGGGGTGCGTACGAGAGGCAACCAAATAATATTTCTCTCTTGCATCACTGTTTCTCTCCCTCTCTTCCCTAACCTTTTCCCTCTCTGAAATCAGTAAGCATGGTCTCATGTGAGGATTAAAAAAAGAAAGGAAAGAAGGAAGGAAGGAAAGAAACGAAGGAACAAAGGAAGCTTCAAGCTCACCATGGCTCACCGGCAGCCTCTGCTTCCCCCAGGAAGCGCTCACCCTGAAAAAGTCTGCCGGCAACACCAGTACCATGTCCGACATCCACACCAGCATGAAAAAAGAAAAGCATGTTATTTTCTATTATTATCATAAGGAAAGGATAGCTTTAAAAGTTATAGCAACAGATGTTCCCTTTTCTGTGGACACATTTCAACTAAGACCTTGTGCCCACAAAGACCACTCCATCTCAAACCTTGTATTCAAAGTGTGGTCCACAGGCCACCAGCATCTGCACCACTTGGCTGCTTGTCAGAATTGCAGGATCTACTGAATCAGAACCTACATTTTAACCACTCCCTTCAGGTGATTCACATGCTTGTCAAAGTTTGAGCAACATACACACCTGTGCATAGGCATCTCAGGTGCAGGCTGGGAAGGTGTGAGCCACCCACCCCTTTTGTAAAAATCACGGAAATGGTGAGGAAAGCAGGTGCTTTCATGTGTGAAAAAGAACGAGAGGCAGTGGGAGGAGTGAGGCCTGTGGACTTGCTGGGCCCGGGGGGGCTTTGTCCAGTATCAGTGGTTCTGATCCAACCCTTTCTGGCACCTCAGCCTCGCCCCGGCACTATTGACCAAAAAGCATCTAGAGGTGACAGGTGGCATCTTCAGAGCCCAGCCTCTTTTCAACAGCGTTGCCACTTTTGACATTTGGACCTGGTGACATCTTCATTTGGTCAGAAGCTGGCCTTTCTGGTCCGCTGCATGATTTGGTCTTTGGGAAGGCCTTGCCTTCTCCATGAAGCACTTGCTGGGTCCATCCACCCTCCAGCTTGGCTCTCTGCCTGCGCACCACAGCTGGCGGGAGAGAACCCATGCCCGGTGCCCTCCCCTAGCCCGTTTCTCCCTCCTCTCTGCATGCTGGGGTGTGAGGACACCTGGGCAATGGGTTGTGTGTAATAACTGATGTCTTCTTTTCTCCCCTCACAATGCTAACCCATTGGAACTAACAGCCAGCATTCAGAATGAGCGTAAGTCCCGGGGGTGCGGTGGGGGTGGCACCTCTCTGTACTTGTGCCTCTGGGAGGTCAGAGGGCAGGGAGAAGTGGCAAGAGAAGTCCAGGTGAGGGCGCAGGGGGTATTCTTGGCCTCTCCATCCCCCTTGCTGGGGCTGCTTGACACCAGAGCTGGGTGGTGAGGTTTCTTACCTCACGGGAAGGGAAGAAGCAAGTGGATAAGAAGGGCCACTGCTTCCCCGTCCTCAGGTGGCTGGCACAGGAGCACCAGGGAGGAGTGCAGCTCAGGACTGAGAGGGAGCAGTGCTCTTTGGCCCGCAGACAAGTCCCTGGGAAATTCTCTGGGGACCAAGGCCTCTTTCAGCTTCGTCCTCACCACAGTTTGACCGTCTGTTGACCCTCCAGGGCTCAGAACCATCACAGCCCCTAGGTTCTGAAAATCTAGCTGCTTTTTGTTCCTTTATTCATTCGACAAACATTTATCAAGAGGTACTATGCTCTAGACATTGTACTAAGCATTGGGCATAAAAGTGGGTCGATCAGAAACCTGGCATTCAGTTTCTCATAGGGATACTATGACCTTCTATAGCAGTTTTTCTTAACACTTAGCCTGTGACATGCGTCCCTTTCCCATGGTCTCTAGAATGGGACACTGTCCACCCCGATTGTCTGCTTTTCTGTGTGGCTCCCGAAGCTCTTAATTTCAGCCATTCTTCAAACCCAGGCCGGTCCCTGCAGCCCTGACTACCTACTGTTTGCCCTGTTGCAGTGTCCCAGCCCCCAACCATCACCAAGCAGTCAGTGAAGGACCACATTGTGGACCCCCGTGATAACATCTTGATCGAGTGTGAAGCAAAGGGGAACCCTGCCCCCAGGTGAGTGCGCTGGCAGGAGAATCCAAGCTGGGCTGGGGGAAGGCGCCCACCAAGAGGGCGTTGAAACTGCTCCCTTGCCCTGGACCCGATGGTAGTTGAGGCCCTTGAGAAGTTAAATGTGTCCATTCAGCCTCCACTAGGTAGAACGTACAATTTGGAAATTAGGAAATTTAGCTGATAAGGAAACTGGGGACCAGAAAACTCAAGAGGCTTAATGTCACACCAAAAAGCTAGGACCAGATACTGTTTTCTGACTTTTAGTATAACACTGCCTCATGTTCCCATCATTCCACCATGCTTAGCTTATAGGAAGTCCCTCTCCCCAGCTAACCTGAGTCTTGCATTCTGAGCTCGTCAGCCTCACGTGGGTGTCAGCAGACACGAGCTGAAAGCCTGCCGTGCTCCAGGCTCTGTGCTAGCTTTTCCTCACACCGCCTTGTTTGACCGCCCCGCGGCCCTTCGGGGAAGGGCCTGTGTCCTAGTGATGTGGGATGAAATGGAGGCGCAGAGACATTCAGGACCTTTTCCAAGGTCACTCAGCCTGAGCATGTCAGAGGCTGGGTCTGAACCCAGCGTGGGCCACCTCAGGTCAGGTTTGTTTCTACTGATCTGTAAGCGCTGGCGATACAGAGGTGGTACGCTATCCTTCTTCCCCCATCTTTAAAGCAGCTGCCACAGGCTGCACCTTTCAGGGGCCTCGTGCCCAATTCAGACCCAGGCATGACAGGACCCCGTGTAGGGGGACGTCTGAGCAGGAGAAAAGAGGCAAGTGGAGCCTCAGGGGTGTAGCAGCCACCTTCTACCCCCCCTGGCCCTGACCCCGGCTGCCCCAAGGTTTGCATGAGACCCTGTAGCTCAGAGCGGTGAGCCTGGAACAACTAGATCCTCCCTTGCCCACGACTGGGAGAAGCAGGAGTCACCCTGAAGGGTCAGGCAGGGCTTGGGTGTCTTACTTCTGAGGTTTGGGCTTTCTCCGGTGGTTCCTTTGTGGGAACAATAGACCTGCAACACTGAGCAGCCGCCACTGCCGCTGCTTATTTTAAGGTTACATCCTGAGCAGCCACAGACACACATCCCCCCAGGAGAAGCAGAGGGACATGCTAGTCCCTTCACCCCGAGGCTCAGGTTTAGGAAGGCTGCTTTCTCTTTCAAAGCTGCCCTTCTGGGCTACGTAATATGCAGCCACTGCCTTACAGCCTCCACCCACTGGGCAGGGGCACAGATAACCTGAACCATTCCAGCCTGGTTTTAGAGTCGATTATCAAATAAGGAGGCAGGAGAGCAGAACCAACTTCCTGATGCATGTGGGTTGGGTGAAACATGAACTTGGGCTTGCCTTCCTAGTTGGAGGTTGGGAATGCCCTGGCGTGGAAGCAGCAGCTGACTCTGGATTTGAAAACATCAAAATCACTCCTCCAAAGAACACAGTCCCCGGGGGCTACTTGGGTATCTACCACGTGAAACCATGACTCCCAGCCTTGGTTGGGTAAAAGTACTATCTGGGACCTGCCCCCAGAGATTCACCTGGATGGGACTGGGGATGCTGCATTCAGGGTTCCAGGTGGTTCTGCCGCTCAGTCTGGGCTGGGGCGCGTTGGTGTAAAGGCGTGGTTTTGTGGCTGAATCAGGGACTAGGGCTCTGAGATGGTCGCCTGGAGGCCGGAACCCACCCTGTTACTGTTTGTGACCCCTGCCCCGCCACCCCCTCCCATTGTCCACAGCTTCCACTGGACTCGCAACAGCAGGTTCTTCAATGTCGCCAAGGACCCCCGGGTGTCAATGAGGAGGAGGTCTGGGACCCTGGTGATAGACTTCCGCAGTGGCGGGCGGCCGGAGGAGTACGAGGGGGAATACCAGTGTTTTGCTCGCAACAAATTTGGCACAGCCCTCTCCAATAGGATCCGCCTGCAGGTGTCCAGTGAGTAGCATGGGGCAGGGTCAAGATACCCTGCACCTGGGTACATGGAGGGGAGGGCATGGAGGGTCATTCTAGAAGGGCCATGCTACCCTTGGCCTGTTGGTACTTTGGGGCCCTGCATGTCCTGCTTGCTTTTCTGTCTCTGAGCAGGGTGCAACTCCTCCAACTCAAAAAAATTCCTTAAAAAGGAAGTTTCCAAACCAGAGCCTTGAACAACTTCATCGGCCACTCTGGGCACAGGAGGAGGGGAAGGAGAGGAGGCTTTGGAGACTCGCATTCATTCAGACGAAAGGCCTCGGTCCTCTTCCTGCCTGGACTCATGGGCCCTGACCCTCTCTCCTGTCTTGTCTGTGCTCTTGTTTCCCCTCCGCCACCTCAATGCCTGCCTCTAACCCCGCTCCTTGCCCCGGCCCCACCATCACCCGCATTTCATCTTCCTCTGTTTCTTCCCAGAATCTCCTCTGTGGCCTAAGGAAAATCTAGACCCAGTGGTGGTTCAAGAAGGCGCCCCCTTGACACTCCAGTGCAACCCACCACCTGGACTTCCATCCCCAGTCATCTTCTGGATGAGCAGCTGTAAGTCTTGGAGACCCAGTGTTTTGTCTTTTTTAATCTTAGCAAGTGGGGTGGATGTGTTAAATGGGGAGGAGCTTGCCCGAGGCCAGAAGACCTTGGCTTGTGTGAAGCAGATGTAAGGTGGCCACGTGGCTAAGAACGGCCTCTGTAGAGAGAGGGCTGCTTGGGTTCATTTCCTAAGCCCGGCTGCTATCAGCTGTGTGACCTTGAGCAAGTTGCTTAACATCTCTGGGCCTCAGTTTCCTCTTGTTGAAATATGGGGCTGATACTTATCTAATAGAATTATTGTAAGGATAAATAAATTAATATGTCCAAGGTACTAAAACAGTCCCAGACCCACAGAAAGTACTCAGTAATATTTGTGATTATGAAGAGCAAGAGAAGAAGGAAGAAGAGTAGAAACTATGTTTTTCAATAGGCCAACTGGAGGCAGGTTGACACCAAGCCTCTTTCAATTCTTGGTTTGGTCTAGAGTCACTGTTCTTGTCAGGACAGAGTTGGGTGTGCGAGCATGAAGCCCCTGCCAAAGCAGTGATGGTGGGATAGGGTGTCTGCAGCAGGGGGACAGACCACCATCCTTCAGAGCTTGTCCTCCCTCCGTTTTGGGAGGAGGCTTATTGAACTGCTCTGGACCTCAGTTTCCCTCAGTTTCTTCCTGTTTTCAATCAAACTAAGGGGAGGGCATTATGAAGGTAAATAGATGACTGCTCTCTCTCTCCCTGGCTTCCCTTCCTCCCTCCACTCCTCCCTTCCCTTCCTTTCCTCCTTTCCTCCATGTGCATCCCTATGTCAATCTGTAGACCTTCCTGCCTTCCTGCCCATCATCCATCACTCTCTCTATTCCTGAATTCTTACCAGCCTGCTTCCAAAAGAGGCCACCTTGTCAATGAGGCAGCATGTGAGTTGTTTCGCAGAGTGGGAGTGTCTTCGTGACCAATCGTTGTCCCTCTCTTTCCTCATCACAGTGCACATCTGTGGGGAAGGCTGCCTGGCCCCAGGCTGGGGGTTGGTCTGTTAGCTAACAGTTCAGACCCTTCTCCCTCACTGCCTGCATCACATGCATCACCCCACTTCACGCTCGTAGCTCCCGAACAGGCCTCATGGCCTTCCTTCTCTTTCCATCTTCACTGACCTCTCCCCAGCGCAGGCCACCAACACTTCCCTGGGTTACAATGATTATCTGTAAGGGGCCTTCCCGGTCTTTCTAAAAACATGCATGTGACGGTTCATTCATATGCTCAAAACCTTCCCTTGGATCCTCCATCACCTTGGACAAAGTCTGGACTCCTTTCCCTGGCACACAGTTCCCTTCCTGATCTGGTCCCTTCTGCCTCTCCAGCCCTTCTCCCACCCCCTGCCATCCCCACCCCCACCCTCCTTCTCAGGTGCTCTCACCTTTAACACACCCTGTTCCTGCTGCATAGAACCCTCTTAGCTCCTTTCTCTTCTGCCTTGTAAATGCTACACAGCTTTCAAACCACAGCTCCAGACCCTAGAATAGATTGGCGGCTCCTTTTCTCAGATCAACCCCTTCTTATCTGGGCTTTCCACTCATCACACTGCATTGCAATTATTTATTTATTCACTGTCTCGTCTACTAGACTGCAGGTTCTTTGATGGCATGAGCTGTCTTTCTTACTCACCTCTCTTTCTCTAGTGCCTAGCACAGCGCCTGCACATAGCAGGCCTACAGGATTTGCAGAGCTGCCCAGCCCATTGTTGGAAAGTTGGCATCATTAACCTTGTGCTTTAAGAAATGGTGACTTAACACTCGTGGTAGATAGGAAGGAGTTTGCTATGAGGAGTCAGCCTTAGAAGTGTACTTTTACAAACCAAATAGCCTGGAAACCTGGCCACTTGCAATTGCATCAGATTCAGTGCTTGAAAAATATATAGATAAAATAGTCAATATTCTCAGCCACTCCTATGATGTTGTTAATTCAAAGAAGCACACATTTTCATATTTTCCCATCTCTAAAATTGAAAGGCATCCTAAAACTGATGGTGTGCTTTGTCAGTTGGTATGCACCTTACAATTATATTTTTTCTTTCTTGGGGCTGGAGTGGCAGATAGAAAATAAAACAAGTGCGTTTGACCCCTGATTTGGGAGCATGTGAAGGATCGCATCCCTTCCCTCTGGCTCTGGGTCAGCCTCATCTTTTGCAGCATGAACAGGGGATAGAAAAGTATGGTCATAGAACATGGGTGTGGTAGGCGAGCAGGCCTGAGTCTAAATCCTACTCCCCATCGCTGCCTATGCAGCCAGCACAGGCAAGTCCTCTGCTTTCTGAACTGTAAAATGGGATAAGCCCCACCTCAGAGCTGGGAGTGAGATTAGGCTGAATAATGCAGAGCTTCTGGCCCCGCCCGGCCCTCTGCAGCTGCTCACTGGCCAGAAATTCATGATTTTTGTTACTGTCACCATTATGCTAACCGCCCATTGTACCTCTGCTTCCTTCTAGCCATGGAGCCCATCACCCAAGATAAGCGGGTCTCCCAGGGCCATAACGGGGACCTGTATTTCTCTAACGTGATGGTGCAGGACATGCAGACCGACTACAGCTGCAACGCCCGCTTCCACTTTACTCACACCATACAGCAGAAGAACCCGTTCACCCTCAAGGTCCTCACCAGTAAGTACAGGCGCCTGCCCAGGGCTGGGGGCCGGGGGCACCAGTCCACCTAGCCTGAGCAGCCCTGGGTACCTGGGGCTGGGGGGAGACTCGTCCCCATGGCTTACCTAGACGTCCTACCAGCTCACTGTGCCTGAGCTACTTCAGCTTCCCTTAAACATCTCCTGATTCTGAAGCCTTGAGTTCAACTTGGTCCTGCTCTAAGTCAGTGCTTCCCAGACTTTGTGGGAATCAGACTTACCTGGTGCACTTGGCACCAGGCCCAGGCCCAACCCTGTTTCGCCTCTTTGTGCTGCATTAGCCCCCAGGGGACTTGGACATGCACCAGAATTTGCGAAGCATTGCTTAAGGTAGTCATCGGCATCCTCTCATGTACTCAGCTGGATTATTTCTTCTATTTCTAGTCCTTGTCTGGTTATCTTTATTCCTAGAATAAAACCACAGCCCAGGAGAGCCAACTTAGCGGGTATACCCACCTGAATGGTAGTTGATTCCATGGTGTGTCTATGGTGGGCCATATGGAATCGCTGTGTTTGCAGGTTACAGGTTCATGTTTAGTTCTACTGGTTTTCATTTTTACTCCCTGGTTCTATTTGGTACCGAAGCAGGTCAGTGTTTCCTGACCCATTGTAGCGTTTGCGGGCCTCCCCAGAGGAGAGAGAGAAGCTACCCAGTTCAGAGACACACTTCTTGCCAGGGCCCTGCTGGCCTAGAGCTTTGGCCACGAAGTCCTCAGCCTGCTCAGGACACTGAAAGTGGCAATTTTGGGGTCCCCCATGGATCTATAGCATGCCTTCCATGGAAGAGCCCCCCTCCCCAAAGAACTTACTCTGTCCGACTCAGCTGTGAGTGATGTTTCCAATACTGTGGACAGTGGCGATTGTGAGGGAGGCCAGAAAGGGGCCACCATGTGGGCTCTGGCAGCTTTGGCAGAATGGAGAAATGAGGCTGAACCTGGCTTTCTGGAGCCCACACGTGCAGGTGGCTGACAACGCCTCCTGGGGGGCCATAGTGGGTAGGGGAGAGGCTTGAGTGAACTCACCCTTCACTCAGGACAAGTGGGGACCGAACCCCTCGTGCTCTCCTTTGCTCATCAGTCCCTGCCCACGATGGAGACAGGACAGGCAGTGCTGAGATTCAGCCCAGCCCCACTCTGCTTCCACCACGGCACCGCGATGGGCCCATAAGGAGCAGCATCCCCTTCTCCTGCTGTGGGTTTTTTCTTTTTCTCTTTCTCTTCATTTTCTTCCCTTTTTCACTTCCTTCCTCTCTGTTTCTCTTCCCTCTTTCTCACTTTCTTCTTTCCCTTTCTCTCATCTTCTCTCTCTTTGACCCCATTTTACCTGCCTCCAGTCTGCCCCATCCTGCCCCTGAAGGTTCACACTGTTCTCAGCTGTCATAATTTGATGGTCATCAGGATGGCCAGAAACCCAGGGACAAGCCCCGCAGGTTCCTGGCAGGGTCGCCCAGCTTCATCTGCTTGCCGCCGCCTCCCCGACTTTCTTATTCCAGACTTAGTCCCAGAGAGGAGCCCTGGAGAGGACGGCTGGCTTGTCTGAGGTGCCTCCCCAGTGCACATCAGGTGACTGCCTTCCAGCTGGCCGAGCTGGGAGGACAGTGTGGTCTGCCCAGGACCTTAGAGTGGCCTCCGGGGCCGGGACAGGCTGGCAGTGTTAGGCAGCGCGGGGGAAGAATGTCAAGAGCAAGATGCTCACTGAGCCGACCCGCGGACAGCCTGCAGTGCCATCGCCTGGGTCCCTTTCTCCCTGCCTGGGGGTTTCTTGAAGCCAGCCTGCTGTTTAAGGACTAAGTCAGGTGACCGTCTGTGGTTTGGGGCAGAGGCCTCCACTGTCACACAGGTAGCGGCAGCGAGATGGAGGTGGTGAAGAGCTGTTCTCTGTGGCATTAAGCAATTAGAGATTTCAGCCACATTTAGAAGCTGGACTTTCCAGAAACATCCTTTTCTCTAAGGTAAAGGATGTCTGTCTCTGCCCCATTTCTGGGTTCCCGTGCCACTGAAAACTCCTCCAAAGGCTGAGGAACCCTGGGTGCTGTGAACAGGACCCTGTGGCTTTCTGGGGTCTCCCCCCGGCAGCTTTAGCCGGGAGCAAGTCCTGGGAGTCTGTGCTGGCCCACATTTGGGCACAGCTGTGCTCTCGCCACTGCCCAGCCCGGAAGGGCCCCTGATTTTTCTTATACCTTCAGAACCAGGTCTGGGGGTGGGAGGCACAACAGCCAAGCTAGGATAGCCTCAATGACTCAGTTCTCACCAGGGGTTTCTGTCTCAGTTTGTCCACTGGGGAAGAAATAAACCTCATCGCAATCAATTTTCTATTACCCTGCAATAAAGGAAGGGGTATCTAACACCTAGTACTGCTCAATCTAAAAGCATTTTTTAAATTTTCTTTTGTGCCCTGGCTGGTATGGCTCCATTGGTTGCAGCATCAGCCCATAACTGGAAGGTTGTGGGTTCAATTCCTGGTCAGGGCACATACCTAGATTGCGGGATTGATCCCTGGTCCGGACACGTATGAGCCCCAGTTTGAGTGCATACGGGAGGCAACCAGTCAGATGCTTCTCTCTGGCACTGATGTTTCTCTCTCTCCCTTCCTCCCTTCCATCTTTTCTCCCTAAAAGTGATGAAAAAAAATGTCCTCAGGTAAGGATAAAAAAATAAAATAAAATTTTGAGGGGATGCAGTCAAAGACAAACAGTGGAGTTGGGCTAACGAAGATGAGCCTGGCCCACTTTGCCCATGCCAGAGCAGGCCCCCGTCCTTCCTGGTGCCCCTGCCACAGAGAGGCAGCAGTAGTGAGGGAGGCAGGGTCTTCCTGAAGAGACAAAGGAGCACTAATCCTGCTTCCTGCTAATGTCTGTTGTCGAAGCGACACTCTTAGAGGAGTCCAAAGAGTCTCCCAGAATTTTTCAGATGTGCTCCAGAATCCACAGCCTGTGAGGTGCAGGCCGAGCTTGGGTCGCTTCTCTGGGTGGGAGCATGAAACAAGACCTGTTGTCCGTGAGTGTCCCTGTCCTCCCCCCGGAGAGGAACGTTACCTCCTGAGCCTAGCCACAGCCATGCCTACCCGTTGCCACTCAGCCTTGTCCTTCTCTGCAGGTCAAGTCCCACCTTGAGCTCCGGATAAACCCAAGCTGACTTCCTGTGTTGGATATATCTTTGACCACAAACCCTATCTTAAGGGACAGGACTAAATACTGAAAATCTTCCTTCTGGGTGTTAGCCCACCAGATTTGGGATGCAATGCAATGCAGTCCCTGAAAAGAGCTCAGAGTCTCCACAGTCAAGTCAGTCGTAACAGGATTGGCGCTGTCTTCAAATATGCAAATGTGGTGGCACAGCGCCTCTGCTCCTTCAGGACCAGTTCCAGCTTCTTGGGGCTGTCTGCTCCACTTCCAGTCAGCTGCCCCGCCCCCACCCTTGGTGGCACCGTCAGAACTTGAACCCAGTAGTTGGAGGGGGAGAGCAGTAGAAGAGTGAAAAGCTACGGAAGTGTCTTGGCACAGTGATGTGCCTTATTTCAACATGCCTTTCTCACTGAGGGCTAAGTGCCCAAGGGCTTTAATTACCGAATGTTGGAACTGAGGCCCGTAGTCTTGCTTCTTAAGGAATATCTTCACCCCAAGCCCATCTACAGAGTTCTGAATCTCCAGCTTAGTCAGCAGCCCTTTCCCAGTACAGCACTCAGTGTACTCACACACATGTCCCTCCCTCCCTCCCTCTCTCCCTCTCCCTTTCTCTCTCCCTCTCCCCCTCCCTCTCCCTCTCCGACTCTTCTTCTCTCCCATCCAAACTCTTGCTGATCCTAAACTCTGAACCTCAGCCTGGCTCACCCCACCTCCCAGGACCACTCCTAGCCCCCTCAGAAGGAGGCCTTTCTGCGAACAGAAGCATCTCGGAGACCAGGGTGGTGCCCGCTGTTCTGGTTAGGGGGCGCCTGTTACTGGTCAGCACACATTTGTTGGGTGCTGCAGAGGGTCCCCCTTTCCCACCCTGCTGATGAACTATTTCTCTTGGACTGTCTTCTGCTCTCATTCCCGCCCCTTGCAACTTAGCTTCTGCTCAGGCAGGGCTTTGCTCTTTCCCCAGGGTTCACTAACACTCCTTTCTCTTTAGCTCCCGCAAGAGCTGGCCTGATCCAGACACCTGGGAACTGTGGACTTGATGAGAAGCAGTTGTTCCAAAGACTGCCACGGGATAATACTAATCCTCATCTGTTTGAAAATATAGTGGGACCAAGCAATTAAGAGTCAAGCCTAATTTTTTTTAATTAAAAAAGAGACTTATCGTTGCCTTCTTTTGCAGGAGTTAACCTTTTCTTCCTTTTTTGGGCTGTTTTGTGTTGCTTGTTCTTCACCAAGCATATTTCCTTTCCAAACACACCATGTCTTTCCTTTGCAAGAGACCACTGGTGCCCTCTCCGGTTGTTTTTGTGGCTTTGCGTTTCTGTTGTTCTCTCCCCGTGTATGCCTCCGTGCCCTCTCTGCAGCCTCCTGTTTGCTCACCCTCTTTTGTTTATTGCAGACCACCCCTATAATGACTCGTCCTTAAGAAACCACCCTGACATGTACAGTGGTGAGTCGCTGTGGTAACCTTGGGAGTAACCGTGCCTGTCCTAACCCCAGTTTGCCTAACTTGACTGATACAATGTCGTTAACTCGTGCTGGGTGGCAGGTCTGACAGTTGGCCAGGCCAGGGTGCCAAGGTGCCACCTCCAGAACACTGCTTGCCAGGAAGACAGTGGCCAGTTTGGGAGTTTGAGGTGGCTTGTGGGGTGGGGTGGTCTCCTCATATTTGCAGGCCTCCAGTTGCTGAATTCTGGACAAGTCGGTCAAACCAGGGTAGGACTTCAAAAGAGCTTCTTGGCCGGTTCAGTAGAAACTTAGGAATCAGTGGTACGTGGATGGAGAATGTCTGAGGATAGGTGAGGAGAAAAAACAGTAATTCTGATCCTATTAGTGGTTTAAAGAGCACAGACAGCTTTGTAGTGTGTGTTTTATTAACTCCTAAGTGTCTTGGTGTGAGTTGCCTGCTTTGCAGTCTAGCTGTAGCTGCTGGGGATACCATGTCACAGGTCCCTGTCTCTTTAAAAATCTACCCGGGAAATAGGAGTGAGAGTTTGCTTTGAGTTTTTTTCCAAGGTGATTTACAAATGAAATTTTCTCTCTCTCTCTCTCTCTCTCTCTCTCTCTCTCCCCCGCCCCCTTTTCGATCTCTCTAAATTCAATCAATAAAATTTTTTTTAAAGATTATCAATGAAGTTGTACTGTCACCCGGGCCCCTTCTCTCCTTTGGGAGTGCATGCAAGCCCAGTGCCCACCAGTACACACATTTGCAAGTCATGGCACAGCTCCCATGAGGCATATTTCTAACTCATCACACAACTGGTTGCTCAAGCTGATTAGTAGAGTAATTGGCTATTTCCACACCTGAGCTACTCCCACCATGGCTCAAGAATGTCTTGTTTTCCCTCAGCAGCTAGAGGAATCATCATTTTCTGGCTCTGGCAAGACAGCTGGCCCCCGTCATCAGTTATGCCTCCAAAGCTGAGGCTCCGGGTCCCCAGGGGGGTCATTGTGGGCTCAACTAGATAGGAAGTGTCTGTATTGTGATGTGCTAATATAAACAATGATCGGTGTCTGGAGTCTGCAGTGGGGGATGGGAAGAGATTGAGAGCCAGGGAGACAGGCAAAGGCTCTAACTTGGCACCAGGCAGCTAGGGCCACACGGAGATTCTGCCAGAGAGATTTACTGCCTGAGGAAGCAGGGGACCTTTTTGGGATTCTGGGCATTGTTTGTTTTCAAAATAATGGTGCCAATTGTGTCAAGAGCCCGAGCACACTGGTGTGGAATGTGCCTTTTTCTAAATTGGATTCCGGGTAATCTATTATAGAAGTATTCTTAAAGCCGGAGTGTATCAGAGCCAGAAGGTCCCTCAGACACCATCTGGTCCCAACTCCTCGCTTTATATAAGATAAACCATTCAGGGTGCATGCATGTAGAGCTGTTTTATCAGTGGAATAAGTTTGAGAGATTCCAGCCACTTAAACCAGTTTGTGACCAGTGGTAGATATTATTACAAGTGAATGACTGGAAGTTTTAAGAACCATTAAGGGCTATGAAACCAAGCAGAACTTGTAAGTGCTCACAACTGTCACTGGAAAGGGACCCGGCTGGAGCGGGTCAGCCTCGGGCCGGCCTGTAGTGTATGGGTTCTTGACTTTGTGCAGGAGAGATTTCACAACACGAGTCGAGGTGATATTGAGAGCACATTTTTTAAAGCTGGGGACAGTGAAACAAGGAAGGGCTTAGGGTAAAAGAAGCAAAGGAGAGAAACTAGGCTGGGCTGCTTTGGCTCCCTAGAAACATTGCAGGAAAGGAGTGAGCCAAGGCGGGGCTGCTGTCAGCTCACTGGAGAGCCAGAGAAAAGGGAACCTTGGAGACAGGGTCAGTGGGTTAACCCAGGGCTGCCCATTGCTCTCCTGGTTGCAAGTCTCTTCAGGACCCTTAGAGTTTAGGAGAAAGATAATTCACTCGAAAAGGAGATTCCAGTGTGTATGCCCCAAGGAGGGCATGTGCTGACTTCTTTGTCTTGAGAGGTTTTACTTGCTTTCCAAAGTAGGGGATTTTAGGGGAGTTCTCAGGGGAGGATCGCAATAGAATATTCATGAGCTTTTCTGGGCGTGCCCTTTCAGAGTCGTGGTCTCCACTGATAGGTCAGTGCCAGTGCTGGGGGTCATTAGTCACTGCAGCTGGCCCGGGCATCTGGGTTCTGACTTTGATCAGGTATTGGGTCAACACCAGTCCTGACAATCAGGGAGAGTAAAAGAAGCATCCTCAGGCTGGACAGGCTCTCCAGGGATCCCCGCCTCCATGGTCAAAGAGAGGGTGTCCTATGATACCCTTGGAAACTGGCACCTTCCTCCACGTAGCGTCTCATGGAGCCTCATATAGTAATCACCGTTGTCTCAGAGATTCTTCCTGGGCCTACTTCTCCAGGGAAAGGAATCAGCCACCCTCCCTTGGGAGAAGTGGATACCAAAGGCATCAACTGGATTATCCTTCATGGTTTTTTATGTGAATTGTCCCCTGCCACCGCTGACCACATCTCCAAAACTGCCCCTTTGGGTCCCACCTTCCTGTCCCCTAATGGTATCACGTGTCACCCCAACTCCTCTTCAAGCTTTTCATGGCCTTAAGAATCCAATCGAGATGCCTTCGGAGCCTCTTAGTTTCCAACCCAGATTCTTTTTTGCCAGCTTGGGCCTGAGTTTACTTAATAGTCACTGAGGAGAGATGGAATCTTATCTGAGACAGTGAGAACAATATTGGAAGAGTTTCACCACCGTAACTCACTAAGACAAAAATATCTTTCTCCTTTATCTCTCTTACCCTTGGATTATTTGTTTGTTTGAGAATGAAACATATTCCCAGAGCTGTAGGGATAAGTGAGATATCCATCTTTAAAGAGAGAGGCAATACAGAATAGATATTACAACACAAGCTTTGGTGCTAAAGGGTCCAGAATCCAAAATGTAACTCCTTGTGCCTGTGGCAAGGCTGTTGGCTTCACTGAGCCTCAGTTTTCTCTGCTGAAAATGAGGGCGATACCCCCAGGTTTGTTGTGAGGATTGAACACGATGTTGGAGATGGCGATGTTAGCACAGTGCTTGGTCCATAGCGAATGCCTACCAAATGGGGGCCCCATGATTACCTCTGACTTCCAGAATGTTCTTCCCAATATTTTTGAGCTTTGGCTTGTGTCCCAGTAGCTTCTTCCCTTTCAGGATAATTCTGTGGTTGCCAGTCCACATCCTACATGCGAGGCGTTGCCATAACCTGTTTACAGTCACCGCGACAGCACGTCAGGGCACCCACAGCAGGACTGTGCTCACTTCTCCTCCTTCCCACAGCGAATGCTTTGCCGGCCACGTGTGCTTGTGGTGCTGCGTGCTATGCTGTGAATTAATGTCCACAGGGTCACAGATGGGTTCCTGCAGATTGTGCCCCTGTGGGAAGCAGTATGCCAGCTGAGCTGGGAACTCTTCTACATGATCCTAGGGCTCCTGGCTCTCAACAGATTCACCAGCCTGACACCAGAGTGTCCAGCTCAAAGCCCCCCTCTCCTCATGGGGCCTCGACCTTGTGCTGTCTGACTGTTTTGGTGATTCCATGACGATGGGTAGGAGGAAGCTGCAGCTTTGCTGTCAGGCTTCCTTGGTGCTGAGAGCCGGATGCTTCAAGAGTTATAGATACATGGATGGTAACCAATTAACCACATAATGGATTAACCCCTTTAGTAGCCACTGTTGTATATGTGTGTGCTGGTGGGACAGATGAGGACATCTACAGAAGGAGAAATAACATGGGGTGGGGGGTAAAGTGTTGCCTTCTTTTCCTTCTCTTCTCCCCTCTCATTCATTCATCCCACAAACGTTTTCAAACACTTGCCATGTGCCATGTATTGTGCCAGCAGCCTGACTACCTTTGCATGTGTTTCATCATTTCTTCCCCTGACAAAAAGATAAAACAGGCGCAAACTCTATGACATGCACTCCCGTGGTGGCTGACAGAAGCTGAGTGCCCCTTGACAGGACCCCGCTGATCCAGCCAGGCACCAGCTCGTCCAGCAAGCTCCTATAGGATGTCACAGAGAAAGCGGATCCCCTGCCACTCTGTCCTCTCTCTGCCAGCACCCATTAACAGCCCCCTCCCAGAAAAATGCCTTTCTTCTCCCTGCAGGCATTCTGAGGGCTCCCAGCCCCAGGCAGCTCTGCCTTCCTCCCACCTCTCACCTCTCCCAGAAACCCATGAGTAGGCTCAACCTACGTGTTCATTTTTAACTCCTCTCCTTTACAATCGTACATCTTTGGGCAGGGGTGCCTCTTCCATTCTCCTTGTGCTTTGGGCTGCTGGTTGGAAACTCCTCGTCCCCCTTCCGTCCATTAAATCCACAGAGCTGTACAAAGAGCTTGGAGGGAGCCGTGAGGCTCAAGTGGGTGGGCTCCGGTCGGCTGTAGGTGCCCAGACTTGCAGGACCCCTTCCACCGGGAAACAGCCACCCTGGCAGTATCAGTCTCTGTGGGCCACCTGCTTCAAAACCTGTGTGCATGTCATTAACTTCAAAGCCTGTGACTGCTCCAGCCTAGATGAATTGTAGATGCCTCCTGCATCTTGGCTGCTACTTGCCTCTCACCCCTCCCCCAGTGTCTCACGTCCAATTAACACCCTCCTCCCCAGCCTCCTTCCAAAGTCATTAGTGAAGCAGCAGAATGGCCTTGGCCCCAGAAGTGATTTCCTGGCATCTCTGCTCATTAATTCTCTCCATGTCTTTGCTAAACCATTAATAACACTCCCTACATCTGACCGTTCATCTGGGTCTCTGTGGCTTCATCTCAGCTTCTCATCTCCAGGGTTCCCAAGAGCAGGCTTTCTGTCCTGTGGCCCCAATATGTGCCGCCCCTTCTCTTTCTTCCACCGCTGCTGAGATGGCCTCCCCAAGGGCCACCCAATTGGCCTTGGGGTTCCCAACAGAAGATGCTCAGGGAATAAGCCACTCAGTGCTCAGGCAGCCCCGTCTCCCAATCCAGGGAACCGAGGGAAGCTGGGCTCCTCTTGGCAGGTCCTTTCAGAACTTAGAACTGCTCACACACATGTGCCGGTGGGGCCCAGAAGCCTTGGGCTTCCTAACACACTCTCTTAATGATTCCCAGCCCTTGGGGTGGTTCCAGCTGGGAGGGTCCAGACCTTCGCGCCTCTGAGGTAAGGGGGGAAGCAGAGGCGTGATGACATTTCTTTCTAGCTGACAGCTTTGGCCTAGCTGGGTCAGCCCCCAAGGTAGGAGGCCCATGCCAGCTTGTTCTGTCCTATTTCAGCCCGAGGAGTTGCAGAAAGGACGCCCAGCTTCATGTACCCCCAGGGCACTTCGAGCAGTCAGATGGTGCTCCGCGGCATGGACCTCCTGCTGGAGTGCATCGCCTCCGGGGTGTGCGTACCGTCCCACCCTCCTTCTGGCCGGCCCTTGGGAGCCTGGGGAGGGAGTTTGTGCATGCTCTGTTTTGCCACAGTTGGGGCTACAAAAAGAGAAGCAGAAAGCTTTAGTGAGGACTTTGCAAATCATAGTTACCTCCATCCCATCCCGGCTGTCTCTCTTTTGGATAAAGAGGAAAGAAGATGGGTGGGCAACCTGTATGTGTGTTAGAATCTTGCGTGACCTTAGATCAGTCACTCAGATGCTGTGTGCTGAGCAGCCCCTCTGTATAGGAGAGATCAGCTCTCTGAGGACCTGTATCCTCTGGGCCCAAGTTCACTTCAAGGACACCTGGGTGTTCTGGGCTCCACAGAACAGTAGCAGGGCCGCCGTCTGTAGTAAATCCTTGTTTCCTGCTCGGTCCCTCTCCTAGCCCAACCCCAGACATTGCGTGGTACAAGAAAGGTGGGGACCTCCCGTCTGACAAGGCCAAGTTTGAGAACTTTAACAAGGCTCTGCGTATCACCAACGTCTCCGAGGAAGACTCTGGAGAATATTTCTGCCTGGCATCCAACAAGATGGGCAGCATCCGGCACACGATCTCGGTGAGAGTAAAGGGTACGTTGTGTGTATTTCTCATTATGGTGATTTTGCCAGCCCTAAATGCGTGACCACCCTTTCCTCTGAGGATGGTTGGGGGCAGGGTGAGTGGAGGATGCTTTCGACACACTGGTTAGTGGCAATAGTGATCTCTCCGGGATGGTGTCACCCCTTGGGTGTGTATTTGTGTGTGTGTGTGTGTGTGTGTGTGTTGGATGTTAAGGGAAGATCTACCCTGACTGTTGCCAAACTCTCCTAGGCTCCCTCAGCAGGTGAATTTCACGAGCTGTTTGAGTCGCACCTGTAGCCTTCTCTTTACTCATCCTGTATTCCCGTTCTCCATGTGTCGTCTTCTCCCTGTGCTATGTGCTGTGCTTGGTTCTTTTTAAAAATGGGGAGTCATCATGGCCCAAATTATCATTTTTTTAAATTACTTCTCTGGGCTGGCCAGGTAGCTCAGTTGACAAGAGCATCAGCCCAATATGCCAAGGTTGTAGGTTCAATCCACAGCGAGGGCACATACAGGAACCAAGCATTAGTGGGTGGAACAACAAATCAAGGTTTCTCTCTCCCTCCCTTTTTCCCTCCCTTCCTCCTCCCCGCCTGCCCTTCCTGAATCTCTGTAAAATCAATAATAAAAAATTAAATTAAATTTAAAAATAAATAATCACTTTCCTTCCAAGTATAGCTGGCCCACCTGAGTAAGCCACAGAACGCATGCCTGCATGGACTCCAGCCATAGGTGGTGGGGTGCACCAGCCGCTTCTCAGTCGGGCTGAGTGGGTGATTGGGGTAATGAAGTCTGACCCCATAGTGTTAAGAACTTTATTAGTATACACTCTGTTGAACTTGTGACTTTGGTTTCAGCACTACACTCAAACCAGAGGTTCTCAATCTTTTCAGGGGTATCAAGAGCTTTGATCCAAAGAATCCTCTTCTCAGAAAAATTCACATATCCACGTATTTGTGAAATTTTCTAAACATTTGAAAGGGGTGGCCAGCTATGAGCTTCTGCTCTAACCAAAACTCAGTGCCTAAGAGAATGTTTCAGGCTTTTCCTAAAAGGCCTGATCTTGCAACAGCAACAGCAGAAATCCAGAGGGGTCAACCCAGCACCCGCCTTACCACCGTCCCTGGCTGGGGGCCCTTGGGTGCACATCGTGACCTCTTAACGCACTTGCCGCCAGAGTCTCCTCTGAGAGTTCTGTTTCAGTAGTTCTGAGACGGCCCTGGCATCCATGTTTGTTCAGAGCTATTCAGAGACCTCTCATGAGCGGCCCCAGCTTAGAACTCATTCTGTGAACTTGAAATAGGCAGATGAGCATCTCTGGTGTCAAGCTGGCCGAAGGCAGGCGGGACTGAGTCATCCCGTGAGAACACACCCTGGGCAGGCGGTGAGGGATGGGGGCTACACCCAGAGGCTCCCGCCGCCCTAAAGCCCACCCGGTCTCTTCGGCCTGCCCTGTGCCGTCTAACCCCCACCTGTGCCGCCCTTATTTTCCAGCTGCTCCCTACTGGCTGGACGAGCCCAGGAACCTTATCCTGGCTCCGGGAGAGGATGGGAGGCTGGTGTGTCGAGCCAACGGGAACCCCAAGCCCACTGTCCAGTGGATGGTGAATGGGGAACCTTTGCAATGTGAGTAACAAGCCGTCATCTCCCCTGATTCTGCTCTCTCTGCCATCAGTGGCTCCCAGTCCCCATCCCTGGGGGCATCCCTGGCTGTTCCAGAAGTGAGGGAGCAGCCATCTCTGTGGACGCCTCGAGAGGCAAGAAACCTTCCTCATGTCTGTGTGAGAGAAGAGGAGGCTCTGGTTATTTTCTTCTGCTCCCCTGGGGTTTTTCATAAATCTCCGCTTTGTGCCCTTGATAGCTACAGAGTGCAACAGGTCTGGGGTCTGTGGCTGCATCTCCTGCCAGTTTGGGCTCTGAGTGGTGCCTGGAGCTTGGAAGATAGAGCAGAGCTCAGTAACCCATTGTCATTGGTTGCCCAGCTCCCGCTCTCTGCTGAGGGCAAAATGAGAGACAGGGCTGCGCAACCACGCGTGCGATCTGGTTGGGTACAAGAGAGAACTTCCTCCTGCGAACAGAGATGCACCGGCGCAGTCATTGAGCAGACACAGGCTTTGGGGAGATGTGGTCCTGCCTGCATGGCCGCAGCGAGCGGGTCCAGGGCCTCTTCCAGCCAGAGGCCTTGGTCAAGTTTTCACATCATATTCTCTCCAGTTGCATTTACTTTTTCAAATGTCCTGTCATTACTTTCTCTAAGGGGTCAGAGGAAATGCAAAGGTGATATCCGCCAGATGGGACAAAAAATAGATGGAGGGAACTCAGAGCCTAACTCAAGGGCATCAGGTGGGGAAGCAGGGGACACAGGTTCAGGAGAGGGTGAGAGAGCACCTTTTTAGACATTTGTTGTGTTCCAGCCACTGCGCTAGGCGCTGCATCCCTGTTCTCTCTTCCACCTCCAACATTACAGGTGAGCAAAGGAGGCTCTGATGGTGCCGTGAATTGCCTGAGGTCACGCGGCTAGAAAGCGGTGGGGCGGCCGGCTGCTGGGGAACGTGGCATGCAGCTCCGTCTAGTACTGAGCACCTTTATCCCTGGTGACTGTCTTTCCCCTGGATACAGCAGAGATAGGGACATGGCCTGTCCTCTGCCATTGGTTTTCCCTGTCCTGACAGCCTTTGGGGACAAGGCAAACAAAGGCTCTAAACTTCACCTCACCCAGAACTTTGCCGCTGAGCCTTGGGCCAGAAAGGTCACCCATCGCTTTCGGGGAGTGATTAGGAGGAATGTTGGGTCCATGAGAATTGCTGGGCCAGGAGAAGTAAAAGCTGCTGGCGTTGCCTGCCTCGTGCCTTTCTGCTGAGTGGGGAAGGGCGGTAAGGATGCTGACCTCGTCTCCTTCTGCCGTCTGCTGATTCCCCAGTTCCGGGCTCAGACTCGCTATCTGCGAAGTGGCGCCCACGGGGCCAGGCCCTGGGCCCTGCTCAGCCAGCTGTCGCTCTGTGTCTGTGATCCTGGATGAGTTCACGGGCCATGTAAGACAGGTCATCTGGCCCAGTCCAGAAATCTTACAGAGGAAAGTCACCTTTCAGTGATGAAAGATGAGGAAAGTGGCAGTTTCTTATGTTTCTAGACAACTTGCATTTGTACAGCTCGTTATTTTTCTCTTCCCTTAACCCTCCTTAGACAAGGGGACGATGGGAGTAATGCTTCCCCATTTGACAGATGGAGATGAGGCCCAGAAAGACATGTTGTTTGCCCGAGGTCGCAGCCTGGTGCCCAGGCAGGCCTGAGGGAGGAATGTTCTCTCTGAGCATGGGACACCTTTCCTGGGACCATCGGGTAGCTTCGGCGAACACAGGGACTCGTGCAGTGTTTAGCAGGCACCAGCCTTCGGGCTGAACTTGGCGAACGTCTTCAGAATGCTCTGCTCTGAGGAGGGGAAAGCGGCAGGGCCCATCCACCTCCATGCTGCTTTGTCCTTTTCAAAACAGACTCAAGTACATGTACACTGGGTTAAAATAACAGTAATAATCAGTACGGGCCAAGCCCTCTGCCAGCGACTTTATACATGCACAAAAGCTCAGGCCATCCTCCCAAAGGCTCCGCAAGGCGAGGTACCCCCGTCCTGCCACAAGGAAACTGATGCTGGCAGGAATGTGGTTAGAATTCACACCTCTCTCTGTTGCCACAGCTTATGTGCTCCAGCCACACCTGCCTAACTGCTCCATAGGTTGAGCAGAAATTCATATCCCCATGCGCCAGACTGAGACATACACGCCAGTAGGTTTGATGGTGGGCCCAGCCTCAGACAGCCACACAGTGGTGGGGCCAGAGGCTGGGTTTTCTGAGAGCCATGCAGCGCTGCTGCTTCCATGGCACCCAGTCTTGCTGGGGAGCCCTGGGCAGAGCCCCAGGTTCCCTTTACCTGCAATCCCTCGTCTCTCACAAGGCGCATCCTTCCTCCCTGTAGCGGCACCGCCCAACCCAAACCGTGAGGTAGCCGGGGACACCATCATCTTCCGGGACACCCAGATCAGCAGCAGGGCCGTGTACCAGTGCAACACCTCCAATGAGCACGGCTACCTGCTGGCCAACGCCTTTGTCAGCGTGCTGGGTGAGTGTCCCCTCCGCCCCCCTGCAGTGCTGCCCCTCTGGGGCTGTCGTGTCCTATGTCCTAGGCGCACTTCCTTCTCCAGACATCAGCCAGGCTGGCAACAGAAGCGTGGAGACTGAAGAAGAGATTTGTGGGAAACAGGGAGGACTTAAAACCCACAGGCCTGGGTCTGTGGACAGAGTGAATTCCCCGCTAAAAGTCAGCCTTGGTCCTTCCTTCCCCTGATGAGACAGAGTGGGCCTGTCTCATCTCCTTGTGTATCCACACTGAGTCTCCTGGCTTCTCAGTGGGTCACAGAGTGGGAGATGGTTCTGAGGATGTTTGCAATGTTCCTGGAGCAGGGAGAGGGCAGGGAGCCGGGCAGGTACAGAACTTGCTGGCTAGTTTGAGGAGACCCATTGCAGAAGCTGGATTGGATATAGAGTAGGCTGAGAATGGAAAAGCTTCCTCCTTCCTCACCCAACCCGTAGAGGGTTTTTAAAGGAGGCATGTGGATAGGGGAAGGTGTGTTGGCACTTGGAAAGCTGCTGTACGGAGAAGGCACGTGGAGACAAGACCAAGGGGAAAGAAATGGAAGAGTTAGACCCCACATGAGATCGGTTGTCTGGAAATTGCAGATGTGCCACCTCGGATGATGTCACCACGGAACCAGCTCATTCGGGTGATCCTATACAACCGGACACGGCTGGACTGCCCCTTCTTTGGGTCCCCCATCCCCACACTCCGATGGTAAGTTCCAGGAGACCAGGCCTCCCCAACAGCGGTCATCTGTCTCACCTTTTTCAACCCCATCTGGCCCGTAATAGGTATTCAGCAATACCCGGGAACTTAAAGGGTCAGAGCTGGGAGAAAGTTGGCAGATCAGCTGGGTCAACCCCCTTACTATGCAGAGAAGGAAACCAAGGCCCAGGGAATGGCAGAAACTTGGCAGGGTTACTCAGTAGTTGGAGGCAGATCCTATAAGGATGAGGGCTCCAGGTTCCTAGCATGCAGCTCCTCCCACTGCCCAAATTGCCT
The DNA here is from genome assembly GCA_004026545.1 of Mormoops blainvillei. Lineage (NCBI taxonomy): Eukaryota > Metazoa > Chordata > Mammalia > Chiroptera > Mormoopidae > Mormoops > Mormoops blainvillei. Next base: position 149,308 of record PVJD01000176.1, read on the forward strand.
CTCAAGTGGCTGACCCCGCTCCCTTGGGCCAGTCCTTTCTCAGTGTGCTATGTGTTCTGCTGCTGTGTTGTGAGGTTTAAGAATGGGCAAGGAAGCAACCTGGATGGTGGCAACTACCACGTCTATGAGAATGGCAGTCTGGAAATCAAGATGATCCGCAAAGAGGACCAAGGCATCTACACCTGTGTCGCCACCAACATCCTGGGCAAAGCTGAAAACCAGGTCCGCCTGGAGGTCAAAGGTAAAGGAGAGGGTTAGTAGGTGGAGGGCAGGGCGGAGCTTGGAAAGGAAGCTATCTTCTCCAAGTTATACACGTGTTTTTGCCCTTTGAAAATTCACACACCTAATGTTGAATCCCTAGTGGGATTTTGCCTCTGGGCCTGTGTGACCTCCCATGGCTTCCAGATGGCGTTAGGAAGGGAAACCTGCTACCCCAACGGGCTCCCACTGCCACCCTAGAAGTTGCATCATATCTTCCCGAGCCAGATAGAAAGGATGTGGGGGTTGTTTACACTTTGAGATCATCCACGCTAGGCCTCCCCTCAATTCATACAAGGGGACGTTATTTCCACCACCTCCCCTGATTGGTCTAACTTTGAGTGTCATGCATGTCATGCTGTGTCCATTATTGGAATGGTGGGCAGAGAACATGTCAGTGACGAACACCGATGTTTCCCCACAGACCCCACCAGGATCTACCGGATGCCTGAGGACCAGATTGTCAAAAGGGGCACCACAGTGCAGCTGGAGTGCCGGGTCAAGCACGACCCCTCCCTGAAACTCACGGTCTCCTGGCTGAAAGACGACGAGCCGCTGTACATCGGAAACAGGTCTCCACCCCGCCTTTTCTCTTCCTGGTGCTAGTTTGGATTCCTTTTCTTTTCCCTTGCTCAACACATTGAAGAACTGAGGGACAGGGAATCTGCATCTTGCGTGTCACCGAGGAACTGCTGAGGAGGACAGGATGGTCTCAGTGACGCCCTCCAGCTCAGGAGAGACCCCACCCGGCACCCTTCTCCCTCTATGCCATCAGCTGTCTGCTTCTCTTCCTTCTCCTCTCTTTCCAGCCCCTTTCTCTCTCCACTTCTCTCCCTTCTCTTTTCCTCCTCCCTTTATTTTGAGCTGCTCCCTTCCTCCTCTTCCCCGTCAGAGCCAAGAGCCCCGCCTCACTTTCAGCCCTCTTGCAGTGCCCCTGCTCTCCAGCAGAGGGCAGAGTTGGCCTGAGACAACAATGACCACTCAGGGTGGTTCTCAGCCTGTGTTGGACGCAGGTCGCTTTACTAGATCCAAGCCTGCCCCCTTCCTCATCTCAGATTTGAATTCAGTTGGTGTAGGGGGAGGGCCCAGGCTCTGGTAGTGTTTACACACCCCCACAGGTGTTTCTAACATGCAGCCAGGGTCTGAACCTCCCTACACAGGGCTCACTGCTATACCCTCTTTCACCTCAGAGGTCCTGAAACTGGCCGTAGATGCAAGCTGTTTCCAGCAACCATCTGGTTTTCTTCAGGGGTATACCCTCAGAGCAGGTGCTCTTTGGTGCCCTCCGTCGATGGGAGAGAGTTTAGAGGAGCCCGGGCACCTGGCCTGAGCCCAGGTGCACAGACCAGTCAGGACTGAAGATAGAGCAGAAATATGGGAAGGGGAGGGGTTTCCGTCTGCCCTTTGGGGGGTGGGTCTGACTGTGCTCTGATTTGGGAGGGGGCACAGCACAAGGAAGGCACAGAGAGAAGTGTGTGATTGGAGGACAGTGAACACAGCTCAGGGCCACATTAGCCTCACCCGTGTTTCTTTTCCCCTTCATTAAAAGCCCTGCCAGTGCTGGTGAAGACCCTGTCTCTCCCCAAGCACCAAGGTGGCGGAGCCGCGGCTCCCCAGCAGGGAGAAAGCAGCAGGCAGTGCCTGGTGCTCCGCCTGCCCGGCCCCGCCATCGCTCTCCCATTGTCCCCCATTTGCCCTTCTCCCAGCCTCTCCGGTACCTTTGCAGGATGAAGAAGGAAGACGACTCCTTGACCATCTTTGGTGTGGCTGAGCGGGACCAGGGCAGTTACACGTGTGTCGCCAGCACTGAGCTGGACCAGGACCTGGCCAAGGCCTACCTCACCGTGCTAGGTAACTGCCGCTGTCCAGAGTACGGACCTCCCTTCCCTTCCTGCTGCCAGAGAAGCTGTGGGCCTGGGACGGCTCTGGGCCAGCCAGGGAGAGTGATCTCCTGCCCTTTGGTCTAAGGGTTATTTAGGAAGCTGCTCCCTTCAAAACAAGCTGTGCTTTATGACTTGCCTCCTAAGTGGAATTATTAACTCCCCATGCGCTCGCCTGAATGAGAGGGAAGGTGGACGGGGGTTCTTGTTGTGGTCATTTTTACCACCTTTACGGCTATTCTAACCCACTCAGTTCATCAAAACGACCCATCATTGACGCAAGACTGAATTTTGTGTTTGTCCTTCCAACACCTTGGCTGGCCTTACTCCCCTCCTCCTGCCCCTTGACGGGATTTCACAGGATGCTATGCCCTTAGCAGGACGGTCCCCTCTCCCGCAGGCCAAACTGTAAATACTAAGCCATCCCACGCCTGGGGAAGGGAGCCGCCTCCACCCAGGGAAGCAACCCCCACCCCAACCCGCCTGTTGTCCTTCATCACTTTTGTCTGCTCTCTGGGCGCCCCGCTGCCGCCGCGGTGGAGGTGCACGGCTGCAGGACATGGAGGGCCCAGGCATGATGGTCACACTGGGACAGGGAGGAGCTGGAGGGAGCACAGGAAGGCCTCTCAAAGGGGCGGGGGCTCTCTGGAAGGGAGGGGGAGGCTGTGCCAGAAATATGTCACAGGGGCAGCTCTTCCAGCCTCTCCTGCCTGTTCCCACCCTTCTGGAACACCTGGATAAGCTCTAACCCTGGATAACCTGCTAACCTGGATAACCCATCTTACCTTTGCAGCTGATCAGACCACTCCAACTAACCGTTTGGCTGCCCTGCCCAAAGGTAATTCATACTAATCAGGACCCTCGCCAAGCCCTCCCAAGGCCCGGGGAGGGTGGGGTCTTGGAGGAGAGCGCTGCCAGCCAAGATGTGCTGTGTGTGGGCAGTGGGCCCCACTGCCCACTTTCTGCCAAGTCAACTCCTTCAAGTGCCCCTAGCCACCTCCCTGAGTGTCACATCCCTGCTCCGGGCTTCTTGCTCCATTTGCAGGTTGAGCTTAGAGGTCCTTTGGCCACCATTCACCTGCATCCTTCGCCTCTGGCCACTCATCATACTCATGGGGTGGCCCATTCTCTTCCTTGGCATCAGAATGTGTGTGGTCCAGTCAGGAAAGCCCACTTGCTTCTAGTTGTCTGTAGGCCCACATTTCCTGCAGCCTCTCCATGTCCAGGACTACACACCCATGTACAGTCTGTGCCCACACACGTGAGCTCATGTGACTCACCTTCCAGATTCTCCTAGGAATCAGCCAAAATGTGGAAGTAGCTGGTTCAAGAAGCTATACAGGGGAAAGTGTGCCTTCCCCGACCAGCCCGTGGCTGGGTTGCCTTTAATCCCAGGCTGGGTCGGTGCTGACCCCACTAAGGCAATCCAGCAAGACTGGAGCCCCCAGACGGTGCTACCTCGCCCCTGTTAGGAAGCCTGCTGGGGCTTCTCCGCCCTCTGTCCATCACTGAAACTCCTTGACCAAGTCCCCATCTCCTCCCTGGCCTGGTTCTCTTTCTCCCTCCCATTCCCTGGACCGCTCTGCCCCGCTCAGCCCTCCAAACACCCTTCTGGGCTCCTGCCCCCAGGGCCTTGACATACAGAGTAGAAAATAATTATCATGAGAAAGTGAGACAAAAGTTCATACTTCCTCACTGGCTTTCCTAAATGTTGTCAAAAGCATTTGCGTCTAGTGAAAAACATTTCCAAATGCTCACACTCTAAGACTACCTGCAGAATTGGGATGGGCTGGTCTGAATTCTCTCTCTGTGTCCAGCATCCTTTGATACTCTTTTGGGGGTGGTAGAATCAGGGTCTCCTCTTTGTTCTTCCTTGAATACCTGATGGAAGGGGTGGTCCCTGTGCTAACCCTCCAGGGCAGGCTGGTGATGATGGTACCTGCTGTGGTGACCTCAGCCCACCAGGGACCTGTCCATGGGGCAGTGTCCAGGGCTGGGGCCAGCACAAGGATGGGTTGGCTCTAACTCCAGAGTCCCGTGTGCTGTCTTCTCTCTCTGCTGCCAGGACGGCCAGACCGACCCCGGGACCTGGAGCTCACCGACCTGGCCGAGAGGAGTGTGAGGCTGACCTGGATCCCAGGGGACGACAACAACAGCCCCATCACAGGTCAGCCAGGCCCTGCACTCCAGCCCAGAGAAGGGGGTGGTAGCGGCCTGGAGATCGGGGGCCTTGCGCTGGTTCCTGGTCCCACGTCCACCTCACTTGACCTGTGCCCTGGGCTGTTTGCAGAACACATGGAAGCCATGGTTTCCCTTTCAGTGTCTTGATAGGAATTCTCCCTGTGCCTTTGTCTACCCGAGGGAGGTTATGAAAACTAATGAAAACCATTAGGGAATGCTCTCGGGGAAGAAGTCTGCCAACTCAGCCCCTAAACAGCTCTGTCTCCCTTGCCCACTCAGACTATGTCGTCCAGTTTGAAGAGGACCAGTTCCAGCCAGGAGTCTGGCATGACCATTCCAAGTTCCCAGGCAGCGTCAACTCAGCCGTCCTCCAGCTGTCCCCATACGTCAACTACCAGTTCCGGGTCATTGCCATCAACGAGGTTGGCAGCAGCCACCCCAGCCTCCCATCCGAGCGCTACAGAACCAGCGGCGCACGTGAGTACTTGAGGGCTAACAGAGAAGGCGCAGGAAGTGCGCCTCCCTTGACACCCTGAGTTCCAACTGAGTTCCCCCAGCCTCCAGCCCCCAACCACATGAATTTGGGCAAGTTACTTACCCTCTCCAAGGCTTGGCTTCCTCATCTGTAAAACACAGCATAGTACCACCTGCCACATAGAGCTATTGTGAGGGTCACATTTGAAATACAATTCAAGTACTTACTATGATATGATGCCTGGCATAGAGTTATCACTCAATAAATGTTAACTGTCATTTTTATTATGACTAATGACAGTCATTAATAATTCTTGGTGATGTACTTTAAAGGGAAGAGCTATGGCAAAGTTTGCAGTAGAACTGTGTAATCTGATATTCTGCTGGATTTCTTTTTCTGGGTGATATTCAGATTTCTGAAATCACACCAGCTCATTGACATCCCCCCAAACGTTAAATGCTGGAGACAAACCAACCTTGGAATAAATATATTTAGTGGATAATTCATGAAGGGGACAATCCACACTGAGTTGGCTATATGACCATCTAAAATGTGATAAGCCTCGTGATAAATTCTTTCTGGTATGGAATTAAAATTGAAAAGAAATTAGCCCTGCTTATGGGGGGGTTTAAATCTTAGCTAGGAAGGCACATCACACAGATGAAACGTGGCAGCACAAGTTCAATTGCCCATGGGACAGAGGGCAGAGAGATGCTGAGGAAAGCACAGGAGAGACCGGTCGGGGGGAGGGACGGCGGGCGCTCGTTGTGCCCTGGTAAGGGACAAACTTTGGGCTTGAACTTTGTGTCAATTTGGGTTCCAGCCCCTGAGTCCAATCCCAGCGACGTGAAAGGAGAGGGGACCAGAAAGAACAACATGGAGATCACGTGGACGGTTAGTGTCCCTCCCAGCGCAACCCTTGAAGGGTGGCAGTGTGACCCTGCGATCCCTCACCCTTTATACCCCTGACATCTCAAGACCACAGGGTCACTCAGACCACCTGGCTGGTTTGATGGCTACTCTTCTCTGCGTTGGGCATCCAGAAACCAAGCAGGAGTGTGTCTAGAGCAAGATTTTAGACAGGAGAGAGGAGCAGAGGTGACTGGCAGTCTGGCACAATCGTAGAAAGAACCAGCAAAATAAAAAGGACTCCTTCAGAAGAAGGAGGGATTGGGGTTAGAGCCTGGGACAGATGTGGCATGAACACCAGCCCTTGCTCTGGTGTGTCCTGGGTCCTCTCACTGAAGATCTTGGGAATGAGGAGGGACCAGCGGCCGTGACGTTTTCAGTGTGGACCTTCTCTTAGTCGAGGAGGAGACTGGGTAACTCCAGGCCAGGAATGAAATATCCCATTTTCATTTTGACTCACTGACTACATTTCGCAAATCAAAATTGGATACGTCACCTCAGAATGACTGTTCCCCGCACCACTTCCGAGTCTGAGAGGTGTAAGTTTGGTTGCTGAAATATTAACACCGCTGTGCGATTGCCCTGAGTCACAGAAAAGGACCACTCGGTGCTGCGAGTGCAGGGGGCCTGCTGTCACAGCAGCCTCAGCAAAGGGACTGAGCCCAGATCCCAGACACTGGGCACATCTTCCGGACCGCGCATGGGTCCGTCCTGCGGGCTCCAGGGGACTGCTTCCTGGAACAGCCCGCAGGGAACAAAGATCAGAGTTCTGCCCACTCTCAGGGAGCTCTGGCCCATTGGAAGGACAGAGCAGGCACACCTGGATTTGGTGGAGCTGAAGTCGGCTCTGTAATTTCAAGTTCATTGGCAGGAGGCATGCAGTAGCTAAACCAGAAATCATGCCTTTTCGACTTTGGAGAATATTATATCATCATCCATATTTTTTCTTGTCGCTCCATCCTAGGAGAGAGCCCCTTCAAAAATAAAGCTTTTGCTTCTTACGCACTTGCCAATGTGGGAGTCACGGTGACTAGGTCTTGGTGACGCTTTTGTCACAGAAAATCTACATGCTGCAGGGTTCATAGGACTCTGGGCTCTTGGAGGACTCAGCGGGGGTTGGGGGACTGGTCATTGTTAGGCAGATGCGAATGGGTGCCTGGCGTAGGAAGAGAGTACGAGCTGTGGTTGAGTCTGGGCTCCCCACCTGCCCCCTCCACTCCTCCCCTCTGTCTCTCACTGCTCAGCCCATGAACGCCACCTCCGCCTTTGGCCCCAACCTGCGCTACATCGTCAAGTGGCGGCGGAGAGAGACTCGAGAGACCTGGAACAATGTCACAGTGTGGGGCTCCCGCTACGTGGTAGGGCCGACCCCTGTCTACGTGCCCTATGAGATCCGAGTGCAGGCTGAAAATGACTTCGGGAAGGGCCCTGAGCCAGAGACTGTCATCGGTTACTCTGGAGAAGATTGTGAGTACCTTCCCCCACCCTCCACCCAGGACGCCCCCTCCCCGGGCTGCGTAAGAGCCTCCTTCACATACTAGGAACCTTGAGGTGGTTTGTGGGACTTCCAAGGACATCCTGGAGGGCAGCCTGTTCTCAGGAAAGAGAAACCCCCACAGTGACCTGTCTAGTGACAGACGGGCCCCTGATAATGTCAGGAGTGGAAATATTATCATCTGAACACTAGTTAAAATTACTGAACGTCATCACCTAGTCTAATACTGTCATTTTATGGATGTGAAAACTGAGACTATACAAGGAAAGCCCTTGCCAGTATGACACAGTAGCAAACGTCAGGCATGAAAAAGAAGGCAGGCCCTCTGATCTACCTTATTGCCAACCCGTGCTAGCGCCAAGAATGACCTCAGGACTGTGCATCCCAGAGAGCCATAATTAGACTCCTCCGCAGGAAGCAGGGCCATGGGCCAGACTCCTCCCCAGGCTCCCCAGGGAAAGCCTTCGGGGGTGGAGAAGGTCCGCAGAGCCCCAGACTGGAAGCACCCAGCCCAGCCTCCTGCCAGCATTCCCACTGATGCGCTTGGCCCTCAGTCGAGCAGAAGGAGAGTTCTTCGGAGGTTTGCACTGGATAAATCAGTAAGCTTCTGGGCACATACGTGGAAGTATGTGCCTGGTTTCCTAGACGATAGTGTAGCCTCTGTCCCCAGCACGTCAATTGAGTAGGCCGCCTGGTAAGGCAGGAGAGTCAGTGAAGCCCATCCCCAGGTTAGGGCGATTTGTGCCCCAGTGGGTCTGAGTCTGACCTAAGAAGAAATCATGGAGTGACCAAAAGAAAAGTGGGGGGCGGGGGGATGGGAAGAGTACCGGGGAGAAGCAGAGTCACAGGAGCAATGCTGGGGTCTGGAGTCGGGCCAGCAGTGTTTGCCGCAGTGAGGTGGGAAGAGCGGGGAGTTGGGCCCTGTGCCTGCTTTCCTAGAGGTGATTATGGATTGAACCCACTTGGGAGTTAAGCAGAGGGGGTCCGCAGGCCCTCTGTCCATCCCATTTCTCGTCTCCATGGTGGCAGACAGTTCTGGACAGGAGAGTACTGGAGGGTAAGTGTGGAATGGGCAGCATCTGGTCATGAACTTCGTGGACCGCCCCACAATTTCCTTTGCATCTGCCTACCCCTGTGGCCCCTGCTCTGATGGAGTAGAGGGCATGGGGCAGAACTGCATCTGCAACAGAATGGAGAAACGGGGGCGGGAGCCAGTTATGGGGCTGGGAGTGGTCCTCTCTCTCCAGGTAGTCATGGGTAGGGCACCTGCAGTCTGGTGGTAATGTTTCCAGGCAGGAAAAAATGCCACTCAAAGGGGGCTATTTCTAATGCGAGGGCAGCGTTCGAGGGAAAACAGCGCGGTGTGGTGAACCAGCTGGAGGGCTGGCCACAGCAGGATGCCACTGTATGACTAATCCTTGAAGAGGCGGGGGACGGGTAGGCCACCACGGCCACTGCGGGCCACCCGCAGGAGCCATGGCCTTGGGCAGAAGACTGCCACAGCTGTCAACCCTCAGCCCTGCCAACAGGCAGCCAGGAGAATAGCTACCTTTCCTCTGTCCCAGACTCTCCTGGTTGTGCTTCCTATCGGGCAGATCCATCTGGAAACCTGGGAACAAGGGAGCCCAGTTGACACTGTCCAGAGAGGGCAGCCCCTGGGACATGGAGCAGGGCGGGGAAGGCTGGAGAATGGCGTGGGGGGGCAAACAGACCGCCCAGCATGTGAGGGTAGCAAATAATTGCCCTCCTACCTGGATTGCTGTCATTTTGTTCTGAGCCTTTCCCCCTCCCTCCAAGTACAGTCTGATGGAGGGGACATGGCCCCTGCCCTCATGGTGTACCCAGGGTCCAGAATGGGGTGCAGATGTGGACAGCCAAGAACAAGACGTGGGGAACCTGAGGTCCTGGGGCCAGCCCTGCCAGCATAACCTGCTCTCTGTCCCACCACGTTGCAGATCCCAGGGCTGCACCCACTGACGTTAAAATCCGAGTCCTGAACAGCACAGCCATCAGCCTTCAGTGGAACCGCGTCTACTCCGACACGGTCCAGGGCCAACTCAGAGAGTACCGAGTGAGGAAGCCAGCCCCCGGCCCCGCCTAACCACCCAGCTCGATAACAGGGCAAGGGGGTCGCAGACGCAGGCCGCGAGATATTTGAAAGGAGTCCAGAGTTGATTCAGGAAGATGATGTCTAGAGTTAGACATCATCCAGACGTGCCCTACGACAGATACGCTGAGAGATTTTGCTCAGCAGAAAGTCACGCAAAGGGTGGTGGTTTGGGCGGACACTGCATAACACGCCATGCTGGTGAGGCATGAGTGAGTGCACGTGTGTCCTCAGAAACTGTTGATGCGTCACTGAGCTATACCCGGCCTGCTCCTCAGTGCCCCCACCGGGCTGCTTGCCTCACCCGGTCTGATTGCGTGAAGCCCCCAACTAACAGGTGTATAACCACTAAGAGGCTGCAAAGGCCTTCCCCGATGTCGCAGCCACCTCCCGGCTATCTAGCACGTGCGCTATCCAGGCTCTCGGCTTTTGGTCCCCCTGCCTGCGAGCGGTTTCTGCTCAATCTCGTCATCTTTGAAAGAGTGAGCTGAGGTGGGGAAAACGGAGAGAAAACCCAGGGTGTGCAAGGCTCTTCTTATGGGCAGCTCTACTGAAAAACTGCCTGGGAAACAAGGGCAGCTGTAGCCATGGGCTAACGCAGGTTCTGTGACCTCAGAGGTCATTGAGCACTGGCAGCTGGGTACTTAGGGGCAGAATGGAGGCGGTCATTGTCTTCTTGGGAAATGGTCTTGGTAAGTGGGGGAAGGCAGGCAAGATGTCATATACACTTGAACGAGCTCTTCCCTAACCATTGGCTTGCACCCATAACCTATTTGCCTGGAGATGTTTCTAGCTAAAGGTCCCATTGGGTCCCCCTCTTAAGTCTGCACTTCCTCCTTATCTTACCATTGGAGGCCTAGGTGACGCTGGTGTGGCAGCCTGACCTGGAGCTTCTAACCCACCACTAATCAGACCTGGTGTCACAAGCTCTCTCAGTCTTACCTGGGGCCCTGCCACCTTCCATAGGCCATCCTGTCCGAGCTCTTGCCACTGGGCAGCCTGGTATCTCACTGATTTTGACATGGGTCTGTCCCATTCTAAAGGTCTTCAAAGAGTGTTACAAGAAACATTTGACCTCAAAGGATTAAATCAACCCTTTCTCATATTCAGACTTCCGGGGGTAGCCCACCACTGTTCAACTCCTCTCTGCTGCCAGTCCTAAACCACACTAACCTGACACAAGGGGGTGCGGTCTTTGAGCACAGGACAGCGCTTTCCATGCTCGGACCCTTGGCTCCCATTCGTGGTTTTGGCACCAACTCCCTGAGCAGCCTGCCTCCCAGCTTGGAAATAAGGCTCATGATGGAGCAGCACAGCCGTAAGCCTGGCCACCTTCCTGTTCTCCAGAGAGGCGATTGGAACCAAAACCATATTTCTTGTTTGACGTCAGTTCATACTCACTAGTGGCTGATGAATGGGGACTGGCAGGCCACTCCCCCAGCCCTCTGTGGGACCGATGAGTTCACCTGGGATTTGGAGCCTGTGGCGAGCAAAGGGCAGACCGGTCTCTACCGCTACCACTAACAACTAACCCAGCTCTGCCTGGCCGCCCCTCACCGGCCTGCCTCTGTCCTGAAGGCCTACTACTGGAGGGAGAGCAGCTTACTGAAGAGCCTGTGGGTGTCTCAGAAGAGACAGCAAGCTGGCTTCCCTGGCGACCGCCTCCGGGGTGTGGTGTCCCGCCTCTTTCCCTACAGTAACTACAAGCTGGAGATGGTTGTGGTCAATGGGAGAGGCGATGGGCCTCGCAGTGAAACCAAGGAGTTCACCACCCCGGAAGGAGGTAGGTCTGACCTGCAGCTCTTCGGGGTGGGGCAGGACAAGGGTGCCGCATTCAGGTGGGCCTGGAGCAGCTCTGCCACAGCTTGGCACCGACGGCACAGGCTGACCTCGGCGTGACCTCAAGGAGCTAATGACCTGTGAGCTGAGCAGGTCCCACCATTTCCACAGAGCACTATGTCACCTAGGTGGCCTGCCCTGACGAGGTTGTACCTCAGGAGAAGACTTGGTGGTCTGATGACTCGATTCCAGACGGGCTACGCCCAGGGCCCTGGCGGGAGCCTGGGCTACCTGCCTGCCACCTCCTGAGGCTGAAGCACAGTTGCCCTGGCCACCCAGAGGCACCTGGTCTGTTTACCAGCACCCACGACCCGCAGAGCTCTCGCCACTGCAAGCCAGAAGCTTCCGCTGAGACTGTCGGCCCCTGGGTGCAACGGCCCTGTGGAGGGGCACTTGCCTTCTGCACGTCATGGTTACTCTGGTCCTGGGAGGCAGACACCTACAAAGCCCCCACCTCGTCTCCTGTCCTCACCAACCCTCTCTGAGTGTGGCACTTGCTTCACCCATTTCTGTTTCTCTTTCCTCTCTTCTAAACTGCTATTTTCCCATGTTCTTCTTTTCTAGCTCTTCTCACGACTCTCCAACTCTCTGTTGGTCTTCCCTCTTGTTTTCTTTATTCCTGTCTTTCCCTCCTCCTTATTTTGGTTTTCGCCATCAGCCCCTCCCCCTCGCTCCTGCTCCTCTCCTGCCCACATGCCCAGTCCAGGCTTTTTTCCTCACCGCCCACCCCCTCCCCTGTCCCCCAACCCAGCCTCCTCAGCTTGGAGGCTTGGACCTGCTGCCTGGACCCAACAGTGAGGATCCTTGTCTGAGGACCAGGAGCTGCAGCCTCTGTAGGATACGGCAACAGTTGTTTCCCTGCCTGAGACTTGCTCTGCCCCCCTGGGAGGTATCTTTGCAGAATCAGAGCCTAATGTGCAGAATCCATGGTAGTTACTAAAGGAAGCCTCAATTTTCTTCTTCCATTTAAACTGAGTCTGAGCTGCGCTTGTCCTGAACGAGAGAAACACCATCCCAGATGGGCAATGGGCTCTGGCATAGCCGCTGCCTAGCACAGGAGTTGCCCAAGATCGGTGCCTTCATACTTGTGCTTTGTTTTTGTTTTCCTCACCCCGCCCAACCCCTTCCTCTCACCCTCACCTCCCCAACTCTCTTCTCCTTCCCCAAGTACCCAGTGCCCCTAGGCGTTTCCGAGTCCGGCAGCCCAACCTGCAGACAATCAACCTGGAATGGGACCATCCGGAGCACCCCAATGGGATCCTCACTGGATATTCTCTCAGATATGTGGCCTGTACGTTTCGCTCTGCTTTCTCTTAGATAATCTGGGAATGAGAAACTCCATTCTCACCACTTTTCCTAAGGGACCAGGGAGACTGTGGTGCAGGGCATTGCCAGGGGAAAAAGCCACCATAGGATTAGGGAGGCAGGTGCAACCCAAGTCCTGCTTTCCTGACACAACCCCTCCTGCACGGAGCTTCTAGTTGCCCCCGGAGACAAAGGGAGCTTGTGGTCTAAGGAGGGGTCCAGCACCAGCTCTCAGGGATCTCAGTCTCCAACACCTGCAGCCAGGAGGGTTCCTGAGGGCACAGCCATCGAATGGGACAGATAGTACCCACACAGGAGCCTGCACAAGACTCAAGGGCACCCTGAAAAGGTGTCAGTTATGGCAAGGCAGCTGTATGTAAGGCACCTGTCATAACTTGGAGTGACCCGATCAGGAGCCTGGGTCAGGAAGACCTCACCTTGGAGTTAAGTGTCACCACGCAGGGACAGAAGTGTCGTTACATTTTTAAAACATTAAGCCTTCTAAAGTAGGTGATGTTGTACCTCGCTGGGAGCTCAAAGGCCTGGGTGTTGTGTCAACAACTTTAATACCCAACTGTGTGTTGTATGCTGTTCCAGGTCAATCTGTGAAGCTGGCCATCCCCCTTTGAGGTACATTGAATAGGCTTTTTACAAAGGAGGCATCAGCCATCTAAAGCTCTAGTGAGTTTGCCCTAGTTCTGTTTGAAAGGGAGAAAGAAAGTCGTAAGTTTTGTCCTGTTGAAAAGGCTTGGAGATTATAAACTGAGTCCTTCAGAATCAGCCACATAACTTTGCTGTGAGCCAGATCAGTGAAAAAGTATTAACCTTGGTAGGTCATCAAAGCAATGGAAAGGAGTTCTTGCCCTGCACTCTGCCCTTGAACCAAGCCTCCCATCCCCTAGTCTTCAAGCACACGGGGCAGGTTTCCTGTATCCCTTTCCAGCAGAATTGGGAAGGTTTGCTCCTCCCAGCTGCAGGTTATATAACACATCATGGTCAACGTTGTCAAAGTTCGACTTCATTTACCTATCTCTCCCCAGTTAATGGAACCAAAGTAGGAAAGCAGATAGTGGAGAACTTCTCTCCCAATCAGACCAAGTTCACGATGCAAAGAGCAGACCCCGTGTCACGCTACCGCTTCACCCTGAGTGCCAGGACGCAGGTGGGCTCTGGGGAAGCAGTCACGGAGGAGTCACCAGCACCCCCGAATGAAGGTAGGTGCATTGTGGCTGCTGCGGGGACAACAGGTCTGAGAGAGACACTCTGACCTGGCCTCTGGCTGCCCGGCCTCCTGGCACGGGGAGGAAATGGGGCTACAGGTCCTTCAGCCCTCGAAGCAGAGAACCCCTTTCATATGCTGACAGGTAGGTGTCGGCGACATATCTGCAGAACTCAGGTCTCCTTAGACTTTCCATCAGACCTGGGTCCCCACTTTGCCTTGACTTGCTCAGCTAGTTAGCAGCTGTTATCTTTCCTTCTAGTGGGGGAATGCAGAAGAAAGCATGAGTTCTGGGTAGAGATGAGATGAGGGTAAGTGTCTTGGAAGTAAATGTGTTAGCGAACCCCAAGGAATAGTTAAAGTGCTCACCTGTTGAGGGAGGCATGAATATTGACAGTGCCCAGGAGGGCATGGGGCCAAGGAGGGAGGGGAAATAGCCTTGATTGAAGCTACTTGCCTGGATCAGGAGTGGATGTAGTCCTTCCTGGCAGCCTGAACTGAGTTCTCAGGCTGCAGAGAGGATTGGGAGTTGGGAAAGAGCCATTGGCCAAACTAGCTTCTCAAAAGGCAAATGAATTCATCTTCTGGGTCCTGACATCTTCCAGGAGCCTAGCAGTTCTCTCCAGAGCTGCACCGGCATGAGAACTCCACTAGAGGGAGCTCCGGGGCCACCTGCACACGCTGACTGACATCCAGGAACCTATGCAGGGGTGGGTCATGACTGTAGAAGCTCTGATAATGGGCAGATCCCCTGTGAAAGCAGGACCCCACTGCCTTTCCAGAGGTACAGTGGTCTATTCAAAAGCCATTTCTTGAGCACCAACATGTGAAGTGCTAGACACTGTGCCAAAAGTGGCATTCATAGGTAATAAGCTCACACAGTCTAGCAGGGGAGACATCTGCAAGAGTCCCTAGTTGCAGTTTAACATGAGGAATGCTGTGTTTAGATGAGGAAGGTGCAGTGGTGGTATGGGGGCAAGGAGAGGTGAGTCTGCAAGGGGAGAGTTTAAAGAAGAGGGGAAGTGAGTAGAGATCCTTGAAGCAGACAGCAGGGTATCATGTCTAGTGCTTTCTCCAGAAGGCTGGGGCTCAGCAGCCTGATCCTGGCCTGGATCAGACCTCCGGAGAACCCCTCCTACCACCCAGGAGAGCACCAGTGCTTCTCTCCCTGGGCTGCCAGGCCCTGCTGCCTCTGCCACCTTACCCCGGGCTCCCAGTTCAGCTTCACAAGCAGCCCTGAACCCCTTCGCAACCCCTGCCTCCCTGGCCAGCGGGCCAGCACCAAAGTGGGGGCGGTGGGGATAAGGAGCTGAAGAAGGGCTTACAGTCCTTTCTACAGCCTTCTCTTATCCCACAAACCAGGAGCGAGCCACACAGTGAGCTCCCCTAGTTGGACCTTCTAACCCCACTGAGTAGTTCATTAGGGCTGGGGGACTTCGGGTCAGAGCCTGATATGTGCTTTATTACCAAAGGATAATGCACCTTTCTTTTAAATGCTGGGGTTTTGGGGGGGGGAGGTTTAGATTTTATTTATTTACTTTTAGAGTGAGGGGAAGGAAGGGAGAAAGAGAGGGAGAGAAACATCAATGTGTGAGAGATACATTGATCAGTTGGTTGCCTCTTGCACGCCCCCAACTGGGGACCTGGCCTGCAACCCAAGCATGTGCCCTGACTGGGAATTGAACCGGCAACCTTTTGGTGAACCACACCAACTAGGGCTGATGCTCTTGCTTGATTACTTAACTCTAAGGAGATACACAAAGAGAGCCTCTTCTCCCACCCATCTCCACCCCAGTATAGAGCATTAGATAAAGACGCATTGTCCAGCCCCAGGGACCACACAGGGAAAGTTCTGTAGCCCCAGGCAACAGGAGGACAAAGACTTTCTTCTCAACGGAGAGATTTGCAACAAATTCAGGAATTCCTTTTAGGGCTCAGTCCACAGTTGGTTTTTTTATTTCATAAAGTACAACGGGTGGGAAAGAACGGGGCCAGCAGAACAAGACGAGGGCCTCGGGGCTTCAGTCTGTCACCATTCCCAGGCCTTTCAAGGCTGAGACAGTGTGGGGATGGTCCAGCCAAGTAAGCTCCCCTCTCTCCCATCTACCCCAACACTACCCAACATCTTCCCCCAAAGGTATCAGAACCATTCTTTTGTCTGGGGGTCGCTGTCCTGCACTGCCTACACCTTAACCCCTCGACTCCTGGTGTCACAGAGGATCACCCAGCCCTCTTCATAAAGTCAGCCCAGCCAGGGGAAGACATCCTCCTGGGGAGAGACCTTGGAACATAGCACTCTAGGTGGGCCGTGCCTGCTGCCACCTCTTAGACCCAGTTCTTGAATAGAGGTGGCATCGGAGTGTATTAGAAAGGTCTCCAAGACCCAGGTGGAAAGTTTTCTGTAGAAACGTACCAGAGCCCAGTGGAGTTGAACATGAGCCCCGAATACCAGTTGGCATCCTCGGGGCAGTGGCCGGCACCTGGCCGCAGTGTCTGGGTCAGGTTTGAGTCTGAACTTTCTCTGCCTGCTTGTCCTGTGGTTTCACCTATATTCTGTTTTCTCTTCCCTCTCTCACCCTTTTTCCCTCTCTCTGGCCATCTTGGGCGCTGTGTTCTGAAGCTACTCCAACCGCAGGTACCGTACCAGCAGCGGAGGTAATGGGCATGGCATGGGACGATACAGGTGGAGCCCAGCCAAGACGGAAAAGGAGGGAGAGGCTCGGAATGAAAGCATGCTCCGGCTCACCCTTTCAGTGGCTGGGAAGCCAGGCTGTCCAGGAGGATGTGTGTAGAGGATGGGACCACAGTCTTCTCCCTCCACTTACTATTTGCCCCCTATTGAGGAGGGTGACTTAGAAGGGGCCCCACACACATGGGCTCCAGACCTGCTCTCTGGAGCTGTAGCTTTCTCTGCAGCTGAGTGATTACATCCTTGAACCACTTGGGCCCTTGCCTAGGCTTGACATCTCAGAGCACAGAGAGAGGGTCAACAGCCTTTGAGTGGCCAGCTGTGCCCCGAGGAGGAATGCTACTCTGCGAGTGGGCACAGCTGGCCCCTGTCCTCTGGTCAGGCTGCCATGCCCTGAAAGGGTGACCTGTGGGTGAGCACGCTGTGCACGCTGGCCTTGCACGCTGCATGGGGGCCCGGCACCAGCTCTGCCATCTACTGCGGTTCTGGTCAGGGAGAACCAGTGAGCACATCCTTGGATAGAGTCAGATGCTCCAGGATCTGGAGTCTCTGGGTGTCATGGGCTGATTGTCTCCTCACCCTTCAGAAACCCAGCTCCTAACTATGTTCATTGTTAAGAACAGTCTCCACTCTCGGGTTCTGGGAGGCTGAGGCACAGAAGTGAGGAGTTGGGCCGGCAGATCCTAGCATAGAAGCTGACCTGCTAACCACGTTCCTCCTCTCAAGTTCTCATTTGTGGGCTTGAGGAACATCAAAGTGTGCTTCGCCACAGAAGGCCAGTCCTCAAGCTGGAGACAATAGACAGGGGACGCCAGGGCTCCTTCACCTGCCCTCCTCTGAAGCTGAGAAGAAAGCTTGCCCTGGCAGAGCAAAGGGTATAAGACAAGGGGTCACCTAGGCTCTAGGCAATGAGGGTGAACTGAGAAGTGTGTGAGGAACCTGAGGGTTGGGTTACAAAGAGCGTCCACCCTGCCCGTTTGGTTTCCTACCCCCCTTCACTCATCTCCGCTGCCCCCATTTTAGGTTGATTCTGTTTCTGTTGCACACCTGATTCCTCAGCTTGCCTTTATTTTGTCAGCCAGACCTGTAGGTGGTGTGCCGCCATCCTTCCCTTCCCCAGTTCCCTCCACCCCTCCACCCCCCAGTAACCCCTGCTGGCAGGGGCCCAACACCTCCCCACAGGGTCCAAACTCCTCTTCTAGGATATGAGAGAGATGCCCTGGAGATGGGGGAGAAAGCTAACCTCGCACTCTGGGGGTTGCTCTGACTTCCTGCTTCAAGTTTGCAGAAGGGTCTCTTCCGAGCCTGTTACGGCAGGTGTGCAGGGCAGCCCGAGCAGGCCTAGTGAAGATAAGACACAGGGAGGGCACCAGGAGAAGCAGCTAGAAGCTCATTGGTCAAGCAGCTCCCGGCCCACCTCCCCCATTCTGTCACCCAGGGACCGGGACCCAAGGCAGGTGGGTCTGGTGACAGGGAGTCTGCCTGGCTCACAGGGCGTCCATGTCAGTCCGTGCTGCCCCTCTCATGAGTGACAGTCACAAGGGGGATGGGTGTAATCCCAAACACCCCACTTTGTGCGCCTGCCTAGAAGAGACTCAGGTATATGGTGTGCAGAATGAGCGCAGGGTCTCTGTCTGTCAGCCAATGTGCTCCGTAGGCTTTAGGTTCCGTAGGGCGTGGTTATGGAGGCACATTATTGCTCTTTATAAAGAGATCATCAGCTGTTCTCAGCTTTAAATGCATGAGAACCTCTTCCCAGCCTGCAGGTGCTAAGTAGTGGCGCCCAGGTTCTACATTTGTGTTGTGGGCCTGGCACCCCCACTGCTCCCTTCCCTCTCGTCCTCCCCAAACTTGGGTGGTTTTTCCCCAAACCGATCTGTTTGT
Source organism: Mormoops blainvillei (assembly GCA_004026545.1). Lineage (NCBI taxonomy): Eukaryota > Metazoa > Chordata > Mammalia > Chiroptera > Mormoopidae > Mormoops > Mormoops blainvillei. The sequence goes on from PVJD01000176.1 coordinate 167,549, forward strand.
GTCTCACCCAGTGAAGATGATCCCTGTTGTGCAACTGTACCTGCTGTCTTAGGGCTGCCGCCCATCTGTTCTGGCCATCTGTGATTTGGCCAGGGCATTCCATGCGCCACTTCCACCTGGAAATGTCTGGAAACTGCTGTCCTCGTCTTTGACTCAGCTCAGATCTGTACACGTTTGGCAGGGAGTTCTGTGGCAGGTTCTAGGGCTAGAAAGATGAATAAGAGACATGTCATCTTTTCTCAATTTTCTCCATCTCCTATGTGGTGTTCCCGAAACTGGTGGAAAACCTTCAGCCGCGGCAGGGTACCTTCTAGTGTGTGCTGGCCGCTCGTTAGGTAGACACTGCCTCCGGGTTGGGGTCCTGTGCTTCCAGCTCTGGGTCTCCCATCCTCTCAGTTACCAGGCTCGTGGGCTCCACTGGCCACTGACCAGGGTGGTTCTCCAGCCCATAGTTCCCGCTGTGACCAGAGGTGACATCCTGGCAATATGTCTATCCAGCCCCAGGGGCCGCTCTGTCAATAAGCCTCACTTCTTGCTTTATTCCCCTTCTGTCCTCTACCCCAGCCCCACCCCAGGGTATGAAATCACCTGAACCCCCTTTGACCTGAACATTGGACACTTTCCCCATGGAAAACCTTCGTTCCCCTCCCACCTGTACACGCCTCTAACAACTCACTCACCTGACTCTGTTCCTTCCCTTGGAGCCTGTCCTTGCCTCTGCTCTCCCGGTCTCTCCACCCCTGTGCAGCCATGGGACAGGAGATGCAGCTAATGAGTGGTCAGAGAATGCTTATTTGCCAGCCGTGACCTCAGACAGCTGAGGCCGTGTCCCCCAAGGTGACTCCAGTGACGCCTGGGAAACAAGCGGTTTCTTCCCTCTCGCGCCCCTCTTGGTCCCCTCTCACTCGTACCCTGAGACCAATTCCATTGAGCAAAGGAGAAGCAACTAGGTAGCCATCATCAGAGAGGATCACTCCTTTCAGTCGCACTTGGCAAAAGGGACCCTCAGAGGGAGGGGACGAGACTGTGTGGAAGCATCCTCAAGCCATTTATCGTTCGTGTCTCTGACAAGCAAGCCCAGGGAGGACCCCCTCTAACCCAGCCTCTCTCAGCATCTTTGTTTCTGAGGCTGCTGGCATGTGTGAGCCTGGCTGTGTGACTGTGAGTGTGTGTATCTCTGCTGGTACGAGGACCAAGGGGTGCGTGAGGGAATGGATGGCTTGGGAAATGTGACCCCGCTGTGTGTGCAGGCAGGGAAGCCCAGGTCTGTACCACACAGGGTGGGATGACTGAAGTTAAAAGGGAGTCTTTTAAGGTGGTCGTTTTTTGGTTGTTGTTGGTTTGTTGTTTGTTTTTTTTTGGATGGTACCTTTGAAATAATCGTACAAAAGGGAAACCCTGTGAACATTGTATTTGCCAGAAATGATTAGAAAATACACTATTGATAAGGAACCAAATTAGAGCAGTCCTAGGCCAGCTGGACAGAATAGCCTCTCGAGGTTCCTTCCAACAGCACAGAGCAGGTGTGTGTCCATGGCCATAGGAACCCCCAGGGGCCGGGCCTGGCGGGTGCCAACCTTTGCCTAGTGGGCCTCTCAGCTTTTCCACGTATGCGTCTGTCTGCCTGTCTTGGTGGGTAGGATAGGTGAATTCCCTTATGCTGAGTTTTTATAGCACTGTGCCTCCCAGGCCTGGGGTCACCTTGGAATGAATATATCCTTGAACAATGCCTGGGTGGGAGAGTACCCCCACCCCCACCCCTACCCCCACACACCTCCCGAGCTCTGTGAGTTGACTGGGGCTTGAAGAATGTAGCAGCGTCTGCTTTGACTTAGCCCGGGCGTCTCCAGAATGTGCTCGTCAACTGCCCAACGTGACTTCTGTGGTCAGCACCCTCCGGCCCTAATAATGCCTCTGATCTTACAGATAGGGAAGTAACGAGGCACCCCAGGAACAGCGCCCCCTCTGTGCAGCCTTGTAATATCGGAGGCCCGGGGGATGAAAGGGCTTTTGTCCGTCTGGCTCTTGCTGAGAAAGCTTAGGGTCTCTTCATTTTCCCTGAGAGAAGCACTTGAACAGTTTTCTCTCGGGCCCCCTCCCTGGCCTGGCCCCCTTTTCCACGGGTGGGGATATCATTTTCCTGAACTTGCGGAGATTCGGGGCAGGGCGTCATGGCACTGTTCCTTGGGAGTTAGAACTACCTGCTTATGTGTTAACATCCAACCTGCTGCCCTGTCAGCCGTGACATCAGCAAGTAGACGGCGATCAGAGCCCAGGAGAGGGCGCGCCAGGAGGCGGGGCAGCTGTCTCTCTGACTTGCCCCGTTATTCCCACGCCCTCAAGCTTTAGCCGGAAAGAGGAATAGGGCAGTCCTTGGTTAGCTTCCGGGACCCTCTGTAGAAGGAAAGAGGTCACATTCCATAGACTTAGCCCCAAGGACTGACCTAGGTGGGAGACTCGCTTTGGAAGGAAGATGAGGGCAGGAGAGTGAGCACATATTTGAGCCCCCTGAAGATTTGTGCAAAAAAAGAAGATGCAGCAGGTATCTCACTTGCATCCTGGGGCTTCTGTGTCTGCTGTGGGCTGAGAAGAGGTGCTTCCATTTGTGCCCTTTTCCCCGTTCTAATGGGAAGGGAAAGGACTTGGGACACCTGGACCCCAAATGTCCTAGAGAGAAAGGCAGGGAGGACCATCACTGGGCGGAGGAGGAAGCAGGAGGGGCCGGGTGGCTTGGCAGTGGAGGCAGGGGAGGCAAACCATGTTGCAGGCTCCACAGAGTGGAGACTGTTCTCTCTGGTGGCATTAGAACTCATGCGGGGGCGGGGGGGTAATTTGGAGGTGAAGGGTTGGGAATGGCAGGCTTCCTGGTGCTCCTGTAGGATGGGGACCCAGCTGTCTGCCCTCCTCCAAGGCCAGGCTCCAGGGCTGGACCAGTGTGCTGCGTGGCCTGTGTCTGGATGGTGCTTGGCCTGGGGACACCATGCCATCATCCCTTGAGGTCTGAGCGATTCGTTACATGTCCCTTCCCATCCTCATCCCCGCTCTTGGCTGGATGCATGCTGGGTGCTTTGAGCCACAGACCATGGGAAGAAAATGAAACACACATATGGCTTCATTCTCTTCCTGTCACATGGCGTGCCCTTTCACTGTGATCCATGTGACCCAGCCTGTCCGTTCATCCTGCTTGGGGAGGCAGCTGATTACTAAGCTCCATCTTGTCACCGGGCTGCCTGCCTTGCACGCGGGGGCCGTGCGTCCAGGCTGGGAACAGCCAAACCAACCAGACTCGGCTGTTTTACATTTTCCTCTCAGCTCCTCCCACGTTGCCCCCGACTACGGTGGGTACCACGGGCGCTGTGAGCAGTACTGGTGCTACTGCCACTGCTGCCACCACCGAAGCCACAACAGTCCCCATCATCCCAACTGTCGCACCTACCACCACCGCTACCACCGTCGTCACAACTACTACAACCACTGCCGCCGCCACCACCACCACGGAGAGCCCTCCCACCATCGGGACTAAGACACATGAATCCGGTACTGCCCGCCGTCCATGCTCCCATCCCTCCACCCGCAGGCACCCCCACCCAGGAGGGGTCTGGGATGGTGGCAACCAGCACCTCCCTTTGTTTCTACTTTGAAAACACACGTGACTGGATTCTCAGTCTGGTAGTCTAGTGGCACAGGGTAACCCATCCCGCCCCTTGTATGGCTCTCCACCACTTCATCCCTCTCGTCCTAGCCTTAGATCCCCATCCTTTAATGGAGGGCCACACTCCTCAGGCAGGGCCCCCGTGGTAGGACTACCTCCAACTACATGCCAAGCAATCAACCCAGGGCTTGGTGCCCCAGGAAGGAGAGGGTGTGAGGAAGGACTGGGGCCTGACACTGGCCAGCTGTCCTGAGAAAACTCTCTGCCCTGACCATGTTGCTTCTAGCCCTACAGTGCAGAGGGCCAAGGAGTGGCGAGTGGCCAGCCTCCCAAGCAGCTCTGTTCCCCAAACCTGCTCCTCTGTGGCCCACTCTCCCCGCAGGTCACACTTACAGACTTTTCTCTTAAGAAATCAGAGCTTCCAGGAAAGAGTGTGCCCTGAAGGTGCTCTGCTGTTCTTCGCACTCACACTCCCCACACCGCCCCATGCACACCTGGGGAAACCCCAGCCTTTCTCGGGGCCCGTGGTGAGAGCCAGCCACAGGCGGGCCTGCGGAGCCCGGGTAGGTGCTGTTCCTCATCACCCCGCCAGGCCAGGCAGCTCTGCTCCACCGGCATGAGGAGCCCCCTCGGGAATCCAGCAATATTTCTAAGAACGAAGCATGGAACACTCTTATTGCCGCAGAGGGGAGGGTCTCTGGCTTGCGGAGCCCACAGGCCGGCTGTAAAATCAGTGCGGTGCCGCCAGGGGCTGCAGGAAGCACCCAGAGCCTTCCTCCAGCAGCTGCATCCTGGGCAAGCCCCTTCGCCTTCCAAGGCTGGTCCCGTCCCCCCCGCCCCATGCGTTTTCTTTAATTCAGTGACATGGAGTGATGTGACTTGTAGCTGACGTTTCCCTCCGACCTTGAAAACACTGATTTGCTTTCAAGGCTCAATATCCAGAATTTTAAAAACATGCACTTTAGGTTGGTTGAGGAGGAACCTGGTGGGCTGTCAGAAGCTGCCACCAGCATTTGGTGATGGGTGTTCTTTGGAACTCCACGGTGAAGTAGCTTTTGCATTAAAGTGGGACTTTGCGTCCCGTCTGAATGCTTTGCATTCACAGAAGGGATGTACAAGGAGTGGGCCTCGCTCACTAGCAGTTACTTGCCCTTTAAAAGGATTGGCCTTACCACCACATGAGACTAGCCCCGGGGACTCTCACACCCCAACTTCCAACAGCAGGGACCCTGAGGGGGGTCTGACCATTCCCCCATTCTTATCCTTAGGGCTTGGGGACATCCCTCAGACATCCCCACATCCCTTAATGCAGCAGAATGGCTTTGCTGTCTAGGGTTTTTGAAATAAATTTTCATTTTTATCATGTCTTTCATCTTAGGACAAAAAGTTTACCTTTTTCAGGGTAAAAGTGGACTTTTTATTCATGCCGATTCCTTGAGATGTTGAGGGATTCTCCCTGTTCTCGCATTCTAGGAGTCAGCAGAGCAATCCGTGCTCCCCCTCACTTACCTCTGGTTTTGTTAGTAATCAATTACTCTCCCCCTTGGCCTCTCCCGTTGAACTTTTCAGGTCCTTAGTGGTCATCATATTGGTCTCTCTGTATAGCAGTGACTTCCTCCACCTCCCACCTCTAAGTTGTTTTAGTTTCCCATAACTTGACCTTTTCTCACAGTGCCCCAAACTAGCTGACCTTTAAGACAGTGAGATTTTAATTGATGTTGTATTGGTGGCCAAACTGATCGAACCCAATTCTCTGGCTATTTCCAGGCCCCAGAGCTGAGGAGGAGGAAATTCGAGTCCCCTAATTATGACTAATCATAATTCATTCCCACTAGCAAGAGCCATGAGATTCCACGGAGCTGGGATTGGGGTGGCCTAAAGCAGCCAGTACAATGGAAACATCTGGAAGATAAGTAAAGAAGCCTACCTCTGCCCTCCCCCCATGGAGAATGCCCTATGGTACCATCAGTGGAATCTCTCTCTTGGTCTCTCACCTAACATTACTCATATTCACCTGGGGCAACCAGCAACTGACAAGGCTGGAGTAGAGAGGGCCCTTCTTTGAAGGGAAGACCAGCTCTTTTATCACTTCCCCGGCCCCCACGACTCAGTCAAACAGATAATGAATAAATGCATCACCAATGTACTCCATTTATATTTGACGAGTGAGTTGGTGACAGTGCCCTCTTGCATGCTAATAAAATATACAGGAGCCATACTTGTAAAGTCTTTGAAATACAAGGCCCCATGCTAGTACTCCACTATTAAATCTTTGCTCGGAAATGAGGTAATCAGACTGCTGGGACTCTTGAAAAATGATTACGTTTGAAGATTAGTACCATTCTCCTGTCCATAGGCAATGATTTCAGACAGTGCAATGTCTTTGATAAAGTAGCTCCCAGCCCATAGGAACTAGATAATTAATGTCTTTTGTGTTGCGTGGAGATCGAGCTTCAAAGACTGTGGTGCTGAGAAGCCAACAGAACAGGATTCTTCTGGTGCCTGGACCACTGAGGATTGTGTGTCAAAAAGCAGTTATCTTTTCTCGGTCCCACCTTACCCATGAGAGGGAGAGGAATAGTTCATACTGTCTCTACTTGGGATCCTAAGACCCCAAGTCCTCTTAGACAACCTGAGGCCATTTTCCACATAGTCCAGGGTTTTGGTGACTAAGAATGACCCCGGGGGCTCTGCAGAGCAGAGTCCCTCTCTGGCTACCACCTCCTCCTCCCATAAAGTTTTAGGAACCCATAAAGGTTTTCCCATGTTCGGGCCTGTCCTTCCTGCAAATCTCATCACGACTTTGAGTGACTTTGAAAGACACCCTCTCTCCTTCCTGTAGAATGTCTGTAGTCGAAGGGAAGGAGGTGGGCACATCTCTTCCCCTCTGTCTGCACTTGAGCCAGCAGGGCTTTTTCCTGGCCCCTTTCACTGCCCTGTTCACATCCATGACTGATCTCAAAAGGGACTGAGCCCAGGGTAGAGCTGGCAATAATATGGATCGACACCCACTGTCTCATTCCCGCCCCACCTACGTGGACATGTAGACAGTTCACAGCCCTCCTTTACATGTGGATCCCCCCAACTGCACCTGCTTGTACCTGGATGGCGACCTCTGGCCTGGCCACCAAGGCTGCAGCTTGGAGCTCTGTCGGGCCCTGTGCACAGCCACTTCTGACTCTACCCTTTCCTGGCCGCGTGTGTCTGTCTGTCTGTCTGTCTGTCTCTGTCTCTGTCTCCAGTGCTGCTTCCCTCCTCACCGCTAACTCCTCTTCTAACCTGCCCACCAGCCCCCGACGAGCAGTCCATATGGAACGTCACGGTGCTCCCCAACAGTAAATGGGCCAACATCACCTGGAAGCACAATTTCGGGCCCGGAACTGACTTTGTGGTTGAGTACATTGACAGTAAGCATTGCTGTGCGGGGTGGTGGTGGCGGCGGCAGCTGCAGCGGGTAGTGTCGATACCATTAAAGAGGTTCTGTGAACTCCCCCAGGCTGAGAGAGGCCTGTCAACCTGGCTTAATTAATACTTAAGGAAATTGATACGTGCTCAGATCACAGTAAGGTGGGGGGATCAGGCTTAAGGAGAAGGAAGGGGTTTCTGCAGCCATTAGCGAGGCCTCAGGGTGCGTGTGCTGTGGAGAGCCTGGGTAATGGGGCCCTCCATTCACTCCCTGCGCAGGATGAGAGTTCTGAATAGCCCCCAAAAGAGCCAAATCTCACCTCTGCATGGATCTTCTGAACTCAGAATCCATGTATTCCGATGTCCCCACTAGTAGGTGGGTCAGGTCAGACTTGGGGTACAATTGTGCTTTGCGCAGAGCGATGTCAGTGCCCATGGGGACATAGACCAGGGTCATTCACCTCAGAGCCAGTGGCTTGAGCTGGGCTGTTCACATTTTGCTGGATCTTGGAACCATGGGTACAGATTTATCGAACTGTAGAGTGAAGGCTCCTGTTTCTGAGGGTCAAGCCCCCCATGTAGGCCTCTTTGGCGTGGACCGTAAGCAAGCAAGCCAACTTGCCCAGCAGTCTCTGAGGGAAAAACATGACAGCCCTTAGTTCTCTGTGGTTGGAGAGGATTCACATCCCCAGAATCCAGAATCCCGAGCCTGGGTTGTGCTTTTTCAGCTTCTGCCCACCACCCCAGACACACAGGCACTCACTTCTCCTGATGGGCAAATTCTCCACACAGGGAGAGATAAGAGGTATCTCCGGGTACCCTGAGGGGTGCCCCTGGCCAGCCGACCCTCTTCAGGATAACAGCACTGGGTGACACCCTGAGAGTTTAAGGACAGAGGTGAATATGTGTAGGGCTAAGACTGGTGAGGGAAGACAACTCCAGGAGAGGGGACAGCGTCCTCTGCTGAAGGGCTGTCCCATGGGAGAGTCAGTGCTGCACAGAAGCGCTGGTGTTGGAGCTACCTGGTGACCTCCTGGTCTGTGTAGAGGCCTGGCGCCGTCGTCCCCCAGCCCCTTCCCCCACGCCTCTACCTTCGACAGGTGTCGGGGCCTACGCACTGCCTCTCCAGGCACTCATGCCTGGCCCTGGGCTGACTGAGGTTTTTGTTCCCCAGGCAACCATACGAAAAAAACTGTCCCTGTTAAGGCCCAGGCCCAGCCTGTACAGCTGACAGACCTCTATCCCGGGATGACATACACATTGCGAGTTTATTCCCGGGACAACGAGGGCATCAGCAGTACCATCATCACCTTTATGACCAGTACAGGTGAGAGGGGACCTGGCCTGGCCATCCCCTGCAAGCATGGGCATTTCATCCTCATTCTCAGCTCCCTGCTTGAATCTTCTCCTCGGAAAGGAGACCCTTCCCCACCCGTTCCCCACCTTGCATGGCGTGTCTCAGCTCTTATACTTTGCAGCTCCCGACAAGACATGCATGCACGGTGGAGAGGCAACTGCACTTCTGACCCTATGGGGATGAGTGGGGTGTCAAGGAAACATTGTAGAATGAGGACAAGGAGGCCACTTGCCTTCCCCGCTGTGCTCGAAACAGAGGGGCTTGGTGCGTGTGCACACGTGGTCTCTGCGGGTGGCTGTGGGGCTGCTGAAGGGCGGTACGGGCTGTCTCATGGACACGGGCTAACTTCCTGCCCATGGGATTAGGGGATAGGATCATCGAAGGGCCTTGACCCAGGAAGCTCCCCAAGAACCAAACTAAAGGTCAGCATGTATGTCACTGCCTTGCCACCATCATCTGTTGTTTAAAAAATTCCAAAGTGTATCTGTTACACAAGTTGCTGGGGCTGGATTTGTTTTGATTTAATTATAGTCCTAAGTTAGTTATGGCTTAAAAGTAGTTGGCCTTTTGTCTTGCTCAGGGAGGGGAAGAAGCTTTCCTGTACTGGAGTCGTCCTGGCCCTAAAGGGGCTTCAGCTGTGAATAGACAAGCATCTTCATTGTGCCACATAAACAGGCCGGCTGGGGCTCCGTAAAGGGTACAAGGCTCAGATATCTCTCTGCGAGGGAGGTAGCTGGCAGTCTGGAGTTCTGAGGGCACTTGCTCGTCAGTGTGTATCTTTAAAATCAGACAGACATGTGGCATGCTAAGCCCTGGTGCTAAAGGGTGGGGGAGACAGAGAGAAGAACCAGTCCCTGCCCCCAGGGACGTCCTAATCAGATGAGGGTTAGTAGACAAGGATAGAGAAAAAGAAAAAGTACCACAATGACTTACACGAATTTCTGAACATTGACTTAAATATTCATTGCTCTTCCCGCACCTGGCCTGGCGAGGCTGATCCTGCTGCTCGCGTCTTGTGAGTCACTGCCCATCTGTATAAATGTCTTTGTAGCCCCATCTCTCCTAGCCTGGGTGTCCTGTCCTCCTCCCTTGGTCTCCGTCTGTCCTGCATATGTCCATGCCATCAAGACACACAGGCTGCTTGAAGCTAGCCAGGCCAGCTCAGACAGGATGTCTGTGAGTGGACAGTTGACCGAGTGGAGCAGGTGGCCGGACGCTGTCTAACCCAGTTGGGGTCCCAAGCTGTTGCTCGCCAGTGCATACATTTGATGTTGCTTCATTACAAAATCCTGTCCAGCAAAGATGAGATTCGAGGATTGAGTTCCATCCTGGGGATGCCACGGAGCCTGCTTCAGAGTGAGACTTCTCCCAGTGCTGCGGGTGAGGGTGGGGACAAAGAGCCAGAGAGAAAAGGGATGTCCCAATCTGCTTTGAGGTATTAAACTCATAAGTCAGAAAAAGAAATGGCTATTGATAATACACTTCTAAGCATTGAACTCAAACGTTCATTTCCCTTTCCGTGTGGGTGACTTGAAGAAGCTGATCCTGATAGCTTGCTTTTACAGCAAGTGGGGCACTTAGCACTTAGAAGTTTTCCTGGTTCCTTCCACTGCAAACCGGAAAGAGCAGGTGTAGGAGCCTAACATTGAGCACAAAGTGCTCACTTACCCCGCTGGCAGCTGGAAATTACGTAGGGAAAGAAAATACTGTCACTTTCTGAAGTTCGTGTGCGCCAGTGTATGTCCAGATCCCTCAAAAATACAGTGTTTCTTGTGGGTGGGCCCCAGAGCCAAGTTCACACATTCCCCCAGGTTCCCGTGTCTCATCAAAGTAAGAGTTTGTGAGCACCTCTGGGCCTGACCACTGGTCGCTTAGGCAACCACAGGCGATCCCTTTAGCCCACAGACTCAAACATGCTATAGTGGGACAGGAAAGAAGGGCAGGGAAACACTAAGAATGCTGACAGGCTCCCTGCTCCTCACCAGAAAGATCTCACATGGCAAGTTCATCACCTCCTCGAAGCTCTTGAAGCCAAAGAGGCCCGAGAGGCTACAGACACGTAGCCCTGGACCCTTAAGAGGCCAGTCAGCTCTTCCATCGTGGGTGGGCGGCATGGGGTGAGGCAGTAGCGTGGTGGATCTGACGGTGGGTCAGCAAGACAGCAGTCCGCCTCATCTCAGGAAAGCGGGACGCAGGGCCATTGAGGGCCCTGATGTGGTCAGCCTCGTTCTGCTGTGTTTGGGAAAGGCCCAGGACAGGACAAGGTGGGTAGGAATGGAGTGCTATAAATTGATGCTTAAGTGAGAGCAGCCAAGCCAAATTGCATCTGAAGAAAGTCCATGCTTACTGTATTTGTTCATCTCTCCTTATTTCTGAAATACAATTCTGCTGACCTTGAATGACTGGCCTCTCTTCCATGGCCAAGCCAAATTCCTCCTGATTAGTTAGGAGTCATGGGCGGTCTAGCTTGGAGATGACTTGCTGGTTTCTGATCGGAGCTGTAAGCTGTGGTATGGGAGACAGAATATGGCCTCTGGTCTGGAGTAAGAGACATTGGCACCTATGTTTGCCAGGCTAAGCCCACCTTACCCCAGATCCCACTTGGTTTTGTTTGGTTTTGTTTTTAATGGAGATATTATTGGCATATAGCGTTTATTACTTAGTTTTAGGTGTACAACATGATTTGCTAAACGAATATATTGCAAAGTGATTACCACATTAAGTTGAATTAACATCCATCACCAAACATAGTTACAATGTTCAATGAAGTTTGAACAGACTTCTGTGTGCACGCTTAATAGAAAACTCTTTCACTGTTTGGTAAGGACCGAAGATAATGTTTGAACTTTGCATGGTGAAGTCAGGAATGGAAAGCTACATTTGCTTTCTAAATTGCCCATGTGGGCACTTCCCCTGGAATTGTGACTTTTTCTCCCAAGGGAAAGGAAGTCTTCTAGAGGCAGTTGCCAGAATGTATCAGAGCAGGCATCGGGAAACAGGTCATGCAGACATGCACACCAGCTTCTCTGCCAAAGGGGGAGCTGCCATCCACACACGAGTTGAAGTGATTCCTTCATCCCAGTGCCCAGGTGTGACTCACAGTCAAGCCAACATCCCTATGACCCCGAGCTGGTATCAGGAAGAAACTAAAGCAATTAACCATATCATATTAGGATTAAGTTGATCCTTGATCAATTAAGTAGTCACTGACTACTTGTTATGTGATAAGCATGATGCTAAGTACTAGGGGGCTCAAAGAATCACCTGTTCTCAAGCCTTTAATAGGATCATTGGAAATCAGGACCCAGGAAACAGAGCAATTAAATGTTACCTGGCCTGGAGTAAATGGAGCTCAGAGATCGGTGTGAGCTGGAGCAATGGGAAATTCAGGAAGGAGGGTAGACTGGAGGAGAGCAAGAGGGGTGGCAGTGCAGGCACCCTTGGGCGGGGAGGGGAAGACCAGAGCACTTGGAAGGCCAGGTCTGATGGGAGTGTCCTAGAAACATAACAACATAATGTGTCATTGTGTCCTCAGGATCTGAATGGCAGAGGATGAGGGGACCCCTCTGGAGCAGTGAGGCAAATGAATATGAGAGACATTTTGGAAGGAGAAATGATAACTCTTAGTGATAGGGAGAATGGTGAAGTCACTGGCAGAATCAGAGAGGCGGCAGGAAGACCCACATTGAATTTCAAGCAGATGGGCCATTCCAGGAGCTGTTAGGAGGAAACACTGGGCTTATGGTGTGGAACTGGCTGTAGAGACCATGAGAGATGAAATTCAGAAGGATTGCCTGTTGGAAAGTCAGGAGTAGAGGACCATGAAGGTAAGAGTCAATGATGCAGAGGTAGGTTTGGGAGAGAGCCACTCCCTGGTGGTAGATGAGGCACCACTGAGCATAGAGGGGTTTTGAGTTGGCTTTCTGGGGGTGGAGAAAGGAGTTGGCAGGAACTGGAAACAAGGGAACATTGAGTTTACCTAAAAAGGACAGGACAGAGCTGAAAAGCTTGGCAGGTTCCTCAAGGGTTTTTATTTTAAGATACAGGAAACTTCAATGTATGTAACAGCAGAAGAGAGGAGACAACAAAGAAGAAGAAATTGAAAATATCAGGATTTTCAGAGATCCTTTCAGGAATGAGCTGCCAGGGAGGTGAGGCGTGGGTCCCACCGCTGAGGGAGGAGTAGCTTCAGAGGGAGAGGAGCCCTACCTGACTCGGGGGAAGGGCCAGTTGTAGAGACTGAGGTTTCACTGGCCTCCAGAGTGGAGTAAGCAGGGTCAACACTGACTGGTGTGGGGGGCTGTGTGGGAGGAGCAGTTTGGGAGGAACCATGGGAGATGAGTAAAAGGATTGCCAGGCGGCAGTGAAGACCCAGGTGAAGTACGACTATGGTGGGCCTGCGCCACGTCTTCCTCCAGCAGGATTCATGGCAAGAGCAGAAAAACGCAGGAGTGGTCAAGGAGACCCCCAGGAATTGAGCTGGTGCTGGAATGGCTGGCAAAGGAAGAACGGTGAGGAGTTTAAGGTCAACAGAGGCCCCGTCGGGCCGAGAGGCCGAGAGGCTGAGTGAAGGGAAGTAGGTGGAGGGCACCTCCCCCGAGTAGATGTGAGCCGTGCACCTTCTGTGTGTGAAGCTCCGTCCTGCCACTGGGGAGGCAGCAACAAACCCGACAGTGCCGCCTTCGAGGGGCTTCCCACCCCCGGATGGAAGGGCTAGAGTGGGAAAGCGCACAGACAGGGGCCACATCTTAACTCTGCCTCCTACTAGCCTGGTGACCTTGCGTAAATCACTCGACCTCAGTGCCTCTAGTTCCTCACCTATAATCTAGGAACAGTAACACAAACGTGCTTTATGGGGTTGTAAGGGTTATATTAGTGAGTGTGGGGGAGAGTGCTTGGACCATGGCCCATAGGAAGCACTAATAAGAGTAAACTGTTAGTAGCAGTGATACAGTGATAGCAGATGAGTTCCCCCTCATCTGTGGACAACCGTAATCTGAAAATGTTAACTTTCCCCAACCAGCGGCGTGTCGTGGCTTGGTGATCCAGGGCCACCCAAAGCAGATGATCCTCCTTTGGACATGTTGTCAGAAGGTCAATGGAGCCTCGCATTAAGTCACAACACCTACGCCACCCGCCTCGCCTCACCCCCAGGAGGCATTGTATCATCTCACATCACCACAGGAAGGGAGAGTGCAGCACAGTAAGATATTTCGAGAGGGAGAGACCACATTCACATCACTTTTATTACAGCATATTATTACAGCTGTTCTATTTTATTCTTAGTTGTTAATTTCTTGTTGTGCATAATTTATAAGTTACACTTTACCATAGGTCATGTATACTTAGGAAAAAACTTAGGGTTTGGTACGATCCACACTTTCAGGCATCAGCTCGGGGCCTTGGAATGTGTCCCCCACAGATACAGGGGACCACTGTGTGGCTATCAAATGGCTACAAGTGTTATGAAAATGATAAGAGCTCTCAGAGAGTGACTGGTTAGGGAGAGGGACTCTGCTTCCGATGGAAGATCCAGGAAGGACTTTCTGGGAAGATGACACTTGCTGAGATGGATTTGAAGAAAGAGCAAAGGCCCTGAGGAGGGATGAGAGGAGCCCTTGCGGCTGGAGTATAGAGAGGGGCGGGAAATGAGACCAGCAAGGGGACCAGGGCCAGCTCAGACGGGACCTGACAGGTCAGGTTGGGGAATGGAGGGTTTTTTCCCCCAATAGTGATCAGACACATGGGAGGTTAAAGCAGGAAGTGACTTGGTCTTACGGGGAATTTGGGGAAGATCTCTCTGACACTGTGCAGATTGGTTTGCGGGAACAGGAATGGAGGCGGGAAGAGGAGTTTCCCCAATAGCACGCATAGATCAGGGTAACCAGCCACATTCAGCAGAACTCACCTGCTTCTCCAGCCAGGGCTTGGAGAGCATGGCAGCACCTGATCATCAGCCTTTACCACTGACTGAGCCCCTCTTGGTACAGTGCCCTTGGCTAGGTGCTGCAAAGACAGTTTCTCGGCCCAAGAGGAACAAAGGCTGGGATTGCACCCAGATACCTGCTGCACAAGATAGCACTTGATGAAGACCCTGGAGCACCCGCTCTGTTCCCTGTGCTGCTCCCCTGGAGGAGACCTGTGCCTGGGCTCTGGCTGTGGGCTCCCAGAGCTCCTGCTGCAGACTGGCCCTCCCAAAGGTGGCTGCGCCCACTCAGCTGGCTTCGCAGTTACTCCCTCTCCTCCGCATCTTGGTTTCCATGGCAGGCTGCATCTCAGGAGGTGTTACTTTTGTTCTCCGGTCCATAGAAAGGAGAATGGTGAGTGGGTCCTACCCAACCCACGCTGGTTCCTGAGCCCTAACCCCAGCCGTTGGGCCATCCAGGACACCATCAGGTGATACCCGAAGGCCTCTCTTCCAGACTCACCCACATGCCCTCCAGTCCACAGGAATCTGCCACTTGGAGAGACTCACTGTCACATGGAGAAGAGGGGGACAAGTCAGCTTGTCACAGCTGCGGCAGGGCAGGGGGGGCCATGGTCTTCCCTGTGGAGGTGATCTGAAGTGGCACGGCATGCGCTGAAGGCGTGGCCTCAGCCTCGCCACCAGCCGTCTGGGGTACCCATGCAGAGACTGCCTTCGCCTTCGGGAGTGCGCAGTCCAGTTGGGGAGACGTGAGAAAGCAAGGGTGCCTGGAACTGCGCCCTGCCCAGGCCCACTGCCAGGAAGCCTGGGTGGCTTCGGGGCCAAGTCCGTGGGCTGGGCTGCTGCTCTGGGCCGGTGCAGGCCCCTGAACGTGCTCTCATAAGAGGTGTTTGCGTCGTGACCGTGGGTGGCACACAGGGTCCGTTTCTTCACCCTTGGCTCATTCAGGGGGAATCGGACCTCTGTGGCCAGTGTCTGGCCTTCCCTCTGTCTGTGCCAGGCTGTCACCAGGATGTGATTTGCAAAAATGCCGTACCTCAATCTTAGGAAACTTGCCCTTCCTAACAGGCCTGTCAGCCTTCTGCTGCTTTTTCTGCTCCCCATTCCCTGTTCCTCTGCCTCTTTTCTGACCTTTGACCCTGGCTCCTTAATTATTTTCTCTTTGTCCCTATATTGGGCAGTTTGGGCCACAGGGCTGCTAGGTGGTAGCATTAAGCTCCAGAAGGAACATCGATGTGAAGTAGCTGAAGCTCTTCCCTCACCTCTCCCTCCGCACCTTCCCCCATGCAAAACCCTTCACGTGTTTGCTTCTGGCCCTCCCCCCACAGCTTACACCAACAACCAGACGGACATCGCCACCCAGGGCTGGTTCATTGGGCTCATGTGTGCCATTGCCCTCCTGGTGCTGATTCTGCTCATCGTCTGTTTCATCAAGAGGAGTCGTGGTGGCAAGTACCCAGGTAAGATGTGTCAGGGGAATGGGCTTGGGGCAGCAGGAGCTCTGTTCTCTCAGTGAGCCTAACCCTAGCCAAGCTTGGAAACAGCCCTCTTGCCTCCTCTGTGCATCTTAGAGCTGCCAGAAAGCACTCGAGTTAATTAAGTTCGCTTGAGGTAGGCGGATGGAGCGGTCCAGGCAGCTCCAGAGAGGGGATGGGAGGAACTCCGGTCCCTATTAAGAATGACCTTCCCTTCCCTTGACTCACTATCCATCTGCTTAGTAAATTGACTGTTTTTCAGACTGAATCTCATTAGAATCCTATGTCCCAGGGAAGGAGGACGGAAGAGAGGCACTCTGTCTCACCATGAGAGAGAGAGTGTAGTAAGGAGGGGCCTGGACAGAAGCAGCACGCCCATGAGAGAGGCTGTAGAGTCGGGCTCTCAGTGTGACTGGGGTGTCATTACAAACACCCTAACAGGGCAGAAGCTGCCATGTGAGGAGCAGGCAGAGGCTGAGGGGCAGGTTGCACTCACAGGGACCCTCCTGGCCATTCGAGGGCTTTGGGCTTCCCTAGGGCCCCAAAGGGGCATTTCTCTTCTATGGGCCTCAAGATCCTCCAGCCCAGATAAACCAAGGTCAAGGACAAGGACCTCTGACATTCTTGTTTCTGGAAATATTGATTGTTTTTCAAGTGAGCCAGAAAGCCATCTGTCTGCGGTGGGTTGGGTAGGGTGACAGGAGACAGGATAATGGATGACCCGAGGGTGAAAGTCCTACTGGACTGCAGAGTGAAAATGCTCCTTGCCTCCCAAAGTCCCCCGCGGCCAGACATACCCCAGGCCCTCCAAATGCCCGCTTCCCCCCATCTCTGTGAACAAATTCACCTCCAGGACCCACCTCAAACTCAGAGAGAGAAGAGGTGCAGTTTGCTTCCTTCCCCTGCCCACTTACCCTCAGGCCCTAGGAGTCTAAAAAGTTAGGCCTCTCCTTAAAGGAAGGAAGGAATCTGGGAGGGAGGGCAGGAAATTATCATTCTTGTTTTGGTAAATGATATTTCCTTTCACGCTGTTGTACTGTGTTGGGACTGTTTTTCTCCTGTAAGAGAAAAAGCCAGAGTTAGGGCGAGGGCTGCCTTACTGAGCATCACCTCCCTGTTCCAAATGGAACTGGAACACCTGAAAGACCCATCAGGAGAACCCCGAGCCTTCCTTTGCGCATTACAAAGTGTCCCACTCCAGTCTTCTTACAACCACCCTCCTTCCCTCCAGCTGCAGGGTCACCCCCTACTCATAGTGCGTTAGAAAGATAAGGGAGCCAGGAGCCAGGAGGCTGGGGCCCTCATCCTCACTCCGGACCTAGTCAGTTGGCAGTTTGTTATGTGACATTATTTTCACCTCTCAAGGCCTGTTTTCCTCTCTTAAAATGCGGGTGATTATCCTTCCCTATGCCCCCAAAAAGATACATAAAAGTCATTCATGGAAGTGTCCGCTGGGTGCCAGGGTCTGTGCTGGGTGGTAAGGACTCTAGAAGGAAAGCTGATCCCCCTCCTCAAGGGCATTTCTGCCGGCACAGGCAGAAGATGACAGCATGAGGCAGGGCCCTGACAGAGCTTTCAAATCCCAGAGGAGGGGTGGGGAGAGGGAACCGTGCAAAGAGGCGAGGGCGCAGCACTCGGCTCGGGGCTTTGAGGGAACACGCAGCTCCCCCACCCTTAAGGAAAGAACTGACATTCCGTCACAGGCATAAGAAACACACGCAAGTAATTATAACACAGAGCAGAACAAGAAAGGTGCCAGCGAAAAGCTCACATCCATTTGGTGTTTGGGGAAGACCTCAGGGAGAGGTGTGGGGAACCAGGTGGGAGGAGAATTTTGTCTTCAGTGAAGATGTAAGGAAACTCCTGGCAGGGGGAGAGGAGACAGAGTCAGCTTGGCGACTGATTGACGTGGGAAGAAAGAACAAGAGAGGCATTGATGGTGCCTTATTGAAAGGGAGAGTGTCGCTGAACCCAAAGGTGGTGTCTTCTGATCTATGGTCAGGGCCCTGGAAAGTGGGTGCGTACTCAGTCATGTTATCCATGTCTTTGCTTCTTTTATTGACCAAGTGCGGGAAAAAAAGGATGTTCCCCTTGGCCCTGAAGACCCCAAAGAAGAGGATGGCTCATTTGACTACAGGTGCGTGATCTCCTTGGCCTCTGTTTACACGCAGTGCCCCCTGTCGGTGGACTGTCCTCTCTGCCCCAACCCATCCCCCCCCGCCCCCCCAGGACTGGGCTTGGCCCACAGACCACTGCATTGATGTCGTCACCCATTGCCCACGGGCTGCCACTGCTTCCTCTCTGACAGCACCCGCTCATCCTGGTTGGGCCCAACATGGCCTGACACACGCATTCAGTGAGCAGCATTTTATCATTCAACCGCACAACTCAGATTTACTGAGCTCCTGACATGTGTTCCCACCTTTTTACCCTGAAAACAAGCTCTGGGTCCTCTTTGCTGTTAAATAAACCCAGCTCTCAGCTTCCTCTCTGCCAGCGCCCCACCCCAACCTGAAGACAATGACCGAGGGAAGCTGTATTGTCCTAAAGAAAGCGTGGACTAGGTGAGGGGTGAAGGGCAGTGGCGGGCGAGGTGAGAGGCAGTGCTTCTAGGTCTTTTCTTATGAACTTGAGCAATACCTCTGGGCTTTAGCCTAAAATAAGCCCGCCCCACCCAGTCGCTCCCTGGGACCAGGCCACCCATGTCCTCCTCTGACCTTCAGACTCCATCCTGGGCCTCTGCCACCTCACCCATCAGCAGCCTGGCAAGCAGGATCAGATCAATGGGCAGCACAGTCGCTGCCCACCCTGGAGCCTGTCTGGCAGATTAAGTATCACATCCATCCATCTAGTCCCAACATCCCAGTAAGCTTCCCAAAGGTCAAACGCAAGGGGCCCCTCCCTTGCCTGTCCTCAGGACCCTGGTCAGGGTGCCAAAGGCTGTGGGCTTTCTCTCCCTCAGACACTCAATGTAGCCACAGGGGTGGATCGAGGACCTCCTCAAACACAGGACCAGAGAGCCTGTGCTGTGAGGAACTGCTTCCACAGGCACCTGTCCTCCCCTGGACACCAAAGCTGGCGGGCAGACCCCCGCCACCCCCACCCCTGCTCCACCAACACTGAGGTTGGATGGACACGCATGGGCCGCACACACCCTAGCTTTGGCTCTGGGGGTAGGTCAGGAGGGGCCTGCAGTGGGGTCTGCAGCACTCGTCCTAGAGCCCCTACTGGGATGAGCCTAAGTGTCCTAAACTGGGAAAGGGCTAAAATAAGTACATCAGAGGAAAAACCAAGCTCCTAGACAGACAGGCCTGGGGGCAAGGAGGAGTACCTTGCTCCGCTCTGTGACCTAGCTTCCAAAGCACCTCCCTGGTGGGGCTCCCTCCGCTTCTCTTTCTCTTGTTGGTCCACCTGGTCCTTGATGGCCTCTTGGAAGGTAGGCTGACAGGAGGCTACACCATGGTTCCCCATTCATTCTGGTTTCTTTCAAGCTTCCCGTAGGAGAAGTCTGTCCTTTTCCCTGCCTCCCACCCAGACGACGCCATCCCTTTCCTGTCCAGCAGTCACGTTTAGCTTAGGTTCCTGGAATTCCCTCAGATCACAAAGACACAATCCTCATGTTTCTGCAGATGGGCTAGAGGCCCTGGGAAGGGCCTGCAGGTGAAAAAGCCTGGCAGGTGGGGTAAGGAGCTGGTAATTAGAACCTGCCAATTCTTGGGGACACTCTTCTAGTTGCTAGATGGGTTGCAACTCCATTCAGGAATCGCTTAAAAAAGCCAATTAGGTCTCTACATTTTTAAAACATCTGCTACTTCTCAAAAGGTGAGTTCCACTTCCTGCACAAACCCCATGGACCCACTTCCCTCACTCAGGGCTCCTCTCCCACAGCACTGCCATCGGAGAATGCAGTTAGGCTGCGTTCTCTCATGGGGTGGGGGTGGGGGGTTAATAGCGTTCCATCTGCTAGTGCCCAGCTCCTCCGGCTCTTGCCCTCGGCCCTCTGCCCTCTCCTGTCTTTGCCCAGCACTGCTGTTAGAAGCCAGGCTGCACTGCCCAGTACAACGGCAACTCAACTTATTGTTTCCCACCCAGAAGGAGTATTCAGGGTAGCCTGGGAGCAAGCAGCAGGTGGTCTGCTCAGGCCACCTGGCACCACTGTGGTCCCGCCTACCGGGACCCAGATTCTCGCTGCTGGTCCCCCTGCCTCCTACCTGGGAGCGTGTTTCCCCTCTGAAGTACAGTCAGCAGCACCCAGGCCACCCTCTGTGAGCCTAAAGGGCCAATCGTTTTCTAGCCAGGAGACGGGCTGTGGTACCTGAGCAGACGCCTGGCCCACTTAGGCATCTCATTTGCTGCGGGTACAGCTGGCACAGTGGGTAGCTGCCACTTTAACCACCAGCCTTTCAGCCAGCCTTGCACAGGAAGAGGTGAAGGACGGGATCTGGGGGCCTCAGAGGGAGTTGGCAGGACCTTCCAGTCTCACCTGTTCTCTGCATGTCGTCCCCGCTTTCACTTACTAGGCACAGAGCAGCAACATCTGTTTGTACGCAAACCAGAGAGAGGCTGGGAGAAACGGCATCTAGACAGAGAAGGGGAGGGGCAAGGCAGAGGCTGGTTTCTCTAAGGCCCAGACCCTGGCTTTTTGTCAGGCCCAGCCTTTCCAAAGTCACAGATCACTAGTCCAGCCCCTCTTGATGGAGAGACTGAGACCCAGTGAGAGGGCTTTCCCCAGGCCACAGAACCACACGATGACACGCTGGTAGCTAGACTTCCCGTCCTGCCTCGTCTCACGGTAGGTGTCCCTCCCTGAGCCAGGGAGGCCAGTCCTCTTTCTGCTCCACCCCAGAGAGTGGCCCGTCTGCCTGAAAAGGATCCCAGACCAGGAGTCCACAGTGTGGGCTCCTGTCCCAGCTCTGTACCAGTGTGCCACCTCCCTTGGGGATGCTGCTTGTCCTCTAGGCAGTAGCTTCCCTTTTGTAGAACTGGCTGGACAGGGGAGGGCTGGACTGGGTGGTCCCTGAGGTCCTGTCCTCTCTGAGGTGTGTAGTGCACAAAGTGTGTGCTTGGCAAAAGCCCAGTGCCCTGCCCCCCGCCCCCCCGGCCTGGGTTCGGGCAGGGCTGGGCTGGGCCCTGATTCTCTGCCTCTCTCTGGTCAGCGATGAGGACAACAAGCCTCTGCAGGGGAGCCAGACGTCCCTGGATGGCACCATCAAGCAACAGGAGAGCGACGACAGCCTGGTGGACTACGGTGAGGGCGGCGAGGGCCAGTTCAATGAGGACGGCTCCTTCATCGGCCAGTACACAGTCAAAAAGGACAAAGAGGAGACCGAAGGCAACGAAAGTTCGGAGGCCACGTCACCCGTCAATGCCATCTATTCTCTGGCCTAATGGAGCCCCCCAGGCACAGCCACTACTTTGCAAGTGGGAAAGAAGAGATGGGGGGACAAAGCCACCACCACCTTCAGGGACAAGGGTACAACGTGGGGGTCTGCCAAGCTCTAAGGACAACTGACCACCCAGCCAACCACAGCCCCCTCCTAATGACGCCACACACCTGGGTGCCATCTGTGTGGGAGAGCTAGACCCATGGCCCAGCTCAGCTGGAGGGAGCCCGAGCCCCTTGCTCAGCCTCACAGCCATCCTGAGCCTCCCCCTACACTGCCTACCCTTGACCTTGGTACACACTCATCAATTTCTGTTGATTCTGGTACTTCTCATTGTCTTTATTTTTGCTCTATGCATCTTCCCCTCCAGACCCAATGTCTCCATTTTATTTTCCTTTTGAAATATCCCTAGAAAAAGAAAAAGGTGGATTATATGTCCCCACTGGCCCCTGAAAACTGCAAAGATAGGCAAAAAAGTTTGGTCCATAAAAGAACATAGAGAAAAGCTACAGTGTTCAAACTGCGTGGGGCCCATGTATCTCCGAAGGATGCCTTTCTCGCCATATGCCTCCCCATGCCCACAACCTGTCCACCTCGGCCTTGTCAGTTGCTGAGCTGGGCATGGCTCCTTTCTGGAAAAAAACGACAGTATTTTTGGCAGGGAGAGGGTGGACAGGGCTCCTTGCCTTGCTCTGGCTCAGTTGGGAGGCGGGCTTACCTCTTGCACCTCGCTCTTACCCTGCTCCACCCTCCAGAGTGTCCAAGACGAGAGCTGCACTGACTCTGACGAAGGAGCGAGAAGAACAAGAGTGGGAACTGGTGGAAGGGACTTCAGCTCCAGTGACCGGGTACATCAAGCAGCAGAAAATCAGGCATCTGGTTCCTGGGGAGCTGTACTCGCCTCGAGAGAGGAGAAAAGGACTGGGCTTGGATTCCCGCCTCCCCATCAGTGAAACTCACGGTGTAGGAGAGAGGGCCACGCCCACTGCACCCAGAGTAGAGGGTGCCCCCAGCCTGGTCAGGGGTCTGCGCCGCTGCCCTTGAGGAGATGGAGCCCTGTGATGCAAAAGCTTTGCTAGTGTGTTTGGGAGTGCAAAACACTGCTCCCCTGTCACCTCCAGCAGGTACCATCTCTTCTATGATGTTGGACCTGTGCAGATGGGGCCCTGCTGCCCTGAGACTGAGACCAAGCTGGTGTCCTTTCCCACCAGGGACCCGGTGGGGACACCGCCCTAACAGTGCTGTGAAGCCTGGCCTGGAGGACTCAGCGCTCTTCGTATGCCTTATGCAACTCTGCTCTGTCCCTGCAGTTCCCAGGCTCCCGGCCCCTCCCTGCAAGCCTTGAAGCCTCCAGCAGCGTCTGTCTCAAGGAAAACAGGGCGGCCTATGCAAGTGTCACAGCAGAACCAGAAGCAACCACTTGACACGTGCCCTGCAACCCGTTGCCCCAGGTGGAGACACTCACAGACCTGCAGTTCTCAGAGACCGAAGGCACTGCCTTCATCCACCCCCACCTAATCCACTTTTGAAACCAAAGGTACATAGTCTCCGAGGAGAGAGATCTTGAGCCTAAGAGTAATCCTTTAGCTGCAGGTAGCGTTTTCAGGAGGGAGAAGCCGACCCCAGTAACGGGCCGCCTGCCACAGACACAGCCTCTGAGTCGGGCCTCCAGCTACTTGCCAGGGGACTTGGTCAGGAACAGGGCTATGTCCTTCAGAGACTTTATTAAAACATCGGTTGCCACGTGTTTAAGCCACAAAGGTATTAGCAATGCTCGCATCACTTAGTAACCAGTCAGTGAAGGTCAAGCCCATAGATAGACATGCTCTGTCTGTGGGTGAGAGACCACAGCCCAGAGCTAAGCCAGCTATATTGTTTGAACGTGAGAGCAAGTAGCTTTCCTTTGGCCTTAGCCATGGCCAGGTTTTGCTATCTAAGAAGCCCAAGGGCAGCTCTCTCATAGTGATAAGGACAGGGTGAATAACGGGGGCTGGGGAGTGAGCTCCGTGGTCCCCTCCCCTGGCTTTCCTCTGACCTCTGCCTGGACTCAGCTGGGTATTCCCGCAACCTCGGCCCAGGGTCCTCGAAGGGAACGTCAGGGAAGTGTGCCTGTGAGCGGAACGAAAGGACCGGCCTTTTCAGAAAACACTGTGGATCTGAGCAAGGTAGTCAGTGTCTCAGGCCCTGAGTCTATACTGCATCATATGCACTAGTGAACTTCTTGCACTGAAAACAGTCTCTTAGGGCAAGAAGGACTGTGAAAGGTCATTGTGCCCCTCCCCCTGCCTCTAGAAGGTCTGCTGCTGCACACTGATGACCGGGGAAAGGCCTCTGCTACCCGTGGGTCTTGAGCATTCTTCAGCCTGTCTTTGCTCCTTGTTCCTGTCCTGCCCAGCTCTATACTGTCCCTCGTGGCGTGTGAAGGTAGCGCCATCGGCCCCACCAGGAGCCTGCCCACACTACCATGCCACACAATCCTGGCAGGCAAGAGCAAACCCGGGTCTGAAGAACCAAGCAAAGGAGGCAGGTACTTAGAGAGGTGTGTGGGTTGCAGGGTTAGGGTTAGGGAGGCAGCCCTTCCAGGGAGAAGGAAATCCATTCTTCATGGCACCGTTCCAGAGTCCACCTAGCTCAGCAGGAGAGCAGTATTATCCTGAACTCCCTGCCAGCTGGGGTTCTCAAGCAACCACCCCAAAACACCCAACAATGCTGAAAAGGGCAGTACCATTGGTGCTTCAGCCTGTCTGGCTGGGGGACCCAGAGCCGAGGCGGGGGATGGGGGTCATCTCACAGTTGACTAGAAGCTCCATTGCTGTGCTGTGATCCCACCTCCATGCTCGGGGACCGGAGCTGTGGCTTCCGGTGCCCTCATTTATCCAGTGATTGCTCAGCACCTACCCCTGAAGATCGAGTGTGAGCCAGGCTGTCAGTCACAGATACCATGGTGAAGAGTCTGGCGTGGCCCCTGCCCTCTCGGGGCTGCTGATCCTAGACCTGAGTCTTGGGACACAGTAGCGTTGATTGGAAGCACTCTGAGCACATAAACTGCCAATGGCCCCAGGCTCAAAGGGAGAAGCTTCAGAGGGAGGACCTGGTCTGTAAGGCTGGGCAAGGCGGGGCATCAGAACTGGTTGTTGGGGGTGGGGGTGGGGGTGGAGGAGCAGCCCCGCCTCCTGAGCCTCTGCTCTGCCCCTCAGGGCAAGTGGCTTAACCCGTTTGTATTTTGGCGCCTCGGTCTCCCCCTGTTCAGTCCCTCCTGGAATACTTCTCCCCACAGAGGGACATGGCCCCACTTGAGGAGCGAGGAGGCTCGTGTCGGGGGGGTCTACCACTGCGGGGCCAGGGGACAGCCACCTCCCACGTTGTTTGGCTTATGGAGAATGAGACTTGTTCTTGCTTACCCTGCTTTTGAGGAGAGGGTTGCATTTAAGCTAAAGGGAGAGGCAGACTGGCTCCTCCCCTTGTCCATTGCCTTTGCCCTGAGATGTTGGAAGTATGGTCCACCCCTTTCCTAGCAAATTAGGTCTGGAGAAGGGTCCACCTGCCTGCGCGGCAGCCAGTGCCCATATTGCTCACCCTGCAAGGATGCCTGCTGCCTGGGCCAGATAGTTTCATAGTTTTCCTGAATATGTTTGGCCTTAGCAAAGGGGTGGAAACAGATCCAAGAATATTTGTGGGTTTCCCACCTAAGGGACTGCCTCTCCCCACCTGCACCCAGCACCCTCCCGTGGGCTCAGCCACACCTGGGCGCACGCACAGCAGACCGAGGCCGCATTGCAGGGTAGCTCAGAAGGAACGGCACAGGTTGTGACATTGCCTGGCAGAGGCTGAGACCCCCGCAGCCCAGGCCCGCCTGAGATGAGATGTGAAGGGCTGCGTGGGGTGCAGCGCGCAATTCAGGGCAGAAGAAAGGCTGCCCAGGCGGAGCCCGCTTTGGGCGATTCCCGAGGGCAACACCGAAAGAGAGCAAGTCGGATGCAGGGAGAGCGAACCTTCCCCAGGAACAGCACAAGCAGTGGCTCTTGTAAGGCTTCCGGAGCCCTTGGCCAGATCAGGGCCAAGTCACAGAGCAGCACAAACAGCCCTGTGGCTGAAGGAGTGGGGGCTCAACATGCTTTTGCCTTTGTCTGTACAAGGCTATTTCGCTAACACTGAAGAGGTGAGGCTCCTTGGGCTGTCGGTCACCAGGAGCCGGTGCCAGGGAACCACTTCTCAGTGGCAGGGTGGCAAGTGCTTGCGATACAGGCACAGAGCACTCTTCCCCCTCGTGACACCTTGATCACTACTCCGGGAGCATCTGCCAAGCACACAGCTAGGTCCCCTAGAAGGAAATCACCCAATGGATCCTGGCTGAGCTTCTCATGGTGACTTAGGAGTAGCACTTAAGGTTTCCTTAATGGGTGGGAGAGGGATGTCAGTTGTTCAAAATGGACTGTTTTGTTTTGTTTTGTTTTGTTTTTAAATCAAAGTCAGACAAGTAAAACAGAGCTTGACATGTCAGGAGATTCAGTGTCCTGGGCATCCCCCAGCCTGCCCAGCCCAAGCCTGAGCAGCACCCTCTCTTTCCCTCCCTGCTAAGAACAGGCCTTCCAGAGACAGGTTCAGAGAATGATCCGAGGGAAAGGTGACAGCCATCCGGGGAAGCCACAAGACCCCACCAACCAGTGTCTCAAGCCACACCCAAAACCAGTGCTTCTCTATCAGTATATTAGTATTAAGTGGATGTTCCATAATGATAAAGGTGAAAATGAAAGAGATACGAAGGCGTCTAGCATAGGATCGGGTTCAGATTTCAACACGTGAAGGCATCGCAGAGCTGATCTAACTGAAATGACTCATCGTACAGACAAGGACACTAAAACCTGGACAGGTGAAGGGACTTGCCCAAGATCACACAGCTTGGAAATCAAGGAGAGGTTAGGGCTTGAGCTCGGGCCCCGTAACTCCTTTTCCAGTGTTCTCGCATCCCACTCCAGCTGCCTCCTTGGAAACAGGTGTTACTTACCTCTGTCCTGCTGGTTCACCCTCCGTACCCTTTTACCACTTTCCTCACACCCCCCTTATCCCCCCAAAATGAAAGACACAAAGGACTTTTCTGAGTCCAAGGTCAGTCAGTGTGTGATAGCCTGTGGTGTTAAGGGCAGACCCAGACCAGGAGAAGGGTGACGAGGTGGCTGGTATTTGTCACTGTGAAGCCTAAACTCGTAACACATTGGGCCCCCAGCATGCTCTGTGTTCCTCAGAAATGAGGGCATAAAGGGCTCTCTGTTCACTCCACCCTTGGCTGCGAGGTGCCAAGGGGCAGCAGGGCCCATGGGAGCTCTGCCACCCTGGGATTTGCTGGGCTGCAGTTCAGCACATGTAAAGACTTCAGTGAAGCAATAAACACAAAAATCTGGGATAAGCAATCCAGAATTTTGTGCACTGCTCTGTTTCTTTTTCTAAAATGATGCAGATCAGATGACCCCTCCCCACTCTTTTCTGATCTCCAAACACAACCTCCTCAGTCAGTGTTGCCCCTCCACCCACCTCCCAGCTCTTTGCCAACTTCTGCACACCCCTCCTGAGCTGAGCGTCCGTCGCCTATGACATGCGGCCTTCTGTCCTGGTCCCACCCCAACCCATGCTGGCCCATCCCAGTTGGTTCCTTTCAGTAGGAAAATGTTTTCCCAATGTCTCCATCCCTTCTCACATATGCACACACCCACGAATTGTCTGATCTTTTTTCCATTGGTTAAATATTTAACTTGCTGTGGCAGACTTTGTTTTAACCCCTCTCACATCATGTTCTTTCCTTTTTTGCGAGTTATTTTGCATTAACCAATGTTGTCAGCGACAGATACGTCTCTGAGGGTGTCACGCACGACCTTCAGCAGGGAAGACGTCTGGGCCGTGGAGGACCATCTAATACATGGACTTATAAACTGACTGCATGAGCAATGAAAAGGCCAAATTATTCAGAATTTTTTTTTGAATCACTGTAAAAAAAACTGATTTCTTTTGTATAGAGAACACTAAACATATAATAAAAGTTGTTCAAAATGGACTCTGGCCACATGTTCATTTTCCTTAATGGGTGGGAGAGGGATGTCAGGGGGCGAATGGCAGGAACAAATCAAAGGGTTTTCATGGACACCGGACGGCATACGCCTTTGGAATTCTATGATACCAGCCCCGTCTTGAAGTTGGTCTTATCCCAGAAGACTCATTGGCATGATTTGTTTTAAACATAGTGTGACTGGAATGTGTACGGCCACGGAGACACCCCGAATCAATGTGACTCTGCGTGTGCTCGTGCACCACAGAGAAGTGCTTGGTGGGGGCTGGGGCAGGGGAGTTGGAGGAAACATGCAAAGCCACTCCTCTTTCTGCACCACCGCCCTGAGATGAGAGGACACTGGCATAGACCCTGCACTGTGCCTGGCACAGAAGACATTTCCTATGGCTGCACAATCAAAGCTGCTCATCACAGACTAGGTCCCCTTTCCATGGACTCAAAGGGATCTCAATCAGCAAGCAAATAGAAATGGGAAAGAAACAGAGCGGGCTGTTGGTTGAGAAGGACTGCTAACCTTTCTTCCACTACGCCTTTGACTTGAAGGTTGAGGGGCCTGCAATTGTGCTAATTCTCACCGAGCCGTGGCTGAAGAGCATCACCCAGGCAGGTTGAATGGTGAGCAACCCCAGGCAATGGGACCCGCTCCCCGTCCTCAGGATGGTGTGGGGCTAGGGAGTCATCAGAGCTGGGAAGAGGCTCTGATGCAGAAAGATAACATGGCCTACAGGCAGTGTGATGCTACAGGGGCCAAAGGGTTTCCCTGAAAATGCAGACCCAACTTTCTTGGATAAAGAAACACCAGGTAACTATCCAACCCACCTGTGGTTACCCTCCACTCGAAAGTCCTCGGAACAGAGCACTGATGTGGGGTTTATTGCTTCATTAAAATAAGACTTTTTTCCCAGGTCTGACTCCTCCTGAATTGTTGGGTAACTCTTTGGGTACGTCACACACACACCTCTCCCTCTCCCTAGTCTCTCCTTCAAATATGAGAAAGATCCTTTCTTGTCACTCTCAAGTCCACTGTCTCTGAAATGGGACCCTCATGTCCATTTGCACGGTCCCACCATTACTCCGAGCCCTCATCCTAAACGGACAATCTCCTTGCCTCCTGTGTTGCCTAATCACCTTGTACAACTGCAGCCAACAGGAGCTTCTAAAATACGAGTCTGGTATTGTCACTCCTTTACTCGAAAATGTCAAGTTTGCTATAATACCGTCAGTTCGCTGCCATAGGATAAACTCTAAACTCCTTAGTTTGGCATCTTAGGCCTTTCGTGATCTGACCTTTACTTCTGCATCCCCATTTTCCACCACTTCTCACGTATATCCCAAATTCTAGCCATTCCAAGCTAGTTTCAGCTCCTGCTGATACGCAATATGCTTTCTTACACTTCTAAGCTTTGGCAATTTAATTCAGGTGAAAAGCACCTATTAATAACCTGCTCTGTCTATTAATGACGTAAAATAATGTAGGATAAAGTTCCAATCCTCAGGAAGCTCAGACTGTTACAGAGACAGTCAAGTAAGGAAAAGCAGTATTATAGAGCCTGGGATAGAGTTCAAATAAAAGTGGGTTCAACAAATGGACTATGATCCAAAGGTGGGCCTGCTTGGAACGGCTTCCTCGTGACCTTCTGTAGCCCTGCTTTTCTGGATAATGCATAGGCACTGGGGCTGATGCTCGCAACTGGGTCCTGCAGCAGTGACTCCAGGTTCTTCCCTATTCCTCTTTTCAAATTCGTCTAACCCCCTTTCTCCTTACAATCATCTCTCTTGGGCTCCGTGAAGTCAGGCTGTGGCCTCCGTGCTGGGTCACATCTTTAACAATGAGTTCAGGTGACACTGTCTCAGGAAGTCTTCCTGAATACCTGGTATGACTAGCGCGAGTACACACACAAACATCCGCTGGGTCTGGTTTAGGTCCCCTTGCTATGCCCAGAACACCTATTTAATGTCTCTCACAGGGTGTAGGCACAGAAGATTCATTGTTTATTGCTTTCACTATTGTGTGAACATCTGAGTTTCAGAGACCATTTTTTTCCCATCTCTGTCCACAGGCCAGTACCTGACACAAATCAAGGACAAAGTGAATGAATATGAGTGAGTGAGTGAGAGTGAGTGATAGCTGTTCCTTTGAAAGAAGTGGCTGAGTGGATTCAAGACTTTTGTGTCATCCCCTTTGGATACTAGACTTGGATATGATGTTTCAGAGGTGGGGGGTGGTCCACTGGCCCAATTTTAGAGCAGGAGCCACAACTCAGGGGGGCAGAAGTACAGAGACAAGCGAGCCTCTTATTTGAAGAAAGCCAACCTCAATGCAACGGAGGCCAAACAAAGCGCCGCCTCTCTTCAGGGCCCCAGGGACCCCCAGAATATCTGTCATCTTGCATCCCCATCTCCGAAGGCTGTGCCTCTCAGCCCATTAGAAATGCTAATCTCCAGCTCCGCGCTGGATTAACCGACCCAGTGGGAGGGGACAGTCATCTCCAATCTTTATTAAGAGTGAAGGCTGTACTCTTTCTTGCTCAGCTGCCCCCAAAGGGACGGAATCTGGGAATTCATTACAGCCCCTTATCAAGGCAAGCTCCATTGCTCGGCGCTGCTTTAGGTGGGGGGAGGCGGGGAGAGCCCATTTCAGCATCCTCCTCCCCACTTAATGCATCAGAGCCCATTTGTTTGATGTCAGTTCCTGCTGGAGCATGGACCAGGCAGTGGGCCTCAGAGCAATTTGGAGCCACAGCTGCGGCCCAACTGCCCATCCCCCACTCCCAGCCCCACCCCCACCCCTGCCCTAGAACTTGCTGCTGATCAATCCCAGACCCCACAGCAGAGGAGCACAGCTTTGTGTGAACCAGGAAACAGTCTGGTAGGGTCCACGATCACTCCCGGCCCTGGCTTTGGTTCAGTTGGTGCTCACCTTACCCACATTCAGTGGGAACAGGAATTCAGACCCCTCAGCCTCACAGAGGGTGAGCTGTGGCTGGAGGGCAGGGGAGTAGTTCACTCTGAAACAAACACAGTTACTTAGTGTGGATGAAAGAGGCTACATGCTGCCATGGCCGGTGTGCCTCGGTTGGTGGGAGCGTTGTCCCGTAACCGAAAGATACCGGGTTCGATTTCTGGTCAGAACACATACTAACGTTGCAGGTTCAATCCCCAGTCCAGACATGTATGATCCCCAATCCAGGCAAGTACAGGGGGCAACCAGTCAATGCTTCTCACTCACATAGATGTTTCTCTCTCTTTCCTTTCCTTTCTCTCTAAAGAAGCAATGAAAAAACGTCCTCCGTTGAGGATAATGAATAAATAAATGGCCACATACTAAGCCTGCCAAGCTCAGGGAAGGCCTGCATGATGGCCTTGCAAACTCAGAGACCTAAAGTAACCATATAGGATGGTCTGAAATTAAAAACTTTCTAACTGGAGGCAGCTCATGGCAGACAGCCATGTCCTAGGCTAGAATCTTCCCTGACAAAAGTCAATCTTTACCTTAATTGAGCCTGTCTATTGTCTTTTTGCATCTACAATAACATACATTTGTAATGTCAAATGTCCTTTTTGGGGACTCCTCAAAGCCCTGGCACCACATCGGAGAGAGACCGTAAATCCCCTCACATTGTCATTGTTCTTGTTAGTTGTTAACTCTCGTGCCCACCTATGTGAAAGGAGTGTATCTCTATCACTTTACTTTTTATCCAGTCCCAGGGCTTCCCCTGCTCCCTAATCTATGACCAGTGGATTTCATGTAACCCCCTATGTCTTCTCTTTGAGTTGCATAACATAAGGTGCAAACCTGCCATTTTTCTGAAGCATTTTCTCAATCCATCAAGCCTTTTGCTTCCTGGCAATTGTCACAGTTTGGCTCAAATAAACTCGTAAAAATTCTTACAGGCTTGGATGTTTCTTACGTTGATATTAGTATATATTTAACATCACAACTACCCTTTAACAAGGTTGAATCCTATTAAGCAGAGGACCCAGGGACTGACCTGGGAAGGGAGTTTGCAACAGTAGCAGGAGAGCGTCCTGTATAATGAGGGGTGGGGGGTTTGGAACCCCAGGGCAATGGGGCGGAGGTGAGGCAGAGGAGAAGCAGAGACCAGAGGAAGAAAGATTAGAGTAGTGATTCTCAAAGTATGGTCCTTAGAGCTACAGCACAGAATCACCTGGGAACAATTGAAATACAAATTTTAGGTCCCCATCCCGATCTACTATATCAGAAACTCTGGAATCTAGCCCTGACCAGAGTGACTCAGTTGGTTGTGTGTTGTCGCCAGTTCAGTCCCTGGCCAGAGCACATGGCAGGGCTGTGGACGGTCCCGGTTGGGGCCCATGTGCGGGGCAGCCAGTGGATGCCTCTCTCACACATGTTCCCATCCCTCTCTTTTCTCTCCCTTCCCCTCTCTCTAAAAATAAAATAAATAAATAAATAAAGATATATTTTTACAAAATATATATATATGTATACAAAGAAACTCTGTAATCTATGTTTTAACAAACCCTCCAGGTGATCTGATGTAGACTAAAGTTTGAGGACCACTAGATTTGAGGGACACAATGAGAATGACGGCCGGTCTGGGGTGTGACCCTTCCCCAGGCTCCCCAGATTGTCAGTCTACCCAATTAATAAATTTGCCTCATGTGAGTGGATGCTTTGTCCGAACTAACAGTCGGTGAAGTGGACATCCGCACTAATGCAGGTGCAGCAGAGAGCACAGGAGAATGTAGGGGTCGGAGAGCAAGACCCCGGGGACTAGCCAAAATCGAGGGAGAGACTTTGACTTTCACAGACCATGGAATTGGCAGGGACTGGTATCGAAGAGGCAGTATACATTTATGTCAAAGAGGCAAGAGGGCACCAGATGGTATTTCAGTCACAATGCATTTAATGACTTGAGGAGAAGGAGAACTAATAACATTGATGCTTTCTGACTGTGTGAGGCAGAGTGGTGAGCACTTTATGCAAATTATCTCTTTTAACCGTCACGCCAGCCCTTTGAAGCAGGTAGCTGTACATCCTGCTACACACAAGGAAACTGGGGCTCCAAAGGGCTGAATAATTCGCCCAAGGTAATTGACAAAGCCAGAACTAGTTGCCAAGTCTGTCTGACTCTAAAACCTCAGCTTTCTCCGCTGCACTTGGGTATGAACGGGAATCTCTGTGAAGAATTAGCCCAGCGTCTGTGCTTCAGAGGCATCCTGCCAGAGCAGCCCCTGCCAGCTCTTCCACACATCCGGGAACACTTCTCCCCTTGCCAGTCTGCTCTGCTGTAGTAGGGCATTCCAGCTCCTGGCTCCAACCAGGAGAGCGTAGACGAGGGTCGCACTGTCCTGCAGCTCATGTTTATGTGGTGAGGGGGCAGCGAAGCCATAGGAGCTCTTCCTCCCCCAAGTCTGCCTTGAGCACCAAGGAAGAGCAAGGACTCTGCGGGTAGGTCAGGCACTGCTGTGTGACCTCAGGCAAGTTACTTAACTTCTCTTTGCCTGTTTCTTCATCTATGAAACAGAGATTGTACTCGTAGCCGCCTTAAATGTTGTTGTAAGGACCAAATCCACTGAAAAGTTCTAAGAAGAGTACCTGGTGCATAGTAAGCACCAGATAATAGTTTGTTAAATTTAAATGAATGAATCTCATGCTTTCCCCTTCTTCTGCCTCCTAGAATGCCCTCACTGGCCTCTACGTCTTCCTTCAAAATTCTTCCCCGTCCTTCCAGGCAGGCTCAAATCCCAACTTTCATAGCTACCTTGGCACACAAGTCTGTCTCTCTCAGAGTTTCTCTTGTTCTTCCTGCTCCCCCTTCCCCTTGGCCTTTAGCATAAGCTCCCAAGTTGTCTCTTCTATGCCTGGCCGGTCTACAAACCCCTGGAGCGCAGGACCAATACCTCATCCTCTTGTACCTTTTTGGCACCCAGCCGTGTACCTCACACAATGGGATAATCCACTGATTCGGGGTGCCCAGTGGTCCCCACAGGGCAAGTGGGACCCATTTGTATTCAAGCTGTCTGTATTACTGCATTTACTGCCCAGCTAGTGGTTTGGTATTGATTTGGTGTGGGGGCGGGTGGTATTTGTCTTCCTAAAAGCAAGTTTACCAAGTTCCAAGCTGCTGGATGTGAGGGTCTGTGATGAATATTGAGAGCTAAAGGTTTTTTTCTACAGCCCCATTAATTAACTTTCCCAAAGTCCCCTAAGTGCTCTTGTAACCCTCTTTCAAGCTTAGGAACCCACGCTCATTTATCAGAAAGGACTGTCCTGCTTTTGCCTTCCTCCTGCCCCTTCTAGCTCCAGCCTGGCTGTTGGAGTCACATAGCACAGCCCCTACCCATGTGGCAGAGGAGGATAAGGCCAGATATCCAGAAGGCTTGGCTTTGTCCCAAGGGAGAAGGATCACAGGATGGGACTCAGTCAATGCCCCGCCATGGGCTCTCGCACCCTGGTCCAGATGGAATAATTAGGTGTAGTAACCTCCCTGAGGTCATTTTCCTGGAGATTTAGGAGCCCAAGTCTCACACTTAAGCACAGGAGAAAGTATGTCTTCCAGGCCACAGGCATAAGATGAGAACCTTACGCAGACAGCACCTCTCCCTCGGGAAGAGGAGTTTGATAGAGCCCCTTATCCATGCAATCAGCTCCATGGTTCAGAGGAGCTAAAATCAGCCATCCTTTCCTTCCCAAGGCCTCTCAGTGACCTCTGTGAGAACACAAAACAAACACAAAGCCCTTCCACCTGAACCACGTTGGCCTACCTCCCAAGTTTCCCGCAGAGCGATGCCCTGGTGTGGCAGGGGCAGTGGAGCCCACAGGTTAACTTTACGCAGAGGACACAGGCTAGATGCACGAGGCCATGCACGAGGCCATCAGGCCAGTGTAGTTAGCAGGGCCCTTAGAGAGGCCCTCTCAATTACATGCACCGGCTCAGCCATGGAACCCCGGGGCTGGAGTAAGCCCTGGCCCATCCCCTCGTTCTATAGTTTCCCGAAACCGCCCCACCCGCAATGAGTATACCTCCTTCCCTTCCACATTAGCTAATTCTCCTTGGGAAAGAATTTCAAATTATGGCCATATTTCAAATTATGGCCAACCAGACTGCATGTGAAAGGACCAAGAGTTTTTCTAGAGAAAAAAAACTACACAAATTTGAGGTCGATGGAGACTCAAGTAAGTCACTTGCCTGCCGGATCTGTGGGGAAGGGCTCAGCAAAGGAATTCTGTCCTCTGCCTACACTCCTGTCGGGGAGAAAGCTGTCCCCCTAGCTCTTCCCCTGAAGCCAGACAATTCAGTTCCTCTCCTCCCCCCTGCCCCCCATGTCCCTGGCGCCTTTCTGGCTGCTGCCCCAGGGCTGGAGCTCAGGGCAAGTGAGTCGATGTCAAACAATTCCATTTGTGAGTATTACCACTGATCTCATCAGAAAAATCTGATTGTCCAACTCGGTGCCTCCCTTACCCCGGGCTGCAGGGACAGGACAAAGTGATGTACCCCATGTGGTCCCCTGGCCGGGGCAGGAGGAAAGGTGTTCCTGGGCCCCCAAGCAGCACCAGTAAGGAGAACCCAACATCAGAGGGCAACAGCGAGATTCTCAGAGCTGCGTCTGCACAGACCGGGCCAAGAAAATGGATCACAAGTTCTGACAGCCACACAAGTTCACCAACCGATCAAAAAAGACAGAAAGCCACACCCACAGGCTACAAGATAAGCCTCACCTCAAGCAGAGGTCACCAGGAGCCAGCAGAGAATAAATGTGGAACCAAGCTGTCCCCCAACCTCACTGTGATGCAGTGGGGGCCTCTCCCTTTTGCCTAGACACCACCCAAAGGGAAAATGGAAGAGTTCTGATAAACATTCACTTCCAAAGCAGGCTGACGAAGGAATACAGATGCCTAGCTAAATTTAAATTTCAGATAAACAATGATTTCGTTTTATTATTTTTTAAAAATATACACAAACTTACAAATAGACTCATTCTGAGCCAGGTAGAAATAGTTCAGGATTCTCAGCTGCGCTGGACTTCCTGGGGCCCTCTAGCCTCCCACCAAGGCAGAGAACTGGGAGCTGTGCTGGATTTGGGGAAGCTCGGGACGAGAAGGGGTCATATGGTAATTCTCGGGAATCTCATCCTACCCTGAACTGAAGAATATGTAGGTATAGCTTTAGTTTCTTTGGGCAGACTGATCTCAGACCAGGGCAGAGCCTCTGCGCCCCCTTTCCTATCTCTCCTCCACCCTCACGTCCAACCTTTTCCATTTCTGACCCTTGGCCCTTCTCCAGAGCTGTCAGGCACGTTCTCATGGGTCCATCAGTGGCTTTTAAAGGAGGCCCCGGCTTTCATCCTATTAGTGAGCCTGGGAGTAATTACGACTTCATTAGCCAAATAGGTTCTTGGTTCAGAGACTTCCCCCCACAAAACAAAACACACACCCGCTTCCCTCCATCTGAAGTCTGTCCCCTGGGGTGCCAGCTAACAATCTATCGGGGCTCCAGGGAAACTGGAAAGGGGAAGAAGCCAGGGATGGCTGGCCAAGTGGGGGAGGCCCACTGCCACCCCCCTCCTCCGCGACGCATCTGTTGGCTGGCTGGCCCCTGGAGAGATTTTTGACAGGGAGAAGGATGGCACTCCAGCAAATGAGGGGCGTGACCCCTTGCATCTGTCTGCTGCCCCTCTGGCCCTGCTAGCCCTTCCAATCAGGGGCCGGCCCTCGGTGGATGGCCAGTGCCCTTCAGGGATAAATGAGGTGAATTTTTTCTTGTGGGGACTCTCTGACAAATACCCAGGGGCCCCCGGAGTGTCCCTAGATCCCCTTCCCCCACCTTTCATCTCTACATTGGCTACTGCAGATCAGGGGCAAAGAAACGGCGGGTCTGCCAAGCGAGGGCCAAGCTGTGCCCAGGACCACCTGGCTGGGAGAACTTCAGTCAGACCCA
Source organism: Mormoops blainvillei (assembly GCA_004026545.1). Lineage (NCBI taxonomy): Eukaryota > Metazoa > Chordata > Mammalia > Chiroptera > Mormoopidae > Mormoops > Mormoops blainvillei. The sequence continues at coordinate 203,730 of PVJD01000176.1, forward strand.
GCAGCCAGACCAGGTAGGAAGGGCCCCGACACCTGGGAGCGGTTCTGCTGCTTCTCTGTCACTTACCTGACACCGCACACCCCAGTGTTAGAACCAGTTTCTTTGGGTCTAAATTAGCTCCACATTGCAATTAAAACCATTCCCCCTCGGGAAATTGCTTATTGTCCTCTTTTCCCATTATTTTAATAGGTTTTAGGGGCACGGAGTCCACTCCTCCTGCTTCTAACTTGCTCTACCCAGAACTTCCCTCAGTCTCAGGGCAGGCTAGTGAGCCGGTGAGCCAGTGAGCCAGTGAGCCAGCCGCAAGGATGAGGACATACCAGCTCTGGCCACTCCCACTGCCCACCCTCCACTAGAGGAGAAGGTGTAGGCTCCCTGACCATGCTCAGACACATGCCCCTTTGTCCATGAAGCTTCCAGAGAGAGCTGGCTCCTTCTTCAGGGCTTTGCAAATAACAGCTGGCGAATTCTCATTCCTGCTGAGGGCCCCTCTGCTTGGATCTTCAGCAGGCAAGGTTCCATCTGCTGGGGCTGGACCGGAGGCAGGAGGATAGATGAGATGACCTCCAGACAGCCCTGCCACTTACCAAACTCCAAGCTCTGTACAGCCTGGCCTGGCCATGGCCCTGATTCTAACCTGACCTCTTTCTACCCCCAGGCCCGGCAGCTCTGCCTCTGCCCTCCTGCCCCCACCAGTCCCAATCCACAGTCAGCCCAGGGACCAGGCAGGAGGACCCCTGCTCCTTGCCCTGAAAGTAAAGGGAGTCCCCAGAGACCAGCCCAGCTGTACACACTGCGCCCCTGCTTGTGTTCCCTGAAAGCAACTGTCCTTTTGTTAATTCTGCAATTTCCCAAAGTGCCAGGAGCATTTCATCTGATAGTCACAGCATCTGTTCCTCTCACTCTCCAGAAGGTCGGGTGGGAGCAGTGCCAGCCCCTTCCCCAAGGTTCCCCCTGCCTCACACTCCCCCCGCCAGTTTGGGCACCCTGCTCACCTGGTCCCCTGGGAGCACCTCCGGTGCCTGTCTGCATCCCTGTCCCCTGATGCCACCACCCCTATGGCCATGGGTGGCAGCCTTGATAGCCACCTCCCCTTCTGGGACCAAGCCCACCTGCCTAAGCAGAGAGGCACCTGTCCCGCTCCTCAGGCGACTGCAGGGGCAGGGGCTATTCTTCCATCCGTGGCCTGCCCAGGGTCCCTAATAGGTACGGGAGCCTCAGGGGACCAGGAGAGAGGAAGCCTCGCCCTTGGTCCTCCCCATCACCCCCTCGCTATGCACAGCCTTTGGGCTGCTCGCTTCCAAGGCCGTGGAAGTCACGGCTGCTCCTCCGCCCAAAAACCCTACCAGGAATCGGGCTTGCCCCCTGTCCTGAGCTTCTGCAGAGGGTCCTCAACCTCAGCACTACAGACGTTTGGGGCTGGGTGACTCCTAGGGGTGGGGCCACCCTACGCATTAGAGGATATTTAGTTGCACCCCTGACCTCTACCCACTGGAGGTGAGTAACACAAGTATTGCGAGAACCAAAAATGTCTCCAGACATCGCCAAAGGTCCCCTGGTTGAGAATCACTGAACTAAATCAAAAGAGATCCTGACACTGGAGTGTCAGTGATTGACACCCCCAACTCCCACATTTCTAATTCCCAGGCTCCAGGTGACAAAGGGATGGCTCAGCTAGGGGTTGGCTCACATTTCCTGTAGAGGGCCAGATGGTAAATATTTCCAGCTTTGCCCACCGTACAGTCTCTGTTGTGACTACTCAGCTGCTGGTGCACGTGGAAGCGGCCAGACGATACACAAATGAACAGGGGTGGCTGTGCTCCAATACATCTTTATTTATGAACACTGAAATTTGAATTTCGTATTATTTTCATGTGTCATGGAACATTTTTCTTTTTATTTTCTTTCCAACCCTTTAAAAAGGGAAAATGCACGCTTAGTACATGTGCCACAGCCCCCGGATCTCAGAGGACTTCGAGGATCTCAGAGGACTCCAACAGCGGGACCCCTTAACAAAGCCCAGGGCAGAGGTTCAAGTTGTGAAGGGGGTCCTGCTTCTCCGAGGAGGTGTGGGAACCAGTCACCCCAGATCCCTTTGGTCCAATAACTCAGTACTATTTTTAACGGGGCAACCCCACTGCCTCAGCAAGACGGGCTACAGAATTCGCAGTGCCCAATGTAAAATGAGAATGCTGGGCCCCTTCTTCAAAAAGCTATTAATAATGGCACAAACAGCAGAAGGACATTAAACCAAGCAAGGGACCTTCTCAGCGCAGCCCCGGCGAGGCCACACAGGTTGCCATACCCGCAGCGCCAGCCGTACTAGACCTCAGCCTTCCCCCAGGAAGGCCTGCAGCCTGCTCAGAGCCTCTGCCGGACAGGAGACTGCACATCAGGCTGGCTCTCTGACCTTGGGGGACGGCACCTCCCATTCAGGCTGGGCTGCCACGTGTGATTGTGCCCTACACAGTGACATCGGCCTGAGGTGGTGAATGGAGGAGTTGGAGCTAGCCCTGCTCCCCTCACCAAGCTGTGTGTCCAGTGCGATGCCACACCTCCTTGTGGGAATTTGCACTAAATGGGATGGTACTGGTCCTGCCTCCAGGGCCCCCAGGGTGGGTGAGAAAATAGCCAACTCTACCCCAGTATGGTCTCCTCTACTCCCATTTGAATCCTCAGAGAGAAATAGAGGACCTGCTCATCAATTCCTTTAATAAATAGATGTGGAGCCCCAGACACTACGCTGAGGGCATGAATACATTAAGAGGCAGGGTGAAGAAGACACCCCATCACCATACAGATAAGTAAGAGGGATGCCTATGAAGTGACAAGAACACTGAAGGGGGCACCTTGTGCCTAAGAGAGAGTTGGGGCAAGTTGGCTTCCTGCAGGGGTAACCACCTGGTCAATTTTCTTTTCTTTTCTTTTCTTTTCTTTTTTTATTTGAGAGAAAGAAAAGAAGCGAGAGTCGGGGTGGAGACAGAGAGAGACATCTGTTTGTTGTTGCACTTATTTATGCATTCATTGGTTTCTTCTAAAATGTGCTATGACCGAAGATTGAACCTGCAACCTTGGTGTATCAGGGACAACACTCTAACCAACTGTGCTACCCGGCCAGGGCTGGGCCAATTTTTGAGGATTTAGCCAGGTACACCTAACGGAGAAAGATGGCTATTCAAATCAAGAAACATCTGTAAGAGAGGGAAACAAGAGGCTCCAGCCCATTCCAGAAGGGCAGGCAGGTCGATACGGCTGCAGCTGAACAGCAAAAGAAGAGGGCAGAGATGAGAGAGGGCCAGGTGACAGTGAGACTTGTGTCACAGGAAGGAGCCCAGAAACCTGGAGGTTAGGGGAGCTGAAGGATCTTCAGCAGGGGAGTGAGTTATCTGATTTGCATTTTAGGACGCTCATTCTGACTGAAGCCCACAGGGTGTTGGGAGAGTCGAGAGTGGAACCCGGGAGCCTGGTGAAAATTCAAAATTCAGGTGGAAACTTGTAAGGGTCGGAGGTAAGACTGTGAGAGGGAGGCCAGGGAGATGGGGGTGACCAGCATGCCTAGGAGAAGCCCTTGGGGGACAGAGGGGCAGGACTGAGCTATTGGCAGGACACAGGGTGGTCGGGTGGGGATGGGGTGAGGAAGGAAGGAGTCACAGAGAATGTGACCATCTGGAGGGTGCCACTGAGGGGCAGAGTAGCAGGTGGACAGGGCAACAGTGATGTGTGTGTGGGTGGGGGGGCGTATACACATATGTGTGTGTGTACATATATATATTCACACAGGATTTATTTCCAGGAATCGACTTACACAGTTGTGGGGGCTGGCAATTAGTTTTCTGTGGGGCAAGCCAGCAGGTTAGCAACTCAGGCAAGAGCTGATGCTGCAGTTTGAGGGCAGGATTCCTTCTTCCTCAAGGAAACCTCAGTTGTGCTTTTAAGGCCCTTCAACTGATTGGATGAGTCCCAGACATATTATGGAAGGAAATCTCTACTTATGATCAACTGATTATAGATATTAGGCACATCTACAAAATAACTTCACAGTAATACCTTGTTCAGTGTTTGATGAAATAACTGGGTACTGCAGCCTCGCCAAGTTAACACATAAAACTGACCACGGGAGTGGGGGTTTGGTCCCACGTAGGGATGTGAGAGGCCCATGAGCATCCAAGTGAAAGTGGCTGGCTGGCCAGTGCTGGTTTGAGCCCCAGGCTCCAGGGCCCTTCAAGGGCCTCCTCACCTCTCCCCAGACCATGCCTGACTAGCCACTTGCCTGTTCATTCCATCCTCCCTGCGACCCTAAAGTGAACTTTCCAAAGCACATACCTCAGCCTGCCTCTTGCTTGCTCAGACCCCTCCAACAGTCTCCATTGCTCTCAGATAAAGCCCCTACAAGGCTCATAAGGCTCTCACGGACTGGCCTGACTCCCTCCCCACCAGTGTCATTTGTTCCTTGCACCCTCAGCCCCAGACATGCTGACTGACTCCTTCCCCAGACTCACCACCTCCTGCCATGCTGCTGTCTTTGCATAAACTGTCGCCTCTTCCTGGAGCCACGCCCTCCTAACCTCCTCCCTGCCCATGCCACATATACCTGATCTGCCTGGGGAGCTCAGTCTTTCTTCAGGACTCAGTTAAAATGTGTTTTGTGTTCTATTTCTGAACCTCAGCAGACCAAGGCATGATAGTTTGTACAAACTTGGGTTACAGAATTTACTGGATTGTATTGTGACTATTTTCACATGTCATCCAATCATTATGTTGTGATCTCCTTAGGAGTATAGACCATGTCTTATTCTCCTCAGTGTCCCCAGTACTTGGACCAGTGCTTGGTACAAGAAGTCCTCAATATTTGCTTGTCGGATGGGTGGATGGATGGATGGATGGATGCAACGGTTTTCTAACCATTTCCGGCTAGCACGTCGTTGTCCCAGGTACTGTCCTGGGAGCTCTAAGTCCGGAAGAAGCCCGCCTCAGGGAGGCCTGCAGGGTCTGGTCTCAGACTCTCACTGTCTTCACCCGCTCCCCTGTATCATGGCTGCCCACTGGTCACCCTAGGTCGGCGCAGTAAAGAACACTTAGAAGCCTGTATGATCCTATTAATCAATGTCACTAAAATAAAATAATAAAATAAAAAACGCTCAGAGGTCACCCCTCTGCAGCCTAGCCCACATCCAGGGTCACAGCTGCTGCCTACCAGGGCGTCCTTTCCAGACCCGGCCCCAGTGAAGTCGATGGCGGAGCGCCTGTCAGAGAAACCGAGCACCCAGCCCTGGTTCCAGCTCTGCCTCCGCTGCTCTGTGACCTTGACCCAATCATTTGATCTTCCGGGCTCTGGTTTCCCTGTGGCTCTCCCCTCTCCCTGCCCCCCACTCTCCAATCTCTCACACTGGCCAAATTGTTTCGTAAAAAAAGAACTCGGGGTTCTTTGAGCTCTTTGGAGAGACCACATAAATGCAAGGCATTATTAGCATCATTACTATTAAATATTAATAATGACATTAGCATTGCCTATTATCAACCTGAAAAAGAATCTCCAAGAGCCCTGGGTAGAAATGGCTAAGAGAATAATTAGGCCCTTCAGGCCACAGACCCCTTCAGGCCCTCAGGTGAAATTAGAAAGGCAAATGCAGACAGAGTATTGTGAGTCCCCTTCCAGTGCCTCCTGCTCAGTTCAACGGGGCTCCTCCTGGCCCCACAGAAATCCTGTTCTTTCCAGTCCCCTGCACTCCAGGCCAGGACTGTGTTCCCACCGCCATTCTGTCTGTCCAGGCCTAACGCAAGGTGCTTCCCTGACTCCGACCGAAACCTTCCCCCACTCGCAGCCCCCTCTCTCCCCACCATCTGAGCTGTTACAGTGGTCGTTCCCCTCCACTCATCACCCAGTCAACCAAATTCACTGAGTCTCTACCATTCCCAGGCATTGTGCTAAGCAGGAGCGGTGGGTGCCGGGAAATTGGAACAATAATGAGATAATCACTTCCTTCAGTCACTGCGTAGGGAATAACAATCAGTATTTTGTGTGACACTTGGCTAAGTGTTCAAACCACCCTAAGTAGGAATAGGATTCTTCCCATTTCACCGATGAGGAAATCAATTCCCCCTTCAATTAAGTGTGCTTCAGGGACCTGCCCAAAGTCATCCAGCTAGGAGTGACAGAGCTGAGAAGGAGTCCAGTTCTCTTGACCACAAACCCTAAGCCACCTCAACCATCGCAGCAGAGAAGGGCCCGGAAGCAGACGCACATCCCTGCACTGCAGCTGGGGAGGCTGAATCCCAGAAAGGCCCCAAGGGACGTACTGACATTTATTGAGCACTTACTATGTGACTGGCACCATGCTAGATGCTTCATGCGTAATTCAACGCTCACATCAACTCAGTGAGGTTTGTGTCTTAATCCCAGTTTTCTGGATGAGGAACCTGGAGCTTTGAGGAAGTAAGTGGCTTGCCCAGGGCCACACAGCTCATACGCAGCGGGACTGTGTGTTAAGCTGGTCTGAGTTCAGAGCTTTGCCAAACCTGCTGTGTCTCTCCTCCCAGAAGCTGTGGACGAACAGTCCTGGTCCCACTGTCAGGTTGCTTCCAGAAAGACTGCAGGCCCTTTAAAGACAGACCACATCCTGTGGCTCTTGAATCTCCCACTGTTCTAGTCAGAGAAGCTGCTCCATACACGCATGGTCTCCTGGGAGCTCTAGAAAAGAAACAGAAGTCTGAAGCCAGAGACAAAGATACTGGTGGCTAGAGAGGCCAGGGAAGAAGATGTGAGGCTGGGACTGAGGAGGAAAGATGGACACGGGTCAGAGTTCTCCGGGGCCCAGGCAGGTCTCAGCTCCTCCCCACCGTGCCCTGGCGCCATTGATCTGATGGGGCTGCTGGAGGCAAGAGCAGACGGTCTCAGAAGGGTTGGGTGGCCCCCAAGATGCTTTCTAGCGGTTCCCAGCCTGGAGTCACCTCATGTTTGCAGGCAAATTAGTGGCCTTTCTTCGCCCTGCCAGGGAGTCTGTGGGGGCTTCACTTGGGGATGGGGTGTCCTGCTCTGTACACCATGGAGACACTGATTAGCCACAGAGAGCAGCGGCGCCCCTTACAGTCAACTATACTGAGGATTCTGGGATCTGGCAGGCACCAAATCAGAGGCAACTGTCCTGTGCTCCGCTGTGCCCTCCTCAGAGGGGCCAGTGGCAGGCGACGACAGTGCCCAGCACCATGGTGAAGCCACAGATGCTGGAGCCGGAGCAGCAGGCTCCACTCGTCTACTGTTTACCTGGAGCAAGTTCCTATACCTTTCTGAGCATCGTCTGTCAGCTGAAAGTAATAACAACACCACTCGCCCCTTGGGTGGATAATTTAGGTAAAACACTGAGCACAGCTCCTGACACATTGGAGATGCTCAAATGATTATAAATAATTTATGTAAAGTTAATAATAACATCATAAAATATTTTGGCCATTATCAGACTAATGGACCCAAAAGCAAAACTCAGCCTGGACCCCCGCATGCCTATCCCATTTTCTGGTCAGAAACAGGAGCACCTCAGAGGCCTGTCAGCAAGGGTCCCCCATAACCCCCAAAACTCATTGCACCAGGTTCAGGTGAGAGTTTCGAACTGGTGAGAAGATAAAACTGGGAATCGTCTCCCCAAATCCAGGCCTATGCGGAGCGAGTATTTGCATGGTTCACTGCTTGTGGCTGCTGGGGCCCACCTGGGGCGGGGCAGGTGGGCTGCAGAGGAATCTCAGAGGACCTTTGAGACCCGAGTCACTTGCACCAGTGGGGAGGGAAGTACACCCTCCTCAAGGACCCAGACCTCACCACAAGAGCAGCAGCCGTCATAAATAGAGTCATAAAAACAGCTGTCTCAGCCGGAAGCGATCCTTGCGGGTTTTCCAGGCCCTGGACCCCCTGAGCCAGCCAGTCCCCTGGCCAGCGGTCCGTCTCAGCGGATATGCCACCCGCTGCCTCAGCACCACCTTCTGCTTGGAGAGAACTCGGAGTCCTCTCTGCAGAGCCTGGGCTGAGCTGGGCGATGTCAGAGGGCAAGGCTCACCTCAGGAGCTCAGGGCCAACGTGCCAGGCCCAGGAAGACAGACAGGCAGAAAGGCAGACAAGGATGCTGTGGGCAGAGGCAGGAGGAAGGCACCTGGAAGGGGTTTGTACAGAGGCATTCCAGCTAAAGACATGTCATTAGCACAGACGTCTCTCTACCGAAACAAAGAAGACCGTCCCGGCGTCAGGAAAGCCCTTCTAAGGGGAGTGGAAGGACGGGAGGGAAGAGAACATGAGACCTGGGCAGACATTCCGGGCCTCGGAGGCTGGTCAGGGGGCCCTCCCGCACACCCCACCTCCTCCTTTTCCAGACTCTGCTACTCAGCCCAGGTCTGTCCCAAGCCCCTGCGACCCCCTTCACTCAGGAAGACACATTGCCACACTCTGGGCTAGCCAGGTACAGCCATTGAAAACTCTGAGGTTAGCCTGGCTGCCAGCTGTTCTAGCATCTGGACCGCTCAATGGTCTTGTCTGTGCGAGCTGGACAGCAGGTGGACCAGAGGGGGGTGAGACAACACTGGCAGCCTGATGGGACTGACTGCTGCCACAGATGGCTGGTCCCTCTGCTTCTGGGCACAGATCCCCTCTGCTCCCCCCATGACAGGGGCAGAGCAGGAAAGACATCACTGACCGGGTAAGCACCCAGCCTCTCAGAGCCGGCAGTGCCAGCTCGGCCCTTCAGGCTCCTACTGAGACTCGGAGAGGACAGGGCACTTAGCCCAGCCGATTAGCGGGGCCCGACCTGCCCTTCAGACATTCAGACCCTCAATCTAGCGAGCTTTCCCTGACGTCACACTGCTGGTGGGTTAAAAAGGGGTTTGGGTCCATGGGTGCTGATGCGGGAAGGTGTCCAAGACGTATTAGAGTTAAAAAACATTTTACAAATCATGATGTGTTGTGTGATTCCTTTTTATAAAATAATACTAACAATCCATGTAATTAAATGCATGACAATAATAAACCTAGAAGCATGTAAGTCAAATTTGTTGAGGGACTTTTACTATCCATTTTTAAATTTCCTCTATTGTTGGGATGTTTTGACAAAGCGCCATGTTACTTTTATCAGGGAAACAATAAAGATGAACATGTGGGGTGGGCCATGAAGGAGCCCTTCCATCCCACTTGCCCTGCACAACAAGCTGGAGATTTCCGATTTTCATCCCTTCCTCTAACACGGGATTTCTCGGGAAACAGGAGTTTGGCTCCCTGGGTCTCCAGGGTTTATAGAGCAAGGGCCACTTTCAGTTTCCTCTGCACCCCACCCCTCTTCAGCCCCTTCAGCTCTGGGCTGGGTGGGGGGGTGGGGAGGCAGGCCAGACAGCGCCCGCAGCTGAGCTGCCCATGCATTATGGAAGACGCGAGTGCTCTGGCTGCTCCCTGGTCCTTAAATGACAGCAAATGAGGTAAAGCCAGAAGGGTGGGGACGGGAAGGGGGCGGGAGGGGGGCAGAGGAAGTCATCTCCAGGGCCCCCGAGCGTTGGCTGAGGACAGGAGCCAGCCAGTGAGCGGAGCCTGGGAGAGGGAGGAGCACATCTTGATGCAGAGATGCTGCAGTGGCTCCGGGCGCGCACACACACAAGCGCCCTCACCCGCCGCCGCTACCGCCACCGGGGCTGCCGCCACCGCGCCCGGACAGCAGCAAGCGGCTGAGGGGACAGGGGAGGAGAGGCAGGCAGCCCAGGGGCTGGTGGCCAGGCTGGCTCTGGCTCACCGCCTCGGGCAGCATCCACCTGCCCCAGTCAACACCCCTCTTTCGCCCCAGGTAGGTGCCAACCGATTTTGTCTCTCGGGGTGCTGTTGGGGCAGGGGCTCAGAGCTCAGTGTCCTTGCAACTTGGGAGGGGCAGGGGCAGGGCGGGAACCCCAGCTGCAGGCTGGGGCCAGTCTGACTTCTCACCCCCGGGACTGGAAGTCTCCTCCGCCCTGTCTACGTGGGTGGCGTCCTGCAGGGCCCAGCAGGCCAAGCCCGGCCAGGAAGCTGGTCCCCAGCAGTGTGTCCAGGAATTCAAGCTGGCTACTGGCCACCGGCCACCGGCTGATAGCAGTTGTCTTCAGGGAGGACAGTGGTTGTAGACCCTGCCCCTGGGCCCCAAGTCCAGGACCAGAAAGTCCTCGAGGTCAGGCCCCAGGCTCTGGCCTGGCCCCAGGTGTCCCTGGATGGAATTGAGCCTGACTACCCAGACTGGGGGCCACCCTGGGTCTGCCTCTTCAGGGTCACCTCTTTGCAAAGCCTTGCTTCAGTTCCATAGAGAAGGGAATGGAGCACAAGTTTGGGTAAGGGCCTGTCCAGGAGTGGGACTTAGTGAGGAAAAACTGAGGCAAATCGTACCCTGAAGGGCCAGTGGCTGGGACCATAAGGGCTGATATTCTTTTTCTTCCCCCCCACCCCCGCCGCAGCCTTACCTTCTCCTCAAGTCCCTCCCTCTCATCCTCACTGGTAGAAAAGAAAGATTTGCATGAAGTTTGGTAAGGAAAGGGGCTGAGGCTAGAAGCGGGGAGGGGCAGGTTTAGCTGGTCCAGAAAAAGAAGGCAACCCTTTTCCCCAGCACCACGGGGCTTACATAATGGACCAGAGGTGGGGGCAGCAGCCCCAGGCAGTGCCCAGAGCTGAATCCTATCCCCTTGTCCAGGAGGGGTTCCAAGGTCTGGGAAGCAAGAAAGGGGAGTGAGATGAGACACTGCCTGTGGAAGGAGAGTCCTGGCTCTACATGGGACAAAGCCAGGGACCCTTCAAGCCACAGACTACTAGGAGCTGAGCCTGTGGCCCCCGAGGAAAAGCTGTCAGTCAAGGTTGTTTGGAGGTCTGGGAATCAAGACAGACCAGAGCTGTGAGTGCCCACAGCCCCAGCCCTGGAGAAGGATGAGCTTTCCATCCCCCAAAGTACCTGTCCTTAACTTCCCCCCCTCTCCATGCCCAGCCTGCAGCTGGTGAGACCCTACCACCCTTTCCTTTCAGCTTGACTCCTCAGGGCCACAGACACCCTCCCCAGCCCCTCTGCTCCCAGGGAAGCAGTAGCAGGACCCACCCAATATCCCCGTCTGTCAGTGCCTCCTGATTTCCTTCTGGGCGCCAGTTCCGTCTCCTCTCCCAGCCCTGTGGCCAGAGAGCCCGTCAGTCCATTTAGCCATTCGTCCTCTCAGTTGCACTCGGAGCGGCCAGGGGAGCCACTGGGGATCCGGGCAGCAAAAGGCAGGCCACCTGTGAGAGAGGCTGGTGTGACCGGCCTCCGGGGGGTGGGGTGGGGGTTGGAACCCACACTCCTGGTCTTGGGGGGAGGGAGTTGTGGAGAGAGAGACAGAGAGAGAGAGAAGGAGAGAGAGAGAACAGCCCTCTCCAGGGGACCCGCCAATTAACCCTTTCTACCCAGGCTGCAGAACCACTCAAGCAAGGCTTTGCCACAAGGCCCAAGTTCTTCCTAGTTTCCTGTGGGATCTTCGAGGAGTCCCCAGCCAGCAAAAGGGAGGCAGGAAGTGAGATAGATGGGGAGGGGGCCCCTGAGCCCTTGACATCAAAGTCTCCAAGGTCCACCCAATCTGGTGCTCAGCATAAGCAGCGAGGGAAACACAGGGCTCCTTCTCTGTGATGCTCTTCCGCACACGCCCTCACTCCCCACCTGGCCCAGCCCTCCCTCCCCTCATGCTCCCTCCCCTCATGCTCCCTCCCCTGGTCAGATGTGCTTCTCCACCTTCAGCCCTCTCTACCTACCCCGCAGCATTCCCCTACCAGGCCTCGCTTCTTATGTAACTCCATTCCAGCGCTTCTCCGCCTGCAGTTGTTCAACTAGAAACACATGTGGGATGGCCTCTGTGGACTGTGTTCGACGGGATGGCTGGATAGTTGCACACATTGTCTTTGGCACCAAACTTACTCCCCAGGAGCAAACGCTCGGGAGGGGTGGTCCGGAGGCAAGCTTCTGGGTCTAAGGCTATCAGGAAAGCCATTCACTTGGGGTGATTTGGAGGGTGCACGTCCTCCACCCTCACGCCCAGAAAGTCCTCAAGCCAAATGTTTGTGAGAAATTGCATCTCAAAGGCAAGCTATGCCTGAGTGTAGGCGGTGTTTGTATTTTGGGGAGGGATTCCCAGGGCAGAACCGCGGGGTTGAGCAAGAGGAAAAAGAACCAGAGCAAAGGCTACCCCAGTGGAGTCGAAGGGGTTGAAGTTAGGCTGCAGGAGGCAGCTCCTCACCGGGAAGATGAGCCCGAGGTGGAGCAGCCTTTTCAATGGCTCTGAGTGGCCATGGAAAACTGGGATCCCGTCCCAGGTTAGAAACCGTCCTGCCTGGAAGTGGTGGTTGGGCTGGCTGACCCTGTAAATTTCTTCCAGGCTCAGGTTATCCTCCTTCAAATGGTAACAGGCAGGGTTTACTAGGAATCCATAAGAAGACAGACATCTTATTCATTCCCTGCTGCCCACCCCTCATCCCTCTAGACCACCCTAATCTAGGCCAACTCCCCCACCATCCTCTAGGGTTTGCTAACCTGGAACATCATGGGAGTTTCCACGGGCTCTCTGTCTTGATAATAACCACCCTGGAGTAAAGAAGTTCTTCCTTGGGCTTAATGAGTCCTCTTGCTACAAAATGAACCCATTTTCTTGTTTATCCAAAGAGGAAGCAAACAAAAGCAAAGATGTGTGACATTCTCCCCCGTAACTGAACACATGGCATCTCAGAACATGTACAGACCCAAGCCCACCCTAGTGTCCTTCTCGTCTGATAAGCCGCCCCCCGCCCCCCACACACGTACACACGCATACAGGGCACCCACCCAGATGAAACCTGCTGGGTCTCCTCCACTCCCAGCCCACATCCTCTCAATCTCTGCCAGCCTCATGGACCGAGAGGCAGTTCCAACCCCACATCTGGCTGAAAGCGGTCTTCTTGCTCTGCAACCCACAGGGGCAGTTCATCTGGGCCCCAGAGCAGAAACTAGCCTGAGAGGAGGAGCAGGTTCAAACCCACCGCCATCAGCCCTGGCTCTAGACCAGCCAGGGGGGAGCTGTCTAGGAACTGGGGGGAGTCTCCTCTCCGCAGAGAGGAGGGGACATGCAAAATTGCTCTGCTAATTTTTCCCTGATTTGATTCTTCAGAACAAATTAAAACAATTGCTCTTACTCCTGACATCTCAAAAACGGACCCTCCTTCCGACACCCTCGCTCATTCTACAAAACCGCACACACTCAAGGAGTAGGAAGCCTGGGGTCTAGCAGTGCTTGCTCCTTATCCCAGCTCCTCCCGGAAGGATGCAAGGCACTCCCTCTGTCCACCTCCCTCTTTGAGGGTCTTGCCAGTGCAGTAGGCAGGGGCAGGAGCGCCAGAGACTCCAGGCTGAGGATCAAGGGCCAGGCTCCCTCAGGTCAAGGCTGAAAACTCATACAAACCCAGATTCCCCCAGGGGGCACGGCAGGCAGTGCCAGGGCCCCAGGTGACCAGCTGCCAATACAAAGAGCCTGCAGAAAAAAAACTGGGCACAGGGAGGGAGGGAGCACAGAGAGGAGCCTGAGAAGAAACTCAGCTGCTTAGCCCCCTGTCCCTCCCTGGGGACTAAGGAGGTCCCCAGCCCACCCAAATCTGCCCTCAAGACCTCCTCTAGGTCAGGGCACCCACCTGCCTCACAGAGGCCTCTCACCCGCAGTCCTGCCCACCCTGCCTGACACGTGGTGCCCACCAGGCTACCATAGCCCCTGTCCTTCCAGAGGGTGAGGAGTGGTTCAGACCTTCCTGGAGCACAGTGACCCTGTCCCAGGTGGCAATTCCTTTTGTACGTAGAGTTCCCCTCTCCTGCTTGACCCTTGGCTAGGAGGTGGGGTGGCTGAGGAAGAGCCCCTGCTTGGGAGTGCCCCTATGTGTGTCCCAGCCAGGGGCTCCCAGGAGGGGGAACACATGGTATCTGGATGTGGCTCTGTGTGTCCTTGGGCCCTCGTCTGGGTGATGTGCCTGCTGGGCCTTGCCGGGGCCCACTGCACCCGTGGGGCAGAAGAGGAAGAGGGTGCATGCCCGGGGACAGTGTGGGAGTGGGAGTCTGTCCATGTCCTAAACATGTGTGAGTGCAGCCTGGGCATCGTGACTGTGTAGAAGCAGACACCAGGCACAACGTCTGTGGACACATGTCTGTGTCCCCCAAGCACTTACTATGGGCCAGAAACGGTGCTGACCTCACAGGAGTCCCTTGGGGTGGCTACACCCCTCCTCCCCGCCACGCTGCGGACAGGAGACCGAGGCTCAGGGACGGTAAGTAATGGGCAGAATAACTAGGGTTGCGCTCGCTAGCAAGCACCAGGCGGGCTGGCTGAGAGCCCGCCCTGTTATCTGTGCTGTGCTGCAGGGTGCAGGGTGCCGGGGGCCTGAGGGCTCAGGCCATGCTGCCCAGCTTATAATAAATCACTTAGCCTCTGCCCTCAGCTGGGCTCCAGGCTCCCCCTTTTCCTACAACCACCCACCCAAAAGCAGCCCTTGGGGCTCACATCTCTACTAGCGGTTGAGGGGAGACAGATTCAGGACCAGGAGCTGGGTGTCCCAACTGACAGCATTTCGGAGGAGTGTACTCCCCTTTTCTGATGGCTCCGTACAGGGGCCCTGAGGCCAGCAAGCCCTGCTGTGAGCCAGAGTCCGGCTCTCAGCCCTTCCTCCCCCAGTTGTCCCCAGGCCTTTTGTTTCCTGGTTCCAGCAATTCAGCCAGCTCCCCCTGGAGCCTCTGAACCCCCAAGCGGCCCGCTCCCCCATGTGTTTGTGCCTCACAGGACCAGCGCCGGTGGTGACAGCTCATGCCCGCCTGTGCCAGCCCGTGCCGGCTCCCCTGTACCAGGGCAGCTGGCCTGGGCCAGGCTTGGCTGGCTCAGGGCTCACAGGACCAGCTCTGGGCCTGGCATTGCTCCACTTGCTCCTGACAGAAAGGCCTCCTCCATCCTGAGCATTCTAGAATGTGTTATAGGGCAGATGGTGTGAGATGACCATCCACATAGCTCATGAGCGCGTGCTCGGCGGCACTCAACTGGCCAGGGAACTCCGGAAGGGTGGTTTTTGTTACTGCCTCCCCAGTGCTCAGCACAATGCCCGGCGCACGGTCATAAATACTCCTGCAAAAACGGACTCAGGGCAAGGCTGGATGCCAATCACCTCACCTTCATGTAGGAATAAGCGCCAACCTTTGACCCCGTCTCTATGTGTATGAGTGTGAGTGTGTGTGTGTGTTCACACAAGACCTGGGCACACAGTGGAGTTCAGGGTACATGGGATCAGGCTGACAGGCCTCGAGCTCTCCCTAGGGGCAAACCCAGGTGCTCTTGGATCTCAGCCCCCGGCCCCCCCGGCCCAGATCTGTCCTTCAGGGTTGCTCAGGGTCCTTGAGCCCAGAGGTGACTGATAAAGGTCTGGGTTAAGTCGAAGTTTAAGAGAAGCGGTAGAACTGGTTTATCCACAAAGTATGGTAATTACCTATGGTGAGGAAACTGATCGTTCTGACCACTGCGGGGTGCCAGAGAATGATCCAGGATGCAGACCTCCTGTGGGTCACAGAAAAGCAAGGCAGGGGCTGGGTCTTCGTGCCCTGTGTGGGCAGGGGCACACACAGGCACACACATGGGCACACACAAGACCAGATATATCCAAACACAGACACACAGAAACACGCATACACAGGGACACACAGGCCAGACTTCACATGTCCACATATAGACATGATATACAGATGCACACAAACATCACGCACATGCATGCACGCGTGTGCATGCACATGCACGCCCTCCTGGTCTCATCAGCATTGCTAGAGAGCAGCGCCGGACTCCTGCCGCAGAGCCCCCAGCCCCCGCCACAGTCCCTGGGAATCTGTCTCTGCTTTCCCTGGCACACTCAGGGTAAGGACCTAGAGCCCAGGTTCCTCCCTGAGCCGCCCCCTGCCCCTGACTGAGCTCCTGGGACTGGCAGTAGACAAAGGGCAGGAATGAGCAAACAATGATGGAGCACCTTCTCTGTGCCCAACTCCGGGATGTGCCACGCCAGCACCAAGCGGGTGTTTTCAAAGTTTTTGGACCTGTGGGACCCTTTGTGTAAAGGTAACCTCATAAGGAAGCCCAAGGAGATAA
Source organism: Mormoops blainvillei (assembly GCA_004026545.1). Taxonomy (NCBI): domain Eukaryota; kingdom Metazoa; phylum Chordata; class Mammalia; order Chiroptera; family Mormoopidae; genus Mormoops; species Mormoops blainvillei. The sequence continues at coordinate 219,855 of PVJD01000176.1, forward strand.
AGCAGGTGGACGTGGAGCTGCTCTGGAGTGTGGAAGGGTCTAAGCCTCATCCCCTCCCTGGTCCCACCCCCGCTGCAACCCCACGACTCACCCAGCAGGCACTCCCGGGTCTCGTCGAACATTCAGAACAGCTCTACAAGGCAAGAGCCATGACCTCCACCTTGCAGGTTAGGAGAAGCAGGCTCTGCCAGAGGGGACAACTTGTCCAAGTTCACAAAGCTGCTAGGGGATGAGGTCGATGCCCCTGAACCCTGTTGAGTCCACAACCTGGGACAGCTCACAGAGCCCCATGCCTCCCTGTCACGAGAGATCCCTGCATTTGTGTAGCATCCAGGGCCATCCTCCCAGCTTCTGCCATGACTGCACACCCTGTCAACCCTGGAGGCCTGAGTGTGTGCGTATGTGTGTGTGTGTGTGAGAGAGAGAGAGAGAGAACATGTGTGAGAGAGTGAGTGTGAGACGGAGTGAGAGTGTGTGTGAATGTGTGAGGGTGGAAGTATGTGCATGTGACTGTGTGTGAAGAAGGAGAGCATGAACGTGTCTGAGAGAGTAAACATGCTGACGGGAGAAAGAGAGCGTGAGGCTGTGAGAGTGTGTGAGTGAGTGCACGAGTGTGCCCCGGGCCACACTTGGGGAGCGCTGCAGCCTGGCCTGGCAGCCGGCTGTCCGCTGAGCTCCGCCGTGGGAGTGGGAGTGTGACTGCGGTGTCCACTGGCCCCCGCAGGCACAGCACAGCTGTCCCCAAACAGTGTAATGCGCCACATGAGTGACACCTGCTATGTGCGGGCACTGGCCAGGCACAGGTGATACCAAAACAAGGAAGACACAGCCTCTCCCCTTGGGGGGCTCCCAACCTTCTAACAAAGGCAGACTCGCCTGGGCGTCGGGTGCAGTGGAGATCAGAGCTGAGCTCTGTGTGCTCATGGGGCGTGTTAGGGGCCTGGGGGCAGTGAGAGGCAAGTGGGGCCATGAGGGGTGACTGTGCCTGGCCTAGGAAGGGCATTGCAGGGGAGTGGAGTCACAAGAGCAAAAGCACAGAGATGGGGGGATTGGGGGAACATCACAGGGGCTGAAAGTGCTGAATGTCTGGGTGCAAGTCTGGAACTGCAAGTGGCAAGGACAGGGAGTGGCGGGTAGTCATGGAGAGGTGGCTCCAGGGACCCTTCCTGACAAAGGGGAGTGGATATGAGGCTAGAGTTGGGGCAGAGGGGCCTTAAAAGGGTTTGAGGACTCTCTTTCCCAGAGGATAGAGCGGGAAGTGAGACAGGGAGATACTGAGTTTGCAGTTTTTTAGGCCCCGCACTGATGCCCAGGCAGAGCCTTAAGTCAACTGCACCCAGCCGTCCCAGCCTCCCACCCCCATCCAGAGGACAGCACCCCCAGGCCCTCAGCAGCACTGCCTGAGAGCGCACAGTCTCAGAGCTGGAAGGGACCTTAGAGAGCAGCCATTCTGTAGATGAGGACACTGAGGCCGAAAGATGGCATGGGTCCTGCAGCTAGTTAGTAGAAGAGCCCCAAGTCAGGCTCTCTTCCCCCAGCCCAGACGCCCCACCCGCCTACCCGGCACTTAGGTGTCTGCAAAGGAGGCGGGTAGGGCAGAGAAGCAGAACCTGCAGCAGCTCAGTCGTCTGACTCCCTATGGCACCCGAGTAACCGAAAAGCATGCCCCGGGGATGCCAGAACTTGGACAGTTGGCCCGGACGTAGGGAGTACCATATGGAAGGCTGGCCCTGCCCTCACGTCTAAGAGTGAAGCACCCTTTTCTCAGGCTGAGGCAGGGGCTCTGACTTGCTCCCCATGGCCCTGCATGCCGGGGAACAGGTTCTCCAGAGCTCCCAAGATTTAACCAAGTCTCTGCTCAACTCTGTGCAGGAGGGAGCCTCCTCTGGGAGCTGCATTAACTCTTTCAGCACAGAAGGGGTCCCTTCGCTCATGTGGTTGGACGCATTGCCAAGGAAGGGGCCAAGGTTAGGGCTCCATCAAGCACAGTACATGGTGCCTTACCTGGGGGCTGGGGTGAGAGCTGGTGAACGAATCAGTGAGACCCCTCCTCACTAGAAAAACAAGGCTGAGCCTGAGAGACTTGGTATGGCTCCCAGAGGGGCTTATTGTGCCCCAAGCAGCTGGGGGGAGGGACAGGGAGAGTGGGCCCTTACTGGAGGAAGATGTAACGCAGGCCCCAAATCTAGGCCCAGGCCCTGTTCTCTTCAGAACCCACTCCAAGAGCCATTACAGGTGAAGGGCAGGTGCTCCTTCCCTCGGGATCCCAGTTAATCGCGCTGCACTTCCTGAGCAGCACCCTGCTGGCTGCCAGAGTAGAGGGGGCAGAAGGGAGGAGGCAGGCGTATGTGACTGAGCCAGACTCCCGAGGGGACAGTAGGAGGCACTCAGCCCGAGGAAGGGCTCCTTGGTAATAGCCAAGCCCCTTCCCCTGGGCCTTGGGGAGGATGAGTGGTTGAGCAGTTCCGGCCTCTCCCGGCAAGACGGCAAGACGGCAAGACAGCAAGACGGCAAGACGCAGATATGCCTGGAGCTGGGAGGGGCGCTCCTCAGCTCCGGGCCTCCCTGGTCTCCTGCCTCCCTAGGTCCTTCTCAGCCTCCTGCTGGACTCTCCTCTCCTCGTGCTGAGCTGAGGCCCCTTTCCTCTGCTCTCCACTTCTGCCTGGACACCCACCATGGGGACACCCTCCAAGAGGAAGTCACACCTGCTGCTGCTGCTGGCTATGGTCCTTGTCTCCTCTCCAGGTAAGAGGATTTGTCTGGTCTTGAAACCCAACAGGGGTAGTTCAACCGTTGTATCATTGCTATTATTCTGGTGATGGCAACAGAGATTTTTAACTGCATTTCTGAGGCCATTTTCTGGCTAAAATTTCCCCACTCGTGAATCTCACCTTCCCTTTGAGGCTAGGAGAGGGACTGTGTCTTTGCCATGTTATAGATGAAAGAAGTGTGGCCAGAGAGGCTGAATGGCTTGCCCTGGGTCACCTTGCAAGGTTACGGCACAACCAGCCCTCTAAGCTGTCAGCCCGGAGTTGAAACCTCAAAGGCTGCACTGTTCAATATCGTAACCAATAGCCAAGGGACAATTAAAATGCAGGGAAGTTAAGGGGACTGTGGCACTAGCCACATTTCTATGGCTAATAGCCACACTGGGTGCTCGTATAGCAGAATCTCTCTCTTGGGTGGTAGTGGTCTAGGCAGGCACCCATAATGCCATGAAGCCCTGGGATGGTCTCTCAGGGCAACGCTGCAGCCTGGCCGATGGAGTAAGCGTGGACTAGGATCTGCAGAGAGGGGCAGCAGAGCACAGGGCGGCCCGGGATAAAGGCAAGAGGGACCCAGTGAAAGCTCTCACACCAGGGGTGCTGCGGAGTGGTACAAGGGGACGAAGGGCTGATAGGAGGAAGAGGAGGGTGTGGAGAAGGCGCCAGTGCTGGCTGAGAGGCTGGAGTAGCTGAACTCTGGAAAGGGTGCCAGGGACCCAGCTTGTCTGATAGCTGGAGAGCACTCAGGCCGCCTGCAGTTCATCTGAGGGGTCTGCTGGGACCACCGCTTGGCCTCTCTGCCCTGACCCCAAGCCCAGATCAATAGACCTTTCTTTTCTCCTTGAACATCAACCTGGGAGAAAGAGTGCCCGTCCTCCATCATCCTTCTGGAACTCTAGCCAACTCGGGCTCCACCCCACCCGCTCTCCACAAGGCTGCAGCCAGCACATTCTAGGTTCTTGTTTCAGCTGGGAAGAGCTCCACCGGCACACTTTGCGATGTTCTCATTATGTCCTAACTGCCTCTCAATCCTGCACTCAAGTCAGTGAGGCTGCTGGGAAATAGAAATGACCCACAGGGTGGGAGGAGCCTCCAAGCCCTATCCCCAGGCCTAGCTGCTTGTGCTGAGGCCCCAAAGAGCTGCTGGGTCAGGGAGACTGAAGGAGCAGGAGACACCCACTCTGGAGAGAGCAGGGGAGAGAGGTCTGGGCCCCTGGGGGGTAGCTCAGTGCTGGGACCCCATCACCTGAGGCCAGGGGCATGGGCAGCCTCGGGGTCTTCAGACCCAGAGATGCAGGAAGGCCAGGGGAGAGGGGACCTGGTCTGCCACGTCACGGGGCTCCAGAGCAGGAGTGGAACATCCTGTCACTTTTCCCCACCCCTCCCAGGAAAATGTCTTGGCTCCACTTTCTTTGCAGACCTGTCCTGGGGCTGCATCTGGTGCAGGGAAAGGCTGCAAAGACCCCTCCATACTCACGTCTCTCTCACTCCTTCCTCTGCAAGGCTCCTGATGCCTGTGTTTGGGGAGCAGAGTTGCCAGGACAACAAATCAGGGAGAATCAGAGGATGCAGAGTGAGGACAGCAAGGAGAGCTTGAGTTTGCCTGGGAGTGTGTGTGCAGATGTCTTCGGAGGAAGGCGCAGAGAGTACAAGGGCGTGTCTGTGGACGTGTGAGGGGGGGGCGTGGGTAGGTTGTTGCATGGAGGGGCATTACATTTGGGGGGTTGATGAATGGGGACAGAAGGCCCTATAGCCCGGTGCCCACCTCTCATCCCCAGCTGCAAGCAGAATGCCCACGAGGCATTTTTAAGACCTGGATTCCTGACTCCCTACTTCTAGGGGGGAACAGAGCCTCTGACGTTTCCAGTGGGGCTGAGTCCAAGAATCACGACCACTGTGATTAAGGACGCTGGTATAGGGTGTAGCTGGCCAAGGTCCAAGTCCCTAGCTCTGCCCCTTCTTGCTGCATGATTTGGAGCAAGTTATTTAATCTTCCAGAGTCTCAGTTTGCACACTAGTCAAATAGTAAAATGGCGGTCACTGTCTTGTGAAGAGGTTGTGACAAAGAACTATGGAGCATGGATCTGATAACAAACAAGCACTCAAAATCTCACCTATTCTTATTTTTACGAATCGTGGACGTGTTTAAGTGAGGGCACACGAACACTCGAGCTGTGTGTGTATGTCTGCTAGACACGGGCATAAATGTGTGCATCTGACTGCCGGAGTGGCTTGGAGAGGTCTGCGTATAGGTGTGTGTGTTGTGTGTGCACGTAAGGAAGCGTGTGTAGGTGAGAGGTGTGGACGTGGGCATATGTGGAGGCTGGGGCGAGGGCGTGTATGTGGCTGAGTATAAAGGAAAGCTTTCATGGGAAGAAAGCCAGTTTGAAAGCATCGGTGAGCCCGGGCCCACTCAGCCACCCCCACCGCCCAGACAGCGTTACCGGAAGCTGCTATTGTGCAAGGTGGTTCCCAGCAGCCTGGCTGCCTCCACCGCCACTCCCTCCCCTTTCCTCCCTTCTCAGCAGTCCCAGCTGGGCAGGGGTCCCTACCCTCCACCACCATCATTAACTTGGGATTAAGCTGGGCTCTCAGCCGCCATCTCCAAGGCCTGGGGCGGCAGTGAAGGGTAGTGATGGGTGGTGGGGAGGGAGATGGGGGATGCTATTTCAGGGATCCCTGCCTCCTTCCTCATTCTGAGAGCTGCTTAACAGCTGCCCTCACTCCCGGGGGTCCAGGGCTGGGCCTCAGCTGTAGCATAGGGACCAAGCTCCCACCCCGGAATAGGACTGACAGCTGGATGCGTCGGGAGACGAGGCACTAATTGGTTAATGGGGATCCCACTCCCATGACCCACCAAGGAGGGCCTGAAACCAGCTGCATTGAGGGGTAGGAGCCAATTAGGGGTGACCTGGCTCCTGCCTGATCCACAAAGGTAAGGTGCGCCCGGCTGTATGAATCAGCAAACGGAGCCCACTCCCCAGCTCAGTGGAAAGGCAGGTGTAACACACTGCCCTCTGCGCCTCGGGGCCTTGTCCCCGTGAGGCTGGTCACACCGCCCTCTGTGCCTCGGGGCCCCTCCCTGGTGAGGCTGGACACTGGTGCACGAGGAGAGACGCACCTGCCCTGAGATGCCCATTTGCTCAGCAAATTCAGGAGACCGAGGTCTGGAGACCTACGTGCGCCATAGGCTTGTCCTGTGACCCCAGCGTATCATTCACTTTTCTGGGCCACTTTTTCTTGAATTGTCACTCTGGAATTTTATAAAAATGCCCCCAAAGCAACCTGCACACCATCCGCCCATCATAGAGCCTTCCTTTCTCCCCCAATCCCTACCCCACCCCATACCTGGGCCCAGCAGATATTTGTCGAGCACACACCTCGGGACAGGCTGAAGCCTCCCTGGGACCCTGGGAAGGGACTTCCCAGTCTTTCCATCTCACAGGTAAGGCTGTTAGGACTCAGAAGTGTTCTAGAATAGCTAGTAAGAACCAGGGCACTTTCTCTGGGACAGCCTGCCCCAGAGACATATACTCCCTCTTCCCCTTTTGGCCAGTGACTTCCCACCCATCTTTCAAGGCCTGTCTCACATCCTGCAGACCAGCTTTTCCAAAGGACCCCCACCCCACGGCCCCTGGGCAGTGTTATCTGCTTCCGCTCTGTGGTCCCCCTGCACCTTGAACCTAAACTATTATGAGGTCTCTTAGTACCTCGTACTGGCAGTTCTCCATCCCCCTTCCTGGACCTTAAGCCCCTTACAGAAGAGGGACTGCGTGTACCCAGTCCACGGCCCAGCACCAGGTGTGCGGCAGATGCTCAACACCCGAGTGCAGGATGGGTGAGCAACGAAGCTGACTTGACAAGATAGGCCCAGCCCAACCTGGCGAAAGTCAAATTATGATTAATTATAATTAAATAAAATTAAGAATTTGGTTCCTGAGCTGCGCGAGCCACCTTGCAAGGGCTCCATAGTGGTCTTGGTGGCCAGGAAGTGGACTGTGCAGGAAATGGAACCTTTCCATCATTGCAGATAGGTCCATTGGACAGTGCGGCCCTGGAGGCCAGGCCCCAGCTGGTCCCCAGGCCCTGAGGCTGCTGGTGGTGTCCCCATCTGCAGCTTGGCACTCAGCCCTGGGATCCCCAGCCACCTTTGGCCCTGTCTTTGAGGACCAGCCCCTCAGTCTGCTATTCCCAGAGGAGTCCACAGAGGAGAAGGTGACACTGGCATGCCGTGCCCGGGCCAGCCCTCCGGCCACCTATAGGTGAGACCCCCACAGTGGGTGCTGGGAAGCCCTGGGAAGCTGTGCGGGATTTTCTTCCCATCAGTCCTGTGGCTCGGAGGCTAGGCAGGACTCAGGAGGCCCCCTCCCGCCCCTGCTGCAGATGGAAGATGAATGGCACCGAGATGAAGCTGGAGCCAAGCTCCCGCCACCAGCTGGTGGGAGGCAACTTGGTCATCATGAACCCCACCAAGGCACAGGATGCCGGCGTCTACCAGTGCCTGGCCTCCAACCCAGTGGGCACTGTCGTCAGCAGGGAGGCTGTCTTGCGCTTTGGCTGTGAGACCCCGTGGGGGGCCATGACATTCTGGGGGAGGGGAGGAGGGGGACTGGAACAATGTCCGGCAAAGGCAGGTGACTACTGCCCTTGGAGGCTGAGCCAGGGAGGGGCCCCAGGCTTGGAGGATGGCGCCTGAGGTCTGCCTGGCCTTCACCTCCAGTTCTGCAGGAATTCTCCAAGGAGGAACGAGACCCAGTGAAAACCCATGAAGGCTGGGGAGTGATGCTGCCCTGTAACCCACCTGCCCACTACCCAGGTGAGTTGGACCCCAGGCCAACAGTTACACCAAGGGCACAGGAGGGACTCTGGTCACTCAGCCAAGGAGGGATAAAATGCGGTGAGTGACTCTTGGAAGCAACTGGTCCCTTGGTCCTCCATCTTAAAGAACTATTTCCTTTGTGGGTCTGTCATTTTCTAGCTCTGCGCCCTGCCTCCCCGTTCAGCCTGGGTGGTCCCTGCGGGGCTCTCTCCCTCACAGACAGTGCTCCCCAAGGGCAGCAATAAAGTCGAATCTTCCCTCTAGTTCCCCCTCGGCCCCAGCTCAGAGAATGGGGGTTCTCAGGACAGGGTCTACAGATTCCCACCAGCATGTTGGAGTCCCACCCAAAATCACCTGTTAGCCCGACACTCCTTAGTGTCCTCAAACTCCCCGCATCGTAGGCCTGTCCTACCGCTGGCTCCTCAATGAGTTCCCCAACTTCATTCCGGCGGACGGGCGTCACTTCGTGTCCCAGACCACAGGGAACCTGTACATCGCCCGGACCAATGCCTCAGACCTGGGCAACTACTCCTGCCTGGCCACCAGCCACATGGACTTCTCCACCAAAAGTGTCTTCAGCAAGTTTGCTCAGCTCAACCTGGCTGCTGAAGGTCAGGGTCAACGGGCAGGCCGGGAGGAGAGAGCTGAAAGGGTCAGCGGATGTGGAGAAAAGGAGTTTTTCCCTCAGAGGTTGTGAAGAGCAGCTAGCTCATAGGGTGCAGGGTACAGGGCCTAGACTCCGGGGTCCTCCTGCTACAAGGCCTCAGATGCTTGCCTCCGGCCCCCAAGGGGAAAGGGACTTAAGGGTGGAGTTAGCTCTGAGCTGTGCTGAGATCCTAGCACAGGAGCCCCTGACCTGGACCTTTGCATCTGACCTGCCAAACCCCTCTCTTCCCAGACCCCAGGCTCTTCGCACCCAGCATCAAGGCCCGGTTCCCGGCAGAGACATATGCGCTGGTGGGACAGCAGGTCACCCTGGAGTGCTTTGCCTTTGGGAAGTGAGTGGTGGAGGAGGGAGGGAACAGGCCATGGCATGGGTGACCCCAGAGAGGGGGGTGGGCAGTCAGGGTCAGCATTCAGTCACCCTGGTGCCCCGCAGAGGGTCTAGCAGAGAGCCCACCCCACAGCGGGCAGTGGCCACCACTCACTGACCACTAACCGCCCGGCCCGCCTGGTGGAGATCCCAGCCCTGTCACTCGCTGGCTGGGAGAGCTTGGGTAAACACTTAACCGTTCTGCGCCTCAGCTCCCTTATTTGTACATGACGATAGTAAGTGCCTGCCTCATCGGGTTGCTGTGAGAAGTTAATAGGTATATATAACATATGTTAAGTGCTCAGAGCAGTGCCTGCCGTGTAGTGTGTATTCTGCGATGCAATAGGGGCCATGCCCTCCCAGAAAAAGGGTTCACTGGGATAGGGCTAAGCAAATGGCAGGTGCTCAGTAAGCATTTGTGGAATGAATGACTGCAAATATCTCCTGCTATTTGAGGATGCCCGGGTTGCCCCCTGATTTGTGGAAAGTTATTGGGCTTCCAGAAAATCCATATCGAAAGACTCATTGATACCTCAGGCCATTTTTTAAAAGATTTTACTTTATTTTTTATTTTAAGAGGGAGGGGAAGGAAGGGAGAAAGAGAGGGAGAGAAACGTTGATCGAGCCGGTGACGTTTTGGTTCTCAGGCAGGGACTTAATCCACTGAGCCGCACCAGCCAGGGTGATGTCTCAGTCCATGTTAGCACTAATAACTAGATTACTAATAACTAAAGACACTTTGGAAAGTAGAGGCAAGGCTCTGCTGAAGACAGGGGGAAAGGGACCCCAGCCACTGCTGGGGAGGGCCGGCCCAGAAGAGGCGTGGAGGTCATTGCAGTGTCGGGGACGGGGACCAGTCAGCTTCCGGTACAGGCCAAACGGAAGACTGACTTCGTTGGTGCCACAATTGTTTCAGGGGAGTGGAGGGGGGTGGGGAGCCCCACTTCCCTGCCTGTGCTCCAGGCCTACCTGAAGAGGCCCCTCCCTCCCTCCTCCCTCCCAGGCCCAGGGTGGGCTGCCCTCCTTCCCACCCCTACCTGCCCGGCATCTCAGGAGGACCTGAGAGTCTGCACAGGGTAGTCTGACTAGCTCAGCCCACCCCCTCTGGCTTTGTTTCCCCTGCCAGCCCGGTCCCCAGGATCAAGTGGCGCAAAGTGGATGGCTCCTTGTCCCCGCAGTGGGCCACAGCTGAGCCCACCCTGCAGATTCCCAGCGTCAGCTTCGAGGATGAGGGCACCTATGAGTGTGAGGCGGAGAACTCCAAGGGCCGAGACAGTGTCCAGGGCCGCATCATCGTGCAGGGTACTCTCTCCCCACCTTCACCCCATGCCTGACTGAGGCAGTCCACCCAAAACTCAGGGAGGAGACCGGGAAACCCCTTGCTTAAGCCTCGGGCTCCAGGATGCACTGGGTGCGGGAACAGAAGAGGCTAGCGCTGCGGCCAACTCAGAGCTTCAGTCGGTCTTGCAGAAAGCACATGGAAGACTTTAGAATGACTTCAGTTGCTAAAACAGCCAGTGACACGGGCTCCAAGTGACAACTTTCAGGAGCCTGCTTCTCACACCCCAACTCAGAATGCTGATAACGCCCTCTGCTGCCTGGCACAGGAACTGCAGTCCTGCAAGTCTGGTCTGTTTAATGAGCTGGAGGCTCCTCCCCGCTTATCCCCAGCTTCTCTCTCCCTTGCACCCCACAGCTCAGCCCGAGTGGCTCAAGGTGATCTCGGACAAGGAGGCTGACATCGGTTCCAGCCTGCGTTGGGGCTGCGCAGCCGCCGGCAAGCCCCGGCCCACAGTGCGCTGGCTGCGGAATGGGGAGCCTCTGGCCTCCCAGGTAGCAGACCTGGGGCTTCCTCCCACACGCAGTCCTCTGCTCACTTGGTTCCCGCACTCCCCACCTCCCCCACTTGCCCTGGCCCCCCGCCAAGCCCGCTGGCCCCACCTGGCCACCGCACCGCACCACTGGAAGCCCCTCTGGGCCAGAGTGCCACAGGGTGTTTCTAGGTGCTTCTTTCCCCCCTAGAGTCACACGGCTACAGGCTGGTCAAGTGGATAGACTCTTGACTGGAGGGTCCAGAGACCTGGGTCCAGGCAGGACTCAGCCACAAATACCCTGGGTGGTCCTGAGTGGGTCTCTTCACCCCTCTGGCTTCAGTGCACTGATGGGCACGGAGGCCTGGGGAGTCTCTGAGTTCTGGAATCCCAGGCGGCTCTGAGATGGGACTGGGCATATGGGCCTCTCCTCCAGGGAGTGGCAGCCTAGAGTCTCCACTGCACCCCCACCCCCGTGAGCCCCTCCACCCTGGTCCTCCAGGGGTCCTGACGCTCCTACGGGACCCTGAGCTTGACTCTTTTGCACAGACCCGGATAGATGTGCTGGCCGGGGACCTGCAGTTCTCCAAGCTGAGCCTGGAGGACTCAGGCATGTACCAGTGTGTGGCAGAGAACAAGCATGGCACCATCTATGCCAGCGCCGAGCTGGCCGTGCAAGGTAAAGGGCCTGGAGAGGCTGGGGGCATCCCCGGGAGGCGCAGGGGGTGCTCGTGGAGCTGACTTGTAGCATTTCCAAACACACACACACCCTGGTAGTTTTCTGACAGCTTCTGAGAAGAACTCAAGGATTTAAGAAAGAAGATGAGACGCTAAAGTAAGGGGTCCCAGAGGACAAGGTCTCTGGCTTGTTCCATGTCCGGCACGGACAAATTAAATAGTTTTCTGCAGGAAAAAAAAAAAAAAGATGGCAAAAGTCCCTGGAAACCCAATCAGTTAGATCTGTGTTTAACCCAACCTCCTCAGCTCTATGTCTCGGTTTACTAACTTATAAACTGGGCAAAGTCCTGCCCTCATGCAGCTGTTGTGAGGACTCAATGCGATGATAGAGGTACAAGCCGAAAGGACCTGCCCAAAGCAAAACGGGTGCCCGGTAAGTGTGGGCTGCTACTCTCATTCTTACTGTGTGACTTGAGCTCACAGGCCTTGTTTTCTCATCTGTAAAGTGGACACAGTAACGCTTAACTCCTCAAGTTGTAGTGAGGCTTAACCAAGAATCATTCATTCATTCATTCATTCAACCAATATTTACTCAATACCTCATCAGATAAGTTCTCTGCCATCAAGTATCTTACAACCCAGTAGAGAAAGGGGGTCAAATAAACACAAAATGGAATCATTAAATAAGATTATTTCAGCAGCCATTAAAAAATGCAGTATAAAGAAAATCCAGTAGAGAGGTAGGAATGAGGTGGGCCAGTGAGATGGGATGGTCCAGGAAGAGCTCTCTGAGGAAGTCACTTTGGGGATGTGACCTGAGCGTTAAGGAACCAGCCATGGGGAAATCTGGGGGATTTCCAAGCAAAATGTGCCTCCAGTGCAAAGGTCCTGAGGCAGGAAAAAATGTGGCATCTTCAAAGGACAGAAACGGCCCAGGCGATTGGAGCACACTGAGTGAGGGAGAGAGTGGAGCGAGAAGGGACTGGAAGGCGGGGGGGCACTTAGTTGTGAGTCCTTGTGAGAAGGTGGGCTTCATTCTGAGTGCAGGATTCACATTTTAAATAAGATATTCCTGGCTGTTGGGTGGCAAAGAGATTGTAGAAAGAAAATACAAAAACAGGAAGACCAGTTGGGGGCTTTTCAATAGTCTAACAGGAGGTTTGGTGGTGTGGAGCCGGGAGATAAGAAGAGGCTGGATTCTGGGTATATTTTCGAAGTGACGTCAACAGTCACTCAAGGATTGACCATGAAGGGCACAAAAAGTGCTTGGTGCTTGGCCAGGTGGTGTCTTAATCATGGTGCTGTTATGGCGTGCTGGATAACGGTGGGGTGTTCCTCTTTCCTTCTAGCACTGGCCCCCGACTTCAGGCTGAACCCCGTAAGGCGCCTGATCCCTGCAGCCCGCGGGGGAGAGGTTATTATCCCCTGTCAGCCCCGGGCAGCTCCGAAGGCCGTGGTGCTCTGGAGCAAAGGCACCGAGATTTTGGTCAACAGCAGCAGGTACAACCCGCACCCCACCCCCAAGCAATTCCTGCTCCCCTTCATTCTCCTTGGAGGTGAGTCCCTCCCCAGGACTACAGTGTGTCCCTGGGGTGGCCGGATCTGCTCTGTCCTTGCTGCAGAGTGACCGTAACTCCAGATGGCACCTTGATCATAAGAAACATCAGTCGGTCAGATGAAGGCAAATACACCTGCTTTGCTGAGAATTTCATGGGCAAAGCCAACAGCACTGGTATCCTGTCTGTGCGAGGTAAGGGGTGTGGTTTGGCTGAGGTCGGTGGACCCGGCTACCAGAGGGCACGATCCCTCCTCACCATTCTGCCCTTGTATTCCCACATTCCTCCCAGTTTTGCTTTGAGACTACTCTAAGACATGATGTCCCTTGGGACCACCCTCTGGCCACCATCCAGAGCCTAGTCCTGACTGCCTGCCACAGAGTCGTGGGGCTGTTGGGAGGTCAGGATACTGTTGCCATGCTGCCTCTTCTCATTCCTGGGGCTTAGGACAAACCCTCTCCCCTCATCTACTCAGGTCCCTTGTTTTTCTTGGCAGATGCAACCAAGATCACCCTAGCCCCCTCCAGTGCCGACATCAACTTGGGAGACAACCTGACCCTGCAGTGCCACGCCTCCCACGACCCCACCATGGACCTCACCTTCATCTGGACTCTGGATGACTTCCCCATTGACTCCGATAAGCCTGGGGGCCACTACCGGAGGGCCAGCGTGGTGAGGCCTGAGACTGAGAACCCAGGGCTGCTCCCTCCTTTTGGATAGACAGGGGGTCCAAGATGTCCTGAACCATAACCACCACGAAGTCCTTCCCCATTCCCGCAGGAATGCCAGCCATGGCAAACTCATCCTCGGATTCCTAACCACCCTCCCCGATGTGGCAGTTCCCTGGATTCCCCCAAAGTCCGTGCATTTAGGAGAGGTTGGGGACAAACCTAGAATTCCAGGCACTCAGCAAGACTCACTCCTACCACTGTCTTTGTTATCCTGCACCACCCCCACCACCGACACACAAGGCATCACTAACTTGGACCAGTGTTGACTGTCTTGTGTAACAAGCTTAGGCCCCAGTGGTACTGAGTGGGGAGCAGCTGATCCCTCCCATTGAACATACAGGAGCGCCAAGACCATAAAGGAGCAGGGGACATCGAGCCCTGCCTCGTGTGTGCCCCCGGGCTCACTGCACTACCCAGAGCTGTGTTCCCTGACCTGCACTCTTCCTGTTCCCCGTGTGCAGAAGGAGACAGTTGGGGATCTGACCATTCTGAACGCTCAGCTGCGCCATGGTGGGAAGTACACATGCATGGCCCAGACTGTAGTGGACAGTGCGTCCAAGGAGGCCACAGTCCTGGTCCGAGGTAATGGGGCTTCCTACTCCCACCTCCAGCCCAGCTCCCTCAGAGACCAGCTGGGATATTCCAGCCTTTGCTCCCTATCTCCCTCCTCTGCCTGAGAGCTGTAGGGAAGTGCTTCTTTTTTTTAAAGATTTTACTTATCTATTTCTAGGGAGAGGGGAAGGGAGGGAGAAAGAGAGGGAGAGAAACAACAATGTGTGGTTGCCTCTCGCACGCCCCCAACTGGGGACCTGGCCCGCAACCCAGGCAAGTTCCCTGACTGGGAATCGAACTGGCGACACTTTGGTTCACAGGCCAGCACTCAATCCACTGAGCCACACCAGCCAGGGTGGGGAAAGTACTTCTGACAGAAGTTCGCTGAGCTGAACTTAGCTGGTGTTTCTTCATAGATCCTAAATGAATAAAGAATTCTTCCTCCAAAGCCAAAACTTAAAAAATCCATTCCTTAAGCTCATCCCAAGAGTGGAGAACTTTGCTGAGGCCAGAAGTTTTCTGAGCCTAATGCTGGGAAATCTAGACACACACATCTCCGTGTGAGATGCTCTGTGACCCCTCCAGCCTCAGACACATCCCAGCGACCATGCACCACACCATGCCTCACTCTCCCACTGTGCGTGTGGCGGGGAGGGGCATGCCCTCTGCTGCCCCCGCTCGGTCTGCACCAGCCCAAACCGTCCTGGAGGAGGCTGGCTTAAGCTTGAAGCTGTCTAATTCTAACCCACAGTGCTCTGACTTCTTGATGCAGGTCCGCCAGGTCCCCCGGGAGGTGTGGTGGTAAGAGATATTGGCGACACCACTGTCCAGCTCAGCTGGAGCCGTGGTTTCGACAACCACAGCCCCATTGCCAAGTACACCCTGCAAGCACGCACTCCACCTGCAGGGAAGTGGAAGCAAGTTCGGACCAGTAAGTGTGAGCTGCCTTCCTGCACTGTCAGAACCAATAAGGCCTGGCCGTGTGCCAGAAGTGGGGTCGGGGGTCAGAGGGCTGGGGCTGAGCCTGGAGCTTCAAAAAGGGACAGGGTTGGGCCATCTGCGTGCAGAGAGCTCCCAGGCCAGTGGGGAGATGGTGTCACGTGGAAGCAGGAGAGCAGGGAGAGCTGGCGGAGGCAGCGCTCAGTCTGCACCCTGGAAGCACTGGCGGGAATATTACTGGGGCAATGACAACATGCACGGGGGGGCAGGGTGCGCAAAACCCCGGCAAAGGCTCCAGGGTTGGGAGGACTACTAGTTTCTGGTCATTTCTGGAAGAGGTATTGAACGCTTAGTGTCAGACCCCACCGCGAGGGCTGAGTACAAAGAGGTGGTTCAGGCCCAGTCCCTGCCCCCTCCAGCCCGACCAATAAACAAATGCCAGAACACGACTCCCTGGTGCCTTACAGATCCCGCCAACATCGAGGGCAATGCGGAGACCGCCCAGGTGCTGGGCCTCACCCCCTGGATGGACTATGAGTTCCGGGTCATAGCCAGCAACATCCTGGGCACTGGGGAGCCCAGTGGGCCCTCCAGCAAAATCCGGACCAAGGAAGCAGGTCAGAGTCCTGTGTCTCCCAAGGAGAAGTAGCATCAGGGCGTAGACCCTGGCCCTCCTTAAAGGCAGCCCCAAGCAAACTGTAATTACGCCGAGTTCCAGCCCTGCTAACCGGGCTTCAGACTCTCTAACAAGACAGATGAGGAAGGAACAGCGGTCAGGGCCAGGCCACTGCCCTGTACTTTGCTCTAGGCCCTGGGTCACAGCCCGTCCAAAGGCCTTGTTTAAAACATGGACCAACCTTACAGCTCCATGTGAATCTACAGTACCTCTAAACAAAAAGTTTTTTTTAAACGGAAAAGCCAAAGTTTGGCGAAGGGAAGGGTCACACTGGCAGAGCCTGGACTTGAACCCAGGACCAGGAGTGGTGGGCAGATGTCCTCTCTGGAAGTGAATGAGCTGCAAAAATCAGTTAACAAGGAAGGTGTGAGTGTGAGAGAGTATGTGTGAGCGTGTGTGAGCACGCGAGTGTATGTGTGTGTATTTGAGAGAGTGTGTGACGGTATGTGTGTTGTGCAGAGGCCTAGGGAAGCAGCCATGTCTCCAGATCCTCTGGGTGGATTCTGTGGGAGCAGGAGGAATGGATGCCTGCCCACAACCCTCCCGCAAGGCAGTGTCAGAATCTGAGTGGGGAAGGAAGGGAGGAGACCCGGGACAGGCTCCGCCCAGCATCTGCTGGGAGGCTCCTGCCCGCCCTCAGGGCTTCTCATGAGTCTCAGGGCCCCGCACAAGAGCCTGTGCATACACACAGACCGAGGGAAAAGCCCCAGGGCTGAAAATCTGCCTCTGTACGTGGAGGGCAGGGAAGGACCCAAGAAAGAGGCAGGACACTCAGTGTGGCAATTGACAGAGTTTATTAAGGGAAGCTAACATAGCAGGTGGTCTTCGGCAACTGCCAGATGAAGTGGATACTGTCTGCGCTGCCTGCCAGGTGCCGGAGAGTTATGGAAGGGTGCAAGGGGCGAATACTCACAGGTTCTGACTAAGCACTAGGTGCTAACTAGGCATTGCCAGCTACAGGAAATTACTTCACATGCTTGAGCAGGTCAGGGGCCTATTCTAGGAACCAGCAAGAAGAAAGAGACAGGGCAGGGGTGCTGACTTTTGTCAGAATGAAACTAAGGAGCGTTTTGGAGGGAAACCTCCATGCTGGCTTGAAGGACAAACAGCGGTCGCGTCATGGAACAGTCTTTCCTCCAGAGCCCCAGATCCCGGATGGGCAGCATGGAATCGGGGCCCTGCCTCCCCCTCTCTCGCCCACCAGGCCTGCCCCTCTGGAGGGGTCGTGCGGGCCTGCCTTCTTGTGTCTCTTCGACACAGTTTCCTATGTGCCCCAGCCTGGCTCTCTGGGCTCTTTCTGGAATCATTCGACATTTCTAGCTGGTACCTCTCCTGAGCAAGGAATTCAGAGGGAGCACATTCTTTGACCAGACTTCTTGTAGAGGTAGTGTGGGCTGGGGAGTGACCTCCTTTCCCCTAGCATCCCAGGAGTTGATGAGCATGAAGACAGCTGTGATGCAGAGGACAGATGGTGGGCTTTGAAATCAGAAGGACGGAGTTCAGTTCTAGCTGTGCCAGTTATTAGCTCTGTGACCTTAGGCAAGTCACTTCCCTGCACTGAGCCTTAGTCTTTCCACCCTGAAAAGAGTGACAGCAACACCCAACTCGCAGATCAGATGGGCAGTGTCTTTAAGGGCTCCTTGAAGATTACAAGGCCCTAAGCTATAGTCGTCCAGCCAAGTGATAAGTCTCTAATTGCTGGGTCATCTGCAGAAATATTCTGACCCTCAGTCAAGTTACCCCTGTGAAGCTTGGTGAGCTGATGAAATATAATCTTGTTTTACTATCAGCCGTGTTGAATAATAGAGACAGGAAACTAAAACTGCCCCAAAAAGAAAAATAATGATAAAACACCCTGCAACCCAAAAGAAATGTTGTTTTTTTTTTTGCATTAACTGCATTTCTAGATTACTTATTCTCCATAATTTAAAGCAAGCTGGAGTTGGCCTGTGTTATTTGGTTTAAGTCAACAGGAGGGAAGAGGATGACCATTTAGGGAACACACACATGCACACAGTAGCTACCGTCTTATTTAATTTTATTCTCTTTACAGCCCTTTGAGAGAAATGTTATCCTCATCTAATGGCCGGGGAATCAGGCTCAGAGAGGTTAAGTAACTTGCTCAGGGAAACACAGCTAGTAAATGGCAGAGGTGGGATTTGATTGTAGGTCTTCCCAACTCCAGAGCCCACATCCAGAGGGACTGTTAGAGGACAAAACCAAGGCCTTTCTAAAGGAGTGTCCCCGTCCTAGGATACTTTACAGGCACAGACTCAGGGCTTTTGTTCCCTCACTGCCCATTAACAAGCCATATCTGTGTCCCTTGGCCCTGACAGTCCCCTCAGTGGCACCTTCAGGACTCAGTGGAGGTGGTGGAGCCCCTGGAGAGCTCATTGTCAACTGGACGGTAAGCTGCGGGGACAGAGGCAGAAGTGTGCCTCCAGTTCTCTGGGAGGGACAAGTCCTGCCTCCCCCGCCCCGGTCCTGCCTCATCTCCGGTCTGGAGCAGCGTGCAGAGAGGATCCAGACAGAGCCCTGCACAGTCCCACTCAAGAGCAGACGTCCTCTCCCTCCTCTTGCACCTGCTGCCTCTAGCAGGAGCACCCGTGCAGGATAAAAACCACCAACAGGCTTAGGAGTCCTGGCGAAGGTTGGGTGGGGCCGGAGGATAAGCAGGAAATGCACCCGAGGCCCTTCACCCATGCCACGCTCTTGCCCCTCAGCCCCTGTCACGGGAGTACCAGAACGGAGATGGCTTCGGCTACCTGCTGTCCTTCCGCAGGCAGGGCAGCACAGGCTGGCAGACCGCCCGGGTACCTGGCGCCGACACCCAGTACTTCGTCTACAGCAATGACAGCGTCCGGCCCTACACGCCCTTTGAGGTCAAGATCCGAAGCTACAACCGCCGTGGGGATGGGCCTGAGAGCCTCACGGCCCTTGTGTACTCCGCCGAGGAAGGTGGGTCATCTCCGGGCCTACCCTGCACCCCACCCCAACTACTTGTCCGTAGGGGGGTAGGGTGGGGCATGTTATCCCCCACCGCCCACACCCTCTCTGTTTCATAGTGGGAAGGTGGGGACACCTGGTTTCTAAGCCACTGGCTTCATTTCTGGCCCTTGCTACCTGATCTCCCCCTCAGGCCTGGGGAAGGAGGAAGGAGGCTCTCTGGACACCCTGCCCCCCTCCCGCCCCCTGTAGCCTTCATTCTGGTCCCTGGGCTAAAAAGTCCTAAGCAAGGGCTGTCCCAGTTTGGCGGCTGCTCTGTAGTATACGGGGAGACCCCAGGAATGCAAACCCGTTCTGTATCAATTCCCAGAGCCCAAGGTGGCCCCTACCAAGGTCTGGGCCAAAGGGGTCTCATCCTCAGAGATGAACGTGACGTGGGAACCCGTGCAGCAGGGCACGAATGGGATCCTCCTGGGGTATGAGGTGAGCACTGACCTGGGGCCTGGGAGCGTTTCAAGGCTGGGTGGGAGGGCACCTCGCCGCTCACGAGTCCTTCCTTCTTGGATCACTCATTCGCTAACTCGGCAAACAGCACCCAGCCTGGGGAGCACTGTGAGTGCAGTCTCAGCTAAGATCCTGTGGCTGGTGCTCACGGGGGGAGACAGGCTCGTGGACGGCCTTGAAGTAAAGGCTAGGCTAGCACCAGCCCTGGAAGCTATGGGAGCCTAGGAGAGGAGAACAGGCCCTGGAAGGGGCATGGCCTGCCCCTTTCATGCCGGAGCCCAGCCAGCGTGGCATCCTCTGGCTGCAGAGAACAGTTCGGCCCCCTCTATGTACCAATTGATTGTCCCATCCCTAAGAAACTCTGGGCCCAGCAGTCCCTGGCCTGAGCCCTGGACCACTGAGGAGTCCACACCAGGGTGGACATGGAGTCGGTGGAGGGAGAGGAAGCCAAGAGGAAGGGGAAAGGAAAAGCAAGGAATGTCACCGCCTAAGGAAGCGTCGTCAGGCCTGGCTGCTAGTGCCACTGTTAATACCATTCCAGTAGCACAACAGGTTAGACTAGCCCCACTGAGGAGACGACTCCCAGCTCTGCCTTTGATTTGGGGGCATAGTTTGGAGGACTTAATATTATGACTATGAAAAGGGTTTGCATTTATTGGGCAGTCATTTAAAGTTTGCTAGGGTTTGGAGGACAGCTTTGCAAGTGCAAATATGCATCTCATAACCTTGAAATAATTAAATAGGTTTAGGTTCCAGTAGGTCATTGGTAGGTTGAGTACATGCCCATCCCCGACTCTCATCCAGCCGCCCACCAGCTCACTGCTGGGCACTGACAAGGCGGCAGGGACTCACCCTCACTGACTCGTCCCTGCTCTCTTGAAGCTCTTGATGTAGTATCCAGCTTCTGAGACTCAAGGCTGAGTCATGCCCTGGTCGGGTAGCTCAGTTGGTTAGAGCATCATCCAGATATGGCAAGGTTGTGGGTTCGATCTCCAGTCCGGGCACATATAAGAATCAACCAATGAGTGTATAAGTGGACAACAAATCCATGTCTTTCTCTCTCTCTCTCTCTCTCTCTCTCTCTCTGCCCTCCTTTCCTCTCTCTCTCTCTAAAATCAATTAAAAAAAAAAAAAGACTGAGTCACAAGGACCAGAGTGAGCAGGAGAGGAGCAGAATGTAGGTGACCAAGGCCAGGTTCAGGGGGTCTCTGAGGTCCTGAAATTGACTGCTGACCCTAGGGTGTCCTGGTCCCCTTCAGATTCGCTACTGGAAAGCCGGGGACAAAGAAGCAGCCGCTGATCGAGTGAGGACAGCAGGGTTGGACACCAGTGCTCGAGTCACTGACCTGCACCCCAACACCAAGTACCATGTGACCGTTCGGGCCTATAACCGGGCAGGCACTGGGCCTGCCAGTCCTTCTGCCAATGCCACAACCATGAAGTCCTGTGAGTCTTTTGGCCAGGGGTTGGGGAGGGGTATGTCTTTGAGGGAAGGGGGCTGCCTCTAGGATCTAGGATCACTCTGTCCTCCAGCGCAAGACAAATGCTCTAGCCCAGTGGTCCCCAACGTTTTGGCACCAGGGACCAGTTTCTTGGAAGGACAATCTTTCCACGGACCAGGGGCGGGGGGGTGGTTTCAGGATGATTCAAGCTCATTACATTCAAGCTCACCTCCTGCTGTGCGGTCTGGCTCCTAACAGGCCCGGACCGGTACCAGTCCATGCGGCCTGGAAGTTGGGGACCCTGCTCTAGTCCACAAGCCCTGGGCTAGACAGAAACAGGACCGCAAGCCCAATGAAAATAAGGGAGTGGAGTTCATGGCTTCTGAATGCATCTCTCTTCTCCAACCTTTGCATTTTCATGGCTTAGTTTCTTAGGCAGCTGTGACAACATGTTCTGGGCCTAACTGCTAAGGCAGACATTTACAAAAAGGCTGGCTAAAAGGCAAGGGGCTGGGTGTTGAGGAAACATTCAGAGATTTCCCCAACCCCCCGCCCCCTCCTCTGGCAGCTCCACAGCGACCTCCTGGCAACATCTCCTGGACTTTCTTGAACTCCGGCCTTAGTATTAAGTGGGACCCTGTGGTCCCTCTCCGCAACGAGTCTGCAGTCACTGGCTATAAGGTAAGGAAGGGATCAGCCAAGCATCGAATGGTGGGGAACAGCTCATCTGTATCCCTAGGGAACACAAGAGGGCTGCAGTTTCTAGCAGCGGCGATCTGAGTTAGACATAAACAAATCACTTCTGATTGAGAGACACATGAAGCACACGAACCATTCTCCAGGTGACTTGCAGTAGAGACCGTAAGAAAGGGGGCAGGTCGTACTGTTACCGGACAGGGCCTGGGCCCTGAGGGATCAGCCTCGAGCCAGCCAGTA
This sequence comes from Mormoops blainvillei, assembly GCA_004026545.1. Classification (NCBI taxonomy): domain Eukaryota; kingdom Metazoa; phylum Chordata; class Mammalia; order Chiroptera; family Mormoopidae; genus Mormoops; species Mormoops blainvillei. Next base: position 241,243 of record PVJD01000176.1, read on the forward strand.
GTACATGGGTTTTTGACTTTGTGCAGGAAAGATTTCACAACGCCAGTCCAGGCGATTTTGAGAGTATGTTTCTTAAAGCTGGGGACAGTGAAACAAGGGCAGGCTTAGGACAGAAGAAGCAACAGGAGAGCCTAGGCGGGGCTGCTCTGACTTTTCAGAAGCGTGGCAGGAAAGAAGCGAACCACATTGGGCTGCATGAGCTAACCGAGAAGTAAAAGTCAGAGTGACAGAAGTGAGCCAAGGTGGGTCTGCTGTCAGCCCACTGGGAAGTCAGAGAAAAGGGGCCCTTGGAGATAGGTTCAGATGGTTAGCTCCAGATGAGTTGCTGCTGCCCACTGCTCACTGGTTGCAAGTCTTGTGAGGACCCTTAGAGTTTAGGAGAAAGAAAGCAGAGATACACACTAAGGGAGAAAGGTGTGGGCGTGCTCTGGAGAGAACTGAGCTGGGTCCTTTGTGTTGAGGCTTTAAAAAATTTTTTTAAATACATGTTTATTTATTTTTAGAGAGAGGGGAAGGGAGTGAGAGAGGGAGAGAAACATCAATGTGTAGTTGCCTCTTGTGCGCCCCCAACTGGGGACCCAGCCCACAACCCAGGCATGTGCCCTGATGGGGAATCGAACCGGTGACCCGTTGGTTTGCAGGATGGCACTCAGTCCACTGAGCCACACTAGCCAGGGTTGTCTTGAGGCTTTTTATCTTTCTTTAGCTTTGGGGGAATCTTAGGGATGGCCTCGGTGGGTGGGGGGGGGGGGGGGGGGGGGGGGGGGACAGGCGGGCGGAGTTTTTAACAGAATATTCATTAGCTGTCCAGGTGTGTCCTTCAATATGTTGATTCATTAAAATGTGTGTATAGGGTTATTTTCTGGTTAGTTTCATTTTTAAAGAACATCATCAAAGAGGGACTGGGACCAAGGGCTGTCTGGAATATGTAAACCTTGTGCTTTTAATTGTCCTTAGTTAGGGAAGATAAAATCTTGTGATTCATTAACTGGCTGTAAATTGTACAAATTGTTTGGCCTTGTTTAATTCTTTTGTCTCAGTCTCCCTTATTCCACTTGTCAAGGAATTTCCCTAGCTTCTTACTGCCCTGCCGCAGTGCGGATGGCTGTAGAAAGGCAGGCCTCATGGGGTCAGCGATGGGCTAGGTGAAATCTGGGGTCCTTCTAGCCTAAGGGGTCTGCAAAAACAGCACAGCCGCTTGCAAGCTCTTCTCCACGTATGAGGCTCTTGTTCAACGGCCGGTCAGGGTCAGCCTGACACAGGAGGTGTGAGGAGGCAGGTGCTCCAGGGCCCGGAACTACATGGGCTCCTCCCAGAGCCTGGCGCTGGGGAAGAGAGAAGCAGTCATGGTTAAGTAACTGCTCCCACTCACCTTCCCACAGATGCTGTACCAGAACGACTTACACCTGACTCCCACACTCCACTTCACCAGCAAGAACTGGATAGAAATTGCAGTCCCCGAAGACATCAGCCATGCCCTGGTGCAGATTCGGACCACAGGGCCTGGGGGGGACGGAGCCCCGGCTGAAGTCCACATCATGAGGAACGGAGGTGCTGCCTCGCCCCTCCCAGGCCCCTGGGGGTATCAGAGTCCCTCAGATACCCGATGAGGGAATCCTTCACACCCTAGCCAACTCCAGTCCAGCCGGACCCCACGGGGAAAGAGGAAACAGGCAGCAACCAAGTGCGAAGTAGCCCTGGAACTGCCCGTGCTCCCCCGCCCCCAACCCCAACACCCCGGAGGGCTGCGGAGGTGTGTGCTCTTTTCGGGGAGTGCAGGGGGAGGCTGAGGATCAGCAAAGCCAAGGTCCTATAAAATCTTATATGAGTGGGGCTGAGACCACCTCGCAGTCCTGAAAGCTGGCCCTCTGTGAGCCTCCACAGAAAGGTCTGGATTCCTTCCGGAGAGTGGGGTGGGATGGGGCAGGGCCCAGCCCACCCAGCCCCGCATTTCTGCCCATTGCTTCCAGGCACAAGCATGATGGTGGAGAGCTCAGCAGTCCGCCCAGCCACGCGTTCCGGCGCCGTCCTCTCCCACTCCCTGGCGATGCTGGTCCTCATGGGCTGCCTGGAGCTCTGATCTCGGCACGCCCCCTCTCCACCACAGCCGGACACTCGCCTCTGATGGACGCAGCCAGCTGGCCCCGGTCCCTTCCCGATGCCAAGATGGCCGACACTGTGCTTGAGAATGGCTGGTTTTAAATACCTACTTTAGACAGTGCCCTTTTTGTAGGAGGTAGGTATTTCATATCCTGCCACAGGATAGAACCCACGCAAGGATTTTTTCTTTAAATCAAGAGGCTCCAGGCAGTAATTTTCATGATGGTACGAGCCCTAACCCGGGCCCTCTAGGGGGCCTGGGCAGCAGGAACGGGCCTGCGGGATAAAGGGGTCTGAAACACGTAGCTGCGCATCTGTGGAGACGGCACCCTGGGGCCACATAGGGACTCCTTCCCCTGAGAGCAGAGGCCCAGACCTGCGGGAATACTGGATGTGACCAGGCTGAAGTCGGACGAAGCATAAACACAGACCTCCCCCAGTCTAAGGAGAGAGCCAACCTTGGGACCAAGGACTCGCTTTCTCAAGGGGCGACGCGGCTGGACCCTGACGTTGCCCTCGATGACTCCCTGGTGGCCCTTGCCACCTGGCCAGGTGGCTGAGCGCCAGGGCCCTGAGGTCTGGGGCCAAGGAACCTGAGCCCTGCACCTTTGGGGTCTGATACTCCAGACTGCTGGGGCTGGGGACCGACAAGGGCTGAGAGGCTGGGACACCGGAGGGAGACGGGCGCCAGACTTGGCCTGATGCACCCTCTTAGCCAACACTGCCAACCCGATCCTGTCACTCCAGAGTGACAGAAGCCACTACAGGTGTCTGGGTGACTAAAGGGCTTATCTTGGGGAGGCCCCTCACCCCACCAATACCCATTCTGCACAGTCCCTCCAGGGTTCGGGCAGGAGACCAGAGACAGGGGTGACATACCCACCCTCTTCCCCCAGCTTGGCCTGCAGGCCCCAGGACTCCCCTGTCCCAGCACTGCCCCACTTGTGCCCAGGAGAGTAAACGGCATTCATTCTGTGTGTCGCGGAGTTGGGAGCCTTCTGAGAAGGACAACGGATAAATGTGGCCCTGCCTGCTCCCAGGAATACCCAGGATCACCTGGCAAGACCTGTCCCCTGGACTGCCTCAGATGGCTCATTTGCATTTCCCCAGAAGAGAAAGGGGTTAATAAATGCTCTGGGTATATTACCAGTCCGAACATCGGAGCTGCAAGAGGCTTTAGGGCTCACCTTGTCCAAGCCCCTCACTTCACGGATGAGGAAACTGAGCTTGAACTTCCCAAGGTCACACAGTGTGTCAGTGACAGGGTTCAGATAAGGACTTGGAGTCTCCAGTGCCATCGTCTATCCAGAGGAAGGGGGGCGGTGCTAAATGGCTACGGCCTGGTTAACGCGGTGGTTAAGAAGGAGGGTGAGCTACGAAAATTCTGCTTCAAGAGGTTGTGGTGGGTGATTATGGGGTTAAGCGGCCTGGCTGGGTCCTAACCCAAGGTGTGGGCGGATTCTGGGAGACATCAGTCCTTTGCCTTCTGGGCCTAGCTCTGCTAGGACCTCAATATGCAGTGCTGGCTTAAAGCCCCCGTTCCCTTACCCTTGCTCCAGGAAGAGGCCACAGCAAGGACAGGGACTCCCCAAATCCAGGCAGCAGTGGCGGCACGACCTATGCTCTGATAGGTGGCCTTTGACATCCAGGAGCAGCAGGACAAGTATCTTGTAGGGGACAGGCCCCCTAAGCCTGACTTCTGTAGTTTATAGTTAGAGCTCTATTTTGCTATGGTTTTTTAAACTTGTGTCCTGCTCTGTTTTCCTGGGCAGGTTTATGTTTTTACCCACCACAATTTTTTTAAAATGTTAAGCTCACACCTCTTCTCCCCACCACCTCTGCACCACCACCCTGCCCCAGCCCAGCACTGCCTCCCTGAAGACATCAGATCCCACACTCCTCACCTGCTCCCATCTGTCCTCTTATGCAAGGTGCTGGGGGCTCAACTATGTGGCCATTCCCCCATTACAGGGACCCCGAACTTGGCCTCACATCCGCGTTGACCTCCATGGCTGTGGTCTGGCCGTGCCCAGCTCCACCGGAAAGGGGATGTTCAAAGTAAGAAACCTTATTCCCAGGTTTAGCTTATTCTGTCCGCACTGCCTCGGGCTGTGGCAGGGGAGCAGGGGACAGGGGTCTGTTCTGGGCCAAGAGTGATGAGCTGGCTGGGCATAGTACCTAACCAGTGCAGCCGGAGGCTGCAGTCCCTGAGCTTGCTTGAGTCAGAGACACAACCAGGTGTCTTAGTTCTAAGGAGGCCCATCAGCAAATGGAAGAAAGACAGGCCTACCGGGAAACTGAGGAGGGTTACGTAACCAGGGAAACTCAGCCCCAGAAAAACCTAACCACTCACTGTGCAGGTAGGGCTTGCTCAGGAGACGCAGAACTAAACTAAAACGATCTCTGGCAGCCTGAGACTTCAGGAAGAGCTCAGGTTTAGTAAAACAGTAGACGACCCGAGGACAGACGGGCTTGTCAAATGTAATAGCCTCCTGTTGGGGTGCCTTGTAAAGGAGCTTGCATGGAGGCAGAAGAGATTAGATGGTTTCTCAGATTCCCTTCCTGCCCAAGGGGCCTCTGATTTTCATCTTTGCTGGGAAGGGCTTGGACAGTGGAGGGGGTTCACTCCTGCGGTGGTCATGACTCGATTCTGGGTCTCTCCTCTCTCATTCCAAGCTCCAGAGAAGCAGCCTTTGGGACAGCCACAAACGAGTACTCTACCCCACAGTTTAGTGGCCAGCAAGTGCCTTGGGGACTAGGGACAGAGACAGCCTGCAGACACCACTTCGGGGCCCCAGGAGTCAGTTCCTCCGTTCTGTGCACACTTGGGCTCAACCTGCAGAGCTCTTTACCATGACCTTGGCTACCTGACCAGCTCCATGTATACCTTTGGGAGGAGTACTGGGGCCCAGCGAGGTCAGATTGACTATTTGCATCAAATGATACAGATGGTGCCAGGAAATAGAAGGGCCATTGTGGGGAGGGGGGGGTGCTTTTTCTTCTAAGATAAGGAGACTGAGGTTAGACAGAAACACTCCGCAATGAGACCCTGGAATGGCAAGAAGCTTCTTCCTTTTAAAGGAAGTTTTGAGGAACTTTGACACCTGTTGCTCTGGAGTCTAGGTTAGGTGAAGACTGGAGGGGTAGGGAGATGCTTAGAACCAAAAGGTGCTCAGCACAGGAAGAGTCTCAGAGCACCTGTGCACTGTGTGGCCTCTGCAGTGTGGTCACAGTCGTTACGGAAGGAGCCTCACCCAGGCAGTCTTTTTCCCAGCATGCACCACATCCTGGCAATCCCAGGAACCACCGAGTCCGTCTGTGCTGTGGACGAGAGCCCAGACTGACTAAGGATGTCTTACTCCCTGCATCCCTTCCTTGGCTAGAGGACTTCCTGGCCTCAGAGTATGACTGCCACCTGGGCTCCTCTGTTACAGGGATAGCAGTGTCCTCAACCCTGGCCTTGAGGCCCAGGTGTGATGCCCCATTTCCCTGGGTTGGCCTAACCTGGGCCTTGTCTTTGGGGTGAACAAGGCGGCCAGAGGCTCCTGGAGTGGTGTGAGGGATTAGATGGGCATTTTTAAGGGACTTCAAAGAGCTCCATGGAAAGAGGTGCCTGGTCACTGTAAATGTGCATGTAAATGGTCATAGGCTTTGGGAAGGTAGGACAGAGGGAAACTGGAGAGGGGGAAAAATGGGTCAGGTAGCCTCGCCTTGAGCCCCAGAAAGCCTAGTGCCCTTAGCTGGGCTGCACCCTGCCTTGGCCCCTGGCTCCCGTTTACCCACCCTGTCCAGGGCCTGCAAAGCTTATTAAAGCTCCCAGCTCAGCAAGGCCTAGGGCTTCATCAGACCACTGACTTGACTCAGTTTTTGTTCAGATGGAACCAACCCTCACTGGCCTGTTGTCTGTCTCTCGTATTTACTGTAATGATAGTTATTGACTCTGGTAGCAGGCAGTTCTTAAATAAAGACGGTTTCTCAAACTGCAGAGGCCGCTGGAACCAGCTGTGGCTGTTTTTATCATCGGGCTAAAGCACACCTACCTCTTCCTCCTGTTCCCTAGCCACAGGCTTGCATCCAGTAACTTCCTTCTCCCTGTCAACTTTAAGGAAGTCACAACATATAGTCCATATTGCTTCACTCAGTCCTGAGAGGGGGAAAAACCAGCCCAAGGGACTCTAAGGCAGGCCCAGAAGTGCACAAGCAGGCATTCTGCTAGACTGGGCTGGCTTTACCTACTACAATGAGCGGTAAGCAGTGCTCTTGGGATGGTACTCTTTCAAGATGCCCTGATACTTATGTATTGACTCCAGCGCACCCAAGGGAAGTCTCCCTGCAGAGATACAGTAACTGCCACCTGGAGACTCTAGGTGTCTCTAGAGTCTGCTCACAGCATCCACTAGATTTTGAATTCTTAGTTTCTGGCTGCAACATTCTCTCATGCACTCAGCAAACACCAGGTGCCCATTACGTCTCAGGCCTATGCAGGGATGTACCCGTGCAGTGCTGCCAGTGTCCATTAGTTCCACACAAAGCAGGGCAGGGCTCCCTGCTGACTGTGCCCACAGCCCAGGCTGACAGCGAGCCCCCAGAAGAGGCCGGCATGGATGGCAATACAGCAAGCTCATCCCTTCCCCATCACACCCAAGGGGCTACTTGGATCACTGGCCACTCTAGAACCTCAATTTTAGTCCAGTCAGCATCTCCTTGACCCTCAGGGGCAGATTACATGCACAGAATTCGATTAACTGAATTGGGTTTGGGTACTTACTAACACACCCGAGGGTCTTTTGTTTTCTTCCCTGTTCGATCCCTTCACACACTCAGAGTCCAAATTCAAGAGTCCACTGTACAGAAGGCCACAAACCTAGAGCTGTACGATATTCCATCCAGGTGTGACCACTGGCTTACTGAACAAGTGGCTTAAATCTCAGTCTCTCCATCTGTAAAATGTGAAACTGTGCCCCAGTCCTCCTGTCCTCAGCGATGTAATACTGAGTTACCTACAGAGGTGCTTTATGGTCTTGTAAAGTACAGCAAGCTCTCTCCTGGCTACTTCAGCAACTTGTCCAGTACTGAACTGATATGCAGCAGTAATAGCTCTGCCTAACCCACGTCCAGTCCTTCAGTTTCCCAAGCAGTTTTATTCATAGGATCTCATTTGATCCTTACAATCACATGTTTCGAAGAGGACTACAAGGGTCAAGTCAGCTCGTTCCATTCCACAGTTGCTGCAGAAACAGGAGCAGAACCCAGGTCTTCAGAGATCCATCTTCCCTGAGGTAGAGAGCATGAGGGGAAAGGGGTGGAAAATATAAGATCTTTTCAAAATAAGAGCAATAGTAAAGCCTCTCTGTGCACAGGCCTAGGCCAGTGGCTCTCAGTCTTCACTGTATGTCAGAATCACCTACAAAACTTCTACAAAATAAAGGTGCTTTGTCATGACTTAGATGTATCTAGGACAGTGAAAGGGCCTAAAAGCAGTGACTCCCCAGAGGCAAAGCACACCTAGCACCCAGACCTCGGTTTTTAAATACTACTCCCCACACTAAAAGCAGCCAGAGTTCCCTGGAGAAGCAGCAGATTCAGGTTTGGAGAAAGGAAAGTCCAAATGTGGATCGGAGGCATCCTGTTGTACTAGAAAGCAAGGACATACTCCAAGTCAAATGTGGTCACATCAAAAGGACAAAAGAGCTGACCTGAAGGGACTCCTACTGGCCAAAATTGGGGACAATTTGAACATCAAAAACATGACAACACTAACGGATTATATAAAATTCACAGAATAAAAGACGCCATTGAGATCTCGAAAGAGTAAAGAATAGCTCTTCTCCATGGAAAACTGCAGTTAATAAATACAGAAATGATGAGCTTAAAGAATCATCATGTTGTAATCCCCAACATGGAACAATAAGGCAAGGATCATGAGTGGATTCCAAAGTGTTTGTGACCACCATCCCACAGGGTAATAACAAAAGGAAAAGTAAATATTACACACCTTTGGTGAGACCCACCATCGCTAGCGGGTCGCCCTGAGGCCATGCGCCTTCTGAGACGGTGCAATAAGTACATGCCATTATTTACATATAGGGCTCTTGTCAAAATGCTTAAGATTTGTTCCCCAAAACCTAATTATTAGGAAACAATGACCAATCCAGATTGTGGGACACCACGCGAGCAATTGGTCTAGCTAGACCCAACCAAATCAATGTCAGAAAAAACAAAAACAGGAGATCTGTTGTAAAATAAGATGGAAGAGAAATAACCAGATGTACTATGTTAATCTTCATTTGATCCTGGATCAACAATTAAACAAAAAAAATCTCTAAAATATTAGGAAAAAATTGTAAAGTCAACTACATGTCGGATTAGGGAATTGTTCGTTTTCCTAGATGTGATGAAGATATTGCAGTTATACAGAAGAATGCCCTTATTAGGAGTTGGACACATGATTTAGGACTAATGGGTCACAATGTCTGTGACTAGCATTCAAGTTGTTCAGTAAAGTCACTATTATTTAGAAAGATAATTGTGGCAAAATGTTCAAAGCTGATGATTCTAGGTAAAGGTCTATGGGTGTCAACAAACCTTTCTTTCAATTTTTCTACGGGTTTGACATTTTTAAAAATTAAAAGTAGAGGAAATTATAGATATCCATTGGCCATAACTGAAACTGAATTAGTACCCTCAGGGTTGGGGCTCAGGAATCTCAAAAGCTCATCCAAATGGATCACACCCAGCTGGAGAAGAGAACCACCGCTCCAGGTCTTGGTTTCTACTACCTCCTCTGCAGCCAGAGAAAAGCAAGGGGAAGAAATGCTGTAATTTTCTCAGAGTTAGCTTGGTTGGTGGCGGAGAGCCTTTTCCCTGATGGCTGCACAAACCAATGATCTCAGACACAGTCTGAATGGCCTCTGAGGGTCTTAAGATTGGATTTCCCATGGAGGAAGGTACTATCCTCCCTTAAGGGATTTTGGCTACTGTAAGAAACCAATACACTTGACCTTCAGGGCACTGACAGAGCTAGGGGAGAAGCAGGGAGCAAGCCAAAGAACTTTTCAGGGGAAACCTGTCAGATGAAGACTCCAGTGTTTTGCCAGAGATCAATGTAACACTGAACACAGAGGATTCACCTGGGGAGTATGGGGAGGGGCAAATAAATTATTAGCATTTAGTGATGGTCTATTACATACTGAGTCAGATGTCACTACTAATCTTGGTTTTGGCACACATGGGCCTATTTCCCGCTACAAAGCAAGTTGTTCTATGTCTGTTCTAAGAAATTTGAGGGAAACAAAAGCCAGACCAATTATGGGACAATTTAAACAAATGCCAGAAAATTTTAACTAAAAAGAAAAGATTAGGTCTCCATACAGCCACTAATCAATTATTTTTATTGAGGAAAAAAATATTTTCACCAGAAAAGCTACTATTAACGTATCAATCTACGTGAGCACGCTGCTCAGAAAGGAGGAGGCGGCGGGGAGGCACACAAGCTGTGGAGGACAGAAAGTGAGTGCAGGCTTGGGAGACAGGACTCTGCCCGGCAGTGGGGGAGATGCCTGCAGTCGGGTCAGTGGGTACCGAGTGGGCAGGGACGTTCAGGGAGAGATCCATCTTAGACACAAAGAAGTCAGAGACTACTGACCGCAGCTACCACGACGTAGCCCCTTCTCTACGTCTCCCACCGGCTGTTTTGGCCCTGGAAGCCTTCCCTCGTAGCTGATCCGCCATCAGGCAGCCAGGACACCGCCCTGAAAACCTAGCTTGGCTTCCTGAGCAGCCAAGCCCGGTTGCCTGGGCAGCCAGCCCTTCAGGAGCAGGGCCTGTTAGGCCTCCGGGCTGGCCTCGCTGTTGGGCACTCTTAGCGCCCTGCACAGGACCACACTTGCCAGCGCGCCGCCAGTCACTCCACTAGCGATTCCCATTCCCAAGGCCACGGCCACCTTCTCTCTCCACAGTGGATGGTGAGGCTTGGAGTGGTTATCCAGACTCACTGCCAGGCCCTCATCTACCAACTTCTGATCCTCAGTAAGGGACTGATGAAAATTCAGGTTCACCAAGTTGGGAGGAAGAACCCTCAGCCCAAAATAGAGCCTCTTGACGAATCTCAAGTTTTTTAACAGCTGCACATCACACCGGTAGGTCCCGGAGTCATACTCCTGAGCAGATTCAAGCTTCACAAAGTAGGAACTGCCTCGGAAGGGCTTGAAGACTTCATCATTGGTTGAGATGATACCCCGAGCAAGTCTCCAGGTGAACCTGAAAGCTTCCTGCCCAATCTCCAGGATGTCTGAACTCAGACAGCTCAGCTCAAAGTCCTTTCCCGTGAGAATGGTAAAGTGGAGCATCCCACAGATCCAGTTGGTCAGACATTCCAAGCGCCGAGATTTACACTTCCTTCTCACCCCATCCGGGCCCACCTCACAGACGGTCTCCTCCTTATAGCCAAGGCCACAGGTGACAGTACAGGTTGTGGCATTTACAATAACTTTTCCCACAGCTTCTTGCAGCTTCTTAGGGATGGCCAGTGTTTTAGGTATAGTCACCACCAAAGGCAGACAGAAAGTCAACACCAGACTTCCAAGGATAAAACTAGTGGCCAAAGTCTTCATGTCTCAGTAGACATTTCGCCACCCTCAGTCAGCACCCCAAAGTTTTCCAGTTGAATCCTCTATGATATCATAACTCAATTCCTTCGACAGGAGATATCCTTCAAAGTCAAAAGATATGATGCACGCATAGTCCATAAAACACTGTCACTTAATAAACCAAAGTCCAATCCTTATTAACAGGTGAGGCCACAGGCAGAAAAAGCCACACTGTTGCTGCTTTACCATCTCTGCTAGTCAATGACCACCTTACCAGTCTTCATTCTTTCCACATCCTTTTAATGAATTTAAATGCACCTCTTGGGAAGACAAAGAGGAAGACTTCAGAAGCTGAAGTGAATTTCCAAATTACCTCAAATGCACTGAAGCTAGACTTTTCCTCACTCTTTCCCCTCCCCACCAAATTGTGGGATCTGATTTAAAGGGTTTCAAAACCCCAGTTAAATCTAACCAAATAAGAAATCAAATAACAAGCCTTTAAAAAAAAAAAAAAGAGGATTAACTTGAATGAAGTTATTGATTCTCAATGCTCCTAAACCCTCTATAAAAAGGAAAAAGAACTACGGACTGGGAGGTAAGTGATTTATCCTTCCTCAATTTTCTATTTCTAATTCCTCCTTTGTAAATGAAAACCTTCCAGTCTATTTCAGGAAGGTCATTTTGAACATTAAATGACAGTGCACATAAAAATACTTTGTAATGTGTGAAACACTGTTCAAGTATAAGGAATTTTAAATAGAAATGAATATTTATGAAGACAAGGGCCAAGAGCCCTTTTAGAATCCAAATATTTATCAGCAAGGTAGGCAGTATTAAACGCAGCTCTTCTCCACCTTCAAGGCACTCTTCCTTCCCAAAGGCATTGAAGAAATATTCTGGAGGAGAGGATGCCTAACTGTCCCTGCCTCTCGGCCTGGCCCACCCCCTTCACTCTATAGAATCGAGGAGCTCATCTTTAATTTGGCCAGCGTTGCTATGAAACAGCTATGATGTCAAAGACAGATTCTCAGGCATATGACAGAAAAGATTAATACATAAACACTCAGATTTGATTATTAAAATCACAGACTTAAACAGATTTTATGAAACATTGCTTAGGAGACAATAAGTATTCAGTGGGTTCTAATATTAATTTAATCTGGTGGGGAAGAAAGGCTAGTAAAGAGGACTTCGACTGTACTTACAGGTTAGAAAAGCTGCTTGAAGGCAGGAAGCTCTCATGCGTTCTCAGGACTTCCAGAATACCTCCTGGCGGGGGGGCTCTACAGAGTGGTTACACACACTTACACTGGATTTAAAAATTTGAAGAGAGATCATTTCTAATCGTTTCGACTTAATACCTTCTGTTTGAATTGTTTATTTATAATCTTGCCCCCAGGCAGAAACCTGAACTACCTGGCCATCCTTTAGCCCTCCCAGCTCTGTCTGTCCAGAAAGATGATCTTATATCAGCACAGAGCTGCCTTTTCTGTCATGCAAAGTGGCAGTGAGTTTACAAAGTGATCAGTGCCTACAAACAAGCATCTACACCTGTTCTTTAATAAACATCCGATTTTATTGACAAAGCATTAAAGCTTCAGCAAGAAATACCCAAGGCTAAGTCTTGTCTTGTACAAAACTACAGAACATTAAAAAAACAAAAGGGAGAAAGAGAATGTTTATATTGTACAAATTGAGAAAATCAAGCTGAAATGGACAGAGGTTTAATGAGCTGAAAAAAATTCCAAAAGCATAAATAATTATTAGAAGCCACTGCCAGGAACCTCTGTATCGCAGTTTGCGCACTGCAGCGCCGCAGCACGGAGACACGGAATGGAGGTCATGTCTGCAGATGAAGATATATTAGGGAGCCACCTACTAATCTCAAGCACTGATGTGAGATGAAGCATGAAGTGAGATTCACAAAATAAGCATTTGAGAAAAAAGTAGAGGCATCTAAAAATATAGATATGTTGCAACTGACTCCAGAAGAGTTCTTCAATTACTGAGTATTTTGTTCTAAAAGATGGAATAGGAGAAAGAGGCTCCTATTGATGTGTCCTACTTTGATTTCTATCCTAAAATCCAAAAGGTAATCAATTTGTTTGGCTACCTACAGAAGCGCCCACCAACTGACAGCGATTTCGCAATAAGCAGTGTTTGAAGTCTCCTCTGAAAACTGTGAGAATGGCGATCCAGGTTCGGCACCTCTGGCCAGCTAAAGCTCTCCTCGGGCAGCTAGTGAACCCTCCCCACGCCTGGTTTCTTTACTCTGGGTTTTCAGAGAATTTCAAACACCTAATATACACATCCATCCAATCTACTTTTTATATAAAAGAACAGCAAAAGCAAAATGTAAAAAAAAAAATTTTAAAAGCTAAGCAACCTTTCACAGAAAGGAAGTGACTGAAACATGTCATAAGGAAAAGAAGCTTGGATACAAGAAGGGGAAACTATGATGACTGACGGAAGGACCGATATCCGCGAGCAGTGATAAAAACAATTTGTTCCTTCATCTATGATTTGAACTGCTGTCATTGCTGCTTTGATTTTGGACGGTTTCACTTTAGTCCTTGCACAGTCCCCCACCCCCATGTAAAAGCAGCTCGCTGACAGGCAGCTTGGTCTGTTTTCATCTGTGGAAGCCAGCGCAAGTAAAGCAATATATACTACTGATGATTCTCTGCTGGAGATGGATGAAACTAGCTACCTTCAAAACACCATGATTAATGAGGATGGACCAATACTAGAGGGAAACATGCGGTGAACAGAAAACAAAAACCCCTCTTACAGCCCAGCTTGAGCAAAATGGGGTATATTAGGAAGAGGGGGACTTTCTCATCTTCCTTTCTTTTCTAAAAATTTCAAATGTTTCAAGCACTTTCTTTTTTACCCGTCCTTTGTATACAATATGGAAATATAGGCGGCATCTGGTGAGAGGGCAAATTTCAAAATGGAAGAATATGCAACAGAAGTTTTCCAAAGATACTGGTAGCAGACTTTCGGATAAGAACAAATTATTCAAGGACATGCGCCGAGGACAGAAGGCAGGTAGGGGACAGGAAATGATGATGCTGGGTACAATAAAATTAGATGAGCAAAACAGGTATCTCTTCTCCAGCAACATAACTCAGTATTAAAGTTTAAATGAGTCAAACTCCCGTTTGATGTCTTCACAAATCCTCATTCCTGAGAGTCTATTTGGACTTATGCTTGAAAGGGAATGGACGGTATACTCTTCTTTCATAATTCACTTCTTCATTCAAACATAAAATTCACTCCTTCCACCTCCTGGGTGAAGCAGAGACATTTGTTTTAAATTAAAGTCAATTTCAAAGGACTGAACAGTGTCCAGAAGCCACATGATGGAAAAGTGGGAAAAAGCGAAGCACTTCAAGGATCTTCATAACAGTTCAGAGATTGCTCCCCCTGCTAAAAAGATCAGACACAAAAAGATTTCTTTTAGTATCAACTTAAACCAGCTACTGACAAGAGCAGAAATACTGATGGATGCTGAATGATGCATGGAAAGTACACATGGGCTAAGAATTCCCCCCTCTAAGTTAAAGCCAACTCCAACTCCCAGTTACTCCTCTTCATTGAAGCAATAATCCAAACCCCAAACCACCACCCCATACTTTCTCAGTACTGCCTCAAAGGGCAAAAAAGTCGAAATGATCAGAGTTCTACACATTTTCTAGGCTGCTAATTAACCATTCTCCAAGGTGTTAACAAATAGTGCAGTAGGTAAAGGAAATTAATTCTAAGGTACTACATCTCAAATCTTTCATATATTAGACTGATTAGTCACTAAATGATTAACAGTGAGGAACAAACCCTTTTCCAAGCACCCCTGTTCCTTCAGTGACATTCCCATCACCTTAGAATTCCAAATATGATGAAATGTTAATGAAAACTAGTGTTGGTATTTCTATGTGCCAATAACTGATCAATAAATAAAATCCTCAATAGTAAAATCAAATGAACACTTTCCTGATTATTCCATAGAAGCTGTTCAACCTCTGATGGACATCCTTAGATGGGCTGCTGTGAAATGTTAACTAGGAAGTGTAAAAAGAGAACAAGGTGAAGAAAATCCTCCCAGATATCATCGGGAATGGAAGAGAACATGCCACTTGAAGGTAAAATGGTTAAAAAAATAACTGCCCAAGTTATAAAAGAAAAATACTCACTTATAAACTTTGCTTTTAACCTGAATTTTAAAGTAAAAATTAAAGCAAAAATGAAAAATAGCAATAAAAATATATTCCCATTTCCTTGAGAACAAGACTGAAATTATAAACTCTCGTGGATGCTATATTGTCAAAAATCAAATGTAAACTTTATGCAGTTCAGTGAGATAAAAAGTTTATTAAGTGCACCTGTTATGCAGATCTCTCTCAACAACCAAAAAAAAAAAAATCATAATAATTAACCTCTTGAGTTTATTTTTTTAAAATGTTGAGACAGAAGAACCTATACCACAGAACTCACTACCAGGCCTTTAGCACTTTAACGTTAGTTTTGCTGACTATCCTCTCAGGTGCCTTAACCAATCTCGTTTTAACAGTTTAAAATGACTGCAACATTGACATTTTAAGTCTAAATGACGACAGAAAAACCAAAACAAACCAAAACCAGAGCAATCACGCTACAAGCAAGATAAGATACACAGAACCAGCAGCACAGTGGAAGTCCTCCAAGCTAGTCTGCTCCAAGGACGCGTGTTGTTTAGTTCCAACATAAAGGCAACCTACAACAATGGCTCATGATGAACGGCCACTATTGGTGCCTCCCAATAGCAGCCCAAGCCAGGGTGGCCTTAGAAAATACCAGATCCTGATTTTTAAACATTCCCTTGGTCTGCTAATAAAATCACAAAGAGCGAAAAAGAATATCCAAATAGTTGTTGTGAGTTTAACAGAAATTCATAAATTAATCTTGACTGACTAATCATTTTTTTAAAAGGGAAGAAGAGGGGAATAAAAACCCTCAATGCCAAGCATTCAAAACAGTCACAGATTTGGGAGGTGGTTTTGAGGCCCCGGGTGGGTGGTGGGCCAGCAGCAGGAGGACAGTGGGAGGTCAAATGCAGGGAAATCTTCCCGGTGCCCATCCACCCCCAGTGGCAGCACCTCTGTTCACTTTGGCCTTTGCTACCCCCAACAGACCTAAGTGTACACCGACCCCTTCGTGCCCACCATCTTATGTAAGCCGACAGACCACGACTTTGTCACACTGGCTACTGAGGATGTTTACTACCAAAGAGCCCTAGTTCTTGGGGCAATCCTTGAGCAGTCATAGGGCAATGGGGACACTGGTGGTTCTGCTCACATCTCAAGTTTCTGATTTGAGGACTGTCCTCTAAGTGTGTCTAAGTAAGGTAATTGTGGGGAACCTGATAGGTGCCATGTTGATCTGGCCTTTCCAAAAAATCCCAAGGTCAGGGTCACCCTCACCATGCTTCACTGATGGATCCTCCCTCATTACAGAAAGTGTCTTCATGGATGTTGGTCCACGGGTGCTATCCAATACTGCTGAGCTGTTTGATAGGAAAGATTCTTCGGTAGCCCTAGATTCCAGATAGCCAGATTATTTCTATAGTGGTCTATGTGTCTTCCAATCTTCCTGCATAGTGTCCTGCTGCAATATGAAACACACTATAGCAGCTTTGTCAGGGCTTACTGCAGTTTCTTCAATAACTGCTCAATTGCAGATATTAACATACAGTTGTCTTTTATATAACTTGAGCAGTAACACAGCCTACACCTATAATCCTGCCTTCAAACAATTTAGCTCTAATGCAAAACTAGGGCATTGTCAGGGAGGGACACAAAACCTTAACTCTACATATATAATTCTCAGACTGAACTGATTTTGGGTGTGTGCATGTCACCCTTGCACAGGGGCCATGCTAATCTCTGTATCATTCCAATTTTTAGTATATGTGCTCCTGAAGCAGGCACTTAAACTGATTTTTTAACAAAGATTTTACTTATTTTTAGAGAGAGGAGAATGGAGGGAGACAGAGAGAGACAGAAACATCAATGTGTTGCTGCCTCTAGCATGCCCCTAACTGGAGGCCTGGCCCACAGCCCAGGCATGTGCCCTGACTGGGAATCAAACTGGTAACCTTTTGGTTTGCAGGACGATGTCCAACACACTGAGCCATACCAGTCAGGGCTGATTTTAACTCTTTTAGACATTTTTGAAGCATAGTTGAAAAACACCATGGCTGTTGTGCTCTGAGTTGTAAAATCTAACAGTACTTTATGGTACCCTTGACAGAAAGCCAATTTGGCAAATGCCAGAAATACTTAGTTACTGTTAGTGACCACATCAACTACAATTAAAAGTTGAAATCACTGTACTATATAGAGAAAAATGTGAGCTTTGAAAGCTTTAAATGGTTTATTTACTATACATTTACCATTACAAAGCAAATGATTAATTACGGACAGGTTTTGAAGAAGCTAGGAGACTATGTCCTAGAATACGTCAATTAATTCAAGATGTTTGGCCACATTTTAAATCACCCTGAAGGATTTCAGCAATTTGGACCAGGAAACTCTATTTAAACTTTAAACTGCATTTCCTCTGTAGTAGCATCAGCTTGTGCAAGAAATGGGTTACAAAAGACTCATTTTTATTTAATGAATCAATTAATAATCTGCAATCTTTATTGGCGATACCGAAATAACTCTTTTAGGCTATTTTAAAATACATACAGGCAGAGTCTTATGGGGACTGAATGTGGAGGTGGTAACTGATTATCACTGAACCACCGCAAATACTGTTGCTGGAAAACATGGCGGTGCTCAGTGGTATGGTGCTGGACTGTGAAAAACTAGTATAATTTGAAGCAGAATACTCAAAATGATGAGTAACTGAGTCTGCTTCAGCTTCTCTGTAGAAGAGAATTCATGTGCTTAACGATTAACTGACTTACAGTGTAAACAAGGAATTCTGTTTCACACTCCAAGGCACCACATCATCACATTTGGATTAACGCATTTACATTAAAATTTCAAAGCAAGGGGGAAAAACCTGAATACAACCACATATTTTATCAATCTGGCCTCTAAGTCTACTGGCCTAGTTGCAAAAAACTGAGAGTATAGTTTCCTAAGTATAGTTTCCTAAGTTTTTTTCATAAGTATAGTTTCATACTTATGAAAAGTATGAAAAGTATACTTTTCATAAAGTATAGTATTAACTAACGTAGTACTTCTATACAAAAGTTTCCAAAACCTAATAATGTTGGCACAGAAATAGAATCTGCCTAGATTCACAAATATTTGATAGAACACTAAAATTGTTCTCCCATCCCCCAATCAAAATCCCTCAACATATAAAAGTCAGAAAACTCAGTAAGTTTCAAAAGGCTTAGGTTTTAACAAGCTACATAGATACTGTAGTTTCTGTCTTTTTGGTAATCTCGTCCTATTTGAAAAGACAACACCTCAATCTTCTTTCTTATCATGAAGGTACTACCAACAACTTCCTTATTGCTTCTAGACTACTGGGAGAGAGAGAAAGCTCTGAGGAAAGAGAGAGAGAAGAGATGCTACAGGTAAACAGTCGGAGGCTGCATACGCAAGCTTATATAGTTCTGGTTATCTGCACGGCTCTTTCATCTGAGGCAAAACAAAATACCTAGGAGTAAATACAGATGAAGGAATGAACTGAACTATGAGTTGTTATCCCTTTTCAGGTCATGGATTCCAACAGGACTCTAATGGAAAGTATAGGTGTCCTTCCCACACAAATATTCACACAATATTCTGCATATAATATCAAGGGAATGTAGATTTCCTGAAACCTTTTTAAGGACCCAAGGTTAAGAGCCACTGAATTAAGCCAACATGGTTTAGCCTGCCCTTGCTGGCAGCTTAAAACTCAGAGAATATCTGCCACTTGGAAAAAGAAGGGAAGGAAGGAAAAAATGCTACAGGCAAATGGAGTCAGGGGCTGTACAAAGCAAGGCCACAAAGCAAGCCAGACAGCGCTCCCAATGTGTCCTTACCTGTCAAGGGCTGGCTGAGTTCCGCCTGCACTTTACCCTTCGCTGATCCTTCCAGAGGTAAACCTCTGTCCCCTTTGTAGAGTTTCGGTTTAAATGGAGAATCTTTCTCTTTACCTTTTGATCCTTTAGGCCGGCCTGCTTGCTTCTTCTTGGATTTGCCATCCCCCTTCACACCCAGTAGTGGATGGACTTCTGTAAAAGGACAGATAGGTATGGAGAGGAATCCAAACACTACCAGTCCCATTACCCAACTAAGCACATGGCACGCCACCTATCCAGAGCAAAGAATGTGGCCCTCGTGTCCCAGATCTACTAATACAACGATAAAAATCTGCTTTGTTCATTATCTATTAAACTATAGAAAGAATGGCCATTAACTAAGAAACAGTTGCTTGGCTAAGGGCACACACAGCCTACGTGGTCTGCACCAAGCTGCAGCAGCTCTACACTAAACAAGCAGTGGAAGACCCCGACACTGTACACACCAAGGCGGAACTGGAATGCACATATCCACAATGCCATGTGAGAACTGAAAGGAAATGGGCTTTGGAAATTAGAGAAGCTAGGGTAAGAATCTGGATTCAAACACACAATTATAAAGGCTTCCAGAGTCAGACTGTAAAAAGTAGCGAGGAGGAAAGATTGTCCAGGTCTGACTAGTACTCTACCACGTAATGAAATCTTGGGGGTGGGAGGTGAGAATGGTGGCATCGTGAAAGAAATTCTAAGCCTGATGTCAGAAGACTTAAAGTGCATTGTCATCTTAGGCCACCTAAGCACTGAGGGCAGAATCGCCCCATTTTGAAAGAGAAGTGAAAGCACATGAAACCATTACAAAGCTGCAAAGCACTATAAAAACAACTCATAGGAAAACTCCTTTAAAGTAAAATCAAAGAAATAGGAAATTACCAGATTGTGCTGGAAAGTAAAAAGTGGTGTCTACTGGGCAACAGAGAAAAGATGCAGCTCTTACCATCATTTGGTACTCCTTGAAGTTCTATATTAGTTGTTTTGGGTTTCTTCTTAGGTGGCTGGGACCCATCTGCTGAAGACTGCCTCTTCTTCTCTGAACTAGCCCCTTCATCCATCAAGGAAGTTTGGACTGCATCTGGTGGGGGGCCATAAGGATTTTCTTCTGGGTCTTCTACCTCAGGGGCAATGGGTAAATATAATAGAGCCTTTGAATCTTCCAGCTCTTCATCGCTATTTGGAACAAGATCAGACAAGGGATTGGAAAAAAGAGGAAACAGTTGCTTAAAACGATAGCCCTTCCTCTAGGACAGAATCACCTATATTAACCATAAGCAACAGGTATGAATCTAGAACTTTAAGAATGCCAACATGAATGAAAGAAAATCAGGTGACATGATTAACAAAATCAGTAGTAAAATTAAATGGTATAAATGAATTATTTCAGTTTAAGATTTTCTATCAGGGGAGAAAGAAAGGGATTTCTTGTACAACAAAGCACCTATCTCTTGGATCTAACAAGCAGCTGGGGCTGAAGGGCCAGCCATGGGGAACCGAGAAGTACAACACCAGAGCCAACGAGGAGGAGCATCAGGGCCAAGCGTCTGTGGTGACTCACCTGCTACAGAAGGCAGCAATAGGGTCCACACTGGTGACATCCACTTCCTCATCCTCAGCAGCGTCAGCCCCTGTGGCATAGAAATACAGCAGAGGTGTGAAAAGTGCAAAACTGCCTTTTTCAATGATTTTCATAAACTGCAATTCAAAAGAAACGAAGAAAACCAAACAGTTCATCTTACTTAATCATTCAACAAATATGTGCTGAATTTCTACCATGTGCTAGACACTGGAACTACAGTGACGACCAAGAAAGCTGGGAACAGTTCTTCAGTAAAAGTATCATTATCTAATTGAGAATACAGACATTAATGGATCATTTCAATTCAACAAGTGCTACAGTAAAGGTATGTTCAATGTGCTAAGTAGATAGGAATGAGGAACAGCTTATGTGAAAGTTTGGGAAGGTTTCTCAGAACATAGTCCAATGATGCCAAAACAGCCCAGCACAGACTGCATCCCTGGTGATCCTCCTAAAACGCAAGGCGTGCAGGTCACCTAGTGTCACAAAACAGGGACCTAATTCCCAGTATCATCCAGGGGATCTGTGGCATTAATTACCCACTGACAGTGCTAAGGGGGCAGACTAAGCATTCACACATGCAGATCCCTACTAGATATAAAGCCTTGTGTTAGATAGACACAACGGAGGTAAAAAGTCAAATTTTCAGCCTCAAGGAGTCTCCTTGAGATAAAATATCAAAGATCATGATCAGAACAGAAATTAACATCGGAAGGCCTGTTACACATAGGCACTATACCGAATTCTTCAGGTGAAGTAGCTCATTTATTTCCCACAACCCTAAAAGGATGGTTCTATTATAACTACTATTATACAAATGAGGACATTCAGGTTTAAAGAGTATTTTTTCCCAAGACAGTATGACTCTAAAGCCCGTGCTCTTTACCTTCACCTTACAGACAAAGGAGTGACAATACATGATACAGCTGCGCGCCCAGCCTGTGCGGCAGCTTTGCTAAGTGCTACAGGTAAATCCTCATTTAATCATCTGTAGTTAATCAGGAAATACGTAGCGAAATGTTAAGAGATCTGGTGAATCGTAGTAATAACGCTCATGTGAGCCCTTTCAATTAAAAAAAGTGACATTTTAGACTGTGATGAAATAAATTTTCAACACATATTAAGCATGAATAAAGCAATCATTTTTCCTTTGGGAATACTGTCTGCAACTGAGCAATATTACCTGTTTGTTCCGGCTCACTCTTATCTTCATCTTCAATATCAAACTCTGATTCCCTCTCCTCATATTCTACATTTTCATCCAATTCTTTGAAGTCTGGTGCAAAGGCACTCCAATTTTCCTACACCACCAACAAAACACACTATGTAACCATTTAAGAAAGCAACAGTCTGTAATCTAGATATTAATGACATAAATAAAAGACATGAACATGAAAGCTACTTAGAACTGAGATCAAATTTGGTGGATAATAAAAATTATCTACAGGTTTTACTATATTAAGATATTTCCTATCTTAAATAGTCCAAGTTATTATTAACTATAGTTTTTTCACAAAAAAACTGCCATCTTTAATCTTTTTAAGATGGAATTCTGAGGTAAAACCAACTCCAACTCCCAGTTAGTTACTCTTGCTCACTGAAGCAATAATCTAAACCCCAAACCTTCACCCCATACTTTTTCAGTACTGCCCCAAAGGGTAAAAAAGGCAAAATGATCACAGTTCTATACATGTTCTAGGCTGCTAATTAACCATTCTCCAAGGTGTTAACAAATATTGTTTATAATCCAAAAAGTACAGTAAGTAAAGGAAATTCTAGGGTACTACATCTTCAAATCCTTTATATATTTCACTGATTTTTACAAGTATGCTGATTACAAATATAATTACAGGTGTTCAAAATAGAATGAAGATATAAAACACAAACTGAGCTGAAACTAAGAAAAGCAAAATAAAAATATTTCTCAGGTAAGAAATAAAAAAATGTAACAGAAAGTCCACTGTAAACAGGCTATGGCCCAAGACCGTCCCATCAAAATAAAGCAAAGCTAGATGCACTGAACTGATTAGGTTACAATAACCATATGCAAAAAAAGTAAATAACGTAATTTTTAGCTTACTATTTGTAAAATTCTTCGAGAAAAAGAAAGTATTTCTAGTTTCAAAGTACTTAAATTAGTCAAATACTTACTACTTGATTTTGTGCCCAGATAGATACCACTCCACTAGAAATGGATGCTATGATGGGTCGAACAGGATGCCACTAAATTTAATGAAGGAAAGAATAATCAGTTCTAAAAACAAACCCAAGATTTTTCTGTATTACATAAGTAACAACAGGAACCTCTCACTCCACTCACAGCTACATCCAGCAAGAGTTCTCCTCTGGTCCCGTGGAGAATCTTCACCAGGTTCCCTATGCTCTTCTCCCAGATGTATAGGGCATGCTGCCGGGCTGAACCTGCCACTATGTATTCCCCATCCCCAGAGAAACAACATTTCTTCCACGGGGTCCTAAAGGACAAAGAAAGTACCCAAGGCAAACTAGAACCGGAGCCCAGACCATGAATTATCACAAATTCTTCTAGGCTGTGACACATACCTATTTACCAAGTCCTGTAATTTCTGCATAGGTTCAGGCTCTCCATCTCTTCCACAGGTTAAGATTTCTCTGCCATCATAAACTCTGATTATTCGATCTGCTGTATTAATTAAAAAGCAACTACAGAAAGGAGGAAAATGTCAACAACAGTTCAGGAATCTGTTTCCATTCACATTATTACAACCTGTTACTTACAACAGTACCATAAAACAACAACTAATAAATTGGGGAGAGACTGAGTAAAGATCTAAGTAATGAACTCGAATACTTATGTATCTACTTGCCACCTCCCACACCAAAATTTACTTTGAAGTGAGAGTATGTTATACACTTCCTGTGTACCCTTGAACCTTGTATGTGCAAACTAACGAACTAATCATCACGATTTGAGATCGAAGATGTGTACATTGAAACCAGCTTGCTGAATTTACAAGGACAGTTAAATTTAAATAAATACTTCATTTCTCCAGCCTGTTTTAATACAATATAGTCTTTTTAATGCATTCATAAACTATTTCAATTTAAAATGTTCCCTTTTTGTAACTGTAATGACATTAGAAATCTGTTAAAATATTTATTTCACCCCTTCTTCCAGACTTCACTCACTAACCTTTTCTTAACTAAGAGAACCTTGAACATGAACATCCCCTAAGCATGTATGGGTATTCCTATATGAAACAGGGTGACTGTTACCTCTTTTACTGACAACCTATTTCTTCTTGTTTCTGTTGATATATCTACTTCTAGTTGGGTAACCAAACTTACCAGAAAAACACCTGAAATTAAAGGGATAAATAGGTTTTATGTGAGTAAAGTATATGTTCATTTACTATGTGAATTCTGTGACATCGATTCTGATTATAACAGCTAATCTTTACCCACTGCTAACCACGTGCCAGTCATTTTGGTTCTAAGCACGTATCACTCGGGCATCTTTTCTGTAAAGGAACTGCCTGATAACTTCCAGACAAAGAAGGTGTGAATTCTAGTTCAATGCAGTAAATGTTATTAACTTAAGAACCAGATATTGACAATTACTAATAACTTTAAGTAAACTTTTAAAAAATTTGAGGTATAATATACACAAACATTGTGAATCTTAATGTAGTTTTGCATTTCATTCAATTTTAAAACTTCCCCTAAAAAGACAAGGTCTCACCTCCCCTTCCGAGCAAACTCTATTGACTTAATGGCTGTGGTATTGCTTGTTCCAGTTGTTACTCTGAAGGAAGCAACAAGATCCTGAGAATCTGTTTTTAGGACCAAAATCTAGTTAAAAAAAAAAAAGTAAGAAGTAAGTATTCTGATAACTTACAATAATTAGATCTGGCTTCTGTTTCTAAAACTGGGCAGAGACTGGGTAAAAATATAAACATTTTATTCCTACGTATTCAACCTGATTAACTGCTATTGCCTTTTACCTCTTCAAATAAAGGACAGTGTCTTAACCTATTCTTAAAATATAATGTTTAGTGTTATTCACAATTTCAAAACAGATGAACGAATAAATAAAACGTGGTATACACACACAATAGAATATTGTTCAGCCTTGAAAAGGAGGGAAATTCTGGCACATGCTGAGCATGGATGAATCTTAAGGACACTACACTAAATGAAATAAGCCAATCCATACAAGACAAATACTGTATGAATCCACTGATATAAGGTACCTAGAGTAGCCAAATTCATAGAGACAGAAAGTAGAATGATAGTTGCCTGGGGTGGGAGCCAGGGGAAGCAGGGAATAAGGAGTTATTGTTTAATGTTTTGCAAGATGAAAAGTTTTATAGATGGATAGTGGTGATGGCTACATAACAATGTAAATGTACTTAATACCAATGAACTATATACACTTAATAGTTAAGATGGTAAATTTTATGTTATGTGTATTTTATGTTTTTTACTATGATTTTTAAAAATTGTCACTTTCTAAATTAGTCATAAAATTATACTAGCCCATATGCCCTAGTCAAAAAAATTTTTAAAAAAAGGTACCTAATGAAACTATAAACTCTAAGTTTAAAAGGGACCTTAACGTTCACCTAACCTGACTTCTTGCTCTGTATAACTATAGGTTAAAGTGGTCTGAATTATACAATATTTACAGAACTAGGTTATATTTTCATCCGCAGAATTCCGTTTTATAATGACTTTTCAATTTTACGATTCAGTAATGGCTCTTCATTAGCAGCGTCCAGTAAAGGCCCTTCCCTCATTTTTTAGGCCACACACTCTCTGACCACTCTAAGTCCAAAGGACAGAAACTATTAAGCATGGGAGAAACACAGGCTATATTTGCCATAGGCAGGAGGCATGCTTAGTGCGGGTAAAAGACATTTCAAAGGAAGTAGCACAAATATACATAAAATAAACCAAAGCACAGGACGACTAAGGCATATTTCACTGGCTTCTAGGCTTACCTTGCCTTTTGCATTTCCTGTATAGATATATTCCCCTCGCCTATCAAAAGAGGCAACCACGTTCAAGTCTGAGTCATCATCTACCGGCAGAACAACGTGTTTGGAATCTGAAAGGGTCAACATGACAGGAGCAGATTTCATGGGACACACGAGAACCTTGTTCCTGTTTAAAAATATGAATAGTACATTGGCTGTTGCTTTAGTACTGGAAGGCTGATTCCCTTGTCATTTTTTCACTTCACCCTACCCTCACCAACTCTTCCAGCCCAAGCAAAATGAATATTGGGGGAAAAACCCTAAAATCTAAATGTCTAAATAATAGGGAAATGACTGAGTAAAGTTATGGAATCCTACTGTACCTTGACAAAATATAATCTAATCACTAAAAATAAAAATGTAATAAACTAGTAAAATATGTATGAAATAAAGTAAAAAATAAAAAAGCAAAATACTGATTAAAGCCATGTAAAAAAATACATATTGATGTGCATTAACATGCATATCCATGCTCTGTGAGCTATAAACATTATGTAACAACCTTTATATTTAAAGAGAACTTGACTAAAAGAGAACCTAGAGAAATGCAGACAGTTATGTCTGGGTAATGGAGTGACAAATAACTCTTAAATGCAATTGTAATACTGAACGATTCCCCTACTAAAAAATTCAAATAATGGAGGAAGGGGTAGGTCAAGAACCAGTTATACTTATTCCTACCTTTGCCCATTTGCAAAGTCCTAATTTTGGCCAGCTCTGAATTATATAACATTCTCCTTAAAATCTATTCAGTAGAGCCAACCTAGACAGAAAGACTTTGTATGTGGAAGGGTTAAAGAGATGTGTGCATCTGCCTCCTAAAACCTTAAACTGAAATTGCATGAGCCTGGAGCTAATCCATTCGGTTAGACCCCACCCCATGAAAGAACAGCTCAGATTAAAACATACTGATCTCGTGGATGATACTGGACTTTTAAGATGGGTGAAGGGAATCGAAACCTCTGGTCGCAGTCGCCTGAAAGAACATCCCACTGTGACACTATGTTATCCGTGGAAGCACTCACGAGCTTATGACCATCTCGACTCCAGCTGAGAAGAAAAAAAAAAAGGGTAACTTAGCACATATTCTCAGGTAAAGTATATCATACTGCTCCTACAGACAAAACGCACAAGTCACACATATTGCCCTAACTGCATAGGTCAATAATATTTCTTTCTTAAAACATATGCTCAAATCCACAACATGCTTTTCCAACTAAGCAATAAATACGAACATGACATTTTCATATCTAGTAACAGAAGCTCTTAATAGCTCAAGACAACACTATAAGTGGCTCTGTGAAAGAACATATTCAAACATTTTAGAGTCTATATATAATCAGCGAGCCGTTAAGGACTGATGTAACAAAAAACGGGATTTTTTTTGGAGATGGGGAGGGAGTATCTTAGCTTTCTGAGACTGTCCCTCAAAACATGAACAAAATAATAAAGATAAGTATCTGTTATTTAAAATAATTAAGAAAGGAATTAACTACTATTGCTAATTACAGCTAAGCACCCTGGTCATTATATATAAACAAATAGAAGAAGACTCTGAAAGGCGGAGAATGACAACTGGTTAGAGGCTGCAGGATAAAAGAAATGACATGATAGCTCCTTGGATGTTCTTTTTGCCCCCTATGACCCAGATGTCCTGGACCAGGTGATGGAGGAGCCAACAACACAGTGATACCAAAGGGCACGCACAAAAAAAGGCTGAAGAAGAGCCTGCTTTCTCTAGCCAAGGGACCAGGAAAAGACAAACCAGAAAGACAGAAAACATTTAGACAATAATCACTCTACTCCAGCAACCACCGCAGAAAATACTGTAACCCCAGTCAACAAGGGCTAAATAGAAAGTCTAGGCTTCCACTATTTCCCAGTTACAGCAAAGCACCCTTCCCTCCTAACTGGTGTCAGAGAAAGCTCAGCAGAGAGCCAGGCCTTTATACCCACCAGGCAGTAATGAGGGTCCCCACTGCAGTTTTAGTGGAGACCAGGTACGGAACAGGAACAGGGCAGTTCTGTCCTTCCCAGGCAGAATGTGACCAGCGCAGGAGGCCCAGTGGGGGCCTGAACTTCTAAACTCATCCAGCCTAAGGGGAATCTTGGACTTCTAACCTATCTGGCAATATCAAGATGGTATCTCTCTTCCCCCTGACGCAGTATCAGAGGAGGCCTGCTAGATTTAAATAATCAATAAGCTCTAAAATCTCCCGACACCTGAAAGGCCTGAGTTTCAACTAAAAACCACTATCAACCCAAGAGCAAAAATTTCAACTTGAATGAGAAAAGACAATCAACAGATACTAACAGAGATGACACAGATTTTAGAATTATCTGACAAAGATTTAAATGCAGCCACCATAAAAATGCTTTAATAAACTATTGCAAACATGCTCGAAACAAATGAAAAAAACAGAACATCTCAGCAAAGAAATAGAAGACACAGAGAAAGAAGAACTGAAATGGGGACTTTAGCATTGAAAATTTAAAAACTAAAATAAAAAACTCAGAAATGGATTCAGCAGCCAATGAAGAAAGAAGGAAGAATCAGTAAACAAAATAAAAAATTTCCAATCTGAATAGAGAGCAAACAGACTAAAAAAATAATTTAAAAAAAAAAAAAAAAGAACAGAGCCTCATGGGCCTGTGAGACTGAAATAAATGATCTAAAGCCATATCATCTGAGTCCTGGAAGGACAGAAAAAAGAGTGGGGCTTCAAAGTATTTGAAGATATAACGGCCAAAACTTTCCCAAACCTGGCAAAAGATTTAAAGCCTACTGATTCAAGAAGTTGAATAAACATCAAACAAGATGAGCTCAAAGAAATCCACTTCAAGACACCAAGACAAACTTTTGAAAACTGAAGACAAAGTAAAAAATCTTGAAAGCATTAAGAGAGAAACGACACGGTACCTATGGGGAGCAATTCACATGACAGGTTTCTCATCAGAAACCATGAAGGTCAGAAGGAAGTGACATATTTTTCAAGTGATGAAAGAACAGAACTGTCAACCCAAATTCTATATCCAGTGAAAATATCCTTCAGGTACAAAGAGGTAAATCAAGATGTTTGTCACCAGCAGACCTACCCTAAAAGAATAGTTCAAGAAGGTTCTCTAAACAGAAAGGAAATGATAAAAGAAGAAATCTTAGAACATCAGGAAGAAGGAACAATGAAAAGAGTAAAAATATCAGTAAATAAGAGACTTTGTTCCTCCTTCTTGAGTTTTGACATGAAGCAAACATTACAATACTGTCTTACTTGGGTCTCAATTTATACAGAGGAAATATTTAAGACAACTGTATTATAAACAAAGCAGAATAAATGGAGGTAAGGTTTCTTTATACTTCACTTGGACTGGTAAAACGTCAACAGCAGTAGATGGTGTTAAGTTATGTATATAGAATACCTAGTAACCACTAAAGAGCTAAGGAAATACCCTAAAAAATACTGTAGATAAATCAAAATGGAATTCTAAAAAATGTCCAGAAACCCATAGGAAGGCAAGAAAAATAAATAAAAAACATAAGAAACAAACAAAGAAAAGAAACCCCCAAACCAGTATTTATCCAAATTTTGCAACAAAAAGAAGTTATTATTAAGGACTTAGCAGGCAATATACCTTCATGGTTAAGAACACAGGCTCAAGGGTCAGACTTATGCCTGGACATTACCACCTTCTAAAGCTGTTTGATCTTTGGCAAGTTATACAACCTTTCTAAACTTCAATTTCCTCACCTATAACATGGGAACAATAATAGCTGCTACCCACAGAAGACTGTTGAGAGAAATAAAAAAAAACCTCGTAGCCCAGTGCTTGACAATAATAAGTGTTCGAAAAGATTAGCAATTATTTGTATCAAAGACAAGATAAATGTATTCCCAGACTGAGAACCTGAGGGACAGAGGGAGGCAGGGGTAAAATGAGGAAGTGAATATGGAAAGATTAAGTTCAAGTCCAATTACAAAAGGACTCTGGCACATCTCTCCTACCAGTTCTAGAACATGCGCGGTCTTGTTTACCCCTGAGAAAGGCAATTAGAGACTCCTCCTAAAGAATGTGAATTAAAAAAGAAGGGGCCTACAGATGCTGTAACTTGAGGGTTCACAAGAAAAAAAGCCAGGAGACCACCCAATATCAGGAGAGGATGAGAGGGTAAGAGGGTGAGCTCAAACTCACACTGTAACAGAAAGTCTATGGGTAAGTTCTGAAATAAACAAACCAAGAAAAGTGGCATATGTATGTTATTTAGAAATATGAAAATATCAGAGGAAACAGGCAAAAAAATTGGAAGTCCGTTAGGAATGAAACACTATTAGGAGCAGGCAGAAACAAAGGACAGCTTTTGTTGCGATTCTTGTAAGGCTTTCAGCACAATTTTACTACAGAACAGAATGTTAGCTATGATTTCATTTTTCATTTTAAACACTTTTGCATATCTTTTTCTTTCACAGCAAGGTTGTATTTGTTATAATAGAAAGAAATCTAATTTTAAAAATTAAATTATAAACAAAGGTAAAAACTAAGAGGGGGTCTCCTATTAATAATAATTCTTTAATTCCAAATTTCTTTCACAAAGACAGATGAGTCTTTACTAAGTCTAATGTCTTAGTCTTAAAGATCATTTAGTTTTCCATATGGCCCCCATCCAGTGCCAAATTTCTTATGTAGTATGCCCAAGAAGAGGGCAGCATGCCCAAGCAGGGACAGTTCCTCTGATAAATTAGTTCCTGCGCAATCCCTCCCATCCACAGGCACCTCTGCTTGGGGGCTCTTCTTCACTCTAAGTTAACATTTGTCTCCTTATAACTTCTATTTGTTAGCTACTAGACCTGCTTCTACCCGTTGGCCCGGTTTTTGTCCTGTACATATCAACTCTTTAACAGTTGAAGACAGCTATCATGTCTCCCCGTAACTTCTCTGGGTGAAACTTTCTTAGTCCCTGATATGTTCAAACATTACACTACAAATTAAATAATACATAAAGTTATAGTCTAAATAAGGGTGATCAAAGCAAAACACAAAATGCACATAACTACCAATTATAACTATAATGTACAAGTATATAATAAGTAACTGGTCTTTAAGACTTATACATAAATTAGGGAAGAGTTAAATAATTATAACACATATATACTATGTACCACATACATACATGCTTCACTACCTCTCAAATACGGCTCTGGTATAGGAGCTGTAGGCCTTTAGTAATGTACCTGTACATACATGCACCTCCCCTACTAATCTAGTTCTCCTTGTTTTGTGGGCCCAGTGCCCACAGTACCTGGGATATAACTCATATTCAATGTTTGCCAAATGAATATGAGAGAGCAAAACTTTATGCACAAAGGTATTCACTAAATATCATGATGCAAAGAAACAAAAATGGTTAAGGAAATTATGGTTTATCTTTCAGAAGATATACGGGGTAGGCAAAAGTAGGTTTACAGTTGCAAGTACACAAAACAGTTTATTCTTGTATTAATTATTATATTTTCTGTACAAACTGTAAACCTACTTTTGCCCACCACTACATAGCCATAAAATTTTTTTTAAAGGCTATGCAAGCAGGAAAATGTCCAGACAGTGTTAGGAAGGGAAAAAAAGTTAAATATAAAATAGAATACAGAGGACTTCTGACCAAGATGGAAGTCTAGGCAGACACACTTCACGTCCTCGAGCAACCGTAGAAAGAATTACAACCGGATCTCAAAATTAGTTAACACCCAAAATCGTCAGAAAATTGAGCTGTTTGGAAGTCCAACAACAAGGACTTAAAGAAGACACATTCATCCAGAGGGGTAGGAGGGGCACTGTCCTGGAGATGGGAGGTGTGGCACAGAGTGGCCTTGTGTAGCAGAACAGATGGGAGGGATACCTGAGGAGAGAGCAATCCCAGCCCCAGGTCAGACTGTACAGCCCAGTGTTCCAGCACCTGCAGGATAGATCCCTATTACTTCTGGCTAAAAAAACCAGTGGGGGTTGGGGCAGCAGAAGAAACTGTCGGATTTTCACCACTTAAAGGGCTAGCATGGTCTTTGAATGTATGCAAACCCACCCACTCCAGGATTCACCAACGGGACGGTAGCTAGAAGGGCACCAGTCATACACGAGATGGGGGTGAAGTGACTGGAAACATGGAGAGCACCAGGCAAACCACCAGAAACCAGGTGGTGGCACTGTACCCTGTCTGAGTCCTCTCCACACAGCCACAAAGTGGTGAAGCCTTAGGTAACTGCCCTGTCCTGGTAATTACCTAAGGCTCTACCCCACACAATTTACAGGTGCCTTTTCTACATAGGCCATGCTACTAAGGCAGGGAATAAAAACAGTTCTACCTAATACACAGAAACAAACACAGGAGGCTGACAAATTGAGGAGACAAAGAAATATGGCCCAAATAAAGAACAGAACAAAACCCTAGAAAATGAGCTAAGCGAAATGGAGATAGCCAACCTATCAGATGCAGAGTTCAAATCACTGGTAATCAGGATGCTCACAGAAGTGACTGAGTATGGACAAAAAATAAAGGAAGAAATGAAGGTTGCACTAAGTGAAATAGAGAATAATCCACAGGAAGCTGAGATTCAAACCAATGACTTGGAACACAAGGAAGAAATAAACATTCAACCAGAACAAAAAGAAGAAACAAGAATAAAAAAATAAATAAACAAGAATAGGTTTAGGAACCTCTGGGACATCTCCAAACATGCCAACATCCTAATCATAGGGATGCCAGAAGGAGACAAGGAAGAGCAAACAAAGTGAAAATTTATTTGAAAAAATAATAAAACTAAACTTCCCTAATTTGGCGAAAGAAATAGACATACAAGTCCAGGAACTACAGGGAATTCCAAACAAGCTGGACCCAAAGAGAAACACACCAAGACGCATCATAATTAAAATGCCAAAGGTTAAAGATAAAGCAAGAATCTTAAAACCAGCAAGAGAAAAGCAGAGAGTTACATACAAAGAAGTTCCCATAAGGCTGTCAGCTGATTTCTCAAAAGAAACTTTGCAGGTTAGAAGGAACTGGCAAGAAGTAATCAATGTGATAAAAAAAGAGGACCTATAACCTGGATTACTCTATCCATCAAAGCCATCATTTAGAATCGAAGGGAAAATAAAGTGCTTCTCAGACAAGGTAAAGTGAAAGGAATTCATCATCACCAAGTCATTATCATATGAAATGTTAAAGGGACTTATTTAAGAAAAAGAAGATCAAAACCACGAACAATAAAAAGGCAACAAATTTACAACTATCATCAACTGAATCTAAAAACAAAACAAACAACCAGAACAGGAACAGAATCATAGATATGGAGATCATTTGGAGGGTAGGTAGAGGATGGGGAAAAGGTGCAAGGATTAAGAGGCATAATTGATAGGAACAATGTAGACAGGGGCAAGTTAAGAATAGTATAGGAAATTGAGAAGCCAAAGAACTTACACACATGACCATGGACATGAACTAAGGAGGAGGACTGCTGGAGGGAGGGCGGGTACCATGTGGAGTAGGGCAAAGGGGGAAAAATTGGGACAACTGTAATTGTATAATCAATAAAATACACCTAAAGAAAAAAAAATAAAATCAAGGCATTTCAAGTTAAAAAAAAGTCTACAGTAGCATACAGTAATAAAAACAACCAACAACAGCAGCGAGGGGTGGTGCCTAAGCCTGAGCAGGCCCATCACTGGTAGGCCCTGATGGCACAGAGGGTCCCGTCAGCAGCGCCCCGGAGCCACTTGGCTTCCTGACGGTCCTGCGCTGGCTGACACGAGCCAGGCTGTATGCTTAGTGCCTGGCTCTGGCCCCCTGACGCATCGGTGGAGGTAGCAGCTGTGGTGCGGAGGGGGATGGGGGCTAACCAGTTAGTGGTGCCCAACACGTATGACATGCACCAGATGAACAAGTACACCTCATCCTTTGGAACTGAAATTTTCCATTCAGGAATTGAAGTATATGGCAGAGAATTTACTTATGGTGCCCAGCCTTACCCCTTTTCTAGGATATTTGAAATTTCCCCAGGAAATACTTCTGAACTAGGAGAAAGATATAAATTTGAAAAAGCTGTTCTTTTAGGGAGCACTCACTTCCTAGAAGATGACACAGAAAAAACTGTAGTACTGGGAAAAGAATACAAAGGCGACTATTATTTAATGCACAAAAACTACAATCGCTTTTCTTCAACTTTCTCAGAGATTCTTTATGGGAAAGAGATTCCTCGCTGGATCAGCCAACAGGCCTCCTCTGCCTCCTCTATCCCCTTTCTGCAGAGCTGCCTCCTGAAGGAGTGGCCCACTCCCTCAGCCCTGCAGTCCAGTGTGAGCCAGGGGCTCCTGGGAGAACTGGAGGAGGCGGAGGGTGCTGCTGCGTCGGCTGCCACGGTCTGCACTGCGGCAGGCTCCAGGCCTGGGCACCACACTACACTATAAATGTCTCCAAAGTCACGTAGTCAGAACTGTCTCTGGCAGCCGAATATTACTAAAGAAAAGTAAAAGAGTAAGCGTCCTTTGGATATATTGTATGTAAAGATGGCTCTCCCCCAATTCCCAGTTTTTCAGCTCAGAATTATATTTGTAGTCAAATCACTTGGTACACGAGGGAGAACTTTGATCAAAGCTGCCCTCTGGATTTTTTTAACCCACTTGTAAACTTGGATTTACTATTTCTGTTTTATACAAGTTCTGTTATGTTTACAGTATTTTTTATCGCTGTTTACAAATCTTGAATGGACTCCTGCCACCGTGAAAGAAGAAAATCTTCATGTCTTTAAATGTCAGGCAGGTAATCTTTGTATGCTTCTGACAATTGCCAGAGCTACGGCATAAATAATAGGCACACAAAAAAGCACTTAGGCGGTTACAGTCATCATCATCACCTGCTTAAGAAGTGTCTTTTAGTTTGTGTTTGTTTTCGTTATCGTTTTGGTACCAACATGCAGAGAAGCAAAAGAGCACACACACAGCCCTGAGGGCTTGGGACCTTGTTCTGCGGAGAGGTGGCTGGCCCAACTCTGGGCCTAGTTCCTCTTAGCATTCTACTCCCTCCCAGTCTGAGCGGCACATCCCACCGAATGGCTGCTGTCATTCCAAACACCCATCCAACTAGGTAGGGTGGTATATTCTTGTGTCTGTCTGGCTTTGATGGTTCTGATTCTCTAAGACTTCTTTCCTTCTTTTTTTAAAAAATATTTTTTTAATTTATTTTTAGAGAGAGAGGAAGGGAGAAAGAGAGGGAGAGAAACATCAATGTGTGGCTGCCTCTCACGTGCCCCCTACCAGGGACCTGGTCGGCAACCCAGGCATGTGCCCTAACTAGGAATTGAATGGGCGACATTCTGGTTCACGGTCCGGCGCTCAATCCACTGAGCCACACCAGCCAGGGCACCTCTAAGATTTTTTCATTAAAAATATTCTAGCTAGCAACTGATGAGTGGTTTTGCACATGTGTTGGTGGGAGTGGGGGCTTCATTTTTATTTTAATACATACTGATATCTTCCCTGCACAGGATTTTGTTGATGGGGTGGGAATATCCTAAATGGTAGCCTTCTGAGTAGCAGGATGAGTTGACATTCAACTGCTTTTAACTATTCAGGCTAGCTTTTATACTAGACCTTGAAAACTAGTCTATAAAGCAACACACTCCAAAAAGGTAATTCTTCGATACTTCAAACACTTTACATACCTTATCAGAAAGGGTATATTGAGTTTGTTAGTCTGTTATGGGAGTAGTTTCACCTCATAATAGAAAAGCTAGTCTCACTGACCTCTTGTTTAAAAATCGCATTTGTATATCTTAAAATTCATCTTTTTCTGTTCTCTCAGATGTGTATCTGTTACATAACTCTATAGATGGAGCTGTCACCACAGATAAGTCCTCATTTGCAAGGAAATCTGTCTGTTCTAATCCATTCCCAGTTTATACCCTTTGGATGTAAGAGTCAAGTCATTCATTACATGTCAAATTCAATTTTTCTACCTTAAGAATGAATGTCCACATAAAATACTGGATGCAGTGTATAAATTATCCAAGGCAGTGACTTTAGCTTTATATATATTGTTACCTTTAAATCATCTACTTTTATTTAAACTTCTAGGATGGATTGTTAGTGCTATTTCTGTTCGCAAACATACCTATCTTTCAGTAAACTACATTTTTAACTTCCCCCCCCACCAAAAGAACACAGTACAATTACAAACTCTGCTTTTTAAAAACTATATATAGAAATCTATCAAAAATTTTATAGTAGTAACATGGGTGATGGAACTGTGGAAGATATTAGTTCTTTCTACTTTGCCTTATTTTCCATAATTTTATAAATGATTATATATTAGTTTATAAAATGTTTTTAATGGGTAGGAGCTCTGAAATTAATTTGTGTATTATCTTAATAAATCTGTTAAAAATATGTGTATCTAAATCTTCACTGTAAAACACAACAATAAAAAAGAAATGAAATGCAAAGGAGCTGGAAAGGACCCAAGAGATCATCCTGGCTGTCGTTCTATTTTGTATTATTAGAGAGAAGTTTTGGCCAAAACCACTAGTTCATCAGTAAACAAACCCAGACTGGGATTCAGGTCCCCTCCCAGCACAGTACTTTACAATACTGCTGCTGCTTCTCTTTAGACAGAAGAAAATATGTTACAGTTTAGTAAATCTAGATTTGATCAGGTGCTTTGTTTGGCCTCAAGTTCATTTAAAAGAAGTGCTGCCCCTAAATAAAATTTTCTGATTAGTCATCTAAGAGTGTAAGAAAAAAATCAATGGGAATTTATATTGAACCCAAGCTCAACTCAAATATCTGACCGAAAGCCCTAATAACTACATAATTCAATGAAAAGGACGTGCTTGCAATCAGTACAGTGCTGGAATTCAAGAACCTGGACAGGCTGGGCGAGGTGACTTCCAAGCTTCTCTCCTAACCAAGATTTTTTATTTTAAATAAGATGTCATTATCACAAATATTACTACAGCTACAATCAGTAGGTATTTGTTCAGTACTGAAATATTATCAGACAGGGCCTGATACAGATCCATATGTTACACTAAATTTCTCATCAGAAAGGAGCTTCGAGGGCAGCATGGGTTCAGAGTCTACATAAGCTATGAGCAATTACACTACTAATGGTTGAATATTTTACACTCTAAATATTAAAATATCTACAATGAGATTGCCAATTACATAGTCACCATTCATCTCCCTACTTTAACTCATATTAAACATATTAATATTAAAATTCCTTACCATAAAGAACAGACTGGATGGATGTGTGCACTGATTATTTTAGCAATACCTCTTGTCAAAAAATCCCAGATGACAATTCGGCCGTCATTACAGCCAACTGCAAGCAGTGTGCCCCATCTGTTAAAGGTGCAAGTCAGGGCCATGCTGATACAATCCAAAGTTCCATCAGCTTCCTAAAATTAAAATGAACACAGAATATATATAATAATATCCAGGTATTCAAATGATTATTAATTTTCTAATAAAATTCACCTTTTATTTTTTATTTATTTTTATCCTCACCCAAGGACATGCTTATTGATTTCAGAGACCAGGGAAAGGAAGGAGAGAGACAGGGAGAGAAACATCGATCGGCTCCCTCTTGTATGTGTCCCAACCAGGGACCAAACCTCCAACCCAAGAGCGGGGACTGAACCCATAACATTTTAGTTTACGGAACAATGTTCCAATCAACTGAGCCACACTGGTCAGTGCTCCAAATTAGTTTTTAAAGATTCTCTACCATCTATGACACTTCTCTTGAATTTAAATCATGACATACACCAAAATAATCTCTATGTATGTTCTTATATCTATTAAATTAGACAAAATAAAAAATATTTATAAATGCTAACAAAATTTTTGGAAATAGATACAATCAACCCCTTACATTACCACTATAACTTCGAACACACACTCTGGAGGGCAATTAAGCCAAATATAACAAGATTCATTGAAAGAATCTTCCTACTGACCTAGTAATATTTTTTGGAATTTATCCCAAGAAAAATAATTTGAAACAAAAACTCTAGAAGAGCCAATATTATAAATTATTTTATATTACTATCACTCTATTTAAAATAACCATAATGATTTAACTGAAACATACGAGGTCCGTCTGGAAAAAGTCCAGCCATTGTTAATATAATGAGAATGGTTTGTGCAACACTGACAAAACTTGGCAGCCAAAGAGAGTGGACTGGAATGCACACACATGAACAATGACAACTTCACTGTACTAGTCAGTGGGGGTGGTCGATGCTGTTGAGTGAGCATGTATACTGTGCAGCCGTTCCATTCAAAACAACTAAGCTAGTACAGTAATGAATCTGCATCAAATTTTGTGTTAAATTTAAACATTTCTTCCTGAAAAGGGTGATTCAGAAGGCCCCAGCTATGGGCAATGGTGATTGGCAGCTTCATCACAATAATGCACAGGCTCATGTATCACGCCTCATGCAGTTTTTTGGCAAAACATCAAATCACCCAGGTGACTCAGGCCCCATACAGCCCAGATGTGGTGTCCTGTGACTTCTAACTTTTCCCAAAACCAAAATCACCTTTAAAAGGGAAGAGATTTCAGACTATCGATGTGATTCAGGAAAACACAACAGTGCAGCTGATGGTGATTAGGAGAACTGTGTGAGGTCCCAAGGTGCCTACTTTGAAGGGGACTGTACATTTTCCTATGTACAATGTTTCTTGTATCTTGTATCTTCTTCAATAAATGTCTCTATTTTTCATATTACATGGCTGGATACCTTCTGGGCAGACCTCGTATTCCAAGTATTACAAAACATTTTTATATTTTAAAAAATAAAGCACACTTATAGCATATATATAGATTTATTACTATGTAAAAGCATCAATCAAAACTACAAAAAATCTATATATAGGCAATGGTGCTATCTGTGATCCTATAATCAAGTCTTTTTTTTTTTTAATTTAAAGAGAAACAAGCTATAAGATTTACATTATTTACATTATGGTGAGATTTTTAGGCAATATTCCCTATCTGCCGCCACCCCCCAAATTGAACATTTCATTCCTTATTATAGTAAAAGATATATCATCACATTTAATGCTTCTGTTGTTATAAAAAAAAAAAAGGATCAAAATGCATTTTCTACTCAAACATAAAAGCTAGTGAGTTATCATGTTCATAAAGTCAGGATACAATACTCTTACCTCTGGATAATTCTGCCCAAAGGACTCTGCAACAAAACAAAGAAAGAGTTGATGGAACATGTGCAACTTACCAGGGGATCCTACAGCACAGGAATGGTGTATAGCAATAATCTGCAAAGTGTGAATGGGGAACTGAAGCCCTTTCTTATTTTCATTATTATACCAAGATGGTACTTGCCTTTTTATCCTCGTTATCTCCTAAGTTTATAGATGTGTTCTCCTGAGGCTATATGACCTATGATATTTCAACAGAATGAATTCAGGAGCAGATGCAAGAATTCTGCCAACTTCTATTTAGGCAAACATTACAGAGATCTGTAAAACTATAAAACAATGCTATTTTCCTTTTTTTTTGTTTTAGAAAATAGTTATTTTTCATAAAAATGTTACTTATATAAACATGTAATGAATGATGTTACTATGGTTATTTTTAAATTATAAACTTCTAAAAATCCAGTCAAATGATCTTAATTCCCAAATATTCTCTAAAACTTTTATTAATAGCAGCCAACCAGCAGCGATCATTCCCCTGATTGATAACAGCATTTGGGTTGTGACATAATCTGGCATCTGGTTAAACACACAAGTCTCCACTTCTTAAGCAAAAAACATTTTGGTACAAAAATCCCTGAATGCTTTTCCTGTATTAAATTTAGTATTTATACATTCATAATAATGAACATTTCAAGCTATAGATGATATGATACTGCCTGCTTATCAGAAATTTAATTTCAGCAGCAACACCATCTTTGTCAGTATCTACTTATGTAATTACCTAAAGACATTATTACAATGTTTTTTTAAAGATTTTATTTATTTATTTTTAGAAAAGGGAAAGCAGGGTGAAAGAGAGGGAGAAAAACATTGAGTTGTGCGAGATACATCCATCAGTCGCCTCTCGCAGGCCCCCAGCCGGGACCTGGCCCACAACCCAGGCATGTGTCCTGACTGGGAATCAAACCTGCAACCTTTTGGTTCGCAGGCCAGCACTCAATCCATTGAGCCACAGAAGCCTGGGATTATTACAATGGTTTTTAAACTATACTCTGGGAGCGACCAGTCCAAGAAAGCTGTTTTACATATAGGGCATCCAAATAAGATTTCATTTTAAAAAGGAATCACATGCTTAAAAAAAAAGTCTGAAAACCATTTTCATTACTTTTTGTTCTTTAAAGAAATTAATAGAAAACGGAAGAATGAAAACATTAAAACATCAACCCCCCCACAACAGGCTCTACAGTTAAGAAAACTAAAAGAGGAAACTCCAGGTAAATAATTGCCAAAAAGGGTAATTATCTTGATTTATCTACTGTGCACCAGACTTATGGTGGCTGGTTGCATTCAAAAGAAATGAAATGTTGAAACCAGAACAAGATACTACACGTATTATTATGTGACTTGCTTCTTTAACAATATATCCTATACATCTTTCCAAATCAATAATACAGATCAATATTTACATGGTTGAGAAACATTAAAAGGCATACTTATTTAAAAATTAAAAAACAAAAGAAATTTTTAAAATACAGCCTAAAAATATAAAGTACTCAAGAAGGAGCAGAGTGGGACTTGTGCTATGTGAGAAGAAGGGAAAGCCACACGTGAGATTCCGAGAGAAACCCTGGCTGGTGTGGTTCCGTGGACTAGGCGATGGCCTGTGAACCAAAGGGTCGCTGGCTGGTTTGATGTCTGGTCAGGGCACATGGTTGGGTTTCAAGCCAGGTACCCAGCTGAGGGCATGCGAAAGGCAGCTGGTCAATGTCTCTCCCCCTCTTTCTCCCTCCCTTCCCCCTCTCTAAAAAACTAACTAACTAACTAAATAAAATCTTAAAAAAAAAAAGGATTCTTGGAGAATGCAGAATCCAGGGACCATTTTAAGGTACGATTATCCCCTCAACAAAGATTACCCCGATTTTGTATTTTCATTTTATGTTTTGGGTTGCGGTTTTTTTGGGTTTTTTTTGAAGGGTTATCCTGGTTAACAAGATTACAATAATGAGTTTAAAGGAACACAAAGAGAAAGTGACATATAAAAAAGACTAAGCTAGTTTGGGACATTTTGGTTGAAGGGCGTGAGCAAAAATGCTGTCAAGTAGGGTTATGGGAGCACAAGGCCATTTCCTCAGAATGCTGAAGACCATTTTTATATTCTCCATCTTCCCACCACCTACCATTTTGTATTACAATTAGATTAGTTAGGCTTGGTTTTAAAGACAATTAAGGGAAAAAAAGATGCCCAAAAATGTGAATGACAAAGAGAAACAAAGAGATCAAACAATCAAAGAGATTTAACTTCGTAATATACTTGATAATTCAAAAAACATGAATAACTTTCATAGCAAAATTCACATTTCCAAAACTGATTGGAGATGCAAAATCTTTGACTGAATCAATATGTAAACAACACACTGAAAGGTTGTTAAAGACCTACTATTTAAAAAAAAGAAAAAAAGCAGCAGGCACATATGATTTTGTGAGCAATTTCTCTTAAATCTCAAGCAGCAGATAATTACTATGTTATTTAAGCTATTTGTGAGCAGAAAAAATATTCAAATATGGATAAATTATAATTCTCTGAGAAAAATTTTCACTGGTGTTACTAAGTGAATAAAAAAGCAAAACGAAGTATATATAATATCTCATTTTTTGGTTAATATTTATACATACACATACAAATATAGGCATGGAGAAAAACGTGAAAGGAAACACATGGGACTTCCAACAAAATGGAGAGGCAAGGAAAAAAAAACCTTAAAAAAAAACACCCAGCCCTAGCCGGTGTGACTCGGTGGATTGAGCATAGGCCTGTGCAGTGAAAGGTCACGGGTTTGATTCCCAGTCAGGGCACATGCCTGGGCTGTAGGACAGGTCCCCAGTAGGTGGCACACAAGAGTAAATCACACACTGATGTTTCTGTCCTTTTCTCTCTCCCTTCCCTTCTCTCTAAAAATAAATAAGCAAAATCTTTAAAAAGAAAATTGTTAGATTATCTCCTAATGTGTAGGAATAGTATCTTTACATTGTTAGGTGAAGAAAGCACGTTGCAAATGATGCATCTAAAAAAGGTTCTATATCTGGAAAAAGCAAAAACAAAGCCCTTAGACGTTTATTTAAATGTGTTTATCCGAGCAAGCAAAAGCGTATGAAAGGATAAACTCCAGACAGTTACCATGTGGAGAAGGGGAGAAAAATAATTTTTCTGCACACATATTTGTATTGTTTCCACTTGGTGAGAAACATGAGAATGTATTTATTCACTTGAAAAGCATGAAATTAAAGAACCTCAACAGCTTTCTAGATTTTAACTCCCACTGGCTTATCATCTATGTTTCTCTTCTCCTAGTTCTATGTATTTTTCCAGGCGACAGCTGTACATTATTTCCATGTTTTTCAAACAGTGGGTCCCACCTCTCCATAAATGGATAAATCAATTTAGTGAATCTCAAGTTTTTTTTAATAGATTAGAGGATACCAGGGGACACTTAGCATAACAAGGATTAAGTGTAATTTTGAGGAACTCAGTTATATATGTGAGTATATAAAACGGGTTGTGATAGAAAATATATTTGTATTATGAGCTGTGAGAAAAGTAAGTTTGAAAAAACGCTTATGTAACTTTGTATCTCTAGTGTGTACTGCTTGATACACAGGAAGGGTTCAAGAAGTGGTAGCAGATGCAGTACCTTGAGTGTCCACATTAAGAACATATATCACTCTTTCCCTTTACCTGGCCAGATATCCTTTAGCATGCTCCCACAATCACAGCACTTCTGCTCCTTTCTCCCTTTTCTCTGTAATCACTAACTTTCCGATTTAAAACTCAAGAGTCACTTCCATAGAGATTTATATCTTTTGGACCCAGGCTTCTTTAAAATTGTCTAGCATTCCAATGCTAAACATTCCTTCCTAAGTTTCACCCTCATGAATTTTCTGCATAATTAAAAAAAACAAAAACCTTTCCCATGATTTTGCTATCTCTTTGAATATACTAGCCTATCATCTTTCCTCTGTACTTCAGTTTTTAAAAATAAGGGTCAACTCTTTCCCTCCATTTTGTCTCCCAAACCTTCCTAAAATCATTGTAATCTGGTTTCTGCTCAAGGGGCAGAGAGGGCCCCAAGCTGCCTAAGGACTAAACAGAGCAGCCCTTTTCCAGCTCTAAGCCTCAAATGCTCTACAACTGGCTTCTACGGAAGACACTACACCACACCAACCTGTATATTCTCTTCTCCTTCTACTGGGTAAATATATGGAAAGCACTTAAAATTATGCCTAGTTCACAGTAAGTATTCTATTAAGTTAGTTAACTTATTATCATTCTATCATTTATCCTTTTATCCCCTAAATGTAGGTAATCATCCAAGATTCTGTCCTCAGCAGTGTTCTGCTCCTCCCACTTTCTCCCTCCGTCTCATCTACTCACAAGGTTTCAATTAGCCCACCTGTAGGAGGATTACAAATCTCTCTCATAAATCCAAACCTACCTTCTGAACCCCAGATCCACATTCAGCATACCCAATGCTGTCTTTTACCAATGTCCTTAAATGTTTATCAGTAATACCACCATTGGCTCCCACCATTTTTCACTTCAGTCTCTTCCTCTCCACCTGCACTACCACTTCCATATAAAATCAATTCTCAAACTCTGTCAATTCTACCTCCTTGATGTCTTTTCTTTCTATTTCCTAACTCAGGCCTTCTATATCACCCACCTACTTTAGCCCTACAAACTGGTCTCGCACCCTCCAAGACTCAACTAAACAATATTGTCAGATAAATCTTTAAAAAAGAGAATTCATAGTTCTGACTGAGTTACTTACCAAGTCAAAACCCTTCAATGGATCTTTCATGCCTTTCTTAAAAAGCACAAACTTTCCAGCTGGGCATTCAAGAGCCTCCACAAAACTGATGGCACCAGCCCCTTCTCTTGACCTTCCCTTTATTCACAGTACCCACAACCAAGCAGGTAAATTCCTTAGGTCTTCTCTCACTGATATCTTAAATCACACATATTCCTAGTAAGTACCCCTCCCCAAATCGTCATACTACAGTCTGTCAATATTTTACCAACCTTAAATGTCCACTCAAAACTCCAACTCCTCCACAGTCTTTCTGTTCCTGATTGCCTTTCTTCCCTTGCCCCAATGATATTAATTCCCTCTTCTAAATCTTAGCTCTTTGTAATGACTCTTAAAAGCCTTCCTATGTTCTGCAATACATTATGGCTACTTACATAACCATCTTAATCTTTCTGCATAACAAAAAGCTCCTTCAACGTAAAGACCATTTCTTAAATCTTTGTAGTCCTTTGTACAACCAAAAACACCTTCTGATCTTTTTGTCGAAAAGAAACAGCCATTAAAGACAGCAAGTCGTTTAGGAGTTCTGGAAAACCTCAGACATCCCTAGGCTACCATGCTAAACACCTAATGAAAGCCTAGAAGAAAGAACCTACAGTTTTTAAACAACTTGGGCAAGGTATAGGAAGGAAATGACTCAAAGAGCGGGTGACAAAAGGCAAATGCCTCTGTACTTCACATCTCAGTGTTTTACACACCATCCCTGGTAGTTACGAAGCTTAAATACTAAGTCAAGATAGCTGGATTCCAGTGCCAACTATGCCATGTAC
This sequence comes from Mormoops blainvillei, assembly GCA_004026545.1. Lineage (NCBI taxonomy): Eukaryota > Metazoa > Chordata > Mammalia > Chiroptera > Mormoopidae > Mormoops > Mormoops blainvillei. The sequence goes on from PVJD01000176.1 coordinate 285,422, forward strand.
TTTAGTGCCTTCAAGTCACTGTCCTCTGAGGCTTTTTTCATCTGTTCAATGACGGACGTCAACTAGAAGATCTCCAAGTTCCCCTCCTTAGGCATCCCGTATTTCTACAAAAAGATTTAACCTGTCGAGACACCCAAATCCCTGACAAGTCTTCGGAGCTTCACTTCAAGCCTCTTTCCCTCGGATTCTTTCTCCAGTGAATCTGGTCCTGCCTATTCTGGGCTACTTCAGCACCTGTGATGCTTGTCATCAAAACTTAGTCACAAACTGTCCCTATCATTCCAAAACTGATCAGAAAATAGCCTCGGGAAAGGCAATGCTTTCTGCATGGGCAGGAACTGGGCTTCCTCCTCCTCCTGCTGCATATCAGGAGCGCCCAGTGATCCACAGCAGAACTAGGTATCTAAGGCTGCAGCCTGAATCCTCTCCCTCCCCGGTGCCCCCTTTTCCAGGACCAAACGTTCTCTAAGACGCAGCCATAGCCCTCCTTACCCAGCAACTCGAGGTTCATCCCTGAGAACTCTGGCCGCCTGGTTTCAGCTCCAGCGACGACGCCTTTCCCCTTGCCTGCTTCTAACACTGCGTCTAACAGGGGAGCGCAGCAAACTGCCTGGCGTTAGCTCCGCAGACTTTCTGGTTTAGAAGACCCTGCGCCTTCCGCTTTCTTCCCCCGCCTTCCCTGTTCGTTCCAAGTGAGCTGTCCACATATACGCCTAAACAAAAAGAAGATCAAACTCCCTCGAAGTCATTTGATTATAATATTAATTAAGAGGTAAAAAAAATTTTCGTCACTCAGTACTTTAAAAAGTGCACGAACTTGAGGATGTTTTCTCCCGGGTTATGTAGGTGAGCTAGAAATTTCAGGCATACAGTTAGACTACTAGTACTTGCTATGTTGTGTGTTCAGTGGTGTTTGTACCGACCGGCTGCATGCGAATCCGCAGGAAAGGTTCCGGGCAAATGCGATTGACTGAAAACTGGAAAGGTCAGTCTCAGAGCTCAGGTGTGGAGCGGAGCGGTAGTCAAGGTGTGAATTAACTTGTATGTAGCTAGTTATTGTGTATCTGTCTCAGCCTCGTGGAAATTACTTCACATTTGTAAAGATAGGACTTTGATCCCACAGAAATGCAGGATAGCATTTGTTAGGCTTCTACCTAAGGCTTTACGGTGCACCCAGTGTTGACCAGGACACTGAAAATGAAATGGAGTGAGAGGAGGGCTGAGTTCCCTAGAGCTCAGTCAGATAGGACCGTGATGAGATACACGAAGCAGTTAAAGTCCAATTGATGGTAACGAACGAAGGAACAAATTCTGTATAAACGAGCTTCAACTATGGATGCTATGGGCTATCACATAAAACAACAGCGGCGTAGATCGCTGCAAAAAGCTAGATCCTCCTACATAGTAACGCCAGTAACCCCGGCTCCACTCTTTGCGCAATATTTTATTCTTTGTGCCTCACTTTTCTTAGAGGTAAAATGGGGATGATAATAGTAGTACATACAGGATTATTGTGAACATTAAACAAGGTAACACATATGAAGCACTTTAGAACAGCAAGTGCCCCGTGAATGTTAGCTACTATTATTTACAAATCACGTCCCCCTAAATTATCTCATTTCCTTAAGGCCAATAGAGTGGTTATCAGCCCAATTTGACCAAATGCAGTAATTGAGGCTCAGATATCATAGGCTTTCCTTCGAATATCCAAAACATCGCCAAAATGTCATCCAAAATGTTGTCCACCAACAATGATATATAGTGTTTCTCAACACTCTTGCATTCTTTATTATCAGTTCTCACAAACTGCCAATTGAATAGATGAAAAAATGTCATTGTTACATTTAGTTCATAATGAGGATGAACAACTTTTCACATGTGGAAATGTATTTTTCTCTTCTGTGATTTGGCCTCTTCATGTCCTATTTTTTGGATGGAGTCTTCATCTTGTAGGATTTTAAAAGCAAAGAATAATATCTGATTGATGTTTAAGAAAGAAAACAAGGACAGTGTAGAGTAGGAATTCATTAGAGGAACAAAGAGCAATTAGAAGATTACTGATGTAATCCTGTGGAGAGATGAGGAAGACCTGACTCAAAGCCACGACAGAGGGAAAAGAGAGAAGGCGATGCCTTGAAGAGAGATGTATGAGACAGAACTGATAGAGGTTCAGGAGTCTGGCATGACTAACATGTTTCTAGCTGGAGTGACTCCATTTGCCAGGACAGGGAATGCAGGAAAAGGAACACCTTTGGCAAAGTAGATGAAGAAACCAGATTGGGACACATTAGGTTTAAGGAGCCTGTGAGAAATTCAAGTGACTTGGAGTTTGAAGAGGAGATCTAGGCCACTGTATTCTAATATGCACCTTTCCCCACATTTTAAAATCTCTGAGATAGGGATATATCTTACATTCGATTATATCTCATAATTATTTGGCAGTGTTTTTTCTCTCTCTTAGTGCTACGTAAGATAACTGTGTGTCTTATAACTCGTGGCACCTTTGATGAGAAGCAGTGGAACTGGTGGACTTTCCTTTATAAGTGTTAGTTGGAGCTTATTAATACTACCAACTGCAAAGAAAGTTATCCAGATTTGTGTGTTGAAGGGGAGAAAAGGAAATTTAATATTCTTCCTTCTTGGTCTGAAGTAACTGTGCGATACCGGTCATTCAGACTCTATGTGAGAAAGAAGAACTTGTTTCTTACCTAGGCTGAAATTTCATCTCATTAAAGACTTTTACAAATCCTCTGTAAATTAGGTCAATTGTTACTTTCTCCAGGTAAAAATCAGGTAGCTGAGTCCACCCTTTTCTTTCAATATTGCAAACAAACTTTTTGCTTATAACTTATTATAATCTTATGGGACCACCATTGTATATGCAGTCTGTTGTTGGCAAAACATTATGCAGTGCATGACTGTAGATTCATCAGAGAAGTGAGGTCACAGGGCAAACCACTGCCCCCCAAATTGGAGAGACAAAGAATTGCAAATTACCAGAGCAGAAGCCCCTGAGCAGAAACCTCTGCAAGGATCAATATCAGGGTATGAAAACCTGAACTGTAACAGACGAGCTGCTGGAGGCTCAGCATGGACAAGCCTGAGAGTTAAAAAACTTCTGGGGGGGGGGGCCCAGTCATAAGGGTGCCACTGCGCTTTTGTGAGTTTTATCTCCAGAAGCTAAACCAATTCTCTCAGTGAATATGGGAGAAAAAACCTCTTGTGCTTCCACCAGGGGGAAGGGAAAGGAATTGTTTTGAAATATGCCAGAGAATTCTCTTCTTCTTAATAAAGCTCGCCCATGAGAGAAATTATTTTACCCAAACCTAAGCTATTGGGGGTTTTTAGAGCCTAACCAACCTGGGAGGAGGGAAATCCCCAACTCCAACTGACTCTAGCTTTCCATGTGGGAGAATGGAAATGTCCAACTTGAGCCCACTCTAGCCGTCTTGTCACAGGGTGTGGGGGGGAGGAGCGGGGAGGGAATGAGAAGCACTTGTGAAGTTCACAGTCCAGAGACACAAGCCCACTAAAACACTGAGTTCTAAACCTAGGGCTAGAGAACCGACCTTGATAGCTGGACATGAGGTATTGGGTAAAAGGAACTGTAGTAAATAGGCCTGAGTAATCTGGTGGCAAGGTGTCATGGGAAGAGAGAGTAGAGAACTGAGTTCTAAACCTAGGACTAGGCAGCTCGCGGAAACAGGTGGGCAGTGCAGGCCAAGAAACACATATTCTGAGAAAGAAAACGCTGGGGATCAAAATCACAGCAGCAGAAATAAAGAATGCCTTTGCTGGCCTTATTAGTAGACTGGCTGCAGCTGAGGAAAGAATCTCTGAGCTTGAAGATACCAATAGAAACATCTAAAACTGAACTGCAAAGAGAAAAGAGACTGAAAAAAATACAGAATGTAATATCCAAGAACTTCGGATATCTAAAAAAAGATGTAACGTAGAGGTAATGGAAATATCAGAAAGAGAAGAAAGAGAAAGGAACAGAAGAAATATTTGAAGCAGTAATGACTGAGAAATTCCCTAAATTAATGTCACACGCTAAGTCAGAGATCCAGGAAGCTCAGAGGACACCAAAGAAGATAAATTCCCACCCCACCCCACCCCAAAAGAGTGAAATATTTAAAGTATTCGAGAAAAAAATCCCACCAAGCCAGAATTCTCTACACTGCAAAATTATCTTTCAAAGGCGAAGGTGAAATAAAGACTTTCTCAGATAAACAAAAAATGAGGGAATGTGTGTGACCAGTAGGCCTGCCTTTCAAGAAATGTTAAAAGAAGTTCTTCAGACAGAAGGAGAGTAATAGAGGTCAGAAACTCAGCTATACACAGAGAAAGGAAGAACATCAGAGAAGGAATAAGTGAAATTAAAAAGTTTTAATTGTCTTATTCTTAATTGATCTAACAGATAACAGTGTGTTCAAAATAATAATAGTGACAATTTATTATATATACATACATATGTTTATAAGTGAAATGAATGACAGCAATGATATAAAACACAAGCAGGAGGAATTAGGATTATTTTGCTATTATAACGTACTTGCACTAGTTGTAAAGAAGCATAATGTTATTTGAAGGTGGACTTGGATTAGCTGTAAATGTATACTGCAAACTCTGGGATAACCCCTAAAAAAACTTTTAAGAAAAAGTACAGTCAATATTCTTAAAAAGGAAAGGAAACAGAATATTAATACCTCAAAAGGCAAAAAAAAAATGTGGGAAAAAAGGAACAAACAAAAAGCAACAAATAGAAAACAATAATAAGTATGGTATATATTAATCCGACTATCAATAATCATTTTAAAGATCAGTCTAAGTACACCAATTGCTCTGGCTGGTATTGCTCCGCGGTTTGAGTGCCGGCCTGTGAACTGAAAGGTCTCTGGTTTGATCCCCAGTCAGGGCACATGCCTGGGTTGCAGGCCAGGTCCCCAGTTGGGGGTGTGCAAGAGGCAACCAATTTATGTCTCTCTCAAGCATTCATGTTTCTCTCCCTCCCTCCCCCCCTCTCTAAAAATAAATAAACTTTTTTAAAAATATAAATAAATAAATAAATAAGCAAACAAACAAACAAACCAATTGAAAGATAAATATTGTCAGAGTGATTCAAAAGCAAGACTCAACTGCCTGGCCCATGTGGCTCAGTTGGTTGGACCATCATCATGTCCCATAAAATGAAAGGTCATGGGTTCGATTCCTGGTCAGGGCACATGCCTAGGTTGTGGGTTCAGTCCCTGGTTGGGGAGCATGTGAGAGGCAACCGATAGATGTTTCTCTTCCACATTAATGTTTATCTCCCTCTCTTACCCTCCTTTCCCCTCTCTCTAAAAATCAATAACCATGTCCCTAGGTGAGGCTAAAAAAATTTTAAAAAAACAAGACAACTATATGTTGTCTATAAGAAACCCACTTTAAATATAAAGACACGTATATTACTTAGAAATTAAATGGGTGGAGAAAGATATATTATGTTAATACTAATCAAAGAAAGCTAGAGTAGCTATATTACTTTTAGTCAGAGCACGGAAACTTATCAGGGCATTCCATAATGACAAAGGGGTCAGTTATCCACGAATAACATCTTTAATGTGTATGTACTTAATAATAGACAATAAAAATATGGAAGGCAAAAACTGATAGACTACAAGGAGAAATAGATGAATCCACTATTATAGTAAGAGACTGCAACACCCCTCTAGCAGAAATGGACAAGTCTAGCAGGCAGAGGAACAATAAGGACACAGCTGAACTCAATAACACCACCCATCAACTGGGTATAGTGGAAATATGTAGACTACTTCATCCAACAACAGCAGATACATATTCTTCTTAAGTTTGCATGGACCATTCACCAAGATAGATCATCTCTGGGCCATAAAACATACCTTAACAAATTTAAAAGACTAGAAATCATACAATGTCTGCTCTCAGACTACAATGGAATTAAATTAGAAATCAGTAACAGAACAGATAGCTGGAAAATTCCAAAATTAAACAACACACTTCTAAATGATACATGGATAAATGAAGAAATCACAGGTGAGGATTAAAAAAACACAATGCCATTTATATTGACACCCCAAAAGTGAAATATTTAGGTAGAATTATTAACAAGATATGTATAAGATTTATATAAAGAAAACTACAAAACTCTGCTGAGAGAAATCAAAACAGAACTAAATAAATGGAGAGATATTCCATGTTGATGGGTAGGAAGAGTCAATATTGTCAAGATGCCATTTCTTCCCAATTTGCTCTATGGTTTCAATGTATTCCCAGTAAAAACCCCAGCAAGTTATTTTGTGGATATTGATTCTAAATCTAAAGTTTACGTGGAGGGACAAATAGCCAGCACAATACTGAAGGAAAAGAACAAAGTCAGAGGATTGACACTACCTGACATCAAGATTACTGTAAATCTACACTAATTAAGATAGTGTGGTATTGGTGAAAGAACAGATAAATAGACCCATATAAATATAGTCAACTGATCTTTGACAAAGGAGTAAAGGCAGTACAATGAAGAAAAGATAGTCTTTTCAACAAATGGTATTGGAACAACTGGACATCCACATGCAAAAATAAATAAATCTAGGCACAGAACTTATAACCTTCATAAAAATTAACTCAAAATGGATCACAGAACTTAATATAAAATGCAAAACTATAAAATTCCTAGAAGATAACATAGGAGAAACTCTAGATGACCTAAGGTATGGCCATGACTTTTAAATACAACACCAAAGGCATGATCCCTGAAAGAAAGAATCGATAAACTGGTCTGCATCAAAATTAAAATTTTCTGCTCTGTGAAAGCCGAAAATTTCAAGAGAATGAAAAAACAAGCCTCAGACTGGGTGGAAATATTTGCAAAAGACATGTCTGATAAAGGACTATGATCCAAAATAGACAAAGAACTCTTTTTAAAAAAAAAAAAATTATTTATTTTATTTTTAGACAGAGGGGAGGGGAGAAAGAGAGGGAGAGAAACATCAATGTGTGGTTGCCTCTCCCACTCCCCCTACTGGGAACCTGGCCTGCAACCCAGGTATGTATCCTGACTGACTGGGGATCGAACACATGACCTTTTGGTTCCCAGGCCAGTATTCAATCCACTGAGCCACACCAGCCATGGCCAAAATTGACAAAGAACTCTTAAAAGTCAATAATAAGGAAACAACCTGATTTAAAAATGGGCAAAATAGCTGAAGGCACCTCTCCAAAGAAAATATACAGATGGCAAATAAAGATATGAAAAGATGTTCCACATCATATGTCATCAGGGAAATGCAAATTAAAACAACAAGAGATACCACCAAACTCCAGAAGACTGACAACATCAAATGCTGATGAAATGTAGAGCAACAGGAACTCTCATTCATTGCTGGTGGGAATGCAAAAGATACAGTCACTTTGGAAGACAGATTGGTGGTTTCTTACAAAACTAAACATATTCTTATCATACAAATCAGTAACCATGTTCCTTCATATTTAGCTAAAGAAATTGAAAACTATGTCCACACAAAACCCAGCACTCGGATGTTTATGAATAAAACCCAGCACTCGGAGTTTTATTCATAACTGCCAAGGCTCAGAAGCAAGCAAGATGTCTTTCATAGGTAAATGAATAAACATTGTCTAGTACATCCAGACAATGGAATATTACATAGTGCTAAAAAAAACACAAAAAAACTATCAAGCCAAGAAAAGACATGGAGGTATTGGGGAGGAAAAATTTTCCTCTACCCTTATAAGTTCTTCTGGCTGGTCTAATAATCAAATAGACATGACACAGATTAGCAGGAGAAAATCAAATAAAAGTTTGATCAAATATATACTTCCTATATATTGTACTGATTTTTCAATTTGTACAATGTTTTACCTATTGCTAGGATGAAACAGTGACTTCTAAGGTCCCCTATATGCCAAACTGGAACCAGAAGTTTTGAGTTCATTTTCAAACCTGTTGCTTTCTGGTCTCTCTTATCTCAGTAAGAGGCACCACCAGGGGCCCGACTGCCCTAGCCAAAGCCTATGAGTCATCCTTGACACTTCCTTTCCTCAGCACCCCTACACCAAAACTAAAACCAAATTGTATTGGTTCCAAAATATATCCTGAATCCATCTGTTCTGCTCCATCTCTGTCAGTATCACCATCAGCAGCCAGTGACCTTTTAAAAATATAAATGAGCCCTGCTGGTGTGGCTCAGTGGATTGAGCATCGGCCTGTGAACGAAAGGTCACCGGTTCAATTCCCCAGTCAGGGCACATGCCTGGGTTGCGGACCAGGTCCCCAGTAAGGGGGAGCGCTAGAGGCAACCACACATTGATGTTTCTCTCCCTCTCTTTCTCCCTCCCTTCCCCTCTCTCTAAAAATAAAAAGTAAATAAAATCTTTAAAATATAAAATATGTCATTCCACTGCTCCAGTAGTTTTTCACTGCACAAAGAATAAAGTCTCAAATCTTTACCCTGCCTGTCACAACCAATTATAAACTGATCTTACCTTCCTCTCCTATCTTACCCTCAAATGACTTTCTCCCTTGTTCTCCGGGCTTCAGCCACCTTGACTTTGCTTCACAAACATGCCAAGTTTATTCTCATTTAGGACTTTTATTGCTCCTACTCCCTAGAATATTGTTTCCTGTGTCCTCTATAGCCCTCCAACTTTATTTTTCAGTTCAAATGTCACTTCTTCATAGAGTCATTTCCTTAACACCTAATTTAAAGTGTCACCTCTTATTTTATTGACCTCTATGCATTTACCTTGTCTGGAATTATTCTTATTATCTGATGGAGTTACATGTTATTTTATATAAACTGCCATTAAAACATAAGTTCCAAGAGGGACTTTCTGATTCTCCAAGAAAAAGATCCCCAGCATCAAGAACAAGACCTGGAATGCAATAGTAACCCCCTAACATGGGCGAAAAGGTCGAAGGAAAGCAGGGAGGGAGGGAGAGAGGGAAGGTCACATTAAAACTTCAACTGTGAAGACGCTGTAGTAACTTGGAAATCTGTGAAAATGAAAAAGAAACTAAATTACAAATGTGCCCAACTGGGTGCAAATGTTGAAAGGTACTAGACATGCTTTTGAACAAAGCTTCTAGCTTCCAGTGTCTCTATGGATGTCTAGGGCCACCTCCAGCCTTGAGACTGTCCCTCGCCATCTCGCATTGTCTTTGAGCTGCTTTACTGTTCTCACCTATAGGCCTTTTCCAGTTCTTTCTGCAGTTCCAGCTCCCCTCCACTTACCTAGAAGAAAGAAGACTTGCTTCAGGGTCTCCACTGGGGACTGATGGGGCAGCAACACCCCCTTTCCCCTCCATACTGCCCTCTGTCCCCACCTCATTGTCCTGGCTTCCTGCAGCCCTGCTTCACCTTTCTGTTGATATCCATGTTCTCTATAAATAAACTGACATCTGTTGGGGTGGGGGTGGGAGCACGAAGGAGAAGGCTCTGTTATCCCCTCACAGGGGACTACTCTTCAGCCTCAAGAACTTGGAGGTGACCCCAGGCCACAGAGTGAGGGACAGAGGTCTCCGTAGGGAGCCTGCTAGCCCCAACAGATACAACAGTCTTCAAATCTACCTGAATGGGGCCTGACAAAGATTCTTTGCTTGACCAAACTTCAGTCAGTTTCCTGAACTTTCTCCCAGGCCTATCTTCATGTTTCCTTGTAAAATCCAGTTTTATCAAAACTCCTGCTAAAGTCAGTCTAACCAGAACCCTCCCTCCCTTCAATATGTGATCAGGTTCCTCCTCCACCACCACCCCAGGTGATGTCTGACCACCCTGGCCTGTCTTCATCAAGAATCTTGTTAGGTTAGTTTAGCCAGAATCCTTCTTATCCCCTTGTTTCCTCTTAGTAATTTTACAGCCACTGCCCCCGACCCTGCCCCTTGGCTATACTTTGCCCAAACCGTATTCAGAGTCGAATCCTCTCTCTCTCCCCACTGTAAAATCGCACTGCACTGGTCCTAATACTTAATCATGATGGTCCATTTTAAATAACTGTCCTTGAATTTTTTTTTTCTTTAAGCCCACTATCGCAGTGGCTTCTGCTTCTTGGAGCCAACCCTTCTTGGGTGTAGTCATTGAAATGCAGCGAGTCATCAGTCACACCCCAGGGAAACCCTGAGCTCAGCTGGTCTTCACCCCTTACTCAGGCTGCCTCTCCCTTCACCTGTCCTGGCCTATGTCCCTCACCCCAGCTTCTGCTTCAGCAAGCTCTTCCAAAGCTCTTCTTGTATCCCAGGGCCATTTGGTTGATGATATCAACTGCCACAGGCTCCTCCTTAGCGCCTGAATTGGATGGAAGTTCCATACATGAGGCTCTGCCGGGCCCCATGGCTGGAAGAGAGATGAAGGAGCCCATTTGCCAGCCTCCTCTTCAGCTCAGAGGCTTGTGGGAGCTGTAATTAAGAAAAGAAAATGGCCTGGGAGTCAGGGGACATGGGAGTTAGTCTTGTCCTTGCCTCCCACCAGATGTTAGATATCCATTCCTCTCTGGATCTCAGTGTCCCCTGATGTAAGAGAGGAACTTACCAGGAATGCTTACAGGGGTGTCCCAACCTGCAGCCCAGGATGGCTATGAATGCGGCCCAACACAAAACTGTGAATTTACTTAAAACATTACTTAGCTTTATTATTAAATTTTATACAAAGTTTTATTACTTAGGTAAGTACATTTTCTATATTAGTGAACACAGATGTGGGACCTGCTTGACAATTTTAAAAGATTATCGAAAGGGCTGCTGCATTTGCTTATCTGTGGTAGCGAATATCATGAAAATTATGCACGGACCTTTTTTTTTTTGCTCATCGGTTTTCATTAGTGGCTATGTATTTAATGTGTGGCCCAAGACAACTCATCTTCCAGTGTTGCCTAGAGACCCGAAAAGGTTGGACACCTCTGCTTTAAAAGATCTTTCCAACTCCCATTCTGTCTCTGACAGCTTCCTGAGCTGCTGCCCAGGGATCACCTCTCTCGGAGTGAAAAGAAACAGTGGAGGTCTTTGTCCCTGCTTCTTATTCCACTCACTAAGTCTTAACGATGCCAAATGATGAAGCACACCCAGAGTTGGTTATGGCTCTAGAAGCTGGAGGGAAAGTGTGACGCTGGGAATGAATAACACAGGCGCCAAGACCTGCCAGCTTTGGCTGCAGCCTTGGGCCAAACACTTGGGCTGTGCCATCTCCTAAATGTTGCGCAACACTTAAAATGGCAGAGACCTTGGACTTCCCAATATGCCAAGGTTGTGGGTTCGACCCCCAGTCAGGGCACATGCATGAATCAACCAATGAATGCATAAATAAGTAGAACAGATTGATGTTCCCTCCTCCGTCCCTCCTTCCTCTCTCTCTCTAAAATCAATCAATCAATCAAAGTGTAAACTGGGTTATGGGGAAATTTACAAAGCATCCTAGGACTAGTAGCAGTTGGAAGCTGCTCAGCTTTGATGGGGTGAAGGGAAGAGCTGTTAGTGGAACCTGTGCTGTGAAGCTGTAGCTATAGCCACAGACAGGAGTTGTGCCCTTGAGGGAGAAGGCAGCTCAAACCAGCCCAGTTGGAAGTGAGCTTGTGTAAAAAAATTCCCCAATCTCCCGCTCCCAGCACTGTCCAGACTCTTATTAGGGTAGCTGAACCTAAATGGAAGCCCCAGAGCGAAAGATGTAGTCCACAGATGCCAGCATGTTGGGGCAGAGCTGGGTGGAGCAGGGAAGGGGGATTTGGAAGGGCAAAGAGAGAGCATTCACATAATCCCTATTGTGTGCCAGACACCAAATAAAACAGCATAGCATCTGCCCTCATGTTGTTTACAGTCTCAGAGGGAAAAATTGACTCTCACCAGTAAATCACAAAAAGTAATAAAAAAACACCCATTATTTCTATGTACACATAAAACATAAATTCACCATGAGCTAGCCCATTAAATCAAGTTCCAACAGATTTCTAAAAACTGCCATCATACAGACTTAGTTAACTGCCCACAATGTAATTGCTGTAAATCATTAACCAAAATATAAAAAGGAATTTATTCTCATGCTTGGAAATTTTAAAACATACCTATGAAAAACTCATGGCAAAGAAATTACAATGGCAATTAGAAAACACTTAAAACTGAACAATAACAAAAATGTTACATATTAAAACTAGTGGGCCCTGGCTGGTGTGGCTCAGTGGATTGAGGGTCGGCCTGCAAACCAAAGGGCTGCTGGTTTGATTCCCGGTCGGGGTACATGCCTGGGTTGCAGGCCAGGTCCCCAGTAGGAGCTGCATGAGAAGCAACCACACATTGATGTTTCTCTCCCTCCCCCCTTTCCCCTCTGTCTAAAAATAAATAAAATCTTAAAAAAAAAAAACAACAACTAACCTTGTGGGATGCAGCAATAGTACTTATGTTTTTTCAGCAATAGTATTTAAAGGAAAATTCTGACTTTAATATTTATGTCAGAAAAGAAGAAAGGTTGAAAACTCATGAGCTAAGCATCCAATTTACAATGATAGAGGGAAACAACAAACATTGGAATAGCTCTAACTAGGAGAACAAAGAAGATAATTAAGAGGAGAAATTAATAAAATAGAAAACAGAGGTACTATGAGAGAAACAACCAAATCAAAAGTTGGTTCCCTGAGTAAAATAGAGGATGGCTAAATTGCAGTACACTCACACATTAGAATAATATACTACAGTGAAAATAAATGTACTATAGTGACTACAAATTAGCCTGGAGAAAAGTCAGAGACTTAATGAGTAAAAAGAAAAATTTATATAAGACTAAATACAGGTTAACACCATTTTTATAAAGCTCAAGAACATGCACAATCAAAATATATTGTTTAGGGTACATGTATATTTGGGGGAAAAAATTTAAAGCACGAGAATGAGAAGCACAATAGTAACCTTGGGGTAGGAAGGGCAAAGTGTTGGCATCTGGGAAGAGCACACAGGGACTTCAAAATTATGGTAATGTCGATCTACAAATTGCATGGTGAGTTTATGTTTCATAATTACAAGGAAGCTACATATGCTTTTTAAAAAATATAAAACAGTAAATAACTTTTTTTAAAATCGATTTTGGAGAGAGAGAGGAAGGGAGAGAAAGAAACACTGATTGGTTGCTTCTCGTAGGGTTGCCTTCCATATGCGCCGTCACTGGGAATCAAATCCACAACCTAAGTATGTGCCCTGACCAGGAATCGAACCCACAACTTTTTGGTGTACACGATGATGCTCCAACCAACAGCCACCCGGCCAAGGCAATTATAACTTTTTAAAACTGTAAGGAAATTCTGCTCAGTAAAAGTTCTCAGAAGGACTCTATGTTGTTTCTCCACGTTCCCAGCCTGGAGCCTGGAGAAGCTCCCCTTAATTTCAGAGCCTGTGGCTTCATGTTGAACCTGGCATTTCCCCATTCTTTTGCTTTTTCAACTCCTGGATTTCATATACAGGAAGGCTCTGATTTAACATATTCTTAGATGCTTGAGCATCTTTTAAAAATTTTGTTTTATTTTTGATTTTTAGAGAGAGGGAGAAAGAGGAGAGAAACATCAATGTGAAACTTCGAGAAATATCAATGTGGGAGAGAAACATCAGTTGGCTGCCTTCCTTACATGTCCTGACTAGGGAATGAACCTGCAACTCTGACGTGTGCCCCCAACCTGGAATCAAACCGGAGATCTTTTGCTTTGTGGCATGAGGTCCAACCAACCGGGTCACATTGGCCACGATGTGCATCTTTATGATTAATTTCTTTGGGAAGCCATGTTGAGAAAAAATGGAGAAAAAAGGAAACAGAAGCCAAGGGGGACTTCTTTCAATGAATTAAACAAACAAACAAACAAAAAAACTCCAGTGATTTTGAAATGTCCTTCCAAGAGACCCAGTTAATGACTCCTCCATGCACTGGCCCCGGTCCATAAATCTACTTTCACAACTGATGGTGCCTCCCCAGCAGAGCCAGAAGGGTGGATGTGATGTCAAGCAGCCCAAGCAGTGAACTATAGCGGACATCTTTCACCTAAAGCCTGTCCTGAATCTAGGTCCCTTTTCTAACAGCTCTTTGATTATCTTTTAGGAATCACATCTCCTCCATGGAACAGTTTTAGTGAGCAGGGAGATCTGTCTTTCACCATGGTGTCTGGAGTTAGACAGAGCCTTCCAGTTCTGAGCCAACAGAGCTAGGAGATGGGCCTGGAACCTAAGCTGGGCCAGTCAAAAAAATTCTCCCTGGCTGCTGACTTGTGAGCGAAGATGGTTCTTCACAGCCATAGTGAGGCCTTTTCAGCAGCCTGCAGATCTCCTCTGATTCCTATCCACTGATTCTGTGAGCCTGACCTTCCAGTTTCCTGCTGATTTTGCAGGGCCCTAATATCTTCCAAAACATACTTCCTTTCTCCTAAATCGGCCACTCCATTCATTTTCTTAAAATATGAGAAAAATAGATGTTCATAGCAATATAATGACAGAAATTCAATACACTAAAAGTTGAAAGTTCTCTCCCTAGGAATACAATTGGTACCAGTTTGATATATATCCTTGCAAACTTTTTTCTAGAAAAAAGTTTATACAATCTATATATATATATATATATATATATATATGGATTAGATCTCTAGATAATATGGGGTTATGGGGAATGGAAGGGATTTTTATATAAAAGGGGTCATAACAAATATATAAACTTTTTTTTCACCCAATGATATAGTATCAACATCTTCTCTTGTCAGTACATAGAGATCTGTCATTCCTTTTAATAGCTGCATAGTATTCCATTGTATGAGCTCCATAATTTAACCTTCCTTTGTCAGGCACTGACATTGCCTCAGACTTTAATGATGCAAGGGTGGGGTGGGGGGAGGAGTAGGGTATAGGGGGATAAATGGTGTTGGAAGGAGACTTGACTTGGGGAGGTGAACACACAATGTACAGACAAGGTACTATAGCATTGTACAGCTGAAACCTATAGAATTTTATTAACCAATATCACCCCAATAAATTCAATAAAAAATACATTAACTTTTCAAATAATTTAGCTGCTTTACTACTATAAACAAAGTGGTTAATAAATCTTTAGGACAGAATTCAAAAAAATTAATTTATTCAAATTTTTAGTAGAAAATGAAAAGTAATGATGCAATAAACACCCTTAAACACCTGTGCAAATATTTCTGTAGGTAGGGGATTGCCTAGAAATGATTTCTGGAGCAAAGGATATACACATTTAAGATATTTATACTAGGTACTGCCACAGTGCCCGGTAATGGCTATATCCACTTCCCAAAAACATGGAGAAGAACTGCTCACCACCTACACTTATAAAGATTTTTAATATTTATTTTCAGGAATTTGACATATGAAAATATCTTTTTGGCTTTCATATGAATTTCCCAATTACTAGTGAGGATAAATGTTATTTTTCAAATATGTATTACCTAATTTATTTTTTAAAAATTTTAAAAAAGATTTTATTTATTTATTTTGAGAGAGAGGGGAAAGGAGGGAGAAAGGGAGAGAAACATCAATGTGTGGTTGCTCTCATGCAACCCCTACTGGGGATGTGGCCCTCAACTCAGACATGTGCCCTGACTGGGAATTGAACCAGCGACCCTTTGGTTTGCAGGTCAGCACTCAATCTACTGAGCCACACCAGCTAGGGCTAAAAATTTTTTTATTGGTTTCTTCATATATTAGGAATATGAATCTTTTATCAGTTATATATTGTAGTTAATCCTTCCAAATTAGTGATCTGACTTAATTTTGCTTTTAGTGTCTTTGGATGTATATTTGTTCTTCATAATTTCTATCATTTTTTGGCTTCTGGGTTCCTGATCACACAGAAAAAAGTTCTCCCTTCCCCCAAACTACAAATGAACATACTTACATGCATTTTTCCCTGGAGGTGGAATAGCACAGCACAGTGCTTCATTGTAGAACGAGAGGTTCTGGAGTTGGACTTCTTAGGTTCAAATCCCAGCTCTGGCATTTATCAGTTGAAGGACCTTGGTACTTAACTTTCTCATCAGTAAAATAGTGCTCTGGTAAAGGTTAAGTTAATATATGTAAAGCGTTTAGAATAGTGCCTAGTATGGAGCAAATACTCAATGTGTACGTCATTATATAGTTCCTTTACAGTTTTTTTATATTTAGATCTTTAGTATACTTAAAATTTTTTTTTCATTATTTGAGGCTATTTTTTTTCCTCAGGTACATAGCCAGTTTTATAAAATAGTTTATTTTTCCACTGATTTGAAATGCCACCTTTAGAATATACTAAGGAACAGGTCATCCCTAAGAAGGCCTTAAGAGGCTTAAACCAGTTCATGGCCACCCATAACTGCACTTCAAAGACCACTCACTTAACACTTCATGGACACCTTGGGATGCTACTAAAGGTAAAAACATCTAAGTTAAATTTAACAATGTTCAGAAACTTGATGGCCTCTTCCCTCTGAACCCGACCCAATCACACAGGATCAGGGAGGCCACCCCAGTTGCCCTACGCATGGGACAAGCCTGCTGAGGGATGTGTTCTTGGAAAAGCATACCCAATCTAAAAATGTACATACTACAAGCTCTTTTCTCCAAAGCAATAATGGTTAAAGAAGAAGTTAAAAGAATTCATACTGAAATTTATATTAGAATATATATGTGCATGTAAGATGGGATATATTTGGTCGTGAAGGGTGGCTGGAATTAGCGGAGAGTTTCACAAGAATAAGAGGCTCATCTGCATTAAATGACTTTTGTGTGGGGTTAAACAGCAGAGAACCACTGAGATTCAACTTTAGTCTTTTCTTTAAGACTTAATCAAAAACACATCAACTGTTTAAGGTATGCTGCCATCTCCTGGCTAAACTTGTGTTGCAGCCAAATCACAGGCAGTTACAGCAAGCAGTTACAGCCTTGCAAGCATGATGTGGTAACCCAAGACACAACAAAACAAACACACCCTAGGGAAAAGGTGACATGCTGCCTGCTGTCATTCCCTGGTCACTACAATGGTGCCACTGTGCTGGTAGTGGCCTCTGATGGTGCCTGCTGGGCACTGCCTAACAAGAAAACCTAAACTGCCTAACAAGAAGGTGGGGTGAGCCTAAATAGAAGATTCAAATACTCTAAATGCAAATAGGTCAGTATATAGATTCCATCCCCAGATCCTCTTACGGCGTAGTAAAGAATAGCTAGGCTTGTGCATGAGCTTGGAATGCTGCAAGTTCGTGCTGAAAAGAAGCTGGAGAAAAGCGTGTAAACCCAGAAAAGGCTCTGAAAAATAAACTGCTGTCACCACACCTTGCCCCCCTCTTCTCCACTGTCCCACCTTCCTTTCCCTTGCCTCACTTTCTGATAGTGCTAATGTCACCTGGAAATCAAGAGCGATCTATGGCGGAGTGGTATATTCCATCAATCTCTAAGGCAAACTGAAAGACATCTGACTGAAGAGGTCCCAGTAGAAATGGAATAAAGGAATGTCCTGTTAATACAGGGGAAACAAAAGCCAAACACACGTAAACCTAAAATGTTAATGTGATCTTTATTATACAGCACATCTGGTATTTGTGCATCCCAACAACTATACAGAATACTCTATAAAACCAGACCCAACCCTTCAAAATTACACTAAGTGAAGGCTTATCCCTTAATTGTGTCTCTTAAAAATACACACAACTAACAGGGTCCTGCTGTAACAATGTGGAAATGTAACAATGTGGAAAGAGAAAGGTAGCACAAGAAAGGAGAGTATAAGGACTGAAGTTTGTGCCAAAGTAATTTCTCGTTATTGCACTTTTATTCTACACCCTTAGTATGTTACATTTTTTAACACTGTAATAAACATTAGTGCTTTAAAACAAACAAAAATATTACATAAAGACAAAAGACAACAAGCTGTCCAGACCAATTTTCCTTTCAACCCTATGGGGAAGAAGGCCTACCCAGTGCCAGGTGTTCACATAGTCTCTGTGATCATCTCGATTGGACTGGATATTAACAAAGCAGATGAAGTTAAAAATAAAATCCATGTAAGAACAGTAGTGCTATATCTGAAACCCCCAAGGGAGTTTGCAATACAAGTTTCTCAAGGTTACTCCCTCCTTACCTATTAACATCCACTCCAACCCTAACCTACCCCACCTCCACATTTCGAAAGATAAACCCTCATTTTTTTTCTTTTAAAGAGAAAGTGGGTTATTTGATCCAGCAAATCCCAAAATCAAGCTTTGAAATCTCAAAGAAAAAAATTCCCCTTTTGCAATGGACTTTTGGAGGGCCTTTTAGCCAGCTCTGATGCACTGTGGAGTTTGGAGTTTCCCTGATTAGCCAGATGGAACACCAAGCAAGGCCAGAGGGAGTCTCTATTCCCCCAAGTGCTACTGTAACCACCAATTCCCCTTGGCTTGTCAGTGCTGAATAAAAACAAAAATAAAGTGTCATTCAGTGCAGTTATCATGTTGCAGCCCAAACTGCTTCTCCCATAACAACAAAAAACCTTTCCCAATACCTTTGGCAGCTCAAGCAAAGATGAAAAAAAAAAAAAGCACTGGAGAGCTAACAGGTACTAGTTGACAGTTCTACTATTCTTCTATTTCTATCTGTGGTAGTAATGTATCCTTCCCTTCACTGTTCCCTTGACTTTTAGTGTTAAAAATTAGGAGAAGCTGCTGCCTAGGCTCTGTCCCCCTGAAACTGATGGAGTCACAAGTGACTCTCTTTGGTCTGGGAAGAGCCAGCACAGCCCTCCTTTGCAGAGAAGTGAAAGGCTTGCTCAATCAATGAGCTACTCTCTGAAAGAGGACCAAGGGAACTAGGGCATGCCTGTGGAAATCTGACCCAAACGAGCATTCCCCCACCTGTGACTGACCTTGCTGCTGGCTCCCTAGGAACAGGGTCTGCCACTCCCAGCTCCAGACTCTGCCATCTTCCGACTGCACTGCAGGAAGTTCCCACACTCAGTTTTGAAGCAACATAAGGGATCAGACTTCAAGTGCTTTAAAAATGACCAGGTGATCATTTTTGGGCTGGGGTAAATTGCCCTAATTAAATTGACTAGAAGGATAAAGCACAGGGTAATTCTTTCATCCAATCCTTTTTCCTCCCCCAGCCACGATCTCACCTCAACACTTGGGAGCACATACAGCCAAAGCAAGGAGGTAAAATCTTCAGACTTTGGTCTTGCTGAGCCCTTGATAGTCCAAGTGCCACTAAACTTCTTTAATAACCTAGTATCTTCCCAAGTAATATACAATACAGTACATTTCATGGCATTCCATCACCTTAATAATAATGGGTGCCAAAGGAACAAAGAATCCAAAATTTGCTGACAATGTTGTCAAACAAAAGCAAAGTACACATGTGATATATTCCTGCACTCAGCCTGCTGAGTGTTTAAATAACACCTCCAAATGTCTATATGAGGGCTTAGGCTGGCCTGGAGACTTTCAGGAATATTCTGCACCTTTTCTCAGAATCTTTTTTTTTCTCCAAACTATAACACAACTACTCATCCATTAGCCCCTCCCTCCTCACTCAGGCAAAAAATGTGGGAATCTCCTAGAAAGCTGATGTCTGAGAGCAGACTAAGCCATAGGGCATAAACCAAAAAGGGACTCCGGGTGGAAAAAAACCTAACCTCCCGTGAGTGAATGGGAATATGAGCTAAGATTTCCCAAGAATGTTAGGAATGTGGTCTCCATAATGGGAGCACCGACTCCTGATCACAGCCAGAATTACAAAGACAGTCTGGAAAAAGGAACTTTGTGAAAGTTTTCTTGAAATTTCATATAGAACAAGACTCGCACTGATTTTTCATCAAGTAGAGACTGCTCGCCTCTACTTTTTTAACTTGAAACATGGCTTCCTGGGAGGTCCATCATAGTCCCTAGAAGGGCAACAAGTTCATGCTGACAAGAATAGAGTGACTTGAAGTAAAGCTAAAGAAGTATTAAAAATTCTAAAAGATAACTGAACATTCCACCAAAACAAGGTTGGAGCCTATAGAACCCAAAGACACTGGGTCAGTAAACATCCACTGCAAGTAGGAGTCTGTTAGCACTATATGGAGTTTCTGAAGGGCTACAAGTCCTCGGGGGCCACTGCGCTCAAACATTCCAGGATGAGAGGCCACGGGAGCCAGGTTAAAAACTGAACTTCAAAAGTTATACAAAAAAAAATTTGTAGACTCCATTTACACCCTATTAATGTTTAAGAGATGGTCGTTCTATCACTAACAACCCTAGAAAATTCCAGCAGCAAATCTGACCATTATCTTACATACCTACTCTGGGACCTGTTTCACTATTCCGGACTAGGCACAGGGGACAGGCCACAGTGCTTGGGGATTAGGCAGATGGAGGAGGCTACTCATCTCCACTGTCCATTCCTTCACCTACATGTTTTTCTAAATCTAATGGACCATTTTGGCTGAGGGAGGTTTATAGTCAAGGTCTGAGATGCACCAAAGTTTTAATTGTTCCCATTCCTCTGACTGGCATAAGAATTTCTCTTCTTATGTACATACACTTTATGACAAACTCTCCAAAAGACCACCACCCCGCCTTCCAAATGCAAGGGAGAGGACTCTTCCTAGACACTAACGCACAGGGATGAGGGGTGCACAGAGAACTACAAAGAGTGTTCTTCTCTTTCATCTGGTTCTTTTCTTCTAACATTGTATTTAAAATAAGGTAATATGAAGGGAAAGTGGCAGGAGAAACTTCGTTAAAAAAGCTCACTGATTGAGTTTAAAAACATCAGTGTGTTAGATTCAAACACAAAAAGGAGAGTTTCTGATTTTTTTTTGTTTTAAAAAACAAACTGATAGCCTTCTAGTGGGTTTGTATGGAGGCTCAGGGCCTTCAGATCATCGTCCACCTCCCAGTCTCACCAAATATTTCACCCTGGGTCAGCTGTACTCAGACACTCACCTTTGAGGTCATGTTAACTGGAGCTTCCCCATTTTGAGACCAAATAGAGAAAAAAGAAAATGAAGACGCAGGGGTAGAAGAAAGTCTGTTCTAGGAGTAGCAGTAACTCGAAATCCAACAGCACACATACACACATGCACACACACATTTTTTTCTTTTTGTGGTCTCTTGGTGATGAACTGTGAAACCCTCTCCCAGAAGCCAGGGCTATGTGGTCCTATAAATGTAAACACACTGGCACTGTAAGAACAGACAGCTTTGTTTCTAGCTTCATCACTGGGGCCTCTGGCTGTTGCAACCTGAGATCTCTGGGTGCAGAGAGCAGGAAAGAGTTACCCACAAGTTATTTTTTTGCTCCTGTGTTTTCACAATTCCAGAACTAAGCTTAAATTTTCTAAGGGTTCTGACAACTGGATAAAACCAAACTATTCCTAGCTAGAGCTGAAACTATGAAAATTACAGTTTTTTAATACTATTGCCACTGCAGTGTTCCCCTTGTCTTAGAAACGTAAAGTGAACAGACAATGGTAACAATTACCTCCTTTTCAGTTCTGAGGCCAGAACATCATGGCTTTCTTCAGCTTTTTACCCATGTCTGAGACAATCTTTTGCTAAAGAAACAGCTTGAGGCAACAGTGAATATTGCTGAATATGCTCAGCCATCGACAGCACTACCCAGGAGTCATCTCTGCCTGGGGAGGTCTCAAACTGCCCAGCAAGCATCGATTCCCCTGGGAGCTCTCTGTAATGAACAACTGTCAAATTCTTCCCATGGCCAAAAGGTGAGGGGATGGAAAGAAATAGAGAGTGAAAGAGAAAGGTCTTTGCTTTCAAGTAGAATCATCTAGTCCTCTGTTTGGCTGCTCAGAATTTGGCTTGCATAGCCTGTCCATGATGCCCTGAAGCATGGGCTGGACGATGCCCAAGAGAGGTCTCTGAGAGGGGTCGCCATCCCAACAGGCTTCCATCAGCTGCCAGCACTCCTCATCAAACACAGGAAGACGCTCTGGGCGGGCCCCTAGAGAAAGAGGTATGGAAGTAAGACCAGAGTCAGTGAGAGGACGACCAGTACAACCAATAGGCATGATTAGTTCTCAGGCTAGAGCCCCAGCTGGGGCTCAGGATGCTGAAGAATACAGTAAGTGTTGGCCTCAACTGCAAAAATCTAGATTAGAACCTAATAGTAACAGT
This sequence comes from Mormoops blainvillei, assembly GCA_004026545.1. NCBI lineage: Eukaryota > Metazoa > Chordata > Mammalia > Chiroptera > Mormoopidae > Mormoops > Mormoops blainvillei. The sequence goes on from PVJD01000176.1 coordinate 307,553, forward strand.
GATGATAAACTGTAACAGTTGAAGAAATGGAAATTTTAAAGAAAAAAGCCTTTACGAGACAGTTCAGTACAATGCTGCCTGGAATCAAAGGTTTGATGGGAGGCCCCTGCTGCAGTGCCTGGTCTCTATCTGCACTCAACTGGGCAGTTTGGACAAAGCAGGGTTTGTGGCTCTTACCTCTCCGCACATTGTTCCAGAGGTGATCTTTGCTGGCACACCTCTCAAATGCCTCAGGGAGCTTGACAGAGCCTGAGCAGATATACCAGAAAAGGATGCCAAAAGCATAGACATCCACAGAATTATCGTACTTTCCTACAACAAGAAGGGGTGACATGCAGTGAGGCAGGGGTAGAAATCAATAGCATCACCACTAACGTGTCTCTGCAGAGGTCTTTATACATTCTTTTGTAAAGCTTTTAACATCACTATCTTTCATAACAACCCTATTATGCAGAACACGTTCATAATGCCCACTTTATAATAAAAAGAACTATGGCATCCAAAGCCAAAACTAGATATTAAGAGAGCCAAGACTAGAACCTGACAAGGGAGAAGGAAAACAGGCCTATTATTTTAAAGGGTCAAAAAGATTAATCATGAAAGGCTGCTAATAGGAAAATAAAGGTGGGAAATACAGGTGGGTGGGCAAGTTGAAACCAGAATATAAAGATTTTTAAAGTCAGACAGAAGAATCAGAGTTGAGTGGACAACAGAAGTTATATGTTTTAGAGCAGGAGGTGACATGAAGGAAAATATTTTAGAAAGGTTATTCTGACAGCATTAGAATGAACTGCAGTAGAAACAATCAAAGCAATTTAAATATGAGGCAGCCAATAAAATAATAGTAGTTAAGGGGGAGTAGAAGTTTAATTTAAAAAAGTAAATCTAGAGAAAGAAAAATGATGACTGCGCACTTCCAATGTGTGTGGGACAACAGCTCTCTAGCCAACTCCTACTTCTTACATGGATCACTCTGTGAAGGGCTGAGGGAGGATTTGTGCATGAAGCTAATGAGAGAAATTCAAAGATATTGCTAACTTAATTCTTACCAATACTAATGAGTAGCCTGCGATTGCCACCCTCCCCAACAACCATACAACCTCTCCTCCCATCCACTCATGCTAAAAACCTTGGAGTCACTGTTTAGTAATCCTGTTCATCATTAGTATCAACTTAAAAAAAAAATGACCCACTTTTGTGCATTATCTCAGGTCTGTCACTGTTTTGTTCGTTTAGCACCATCGCCAACCTAATCATGAAGACAGCCACCATTTCCCTACCTTGGTTCTTGCCACTCAAGTTCCCTCTACCTACTGCTACAAAGCTAACCTTCCATAAATATTTCTCAATCCTTACCTGCTCAAAAGCACAATAATACCTTACTTCTTCTACATTGCCTTCCTCCTCTGTGTCAATTTCAAGCTCACTGGATTTTATCTCCAACCTGGTTTGCTATTATTCCCTAAATGGATTTCTTTCCTAGCACACTTATTTCTATTCTGCAATTTTCCTCATATTTTCCATTCCCCAGTCTCCAGAATTTTCACTCTTTCATGATACATGGTTAGACACTAGAGACTGAAACACCAAGATTCCATTCCTAGCTCCATGACTTCTAGCTCAGTGTTCTGGGGTGGGTTTCTTCAGCAATCTGGCCTTGACTTAACATTATCCATGATATAGACATAAAAATTAATCAACATCACCACAGAATGCTAGTGAGTACTAAATTGAATATATGAAAAAAAAACACACTGCCTACCTCAAAGGATATACTTAATATATATGAATTCCCTTCCCACCTACCAATTTTTCCAGCTTGGACTCAAGTTCTACCTAAAATCTTACCTCTACCACAAAATCATCAAACATTTCAAACTTTATTTATCCCTTCTCTGAACATCAACGTTACATTACACAGAATTTAATTTAGCACTTTATTACATATTGTCTTGTACTGCTCTCCTAATTATTTTACCTCTATTGACATATTTTTTGTCATCTGTAAGTTCTTAAATGATAGGGGACAACTCCTAATATAGGAGTTATTCAATCAATACTTTATGATTACCTAATTCGTTGATTATGACAATTAAGGTCCAGAGAGACATCCAAAAGAATAGTTGGTGGCTCCCATTTGCACTTTTCTTTCTGACCCTTTTACCTCTGCTTTCCCCCCACTTGTCTTAGTTTCTCCCCTGCCTGTGCTGCATCGGCCCGTACTACCTGTGGACACTACTCTTAGCTCAGGGGGTAGCGCTCAGTGTTATAGTACGGAGCTCCAAACCCACTCCCTGCCCTCCAGTTTACCTGTGAAAAGTTCAGGGGCCATATGGATTGGTGTTCCCACAATGCTGCCTGACATCATAGCCTCTGGCTTGCAGAATCCTAAGTCAGTAATCTTGGCTCGGTTCTGCTTGTCCAGCTGCCAACAAAGCAAGGTAAGAGTCACCTTGTGTCTGATTCTGCACATAACACTCAGCTCCATCGCATCCCCAAGCTCACAAGTAGGTATCTACCTCATAGCAGTACTTAGTTAATCCTGCCTCCAGCCTCCCTGTCTCCAGTTTCATTCCTGTAAGCAACCTGATGGCTGGACCGCCTTTTTCATCTTTGGTTTCCCAGCACTTAGCATAATGCCTGGCACTGTCAGGAGCTTAACAAAACTTGGAAGAATGAGTAAGTAAAGAGCAGTGAGGAAAGTATTTCACTTCCTGATTATTCTCCTCTGGCCTCCAGACCCCAGGGCAGAAAGCTGCTAAGTTGAACACTGAGGTCTTCTGGTCAGCTAAAGAGAGTTCCTGAAATTCCCTGTAGTTTCCTTCCCTAAAGGTCCAAGAGGATAAATCTGTGTGTCGTTTGGTAATTGATAAGTCGCATAGGTTTCAGCCTATTAATTTTAGGAAGCTCTTTCCTTTCCTCCAAATTGCTGTATCTTTATACATCATTCAAGTGATGCCAGAGACAACTCAATAACATATTTTCAAGAGGAGTATATCAAAAGAGTCTTTGTAACTTACATAACAGGCTGGAAGGCTCATGACCTTTTAATGTGCATTTACCTATCTCGGCCCTCATCCAGTATTTCTGATCAAACCTTAACAATAACAAGACCTGGAATCCTTAAAAATACCAGTCAAAAAAGCAAAAAAAGGCAGGAGAGTTATTCTGGACTAAATGACACTAAAGAAACATAATGACAAAATACACTGTATGATCCTTGGATTGGATCTGGGAGCATACAAACAGACTGCATTTGGGATAATTGGACATATTTGGGACAATTAGAAAATGTTAATACAGACAGTATATTAACTAATAGTATTGTATCAGTATTGCATTTCTTGGGTGTGATAATGGTATTTTAATTACAGAGAAGATGTCCCTGTTTTTCGGTGTTTTGGGGGTCTTTTTTAGCAGACACAAGCTGAAGTACAGGCATACCACAGAGCTACTGCAAGTACAGTTCCAGAACACTGCTATAAAGCCAACAAAGCGAGTCACATGAATTTGTGGGTTTCCCAGTACACATAAAAGTTATTTTATACTATACTGTGGTCTATTAAGTGTGCAATAGCATTATATTTTTAAAAAAAGGTACATACATTAATTAAAAAATATTGCTAAAAAATGCTAACCATTGGGGTGGGAGCTCCAGCTATGGAGTAATGGTGGCGGCGGCAAAGATGGGCCAGGCAGGGACCATGGTGGTGGTGGCAGAGGTGGCAGGAGTAGGGCAGCTGGTGGTAGAGAGGAGGCTATAGTCTTCAGGGGGCTGTAGGTGGAGGCATGGCTCAGGCCAGCAGCAGGAATGGCAGCAAGAGAGCCTGGAGACCACTTCGGGTGCCACAACAGAAGCTTCGAGGGCTTTGCTCAGAGTTAACCAGTCCTACCTCTGTCAGAGTGGCCACTGCTTTAGGGAGACTGGCTGCTACACCTACTGCTCTGAGCTCTGGTGGTCTGGCTGCGCTGACCTTTTCTCATCCTCCTCAGCTGCTGCTACGCCTTCCACATCAATGAATTTAACTCCAGCAGCGGCAGTGTTAAATCAACTTGTTGGCCTACCACGGGGCATGCCACAGGGCTGGCCCTGTTCCTGCCAGTTCACTGCTTGACCATTGCTTCCTCATCGCCTTCAACCCCCAGCCTATAAGGATGTGGTTCACCACCACAGCACACCACCACTGTGGTCCCAGGTTACACTTTGACTGCTTCCAGGGAATGTATCTGCTACTTGTCACTGCCCTGCCCACTGTGGAAGGTGTTTCCTCCCACCAGAGTGCCCCCCATTCATCAGGAGGGTGAGCCCTGCCCCCACATACCCCTCCTGCTGCTATCACTGCCTGACTGGTGACTTAGGTGTCAAGCTCTGCCCTTGTCCTGACTCCTACAAGGGCAAGGCAGTCAAGGAGGCGAGGGCTAGTGCCACCTGGCCAGGTCTGGGGGACCACTCCTTTTGTACACTGCCATTAGATCCCATACCCCAAGTTTCTTCTGTGGCGCTGGTTCCCAGTGAAGGAGACATCCCATAAGAAGTTTAGGAAGGGTGGATGGTTACTTGCCCACTAGAAATAGTCCTGGCTTCAACTCCTTGAGTTCTCCTCGGCCTATCCCTGCCCTCCTAGAATATGCCTGAAAGGGCTGGAGTCCTGAGGAGAGGGGCCATGTTTGGGGGACTGCTAGCTCTACCCATGATGACATACACAGGAGTCCTCGATCTCATTAAAGAGATGTGAACGCAAAGAAAATGCTAACCATCATCTGAGCCTGCAGTGTGTTGTAATCTTTTTGCTGAGGAGAGTCCTGCCTCAATGTTGACGGCTGCTGACTGATCAAGGTTGTAGTTGCTGAAGATTGGATGGCTATGGCAATTTCTTAAAATAAGACAAGAATGAAGTCTGTGGCATCGATTCACTCTTTTTTTTAAATTGATTTTAGAGAGACGCAAGGAGAGAACGAGCGAAACATCGATTTGTTGTTCCATTTATTTATGCATTCATTGGTTGATTCTTGTATACACCCTGACTGGGGATTGAACCTGCAACCTTGGCTTCTGGGGATGACACTTAACCAACTGAGCTTCCTGGCCAGGGCTTCGATTGGCTCTTCTTTTCATTGGATTTCTCTGTGGCATATGATGCTGTTTGATAGCATTCTACCCACAGAGCTGTTTTTAAAAATTGAAGTCAATCCTCTCAAACCCTGATGCTGTTTTAACAGCTAAGTTATGTCATATTCTGCATCCTTTGATGTCATTTCAACAACTCACTTTCTTTGCTCATCCATAAGAATGATGTACTCCTCACCCATTAAAGCTTTATCATGAGACTGTAGCAATTCAGGAACATCTTTAGGTTCCACTTCTAATTCCTCCACTGAAACTCTGAACCCCTCAAAGTTATCCATGAGAGTTGGAATCTTCTTCAAAACCCGTTGAGATTTTGACCTTTTGCCATGAATCACGAATGTTCTAAATGGCATTTATAATAGTGTATCCTTTCCAAAAGGTTTTCAATTTACTTTGCCCAGATCCATCAGAAGAATCATTATCTTTTGTAGCAAGAGCCTTACAAAATGTATTTCTTAAATAGTAAAACTTGAAATTAAAACTTACTCCTTGTTCCATGGGCCACAGAATGGATGTTGTGCTGGCAGGCATGAAAACAACCTAATCTTGTTGTACATCTCCATCACAGCTCTTGGGTGACCGGGAACATTGTCAATGCTCCTGACTAGGCTTTGACTTAAGGGATTGTTACGGCTGGTTGGCTCTTTTGTCCAGACCACTAAAACATTCTCCATATCAGCAATAAGGCTGTTTCACTTTCTCATCATTTGTGTGTTCACTGGAGTAACACTTTTAATTTCCTTCAAGAACCTACCTTTTCATTCACAGCTTGGCTAACTGGCATAGGAGGTCAGGGCGCTGCAGAAGAAACATTCGACGTCCCTTCCTCACTGAGCTTAATCATTTCTACCTTTTGATTTAAAGTGAGAGACGTGAGGCTTTTCCTTTCACTCGAACCCTTTGAGGCCATTGTGAAGTTATTAAAACTGGCCTAATTTCAATACTGTTGTGTCTCAGGGAATCAGTGGAGCAGTCGGGACATGTGCAACATTTACCTTAAGTCTGCCATCTTACATGGCCTGTGGTGCCACGAGACAATTTCAATAGTGACATCAAAGGTCACAGATCATAGATCACCCATAACAAATACAACAATGAAAAACTTTGAAGGCGAGAATGACCAAAATGTGACACAGAGACACAAAGTGAGCAGATGCTATTAGAAATAAGGCACCAGTAGACTTGTTCAAGACAGGATTGCCACAAACCTTCAATTTGTAAAAAACACAGTGTCTATGAAGTACATTAAGCAAAGCACGACAAAAACAAGGTATGCCTGTATTTAGGAATGACGTGTTATCCGCAATTTACTTTTATATAGTTCAGTAAAAATGTGTGTGTGTTTATGTGCAGAAAAAGAGAGAGAGAGAGGGAGACCACACGAGGAGAAAGTGAGACTATGAATTTCGGTGAACAGTACATGGGTTTTCATTGTATAGTACTGCTCTTTCAACATTTCTGTAAGTTAAAATTTTTTTAATAGTGTTGAGAGAAAAAAACCTTCAGGAATATGAAGTAGGTCTATAATGCAAGTCCTCCCTAAGCTTTAAGGCTAAGATTCCATCCACCTATTCTGCTGTTAACTCTACTACTTTGCCTCTAGTCTTTTCCTGTGACCATACTTACAAGTAAGTATACACCCTACAGAGATCGATTAACCCAGAGGCAGCATGTTATTCTGGAGTAGCAGTTCTTACTTACCAGCACATTTTTCAGTTTGATATCACGGTGGACAAGTCCCTGGCTGTGTAGGAAGCGGATTCCTTCCACCACATCTAGTGCTATCTGCAAACGTGTTTGCAGGATCAGCCCAGCCTTGGGGAAACAAAAGAGCTTATGTGTCACTAACAAGACAATTCATCAAATCCAACCTGCTTACACCAACTAAGAGTTCCTTTTGTGGGGTCTAAAAGACTGACTGCACTAGGATCCACATGGACAGAAGAGTGGATGGAGAAAAGGAATGAGGAAAGCAGTTAGGAGAGGGAAGCAGAGAAAAAGCCAGGAAGGGCAAGCTCTCTAGGTCAGATAAAATGCCTTGGAGGCTGCTCTTACGCCAGCTGGGTAATCCCCAGATGTGGTCAGGAGAGGAACCGACTAAAGGCATGAGCTGATTCCAGCCCCTAAACCAACTCTGGAACTGCCACTGAAGCTAAAGGAAATTATTTCTGGGTCCTTCGGGCAGATTTACACCTATCGGTTTGTAGGCCTAGTTAGGCCAGGTTGGGTTTTATTTATTCAAATACCATATTCACTCATCTTACTTCTACCAAGCCTTAGCTATCCTCTAGCCCACCTGTGGAGAAGCATCAGACAGTGCTGAGCTCAAGTCCTCTGAAATGAAGAAGGAAAACCACTTGGAGAGTCATTTGCTTTACATGTTGATTTCTTACACTCCTGAAAGCATTTCTAAGGTTTCCAAATAAACTGGTACAAGAGAAGTCTGTAAGAAAGGACCTACCCAGATACTCTAGGGTTAGCTTTTCCCCCATTCTACTTAGCTCCAGTGAATAGACAGAAGAAACTTCTCTGCTTCCTTTTTGGTGGTTATTTTAGATGAGGGAAATGCAGCATCCAACTGAGGGTATTTCGCTTTCACTCAAATAAAATCGTTAAGATACCTTCTTTTTGTCTATAACAAAATTTGAATTTTATGGAAACTCTTAACATTTTCAGTCTTCTATAATTTGACCCCAACATTTCTTGGCACATTATTCGCTCCCCCTACCCCAACATTCCCAAAATGAACCAGCTGCTCCAATGGTGACAAGTGTCCGCAATGGCCTTCCAATGTTCTTGGCATTATGCTACTTCCTCCCCTGGCATGGCCTCTTCTGTCCAACTGCCCAAATTTTAGCCATCAATGTGTACTTATCAAACTCAAACACCCCATCTTCATGGAATATTCACTAACTTTTAATTCTCTTAAAAGCTCCTGGCAATTATACTTTCTGACATCCCTCTATAGTCCTTAATACGGGGCCCTGTACTAAGTAGTCACATGTAATAAATATATGCATTGACTAAACAACGAAAACTGGCTTTATACATTGACAGCAAAAGAGAGAGAGAGAGAGAAAGAGAGAGAGAGAGAGAGAGAGAGAGGGAGAACAGCAGGGTTATAGGGAGCTTTTCTGCGCTTCTGAGCAGTCCAGATTTTTCCTACCACCACAGGAGGTAAAATGATAAGTTACAGTATTCTGGATATGAACTGCATACAAAAGTGAATTATGAAAAACTTTAAGATTTTTTGGAAATAAGGGTAATAAAGTTTGATTACTCCACTAATGTTTTACAAAAGCTAGAAGCTCTGAACGAACAAGAAAGGGTGAAAAGTCAGACAGGAACGTGCTGACCGGGTGCCAGCTGGGTCTCACTCTCCCCCTGCCTCGCCTCACCTTCAGCCCAGTGTAGAGGTCCCGATGGAGCCGCTCCATAATAAGCAGCACGGCAATGCTGGAGCCACCACCGTAGTTGTAGTCAATGACAGAACCGTGGAGGTCCACCAATCGCTCATGCTTTGGAAGAGACCTGATGAGAAGGAGAGAGGTCTGGCCTACAATGCACAGAAGGCCACCATGTGGGAAGGAATAACCTTGAGACCATGTTTAGTCCAGTTCCACAGGTAATGGCCCTCGGTACAGAAAGAGGGCAAAGAGAATGGGTTCTCGAACAAGAACACAGAATTATGGAAGCTAAAAATTGATAGGCACTTAGAACTATGGAAGAAAGTCAAATGAAAGGATGAGTGAGGAATTAGGATGTTGAGAAAGGGCAGGCAAAGACAGTAAAGGCCTTGAAGGGAACAGTTCTGTGCCAGACACAGAAATACTGGGTCTACAACATTTTGACAATTAAGTGTGGAAGGACAAGGCATGCTATAGCTCTTGGTACAAAATTTATGCCAAGCTTCTGGCTTCTTCTCTGGATCTTTTCCCACGGAGGTAAAGGAGACCCTACTTACCTCATGTAGTGAAACTCCAAGGCCAGGTCATTCCAGTGCTTCTCATCTGGAGGAACAACTGACTTAAGGGCACAAGGGAAGTGCCCCCCCCAGTTGTCACACAGGTACACCACACCATACTGGCCCCGGCCCAGTTCCTGTCCCAGTTTAGGTTTACCTACAAAGTACAGAGACAGAGATAAGGCAGGAGGAATGGGAACTTGCTGGGCAGCCTCCCTAAGATTCTTAGCCGCGGCCCTGCCTAGAGACAGGAAGTCATAATTACGCGGGGGGTGGGGGGTAAGGGGAGGATTCTGATTTCATTCTAAACCAGCATAAAGTAACCTAACTGGTTTGATTTAAATAAACTTTGGTCATGTTATTTGAACTATATAAATAACAGAACTAAACACACTTCAGGAATTCAAAAACACATCAAACACATCAGGGAGTGCTACACAGATTCCCAAGGAAGCAGCTTTGGACACTGGGATTCTCCAAGGCTGAACAGGAGAACCCTCCTCCAATTTACTTGTGAAAAAACAAGGACTCACGATGTAGCAAGACATCCTGTAACGAACGGCTCTCCAGAGAAAGCCGGGCCAGGCGGGGGGCGTGATCTTTCCGAACCTTCAGCCACAGGTCCTCCGTTTTCTCCAACCGGCCTGAGTGCCCAGCTTCCAGCTGGGAGGACACAGAAAAGAAGACGTGACCTATTAAGTCCATAGCTCTGGTTTCCTCCCCTGTCATATAGGAATAACAATATCTGCTTCATAAGGATGACTGTGAGAATTAAGATGTACATAACCTATTTAGTTTAGAGATTAGTCATAATGGGCTCTCAACAAGTAATAATTTTTCCTCCTGTATGCATGTCATATCCACCCACCCTCCCCCAACATACACACACAAGCCCCAAAAGGGACAAGCAGATGTTACATAACTGCAAACTAGTATGGGAGTTGGAAGGTCATCCCTTTCTGTCAATTGTTCCTAAAATACTATATAAAATTCCTGCCCCTTGATTTTCATTTCTCACTCATTGAAATGGGGAGAAATTAACTAAAAAAATAACATGAAAAATTTACTGATGAAACTTCCTGTGACATGGTATTATCCTTTAATGGAACAGAAAATATACTAATGATTTTTAAAACATTATGTGGAGAGCAGAGCAAAATATAACCCAATGGATGAGGGTTTTCTCTGCTTGATCCAACTGTACCTCCTTTCCTACATACCCACCTGCCTCAAGGAGGCTGCAAAAGCCTCATGAGAACTATTGAGCCGGGTCCGGAATTGGCTACAAATGCTTTTGGCCAATTTAGAAGCACTGAGGCTCTCAATGGCTTCCTGGGCCACCTTCCTCTTCCATTCTAGTGTGATGGCAGGCGGGCTCACCCATGTGATGCGCTGGATGATCTGCCAGGAGAACACAGTGAGAACACTGAGGGATGGAGACAGAAATCACTAGAAAGAACCATTGCCCTCTCCTCTCTGGATTACCCATTCTTAAGACAGGAGCCATATGAAGTCTAAGACTCCTCTCCAATTCCATCTACCTCAAGATCAGGGCTTGGCCCAAAGGAAAGCATTAAAGAGCACTAGGCCTACTCCATGTGCTCACAAATTCTCAATACATTACATCCAGTGCCAGGGAGTGCCAGAAAAATCCCTTTGTGAAGTCAGCAAATAACTCCACATAAGAGGGGATCAAATTCCAGAAAAGGAACCACACTCATAGCCTCTGGCAACAAAGTCTGGTTCGAAAAAACATTTAGGTCGGGACAAAGAAATATGAAGAAGCTAGTGAGGCAGTCCTGTAGCTCCACAACACATCATTTAAACACACCACTTTTAAGAGCTAACGGTGGCAATATGAACAATCACATCAGAATAAGCATGAATCAGAATTCTCCCAGGAAAGAAAACAAGGTCAAATGGCCACCTCACACTAACAAAAGATCCTATCGGAGTGGCTAAGATTCATTTGAGCCAACTAAGGTCTGAAAATTTTTTCTCTAAGCAATGTCTACCTGTTTGATTTGTTCCCACAGCATCCTTGTAACTGAGGACCCTGAGTGAAATGTGACTTCAACATGGTAGGCGGCATTTAAGATCTGAAAGTGTACACACAAAAGAAAATCAGTATGCCCAGAGTGGCTTTTTAAAAAATGCAATAAATGATATTTACTTTAAGAACATAGTCCAGTCTCAAGGTTCTAAATTTATCCCTCAATATATTTGCAGAGTCAGTGCAAGTTGATCATCTATTTTGTGACTATTTGGGCCCCATTTCTTGATCTTCTTGCTCATCAATTGAACTGCAGTTGTACAGTTCACAAGGACCTCCTATAGGCAGTGGTCGTATGATAAGAAAACAAAATAAAATTCTAAGAGGATCAGCAAAAAGTTGAAAGGGAAATTGTTGGCTAACTTGAAATTGGGCTTATGTGGATTCTGTTTCAGGTGTTAACTGTGACACGGTGTCTTAAATTCTTTGAGTACCTGTTTGAGATTATTACTGGTGATATGAACTGAGACATCCTGAGACTTCTCCAGGCTCTGCAGGCACCGTTCCAGCGTTCCGACGAAACTCTCACGCAGGTAATCCACTGAGCTGATCAGCTTATTAGCCACTGCCTGGTTCAGCCGGGAGATGATGAGCTCCTGGATCTGCCGAATGCAGCATTTGATCTCTCTGGTACCTACTGGTTCCCCATTCTCAGGGACAATGACATCTATGGGGGCAGAGAAATAAGTCAGTTGGCTGTGAGGGGAGGGGGCAGGCACACTGAATAAAAGCATCTCCCAAGCCAAGGAGCTATCACAATAGCTACAAAACACATGCTTGGCTGATGAACTCTGACCCTCAGGATGATCAGGGGACAAGTAACCCTCAACTACTTAAGGGAGCTAAGAATCCTAAGAAGGAGCAATTGTGTCTATTGATTTTGTTAGCTTTTTGGTCATATTTATTAGAGGAGAAGAATATTTATTGAGTGCAGACTCTCTGAAAGCACTACAGTAAGTATTTTATACATGTAGTCTCATTTAATCCTCACAATGGCTTTGTCAGGTTGGTATTACTGTTTATAGTTTATTGATCAGGAAACAGCCTCAGAGGGAAGACAAAGTGGGCCCCTAGGAAGGGGTTGGTACAGTTAGGAAGTACTATAGCCAGCATTTCAACCCAAAGCTCAAGAATTTCAAAGCCTCTGATCTTTGTAGTTTTTCACACCACCTAGCATACTGAGAAAAATCCCAGAGTCAGTAATTCAATTCTAATCAATTACTAGATAAATAAAAAGTAAAACTGAAACATTGATTGTCCCCTCCAAACCACTACCTCTTCTCAGGATTAAGAACTCTGTTTTGCAAGCCAGAGGACAGAAGAAGTTAACAGAAGATAAACTACCTGCAAAAACTCCACTCCTGAAAAGGCACTCTTGTGTTTACTGGTGGAAATTTAGTGTCACTTCTTTCGAGGAAATCTGTCAATATCTATCAAAATTCTAAACTAACCAACCAACAACAAAAATCTATATGACCTTTGACTTAACTACTTTGCTTCTAGAAATTATTTTTCTAGAAATATACCCTTATAAGTCCCAAAGATATAGATGTATAATGATAATCAATGCAATGTAGTTTGTAACAGCAAGAAAATAAATAAAAGAAAGAAAGAAATAGCCTAAATGTTCATCGGTAGGGGAGGAGTTAAATAAATTAAGGTATAGCCATTAAAGAAGACAAATTTGTATGCACACTTATGAAAAGACCTCTAAGATATGAATTGAGTGAAAAAGCAAGGGGTAGTAGATATGGAGGAAAACTGGGTGACTGGGGGATGGTAGTATCTTTATCCCTTTGAGTTAGGTACCGTGTATACAATACTTAATATACAGTACTTAATATAAATCTGGCTCCACAGAATATGTGGTAGATCTCTTCTAAATGTATTTATCGTTGCCTCAAGAATATGCAGAAAGGACTTAGAACAAGATAAGAAGCAGATTATGTAGGTTGTGTCTAATATATAGCCAACCAGGTAAATAGATCCACAAAAACACAATGTAGTTAACAGGGCAAGATATGTGATCTACTTGTTTCCAGTTACTCCCATGTCTGTTGAACTAACCATTATACCCCAGACACCAAACATGGTATGCCTGGCACATGATGGACAATCAAATACTTCACTGTCTACCCAACCTAGCTGGCCTGTGTATACTAGGATGTCAGCACTGCCACTTGAGTGTCTTTAATTATTCGAAGACTTCCTAGGATTTCCACTGCAAGTCAGCACTTCTCAGCAACTCCTCCCTGCTGTAGGAATTCAACAAAGAGGTAATTTTGTTAAACTTTACAAAAACGGGTAAGAAATGAGGCCTCCTATGCTTGGTAAAGCCAACTGTGTTTCCTTTGCATCCATAAGTTTAACAGCCGCATACCATCATTCGCATACTCATTCTCCAAAAAGGTACTATAACACACTCTGTGTTATTTGCTGCAAGGGATATAATAAAAAGGCCCAGATCCTATTCTCCTTCATCTTTAGGATTTTAGAAAATAGAAGAACATGACTGTTAATAGCTATAATAAAAGTTTAAAAGTGAAATATATCGGACATTTCAATTACAAATGGAATACTTTGGGAGTTCAGATGAATGCAATGGTTATCAGCTAAGAAAATTAAAGACAACTTCATGAAAAATGTTACTTGGAAGACACCTTGAAGGGTAGGTAGCATTCACAGACAATGAAAGACATTTCAGGTTTAGGGTACAGCATGAGCAAAGAAACAATAAAAGGAGCATACGGGAGGCAGCAAGCAGTTGTGAGCAACTGAAACAGAAATTACATGAAGGTGCACGGTAGGAAATAAGACTGGAAAAGTTAGCAAGGGCTAGGCTTTGGAAAAATCTTTAATACTAGGTGAAGAAGTCTAAACTTAAAGTCTGTAGGAACAGGGAGCCAATAAAGATGAACTGGAGAAAGGAGAAAAAGATGTCAGTGAGATCAATCAGATAACACCAGTTCAGTTAGACTAAAGAAGAGGGAAGAGAAAAGCAAAGGTAGATATAAAATATGGAAGAAGACCCATCAGGACTTGGAAACCGAATGGATATGGGCATAACAGAAAGAAAATAGTTAAAAGACAATGCTGAGATTTTGAAGCTGGTTATTAGGAAGATAGTGACACCATGTAACTGGGAACAGATTGAGATGCAGTGAAGCATGGAAAAAAGAGTATGAGCTCAGGAATCAGACTATATCGATTCAAATTCTGCCTCTACTGTTCAGGAGTTGTGTGACCTTGAGCAAATTACTTCACCTGTCTGAGCCTCAGTTCCCTCATCTATAAAATGGCAATAAGTATAATTCACCTAGAGAGGTTGTTTTTGAAAAAATAAACAAAACAAAACAAAAATCCTGATGCAAGGTCCCACGTCAAAAATTCTGATGCATTCGTAGTCTCAAGCATCTACATTTTCAAAAACCCTTCCAGGTGATTTGGATATACAGCTATGACTGAGAACCTAAAGTGTAACTTGCAAACCATGTCATTCTAATGGGCAGTAGAGTTAATGTCTGTGCAGGGAAGTGTATATAGCCATCAGTATACAAAATCGGCAGCATCTAAAACTTCAGACACCAAAAGACCTGACTAACTCCTGCGGCCCAATTTTGTGAAAAGTCATTTTAAGAATGGGACCGCCAGAAAAGCTAAAATCACTGCTTTGGGAAATCCTCGTAAGTTGGGTTTCAAGAGCAGCCTGAAAAGAAAATGGAGACTTACACACAAAAAGAGCCAATAAAGAATGGGCTGTGCCAAAGGAGCCAAGGTTAAAGCATGGCTTAGTAACGTTCTTTAAGCAGCTCTTTCCCAGCTCCATTAAGGTTGAGGGGACCAGGTATAAGTCGGAGATTAAAAAGCACTATTAGGATGAATTTACCAGCAGCTGGGCTGACAGTCCAGGGAAGGAATGACAGTGGTGTCTTCCAGGAATGTCTCTGAGAACAAGAGGCCACCTTGGCTAAATGATTTCCAGTGGGCTCCTGCTGGCAACAGTGGCGCAGATGAGAGAACCCTGAGGTTTCTCCATTTCCAGCTGGAAAGGGAAGAAGCCCCTGGAGTCCCAGCACCCCACCAAGTTTCCTGGGACCCACCTTTAAACTCCATGTTGGCAGCATCATCCAGAAGTTCCTCCTTCATGGTGTTAAGTGTCTCAACAATCATGTCCTTCATTTCCTCCTGCTTTCGGTTGGCAATATTCATCAATGATTCATATAACTCATTCTCCATCTTTCGCGTATATTCCAGACGTTTGGGAGTAATCTGCAGGTCCCGCTGCATGTCAAAGGCCTGGTTAATAAAGATGTCAAGGCAGCAGCAGTGCACCAGGTTCAGGGCCTTGGCTGCATCCACCAAGCGAGCCTGTAGCACCTGGTGAGAAAATGTGCTCAATTGTCTCAGCTTCTCACTTTGTTCCACCAACATGCTCTGAGGTTTAGTGTCCTGGCCAGGGACCCCACAGTTGCAGTGACTGATGTTCAGATAGCCCAGATCAATTAGCTGGCGATGAAGTGGTGATCTCTCATTCTCCATTCTTTTGGTGGAAGAGTCAATTATCTCTGAGCCCAGTTTCGGTACTTTGAAAAAGAATATGGGAAAAGAGAAATACTTTCGAATTTCCTGAAGCTCTTGCTCATCCCTCTCAGACAGTTCATCTTTGTGGAGTGCATAGGTTATCACAGGCAAGAAATCATTCACCAAGTCACCCAGAACATCCACTGTGGGCCGGAGGCTTTGGCACGGTGCTACCACAATGTCCACATCCTGGAAGGGTAACGAGGTCATATCAGCACTTCAGGGTCAACCAATCCTTGCCTCCCCAAAGTCCCACACCAACACCAAACTCCAGATCTATAATGGGGCAGTTGGACTTTGATATGCCCCCAGTCATCTGTCCACCTCCTTCATCAGTTACCAATACTCATCTAGAGAGAGTAAAAAAAAAAAAACAAGTAAGTAGAAAGGATGGTAGTCCTTTTAGCCATTTCAGATGAAAAGAATACTTTTTAGTCCCTTACTTCCTTTGTTGCTTGGAAACTCACGATTCTCTCTGATGAAGAAATAAGACAAATAATAGAAGAAAGAACTATTATGGAAGTTATCAGAGTGAGAGTGAGTCTGCCCAGAACATTCCTCCCCATCCTGCACTCCTCTCACACCCCCATCCCTGCATGTCTAACTTGGCTAACTTCCAAGTATCCTTTAAATCTTGATGCATATGTCATGTCATACCCCTCCAGAGGCTTTCCTATGATATGATCCCAAAGCATTTTTCTCTGCCTCTCCTTTTCTTATTGTTTAACATATCTACAATTTACTTCTTTAAAGTACATTTTTCCCCATCAGCCAGTAAACTCTTTGAGGGCAGCGATTATGTCTATCTAGTTCATGACTAGAACTCCAGTGTCCACCACATAGTGAATCTTTAACATTGTTTAAACAATCAAGCTACAGCAAACTAAAAGCCAGGTTTGCCAAACAATATTACTGTCCTACTGCAAGAGTCTGCAGGTATCCCAAAGTCTTAGCCATTTAAGTCTTGGAAATACCTTTATTCTCATGATCACTTGGTATAGCAGAGGCTATAGTTTGCCTATCCAATACTCAGCCTTTGCATTCTTTGGGAAGGCAATGTCCTTTACAGACCAGGTGGTCAATTAAGTATGTGGGTCTTCCAAGGAAGCTCTTTAGGGAAGATCTGAATCTACCAAGAAGTATGCCTTTGGCCTTGCCCTTCTTGCCTGGAGCACAGATGTGATATCTAGAGCAGGGCTGGTCATAGAGCAGCTGTAAGGCAAACTTCAGTGTGGAAGCCAGAGTTAAGGATCATGAAATGAAAAGAAACCAGGAGCCTAGAAACCTGATGACCACAGAGTTGCCACACAAGCCCTAAACTGCCTACCTCCAGACTTCTTTTAGGTGAAGAAAAAAAGACTAGCCCGTGTCTTATTTAAACAAGCCCCTGCTTTTCTGACTGTCTTTTACATTTGATTGAACCCAAGTTCCTAAAGTCAGTTTCAAGAATGACCTTTGGTTTAGAAACAAACTTTCTACAGCTCCTTTTCCTAGCCGGCAGTTTCTGCTTTGTGTTTTACTTCTTTCCTAAGAATCTGGGAGCACTTCGGAGCATGTATTTCCATCTGCTGAATATGCTGCTCCTCTATATCTCTGAATTTGGCTACTGAACCTGGCATTCCAGACCTAAGGGTTGACCTGGAGACTCACGCCTATACCACCATTGGAGGCACGCCAACTCCTGATGTCTTCAAGGTTCTACAAAGTCAAAGATCAATCCTCCACTGCATTCTAGCATATTTTACAGTAATTTAAAAACTCAACTCAAATCTGCCCAAGTTTGTGTCCTTAACAGTTATCAGACGTAGAAATTTTACTTTATTTGAAATCTAAAAAATACACAATTTGTTTAGTTTCTTTCAGATTAATATTCTGTTTTCATTCCTTACCTTATTTGAGTAACATGTATTTCTAATGGAAGATTTTAAAAAATCAAAATCTAGGACCTCGTGCTTTTTTGATCTCCTTCTCTAGATGAGTAAGAAAGAACTGAGAAATGCCAGCCTATTGTTTCTCAGGTTTTGTGTGTGTGTGTGAGAGAGAGATCTCTCCCATTCCCAGCAAAGCACAAAGGTCTCACCTTTCCCAAAGCACTAATAAGTTTTATTCTAAGGTAGGTCACATAAATGTTATTTGGCTGGCCACTTTCAACTCCCTAAAGCTAAAAATACTTTCGGTATCTCACCATTTGTATCTGAGCAAACATTGTATAAATCCACCTATTTTTCTATCCACGCCTAGACCAAGAAGAAATCTGCTGATTCCTCTGTGCCTTGAATTACATGAAATGTTTTCCGATTGGAAGGTTAATCTGACACTCACCCATGCTGTTCAAAACAAACCCTCTTTCACTACGCTGAGGCACACTGCTAGAGGCATATTCAAAAAGAGGGTAAGGACTTCTAATGTTTAGAGAGAACTACAACTACCTAAATGCCAACAATTTAATTTCATATAATAATTAGAAAAAGACTAGAAGAAAATCCCAAGATATAAAAATATAATCTGTAGATAATTATAAAAGAAAATGTTCTCAAAAGTATTTATTTTAAAATTGCAAAGCTGTCTTAAATATATACATTTTAAAAGATATAAGTCACCCTGACCAGTTTGGCTAGGTTGGTTGGGCGCAGTCCCTTGAAGCGAAAGGTTACCGGTTCAATTACCGGTAAGGGCACATGCCTGGGCTGCGGGCCATGTGCCAGGCTTGGGGGTGTTCCAGAGGCAGCCAATCGGTGTTTCTCACATTGATGTTTCTCTCCCTCACTTTCACCCTCCCTTCCTCTCTCTAAAAATAAATAAATAAAATCTTTTTTAAAAAATAAAAGATATGTCAATAGAACTTATTACAGGAGTATTATAGATAGAAAGCCTAACTATTCTAAACCAAAGAAAGTGTTGTTTAGAAAATTTTCAGGAAGAATTTTTGTTTGCTTGTTTATCTGATGGATTTTCTTAAAATTCTAAAATAAATTTCCAGGTTTTCCTCAAAGCACCATTTTGTGTGTGCAACAGAACTATTGGCCAAAGCTGCCACGTCCATCTGTAGAATCAATATCCCCTCTAAGACACAGCTGACTTTATTTTCTCAGAGATGCAAATTCATTTGTCTTAAGTGGATTCAAGGTTTCTAACGGTAGGTATTGCCTGATATACTGGCACCTAGAAAGAACCTGTTTATTCCTCAATATATCTTGTACTAAACAAAAACACATAGAAAACAAGTACAATGCGCTCTTCCCCATTCCTCAGTTAACTAACTTGTACAGTAATTCTCACTGTTCCATCCCAACTTCTAGAGAAGAGGAAAAAAGAGCTGCTGGCTGAGCCCCTAGCAGCAGTACAAGTTAGACTGGAATGTGATATGAGATTCTACAATATTTATGGTGCAGGGATGACTCATGCCTCACAGTTATAAACAAAAAGGAAGCCAGCACTGTCTCCTGGAGACGGGGAGTTGGAAAACAATTGATAGAGGACGAGCCAGACCTGTTCTGGGCCCTATTATGACCACCTGCAAGTCAGACTGCCTACTCCACGGAAGGCTGTATCCCTTCCCGGCTCCTAGCACAGTGCCTGGCACTTAGTAAGCATTCAATAAATAAATGTAAAAGGAATGGATAAATAAATGATGCCTTTATTACTTGCTCAGAACCACTTTCAATAAGCATAAGTAGCCCTGGCCAGCTAGCTCAGTTGGTTAGATATGCCAAGGTTGCAGGTTCTATCCCTGGTCAGGGCACATGCAAGAAGCAACCAATGAATGCATAAAATAAGTGGAACAACAGATCAATGTTTCTCTCCCCCTCCCTTTGTTTCTCTAAAATCAATCAATAAAAATTTTTTTTCAACTAACCATGAGTAAAATTTTCTTTCGACCAATATCCCACGCATTTATCTGGAATTGCTGTTTGCCTCTACTCCAAGAATAAAGCAGTGAGTAAGCATTTTGCTTCTAAGTCAATCAAGGAACAAGAATCTCAGGGAAACACGAGAGTATCCCATGATTCCATTTTAAGTCACAGCAGATCCCTACAGAGATTTCGTTTGTGGGATGCATTCTGCACAAATCTATGGAATCTACAGAAGTTGGTGTTACCTTCAATTTTCTTGGTGAGACTGAGAAGCAAAAGAAAGGAGATTGCTGCTCTGCAGACACCAGAATTCACCTCTTCGGTTTTGTATTTGACGTAAATGACACTATCTTAAATGCCAGGAAGAAATCGCTTCATTGCTAAAGAAGCCTGACCACTTCCTAAGAATACTGGCTCTCACTGATGAGAATTCCATACTCTATGATCATGGCACATTACCGACACTCAGTTTTAGTTAAGAATGATTACACTAGCTGCTGGTTCAGACAGAAGACAGTCGTGTACTTCAGGTAGGTCAGAGCTGTCTTTGCTTTCTCTACAGTTCTGAAACCTTGGGTTTACATCACACAAAAGAAAAGTACACAACTATATAACTGTCCTGCTTTGCTCCCCCATGGACACAGCCTCAACCTCATCCCGGCCCTCAAATTCTCCCCACTTTTACTGTCAATTCTCCCATGCAATTCTCACAGGGCGGTTGAAAGCTTGTTCCTCTTTGTTTTTACACAGGGTTAATTCTTCATTTTTATATAGCTCCTCAAACTCACTATCACTCTTAAATGTTATTTACATAGTAAGGAAAATACCTCCCTACTCTTGTTACATTGTAGAAAATACCTTGACTCTTGTTGGTACAAACACTCTCAAAGGGGAGCTGCAATTTCAGGGCCATGATATGCCTGCCTGATAAGCACCTGGGACTAGTCTGAAGCCAAAGCAGAGCTTTATGCAGCAGTCAGCACGGAATGGATACAAGCTCATCTCTCTAACCTAATGAAAGTATTGGTATGGTAGCTCAGGTGCCAGAAACAAGACTTGGGGAAAAAAACACGAAAGACACTGCGCTCGGTGCTTGACATACTCTCTCATTTAAGCCTCACACCAGTCCTAAAAGATATGGCTAACTATCTTCTTCTGACAAATGAGACAACTGAGCACCAGACACACAGTCAGTTAAGTGACAAAGCCAGGATGTACATCCAGGTCCACTTGACTACAAACACCATGTTTAAACAGTAACTGAAGGTGCACTGTGTGTCAGGAACTATTTGTCAGGGAAGTTCTGAAAAAAGAATAAAGGTTGGACAAGGTGATTTCAAGGATCCTAACAATCCTTGTTTCCTATGTTAAGAAGGATATGCTGGCTGCAAAGTAAAGGCCCTGCTATGAAACAATCCTGCAAGGACTGGGTGAGATATCACAAAGGAAGTCAGAAGAAAATATCTGTCATAGTTCCAACAACAGTTTCTGCGCGTTGACAGTACTTTCTACCTCTTGGTCTCTGAATTGGGAAAGATTCCCTATCCCCACCATCCTCTACTCAAAGGGAAACACCAGCAGATTTCTGAGACAGTAAAAACAGGGAGGGAAGAAGACATCTGGTGCAGGAAAGCAAAAGGATTCTAGAAAAGGGAGAAGACAAAAGAGGAAGATTAAGACTGATCTTGGACAGACTTTCTCCCCAAGAGCCAACCTTGGAAGGTCAAAAATTAATCAATGGAGAACTGAGAAAACTGTTCTTAAGAGATATCACGTCTTCTCTAGTGAGATAGGGGTTTTTGGGTTTTTTTTAAATCTTGCCTCTAAACTACACATATCCTTAATAGGTAAGTTAACCTATAAGAAGTATTCCCAGGCTTCTTGGCAAAAAACAATGTATGCAGGATGGTTACATTTCACTATGTATGTTAGTGTGCACTAGGGGAAAGGCAAAGGAGATGTTAAATTCAAAGAACACAGGATTACTACCTCGAAGGAACTTATAATTTAGCATTTCCCTGACCCTCCCATATCCTTTTTTTCTTTTTTAAACATATCACTTTAGTTTCCCTTTCTTTTTGCCCCAGAAAATCACAGTTTCTTTATTTTAGTATCTCTTGAATATCATTATTTCTGTCTTACATATGTTATCCCAACTTCATTTCTTTTGCCTTGGAATAGCCATTTTTGGTCTAATATCATATATACTTTCTCCTCCCAAAAGGATCTTCTTGCCTTGAGAACCCTCACCCAGATTTCTTTCCTACTTTTTACCAATCAACCATTATCTTTCAATTTAGATATGTTCAGGAGAAGATATGGTATCTAACTGAAGGTAAGCAACACAAAGCAAATTTACTTCTATAAAGTGTCGTATTAAATGTCAATAACTAGACAAAAATTGAGAGAAGCTAACCTTCTAACAACAAACTATGTTCAGAACAAACTGAACTAATAAGAAAAATAGAGACAGACTCACAGATAGAGAGCAGGCTCACAGCTCTCGACAGGGGGTTAGGGGTGGAGGGACGGGTGGGGGGCAGAAAAAGAACTCATGGACATGGACAACATGTGATGACTGTGGGGGGTGGTGTGGGGGGGTGGATGGAGATGGAAAAGGATATAAGGGGGATAATTGGTAATTTAAAAATACAATAAATAATAAACTATTAAAATTTTTTTTTTAATTTTTGGATTTAAAAATTTTCATAAACTTTTGTCATTTTAAGTAAGATCCTTTATAATGATTTTGGTTTGTGAAAGTGTTAACTGCTGAAAATTAAAAATATCAATGTCTATATAACATTTAAAACAGATTTTTTCCATTGAAAGCTATTGATTGACAGTTATAAAGAGAAAACTTTGTAACTCCAACTGGTTAATGTTACAAATAGTGAAAAAAGAAAAAGAAAAGAAGAGTTTATTTGCAATTTATTGGACCTTTCCTGGAAACTTCAATCTACTTCAGTTCCCTGAAATATACCCCAACAGACATCAGCATGAGCCAAAAACGATGTCAGCATATAGTAGTCTGACTGCCAGGTGACCTGTACATTTGTCAAAAGGGTCGAAGATCACCTGGTAGGGGCAAACAGGCTACTGATAAGAGCAGAACCACTGAGAGCTATGGAACTGCCACAGTACATAAAATGCCACTGCTGGGATGCAGGAATCTCACCTCAAGCTGAGGAAGTTTAATCATTTCTCCTTCTTTTTATTCCTTTTCTTACAGGTCTTCACAGGAAAAAAAATACACATACACCACAAACATCAGATTGAGAAAACTTTGAGGGCAGACATCTGTATTACACTGAATTTATACGAGGAAAAAAAGAGAAAAGGAGGTGGGTAGATGTATGTGCAGAAAGGGGGTGAGGGTGCAGGAGGGGAAGCGTGTCTGTACATGAAGGTAAAACTAGCACATACGGTGAACGGTGAAATGTGCTGCCAATTGGAAAATGGCTATGTTTTAAATTTAACAATAAAGAAGGTTTCAGAAACTAATGGCTTGACATGTTCCTCTAATATTGAATTATGAACCAAGAATCTCAGGGGACCCAGAACTAAAAAGATGAGAACACCAAGTAATATGGGTTCATGTGAGTTGCCCTATTCTAGAAAAACTGAAAATGGCTAATTTATGAAGACTTTAAAGCAAGCATTAGAAGAATGACCATTGTATAAAAGGGTAAGGAAAACTTCTACTTTGATAATTTGACAGTTGAAAATGAACATCTATTTCCCCTAATTCAATCTTGGTTTCCTTTAGTTGAATGTTCCCTTTCTTTACCATCCCTTTTACACACAAAATGGAACAGCAGTTTAGAGTTAACTCACTGGTCCTAAATATAAAGGGAGCTAAACAAAAAAATCTTTCTCACTGGCATGAAAAATCTCCAAGGTAGCTGTGAAATGCCCCCAGCAGTGAGCTGAGCGTGGTTGATGTATTTAATGGGGACAGGAGCCTGACTGTAGAGACAGAACAGAGTCTGAGCTCCACAAAGGCTGACAAGGTCACTCTGCGGCTCAGCATCAAGGGTTCTAAACTGTGAACCGTTGGGGTCCGTTGCTATTTCTACATCAAAACCACTAGAGAATAAAGCAGATCCAGAGAAACATTGGCTAAGGAAGCCTCAGAAACCACATGAAACAGAGAGAGACTGGTGAAATTCCTCAAGAAAGGAGCATATTCCTTAAGAAAGAATGTATATTTCCAGTGTATGGAGAGAAAGCTGATTTGGTATCTCGACTTCCCCACCAGGTAACCTTCTCCATAGCTACCTCAGTTTGAGTGCTCAACATGCATCAGGAGCAGGGACTGGGAACTCTCACCAGTAAGATAGGTGCTCAGATGTGCACTTGGGTAAGGTTCTCACCTTCCTTCCTTGTGTCACCTCAATTCATGGAACAAAACTGACTGATCATTAAAAAGGGAAACCAATAAAATAAATAAATAAGCATTTAAAAACATTTAAAAAATGAAGGGGCATTGAGAAATCAAATAATCTGCCTCTCATGCAATGGTTTTGCTCACGTTCTAAGACTGTTTTTGAAAGGCAAAAACAGGAAAAATTACTACCCAACTTATAGCAGTCATTTCACCTATTTAACAGTGTAAGCTGCAGGTTATGACATATTAGGTCATTGCAGCAGTTTAGTGGTTGCTACCATTCAGTTTTTCAAAATGAAGACAAACAGAATAAAAAGGAAAATATCAGTATGTTATGCAAGAATTAAAAGTATTGTTTCATGAAACTTTATTTCAAATGTATATGTGTATATATGTACTGGGTCCTGTTATAAACTGTTATTTCTTACAATGTTTTAAAATCTAAAAGTATGAAAATCACTGAGCTACTGAAAACTGGAAGGAACCAGACCAGGGCAATATACTACAGACAGATTGGGTATGGATCAAATACTTATGACTGCGCAGAAGTTCATGGGTCAACTGAGGAGGCTCAGTCAATATACACGAATTACTCTCAGAGTTATCCAAGAACTTTCACAGTGTCCCTGAGCTAAGAAGTGCAAGCTCTAGGTCTGAAAACAGGAAAAGGCACCACTGAAACTGACCTGAAAGAAAATGCTGCCTTATATGAGGGGAGATGCAAAAAACTGGAATTATCTTCTGAAGGGCGAGCCCCTTGCACTACAGGCTTCCCCCACTAAATGAGTGTTCTAGGAACCAACCTGTATCATTGTGCCAGCTGGTGTTGTTGTGAGAGGCTGCATTTGGCTTCAGTGAAATATTTTTTGAAAAAATTTTTTCAGTATGTTTGCCCATTTCATGATGGGTGATTTACAAATGTACCTGCCCACCCTGTGCTGAGTGTTCAGCAGTTTTTGACCCAAAAGGGCACGACCCCTGCAACCAACCCTCCCTATTCACCTGATCTCACCCTGAGCAACGTTTTTTGTTTCCCCCGTTGAAAAAATTCCTCAAAAGAATATGTTTTGCCACTGTGGAAGAGGTGAAACAAAAAACAGCAGGAACACTAAAAGACATCAAAACTGATGAATTCAAAAACTATTTTGAGCTATGGAAAAAACATCTCTATAGGTATACTGCATCAAATGGAGAGTACTTTGAAGGTGAATAAAGTTTAAACATGTAAGAATACATAACTTTTTATAAATAAATTGGGTTTTCTGCCCCCCTCCCCTTGTATACATAGCCCCCTCTAGTTTTTATGAAGATAAAATAAACCTGGAATCTGGAAGGAAATGACAGTTTCTACTTCAAGAATATCATATAGGCCATGGCCACAACCAAAGGGCCCTTTTACTGACTAGGAAATCAAGCCTTTTAGAACAATGGAAGGTGAAGAGGTTTTAAGAACAAAGAAACCACTCTCCTAGACTTGCCAAACTAGCCCTTTCTTCCTGGCATATCAAGGTGATGGACAGTATTCTCACAGTGTCTATATTCTTTTATTCCTACTCACTCCTGACCCTCTGGCATAAGTCACATCCTTCACTGATCCCCATTCAGTCTAATCAAATAGCCCAGTCCCAGTTATACAGCAGGAAAGGAAGCCTAGCACAAGAGAGGAGTCCTTCCTAGGTGGAGACAGGAATACAAAACAGGCAATGTGATCTCTTAGGATATGCTACAAGACCTGTGTTCTCTTTGGGAGTTTACTGCAAAAGAGAAGCAAATGATATTCTTTAGGTGCTGGGATCTCTAGATCTCATAACACTGAGCCAGACCTGTCCTCGCATTCCCAAGTTCCTTAGAAAGTAAAACATGATCTATCCTACTTAGCTTAGTAAGTAATGGCTAAGTCTAAGGAAAAATTCACAAAATTTTTTACTCATCTCAACTCTTAACAAAAATATTAATTATGCCTCATCTTACTGCTCCTTTTAGAAAGGTATGGCTAGAGACAATCCTAGCAACACCTTCCTGCTAAGAAAGGAAAAGGATTTCGAACCCTGATCATACTTATTCTGTAAAAGCACATTGAGATACAAGTATCACATTCCCTCTATTTTAGAAAGGGAGATAGGAGCAAGGAGACAAGCCAATTGCTCAGGGCCGTGCAACATGACAGCATAGGTAGGAACGGGCACTGCTACAACCATGTCTGTTTTCAACTTCTAGACTATGTTCCTTTGACTTCATCAACTGATGCTCAGAGCCCAGGGTATATAATGCCAAATTACTTTCTGAGAAAGCTCAAATACAAGAAAAGCTGATATATGTGCGTACAATTGTACAAGTATGAGGTTGGTACCTGTAGGAGAGCATGGTGCATCGTCACCTCCAGTTCGGCTAAAACATGGGCCGCATCCTCACTGTCCTCTTGGACCTCCAGGTCCTCCTCAGGGATGGTCTCCCAGGTGCCCTGGTGAGCAACCAGAGTGTGGACTAGTTCATACTGGCCAGGGAGCGCCAGGCTGACCCGAGTCTGAGTCCCATAGGTGAAGCGGAGGCGCCGAAGCTTACAGCTCTCCTCACTGCCCAGCTTGGTGGTAGGAAGCACCTGCACCCCCAAGAGCAGGTTCAATAGCTGGCACTTGGCATTACAATCCTGGCCGAGGATCAAGATGCAGGGGAGGCAGTCCACAATCTGCTGGAGGTACTTCTCTTCCTTAGGTGGAAAGGAAATGCAGCTCAGCTGGCCTGGTTGGGGAAGGGGAAGGTGGAGAAGGAGAAAGGAGGACAGAGAAAAGAGTGAGGAAGGGCAGAGGGACTCACGAAGAGACCCCATGAGGATGCCAGGGTCCTACAGAAGAAACTTCTAGGAGGCTCTCGGTTGAAGGAGGTATCAGGAAAACATCCCAGTCAGGAAAGGCTCCCCAAATATCAAACAGAATTCCCCTCCTTGGCTCATCCCCAAGGCAGTTATTTCCATCTACAGCTGCCAGTGACCTGATCTACCCTCCCCTTCCCTTTTTCATCTAGTGGAGGGACAGCCTAAGAAGTTTATTACAAGGACTCAGTCACAATCACACGATCATTAAATTGACAAAGCCACTAACTGGGATGTGAGTCCAAGGAGAAACTATACACGAATATGTCAAAATGAAAAGCTTCCTTGTGACAAAAGACCTAATACTTCAACATATTCAGCCTTTTTAAATGTCACTACCATATGAAATTTTAGCTTGTTATTTTCCTCCTTTGTGACATATTTTATAACTAAATGCATGTGCTAATCTCTAAATACACATATATTGAAATAAAAACTTATTCAGGTTTACATAAACTCTAAAATCTTTTCTGGTTCACCTCTCTGATAGCTGGCAACATCATCCCAGCCGCCAAGTAAACTGTTTTCTTAAGCACTGAGTGCTCACTTAAGATCAATATCTCCTAATCAAGTCACACTCCTTCAGTTTATGGATGAGGAAACCCTGAGTGAGACAAAGGGAAAGAACTGCCTGTCAGTCTGAAATCCACGCAGATCTAGAAAGAGATGTGATCTCTCTCAAAAACATTCAGTACAACCACACTTCCACAAACAAGTCGAACAGTATTCAAAAAGAACGAAAGACTTCCTAAGGTATGAAAGCCTCTGTCTGAGAAAAGAAACCAGAAATTAGTTGACTGAAACTCAGATTCTGAACTCAATCATTCCCCCACTCGTTCAGTGCCCGAGCCTGCCTCTGTCTATGATTCGGGCAACCCTTGTGGTCGTTCAGAAAGGCACAGACACACGCTTCCTAGGATGAAAGAAGGCTGATCTTACATCTTCATTGAAATTTGGGGTGGCACCAACTGAAACAGTATTTGCTTACCATTTGGTCACTTAACCATGAGCTGTATTAAAACACCCATAAGTCGTTCCTTTTGTTCCTATAAATAAAGCAAGAGAGCCCAGGCTCATTTAAGAGGCTGCTCTACTTTAGACTGTACCTATCCTGTCACAAACTTACTATTTCAAATCCTCAAACCTCCTTCTCTCCCACAAATGCCACCACCAAAAGGTTTACGGTCGTCTGCTCTCCTCCAGGTCCCTCTCTTTAATGTCATGGAGCCCTTTTTTCAGATCTGTCTATAAGTACATCACCTGGCCTGCACGTGCATATAAGCAACACCAGGCAGTGAAACGAGGAAATCTACTCTCCTGGGAAGGGATGGGTTCCTTTAAGAAAGTGAAGAGATGAACCGAGTGTCTAATTTTGTGTAAGGTACTTACCAAGCACAAGAGTAAAACACCAGACCACTGGTCTCATTCTGACCTACAATCAAAAGCAATAGGACACAGCCAATTTCTTGTGTAACCACCTAGCAAGTAGCAATGGGCTTGTCCTGAGTCCCTTCATACATTGTTCACAACGAAACACTTATCACTGTCTACTCTAGTTATCTGTTTATAATTATTGAAACATCCAACACAACGGCTAAAACATAGTAAGTACTTTATGTTACACACTTGTTTGCTCTGTGTAAGAATCCATTTATTGTGGACAGCTGTCTATACAGAAAGCTGTAAGTGGTTCCACTAAAGGACTCAGAAAACTCCAGCACATGATGAATCATTCAGGATCAACTACCAGTCCTAAAATCCTTCTTCATCTCAACATGGAGAGTAGATGTGGACAACAGGACAGGACGTCCCCAGTCGCCTTGCAGAATTTACCCGCCTCTCAGCCTGAGTGGTGAGAAGTCAGACCTACTAGATTCACTCTCATCTACACTCGCTATCTTTCCTCTCCCCAGTCCTCCTCAGAGCCTCCGGTAAGTGTTAAGTTCATTCTGACAAACTTCCTAACTCCTAAAAAGAAGTTGGTACATAATAAAAACAAAACCTAAATGAGTTTTGCTGCTGTCTGGCTAGGAGAGTGGATAATAGATAATGTAAACTAACCATTTTCAGAACCAGAGGGAGAGATGGCAACATCTCTGAGATAATGTCAGCTATAGGAAAGCCAGTAAAACATGCTCTGCATGAGCCAAAAACCGCAGCAGACACACCCACTCATCTGACCCAAATTATCACACACACCCCCCCATCTCTGTACTGACAAAATGATCACTACAAATAAACCTGCTGGTGTCAAACAACCACAGACCAGTGCAACAGGAGAGGAGGCTGACACCGATCCCAGTTTTAATTGTTGTGTTCATGCACTGCTAGGGTTCTATATGCAACCACTCGCACTGAAGAAAGGTCTTCGATATGTACATCGTCATTGGTTTTTCAATGTCTCATTATCCAAGCCCTTTGCCTCTCCCATGAGTCTTTAGCTTTTTTTATTGATCTCCAAAATGTCTACAAGACTTGAACTAGGGCGTAGAGAGAAATGAAGGTGAAACTAGATCGTTTCCCTCCTGGTTTCTCTCAGCAAATGGCTCACGGCTCGGTGAGGGAGGAG
This sequence comes from Mormoops blainvillei, assembly GCA_004026545.1. Taxonomy (NCBI): domain Eukaryota; kingdom Metazoa; phylum Chordata; class Mammalia; order Chiroptera; family Mormoopidae; genus Mormoops; species Mormoops blainvillei. Next base: position 336,961 of record PVJD01000176.1, read on the forward strand.
TGCAGCAGCGAAGTGGAAAGAGCACTAGAGCAGAGGGAGGTATTCTGACCCCACGCGCCACCGCTGATTAGCTCTGTGACTTTGGCAATCCACCTGATTTTTCCCAGCCTTGGATTTCTCATCACTGAACTAAGGGAGTCGGATTAGATCATTTTTAACATCCTTTCCAGTTCTAAAATTCCAGGATTCCACCAGGTTTTAACTGTTAAAGGAAAAGTAATTGAGGGTATGGGTGGTTGGTCTGGTCGTTTTTAGCTTAAGATATATATGAATTTAATTATGCAAGCTCTCCGTGGGCTACTACTGTAACTGCAGATCAAAAAGGTGACTGAACTAGCCAGGGGCTCTGAGGACCTACAGTGCAGTTTTAGCAGTTCTCTAGAGAAGAGATGAAAAACTGGAGACTGGCAGGAAGAAGAAAACCTGCTTCAGAACTGGAGCAGCTGCCCCACTGACAGTTAAAGGACTTCTGAGTTAATCGGGTTTTCTTTTGTAATTAATATAACAGCATCTGCATATGGGCTGCCAGAAGGTAACAGCAGGGCTTCTCAGCTGGAGCACATTAACCCTGCCAACTCTGGCTGCAGGAAAAGTCAATTCAAATTGTCTGAAGTGCAAGCCAACGCTTTTTTTTTTTCCTCTCGATGGTTCTTAAATACAGATTATCCGGACTGCAATTAGAGCTGACCCTTGAACAATATCAGGATTAGGGGCTCCAACAACCTGCGCAGTAGAAAATTCCTATATAATTTGTCAGCCCACTGCATGCATGGATTCCCACCTGCCAGTTAACCCTCGAACAAAGTGGGTTCAAAATGTCAGGTCAATTGACCCACGCAGTTCAACTGAAAAATATTGCGTATAAGTGGACCCATGCAGTTCAAACACACGTTGTTCAAGGGTCAACTGTACTTCTGAACAAAGGTTTCAAACTAGAAGGAGAAGAGCAACTAAAATAGTAATCCATTTTGATTATTTGTTTTAGATAATGAAGGGGAGCAAAATATACCACTCCAAAATACACATCTGGCATGCTCATTCTTTTAAGCTAGTTATTTTTAAGAAACAGCAGACACAAGTGAAGCTCTGAAACCTAAACAGAAGTTACCCTTTTGTAAGAAACCTTTATGAGGGAAATTGCCCTTTATAAGGGTGTCTCCTTCCCAGTACCAGGAAAAAGATGACTTTAAATCTCTAGAAATTCTTTATCAATGCTGAAGGGAGAGACTTAAACCTGCATAACAACAACCTAACCCTGGTTTAGTGTGCTTTTCTGGTAATCTCCCATAACTAACCCCCAACAACATCTATCTTTAACTGGAGATATTTAAAGTGGTAGCTTGAGCCGTTTCAGTTGCTCAGTTTTCCTGGGTGTCTCCCATGTATACAGGAGGTATGCATACTATTAAATTTCTGTTCATTTTTCTCCTGTTAATGTCTTTTTATTACAGGAGTGGGGAGGGGAGTATCAGCCAAGAACCTAAAGGGTAGAAAAAAATTATTTTTGCTCCCCACAGTAACATTTACTGTGCCCTTTCTAAGTACATCACTTGATTTGCCTCGTGTCATTTAACGTTCACAATTCTACCACAGAATGATTATTATTATCCCCATTTCTAGATGACAGTAGGAATTCATCAGAAACAGCATCTAAAAAAAAAGAAAAGAAAAAGAAAAAAGAGCCCATGTTTCTCCATATATCTAGGCAAATAAAAGGTAGAATACAGGGCTGTGCAGGAGCTATACCTAGATCTCAGGGGGCTGGTGCAGGGGAGGAAACCTTTTCCTTCTACCCTTCTAGATTTGTTGGTTAGTCTAACAATCAAACTCACATAGGACAGATTAACAACAGTAAGTGCATATGAGTACCGGGGCCCCATAAGAATATAAGACTCACAGGCAGTCAGGCAATTGAGATTTATACGGCTTCCAAGGGCCTAGTTTCTGTCATTTGGAAGGCAGCATCTTACAACGAAACCATTAGGAGTAATCTAATGATGGGACTGTGTCAAAAGGATACAGGAGTCAGCTCAAATGGGGGCTCACTTACCAAAACAAGAACAATGTAAGCTTAAAAAAATTAAAGGTAAATTGTAATGATAATAGATTATAATTCATTGAAAACATTCTCAAGTGCACACTGATACACATCAACAAAATCAAAGGAAAAGGAGAGTTCTTCCTTAACATAGAATATCGACTAAGAAACACAGAAGGAGCCCTGGCTGGTGTGGCTCAGTGGATTAAGTGGCGGCCTGCTAACCAAAGGGTCACCGGTTCAATTCCCCACTCAGGGCACATGTCTGGGTTGTGGGCCAGGTCCCCAGTAGGGGGTACATGAGAGGCAACCACACATTGATGTTTCTCTCCCTCTCCTTCTCCCTCCCTTCCCCTCTCTCTAAAAATAAATAAATAAAACATTTTTAAAAATAATACAGGAGGTCCTGGCCAGTCAGAGCTCAGTTGGTTAGTGTTGTCCTGATACACTAAGATTGTGGGTTCAATCTCCACTCAGGGCACATATAAGAAGCAACCAATGAATGCATGAATAAGTGGAACAACAAAATCAATGTTTCTATCTCTCTCCCTCCCCCTTTCTTTCTCTCTCTAAAATCAATTTTAAAAAAAGAAATACAGAAGGAATGATAGCTATAAAAACCACCAAGTAAGCCAAAAGCAAGACCAAGTAGCTGCCACATCTGGTGGTATTTCAGGAATAGGATTATCAGTGAAATCTTAGAACACCGCCCCACAAAACACTGATCAATTGCAAAGAGAAAACTGATGGCTTTAAGGTGAAGAACATAGAGGACACTAACATGACCAGTGATCAAGCTTAACATCTCCAGGGTAGGATGGGCTGACATCACGTAACCCTGATGATCAGTACACCGCATCCTTTCTGTGCCTAATCCTGCTAAGAGCTCACAACCTGAGTCTGGACATGAGGCAACAACAGATAGACCCAGGTTGTGGGTCATCCTACAGAATGTAAAGCCTACTCCTTAAACCTGTCAAAGACATAGTAAATGCCAGGGGAAGGCAGAGGGACTATTCCACATTAAGGGAGTCTTGAAGAGGCATGACAGCTAAATGCAACGTGTATTCCTAGACAGGACCCTGGATCAAAAAGAAAAAGAGATGACATTGGGACAGCTAGCAAAATCTGCATAGGATCTGTGGACTGAGTGGTAGCACTGAATCAGTGTCAATATCCTGATTTGGGGAGTTGTGTGCTGGTATGTGGAAGCATGTCCTTGTTTGGGAGAAATGTACACTGGAGTGTTTACAGGAGATAAAACAACCTGACTAGATCTTGCACTCAAAACTGTTCAGAAAATGAGTAGACATAAAATGTTAAATGGGTAATCTGCATGAAGAAGGTATGAGAACTCTTTGTACTGATCCGGCAACATTTATGTTAGTTTGAAATTATTTCAAAATAATTTTTTTTAAATGAGTCCAAAGGATACCTAGCAAAGTGATCCTGTTCTGGATCTCAGACGAGAAAGAGCAAGAGACAGAATTTTACTTGACAAAACAAAACAAACAAAACCCAGTGGATAAAAAGTAAATAGAGTAATAACAGAATTGAAACAATAACAGTTTCTTCACTGTCTGCACTTTTGCCCCGCACATTACTTTCTACCTCCTCAATCCTCCTGTGATAGTTTACTACTGCCAGGTCAGAGTCTGGGGAGCTTAAGGCACTTACCTAAGTAAGTAGTTCAGGATAAGATTTAGAACCCAAATCCTCAGGCTAAGCAGTATAGACAAATATCATGCTCCAAATTAGGATGCTTTGATAAAAGTTACCTATAACTATCCATTTCATAAAACAAGAAACCACCAGCCCTGGCTGAGTATCTCAGTTGGTTAGGGTACCATCCCAACATGCCAAGGTTGAGGGATTGATCCCTGCTCAGGGCACATACAAGAATCAACCAATGAATGCATAAGTAGAAGAAATTGACATCTCTCTCTCTCTCTCTCTCTCTCTCTCTCTCTCTCTCTCTCTCAATTCGAAGAGAAAAAGAAAAAAAAAGGAAAAAAGAACCAAACCACCAGAAGAAGCCTGGCCTTGCACTGCCTACAGTGGCCCCTTTTGATTACTCAGAGGTAGGGAATTCACGTCCACCTCTTCTGTAGTTCAGGCCTCCTCTTTACAATATACTAACAAATTATTTCTATCCTATACTAACAAAACTACTTTCCAAGTTGAAGGAGTAGAACTCATTTTGCCACATGGAATGAGAGCCAGCAGAGCATGCGATCAGGGGAATCTGAAATGGGTTTTGCCAGAGGGATTCTTATATGCCAAAAAATAATGACTTTACTCCTACTAGCTATTTCCGCCTATATTCTTTTGTTGTACCCACATATCTCCATAATATTAAAAATTAAGGCTAGAGCCCTGGCTGGTGTGGCTCAGTGGACTGAATGCTGGCCTGTGAACCAATAGGTCACCAGTTCGATTCCCAGTCAGGGCACATGCCTGGGTTGCAGGCCAGGTCCCCAGTAGGGGGCGCATGAGACACAACCACACGTTGATGTTTCTTTCCTTCTCTTTCTCCCTCCCTTCCCCTCTCTCTAAAAATAAATAAATAAAATTCTTAAAAAAAAAAACGTTAAGATTAGAATATGTTGCACAGAATATTATTAAAAAGTAAACTCCATATTGGTTCAGTCACTCTCTAATTTAAATAGAGAATTTTTATTCAAATACGCCTTGTAATCTAGCTACATTTATGACAGGGCCTTAGTCTTTGCTCTGAAAAGTTTGTCCTGATTTAAAAATTAAAAAAATCCTGGGAAATGTAGTTCTCTCCCCATTACGTAAACTAGAAAGGCTAAAATACACTAAGCTAAAATCTGTCCAGCACAAATAAGTCACTAAAGTTCTTAATCTGATGAAGCTATGGTTAACGGTTATCTTATATTTGAGTTAAAAAAAGGGGGGGATAAAAGTATTTTTAAAAAGAAGTGTGAGGCTTTTATTTTAAAATCAAAAGCTTTTATGACTACATAATTATTTGGGATAGTTTTGATGGATTATTAAACAAGTGAAAAGAAAAACAACCCTGAAGTTCTACTTCCCATCTTCCTGCCCAGAAAACACCACCCCAGGGAACGGAAGCACTTCATAGAGCCCCACTCAAAGAGAACTGTAGACAAAATGTTCCCACAGCAAGGGCACAAGGCTGGGGAATGGGCCCAAACCACCCAAACCGCCTGCTAAAGGCAGAAGAAGGCATTACCGCACTATGGTGAGACAGGCACTTCAACTGTGGGGTGTAGTCAAACCCACAGTTGGGACCCACTGACGGGTCCCAATCCACTGACCAACTTTTCTTCAGAGTTTGGGTTTGGACTTTGGAGGAATATTATATATGGCTGATTTCTAGCTCTACGCAAGGGGGCACATTACTCAGCTACTGCTATATCAAGTCCCAGGATCCCCAAGATTACCGGGCTCCCCATTTGGCAAAGAGTCAATTTTCAAGCCTGAGGTAGACTATACATAGACTGAAAATCCCACAGGGACTCCAGTCAGACTTTTGAAGGTCAAGAACGAAAAACTGCATCTTCCACATGGACTCACTCCCTTTATTCTTGTTACATAAATAACACCATTCAGATTCCCTAGGCAATGAGGGAGCAAAACACATCATCTCTAGAGGTGAACTATTTTCCTATGAGAAGTAAGGAGCAAATTTCACCTTGGGTCTTAAAACTGTGAAGAAAGCCCTGGCTGGGTAGCTCAGTTGGTTAGAGCATGGCCCTGATATACACCAAGGTTGCGGATTTGATCGCTGGTCAAGGCACATACAAGAATCAACCAATAAATGCTAATTAAGTGGAACAACAAATCAATGTCTGTCTCTGTCTCTCTCTCACATCAATAAATACAAATAAATAAATGATAATTTTTTAAAAAACCATTAGGAAAAAAACCATATGCACCCACACACCTCATACTCTTTATAGTGGCTTCCTTGTGAGTAACCTCTGAAAAAGATATGAGGATGATAAATACTCTAACAATAATCTCCATGAATGCATTCTACTTTTGAACCATACAAACAAGACAACTACAATTACTCCATCGAAGACAGTTTGGGGCTAATTTTCTTGTATTATTTCAGGAAGTGGGTAAAGCATCTCAACTGTTTTATCAATGCCATTTAATCTTACAGCCTCCCATATGCCTTATCCTCATTCCCTCCAAAACAGTTAACGGTTAATTAAGTTGGTGACCAATTTGTAAAAAGTCCAGTAGAAGGAACATGATGAAACACTAATCCTTTAATAACACCAACTTGGAACTAATAATGTCAATTACTTGGACAGTGGTTCACCATTGTGTGTCCTGTGCCCATTACAGTCAGGCATTAATAAAGGTTTGCTGAGTGAATGAGTATTAAGGCTTTGCTTCTCATATAATGGTAAACCTCTAGTGTACTGGGTATCTGCATGCAACTCATTCTTTGGGACATGAAAATCATTCTCTAGGATACTGGCAAAGAATGCTACCCTAGCCTAATCAGTCATCTATCAAATGCACATCATTATTCTTTTTTAGGGGTCTAGAGAGTAAAATGGGGCAAATCTACAAAATGCCTTAACTTGTAGGGGGCTGATGCCCTTATGAAGTAGAAACATTATTCCAAAATCTACTAGCCGTGGATGTAATTGAAAGATATTTATTTGTCTGTAATATACAAAGTACTATGGTAAGAATTGTAGAAGACCCAAAAATGAGTGAAACAGTGTTTACGTTTAGGGGTTCCCAATCTAGCAAGCAGGAGAAGATAAACACACCCACAGCTATCATGCAAACAAGCAATAAATAAAAGCATAATCTGTAAGTCCAGAGCCTATAGGAATTGAGCAGTAGGTATAAGGTGAAATTCACATTCCCCTTTACTTCAATAACATATTTTTGAGGTTTTGTTTTCAAAAGATTGGGTTTGAGAAGTACATTTATTGCAGGAAGGTCATTTGTTCCCTTAACCTAGTGAGACAGGTAACAGAAGTAAGAAGAAATAAAGAAAATGCTGGGAAAGTAGACAGAGCAAAACAAAATTTAAAGATCAAAATAGCTTTTTATTTAAACCCATGCTTTCTTTAAAAATACTTAAAAGGCTTAAAGAAATAACCACACTGAAATCAGTAATGACTTTTAAGACTAACCTAAACATAGAAATGATAATAATCTTCAGGTAATCTTTTAGGAGCAAGCAAAATTATCCCAACCATTTTAATAGCGGGCTTCCCTGTGCCATGGAAAACAAATTATCCTAGGAAAGGACAACTTGGAAGGTGAAAGGTGTTAAAGAAAAAGGGTGCAACAAGCCATTGTGTTTGCGGAGGGGGCTATATCCTCCCAGGGACATGGAAGTAGCATGACCAACGAGGGGCCTGGTACCCCAAACGTCAGGGACCGGACATGGCAATAAGAGGTTTGGGTACATGGTGTCAGTCACGTTATACTCACTCAATCAGATAAAGTCTCCCTCTGAAGTAAATTATGGTTCCATGACAAGCTATGGAGCCTGGGTTATGACTCATTTGTAATAAGATCTCTCCACTGCCAGGTTGCATTTTATAGTCCCATGGCCAGGTCAGAAAAGAGCAAGGGAGGAGTCACAGAAGCAGAACTGGACTGGGGGCTTAGAGACCCAGGCCTAAATCTGGTTCCTGTTCAAAACTGTTCTGTCCCACATTCTATCTTTCTGCTGCTTCTCTTTTACTCTTCCCCTAACCCATCATGTTCCAACTTCCTAAGCTAATGTTCATCAACTACACATACACACACACACCCACACTCTCAAACGGCCACATATATTTAGCACTAACTATATGCCTGTACTAAGTGCTTTGATATATATTAACATATTTTATTATGTTATTACAGTTGTCCCAATTTTTCTCTTTGCCCCCCTCCACCGAGCACCGCCCATTCTCTCTGGCAAACCCCTCCCCTTAGTTCATGTCCATGGGTCATGCATGTAAGTTCTTCAGCTACTCCATTTCTTTCCTATATTGTTCTTAACATCTCCCTCCCTATTCTGCAACTACCAATTTGTACTTCTTTTTCTTTTTTTTTTTAAGATTTTCTTTATTTTTTTTTTAGAGAGAAGGAAAGGTGGGGAGAAGGAGAAGTAGAGAAACATCAATGTGTGGTTGCCTCCTGAGCACCCCTACTGGGGATCCTGGCCTGCAATCCAGTCATGTGCTCTGACTGGGAATCAAACCCGCAACCCTTTCGTTCAGAGGCAGGCACTCAATGCAGTGAGCCATACCAGCCAGGCCTCAATTTGTGCTGTTTAATCCCTGCACCTTTCCCCCCATTCTCCCCCTTCCCCCTCCCAACTGGTAACCATACAAATGATCTGCATATCTAGTCTATGATTCTGTTTTTGTTCTGCTTGTTTGCTTAGTTTGTTTTTTAGATTTAATTGTTGATAGTTATGAATTTATTGCCATTTTAATGTTCATAGTTTTGATCTTTTTCTTAAATGAAGAAAACATTTAACATTTTATATAATAATGTCTTGGTGATGATAAACTCCTTTGGCTTTTCCTTGTCTGGGAAGCACTTTATTCTCCCTTCGATTCTAAATGATAGCTGTGCTGGATAGAGTAATCCAGGTTGTAGCCCCTTGCTTTTCATCACTTTGAATACTTCTTGCTAGTCCCATCTAGCCTGCAAACTTTCTTTTGAGAAATCAGCTGACAGTCTTACGGGAACTCCTCTCTGCTTTTCTCTTGCTGGTTTTAAGATTCTTGCTTTATCTTTAACCTTTGGCATTTTAATTATGATGTGTCTTGGTGTAGTTCTCTTTGCATCCATCTTGTTTAGGATTCTCTCTGTTTCCCGGACTTGTATGTCTATTTCCTTCACCAAATTAGGGAAATTTTCTCTCATTATTTTTTCAAGTAAGTTTTAAATTTCTTGCTCTTTCTTTTCTACGTCCAGCACCCCTATGATTCAAATGTTGGCACGCTTGAAGTTGTTCCAGAGGCTCCTTACCTTATCCTCATTTTTTTGGTTTCTTTTTTCTTCTTGCTGTTTTGATTGAATTTTTTTCCTTCCTTATGTTCCAAATCATTGATTTGATTCTCGGATTCATCCACTCCATTGTTGATTACCTGTAAACTTTTCTTTATTTCACTTAGTGTAAACTTCATTTTTGATAGGACCGGTTAAAAGTACCCAGTGAGTTCCTTGAGTATCCTAATAACCAGTGTTTTGAACTCTGCATCTAACAGATTGCTTATCTCCATTTTGTTTAGTACTTTTTCTGGAATTTTGTTCTGCTCTTTCATTTGGGCCATATTTCTTTGTCTCCTCATTTTGGCAGCCTCCCTAGTGTTTGTTTCCATGTATTAGGTAGAGATGCTATGACTCCCTTAGTAGCATGGCCTAATGTAGAAAGGCCACTGTTAACTACTTGGGTGGACCCATAAGTTGGATGGGCAGAGTCTTAGGTAATCACCAGGGTGGGGTAACCCATGTGAACAAGGTTGACGGAGTCTCAGATATGGTGCCCCTACTCTGTGGCTTTGTGTGGGGGAAGACTCAGAAAAGGTACAGTGGCTGCTGCCTGGCCTCTGGAGTTTTGTCTGGGAGGAAGCTGTTCCCCAGCTCACACCCTGATATCAGACATTTCAGTTCCTCCCTGTATGCCACTGGTGCCCTTCAAGTTGCTGCCCCAAGCTCGAGCCCAGAGGGAATGAGTCTGGGTAAGTCCTAAGTCCGTTGCAGGCACTTTAAGAGGAGATGCCTGAGAACCCCACAGTTCTTTTACCACCCCAACCCCCACTGGTTTTTACAGCCAGAAGTGACACAGTCTTATCTTCCTGGCACTGGCACCCTGGGCTGTGTGGTCTGGTATCCCTCGCTCCTGAGGTATCCCTCCTGATTTTTATCCATCATATGAGGGTGTGGGACCGGTCTGATTGGCACCTCCACCCCTCCTCCTCGTCAGAATGAATGTGACTTCTTAATTCCTTGGTTGTCAGACTTCTATACAGCTTGATTTTCTGATGGTTCTGAGTGATAGCTGCTTCGTAGTTTAGTTGTAATTTTTGCTGTGGTTGTGCACAGAGGCGAGCCATGTTTACCCATGCCTCCATCTAGACTGGAAGTCTGGATGTATATTATCTTAAAGGTCACAACAACTTTGTGAGGTAGACATTATCATTCCCATTTATTTACTTATTTAGATAATTCACATATCATTAAATCATGCGACCATCACTATCTAATTCTAGAACATTTTCATTCCCCCAAAGAAATCCCATACCCATTAGCAATCACTCCTCATTTTCCTCTCTCCCCACCCCTGGCAATCACTAATCTACTTCCTATCTTTATGAATGTGCCTACTCTAGACATTTCATATAGATGGAATCGTAAAAGATGTGGTATTCTGTATTACTCCCATTTTGTATATGAAGAAACTAAGACCAAATAGGTTAAATAACTTGGTCCAAGTCACATAGTTAATAAGAGGCTAAACTACAGCAGGAACCCAGATCTGATGTAAATGTTTGTGCTTGCTTTTGACCACTATATGCTGCAGGAAAAAAACTGAGAGAAAGTGAAAGTTTTAGATATACTTGGAGAAATGGGGCTTATTCACCTAAGGTAATATAAGTACTAAGAACCACGATTATAGCACCATCTCTGCTGAGTTTATGTTGAAATGCTGAGGCAGCTCTTCTAAATAGACCATGGCAAACTACTAGAAAGCACACCCACGCCAGTCTCTTTCTGTTCCACACCACAACCCCAATTCTCCCCACCCTCAGCCCCATGAATGTGGCAGCTCTATGAAATCCAGCTGAAAAGAATATCTTCTTCCAACTTTCTCTCCCTTCCCCAGATGTCACTCTGCCACTTAAACTTCATCATCCATACAAATTTCTGCCTAAGGAGTCCAAGAAAAATGTCTACTCTAAATAAGCACACTAGTGTTTTTCCTCTTCTTTTTAAATGTGGTAACCAGTTTATACCAGGTGTGACAAAAACAGGGTGAAGAATGTGGGAGAAATCAAGCAGTTGGCTAACCAAAGGCAAAGAGCTCTACAAACCTAAGAATTATAACTCACATGAAATGCCTAATCTAACCATACCTCAGTTTTCTGCAATTTTTCTGCTTTATGAGTTGAATTGTATATGGTTGAGATTAGATTAGATATTTCTAGAGGACCAAGTTCAGGTCTTCCAGGTCCTTTTCATCCCTCATCCAACATAAACAAATTTTCTACACAAGTGTTGATAATTATTTTTATGTTTTTTTCTTTCTTAGAAGAAAAGTATAAAAGGGAAAAACTGATTTCCACTAACCCAAGGCCAAGGTCAGTGTCTTTACTTGACTCTTTATCCCTCATATCAGGCACTCAAATGTTCATTGAATAATAGCAAATACTTACACAGCAGTACCAGACACTGTTCTAAACACATATAACTCCCAACAATCCCGGAGGCAAGTACTAGTGTCTTAATCCCCACTTCCTGATGAGGAAACTGGCCTAGCACAGCTCTGATTTCCCAAGGTCATTCAGTCAGTAAGGAATGGGAACCAGGATTGAGGGAATGCAGGAGGACTAGAGCATTCCAACTAGACACATTTGAGTCATTCTGATTCTGAAAACTGAGAGGTTTGTAATACATTGCAACAAGCTATGAAAGCCAATGGATCTAAAAACAAGAAAGATACTTTTTGCTTTGCTACTTTGTAAAGGTCCATTCTGTCTTTAGAAGTGCTCAAAGCTTTTCTCATTACTTCTGAACGCTCTGACAGGAAAATTGACAGATACATGGGCTCTATAGTTAAGTGAAAAGAAGGCAGCAGAGGAACTCAATCAAGGAAATTTCACTTACAATTCAGTTTTCTTTATTACAGGCCAAGCTACTCTCATGTTAGAGCTATATTCCATCTACCTTTTAATGTCTAAAACATCATGTGCATCATATACAAGGTGGGGGAAAAGTAGGTTTACAGCTGTGAGTACATGAAACATGAGAGTTTATTCTTGTATTATTATTAATTATTGCATTAAATATTACTTTCCATATAAACAACTGTAAACCTCCTTTTGCCCCACTCTGTACTCTATACACTGCCCTCCGTGAATATAAAACTGTCAAAAGTAAGAAGAAAACATAGTTTGGGGGAGCCTTATTTCAATTTTAACCATCTAATTTGTGGTTAAAATTGAAATAAAAGCAGAGTAAATCCCATGATCTTCAGTTGCTCAAACACCATACTACATCCAACCCAGAAGCAGACTCCATTTAGAGGTGTGACGCTTAAAACCTTCTAGAGGTTTGTTACGTTAAAAATTAAGTGTCCATTCTCTTAACATTCCAAGTTCCTACTAATTAGAAACCAACATTCACAAAGTTGAGATAGTCTCTGAATGAACATGACCTTGCAAAGATAGCCTGTAAAAGGACAGAACAAAAGCCAGCTGTCTTTTAAGGAGTGGTTTCTACTTTCTAATACAATTACCTAAACAGCTGGAAAAATGGCATCCCCAAAATATACACATTAAGTGCCACTTCACTAATTTTCCCCTCCAAAGACCAAACTCTCCACACTGAAAGGAATGGAAGCATTTCATGGAACAAAGTCAAATTGCTCCCAGTGCTGTGCCCTCTCTAGGTTTTTATTTCGGGTGGACAGAGAGTGAAGAGAGTTAAAAATGCTAAGACTGACGGAAGGTGAAGAGAGTTAAAAACGTCAAGATTAGCCCTGACCAGTGTGTGGTTGGGCAATGTCCTACAAAGTGAAAGGTAGCCACTTGATTGCCGGTCAGGCCATATGCCTGGGTTGTGGGTTCAATCCATGGACAGGCTCATACAAGAGGCAACTGATCAATGTTTCTCTCTCACATGGATGTTCTCTCTCATTTATTTATTTTTACAGAGAGAGAAAGGGAGAGAGAAAGAGAAAGAGGATATTTCTCCCTTTCTCTCTCTCTAAAAATGAATAAATGAGCCCTGGCTGGTGTGGCTCAGTGAACTGAGTGCCGGCCTGCAAAGCAAAAGGTCAGCGGCTCCACTCCAGTCAGGGCACATGCCTGGGTTGTGGGCCAGGTCCCCATGTGGGGGCGTGCAAGAGGCAAAAGATTGATGTTTCTCTCCCTCTTTCTCCCTCCCTACCCCTCGCTCTAAAAATAAATAAAATCTTTTGAATAATATATAAATAAATAAAATCTTTTTAGAAACACAAAGATTAGCTCATGATGAAGTCAACTAGAAAAGCCAATGAGGCAAAAGACAAAGGTGCATTTGTATTCTTAAGTTGGCTTTTAAAGAGTAAAAAACAAGAGCCAACCAAGGTGCTTTGAAAATGAGGTGAATCTACTCTCTTGATTTTTTCCCCAGTGGTAATTCAAAACTAAATAGTTGTTATAAAATAACAGCAACAGACGGTCTTATTTGTTTGTTTGTTTGTTTTAGGTAAGCTGTAAGAAAACCCCAGGAGCAGGGAAAGCCACTGAAAAGCCCAGCTGAGAGAGAGGGGGTGAAAGTATACACATTCTGGGATCATCTCTAAAAACATTAGCCCTTCTCACCAGCTCTTTTCTCATAGCTTCACAGAATTCAGTCCCCTCTATGGCTCCATTTTCAGAACAGCAAATCTCTGAGCATAAGATGTCTAAACCACAATTTCAGAACAGCTAGCGTCGGGGCTTAGGGCAGGCCACCCCAAGATATCGCACAATGCCATAGTAAGTATTTCGTATTAAAGTTACTTAGGAAACAGCCTGTGTGAGAAGAAAAGTCTGACCTTTCTGTCCCCCTTTTAAATCTCCCATGTGATAGGTGCCCTCTAGCTCCAGAGGGCTGAGACAACCTTATCACAAGAGTTAAAAGAATCCAGTCAAAAGCTTGTATAAACAAGCCTTGTAATGCCTTTACTAACTTACTACTCAAGTCCAAACTTTGCTTAGATTCCTCACTAACAAATACCCAAACATTGCTTAGATTCCTTTCTAATAAGCACCTTCTTTGTCCTGTCAATTTGTCACAAATTTGTTTCTTTGTCTACAAAGTATAAAAACGTGCCTGGTTGGATCATTTCTTTGAGCCTTATTCTATGATCGGATCATCATATTATCATTCTCCCATGTGCATCTATTAAATTGGTTTTTCTCCCGTTAAATCTTGTGTCAATTTTATTATTTTATTACGAGTCCAGCCATAAGAACGAAAGAAGGGGGGAATACTACCGCTCCCCAACGGTAGTCATCCTCCTTCTTCCATTTATTCCATGAGGTAAAATAAAAGCTTTTTCATTTACATCTAGGCTAACTAAATGTAATAGTGTCATTTAGGACCATATCAGAATCTTTCTATCTTATTTTTAGCACCATTTCTGAAGTCTCGGACAGATCTAGGGAACTACACATGCAAACTTGGGAAATATAGGGCCCAACACACAAACCGTGATGAGTTTACCAATTCGTTCCATTCTGAGTTTCATGTTCAAATTTGCTGTCAGCCTCTAAATTTCTGAAAGTGTGTTTCTGAAAGTGTGTTTGCAGACCACTTGCATCAGAATCCCCAGAGATATTTTTATGTCTAGATTCTTAGGACCCACCTACCAGACCTACTCAATCTGTGGAACAGAGCCGAAGACATTTTTATTTTAATTTCATTTTAATACATACTTAAGTTTGAGAATCACTAAAGTAAACCCACTGACTTCTTTGCTATGTTGTCCTCATTGTATCTGTCTATATGGGATTCGTCCCAACCTAGGTTATTCCCTAATTAACAGAGTAGCTACCAAACCAAACCATCCAGTTCCCCACCAATAACAAGTAGTTCAAGGGGAAGCAAGAAACAAGGAAAGATCAAAGACGTTGCATGATTTTAAGTGCCATAGGGCCTCTAAACACATGCACGCCGGACTCTTGTCGAGAAGTCTCAGGACCAGAAACACTCCTCCCTTCCCTAACTTCTTCATCACCATAAGCACAGGCAACATCGCTGACAATTCCTTGCCGCCCATCAGCTATTATTTCCTTTAGTGACCCCAGACCCGCTGCGAATACATTTCTTCTTCAGAGTTACCTCATGGTTGGTGTAAAAGCATTTCACATACATAATCAAACATGCACAACACACAGCGCTCAATCCACGACAGTCCCCTAGCCTGAAGCTCCGGGCACCCTGCCTCCTGCCCCTCCTCCACCCCTCCATCCCTAAACTGGGACTCAGAGCCACAACTGCCCAGCCCCCAACTCAGGGCAACCTTGCCCTCTCCTCGGGTTAACCCCAGCCCTCCTCAAACGCCCGGCCTCCGCGCTCCCGCCCGCGCACGGCCGGGTCCCCGGAATCCTGCTCCAGGAACCCCTGCCTTCGGGAGCCCCCAGGGCCCCCAAGCCGAGCCCTCGCCGCCCCCTCGCCTCTAACCCCACCCGGAGCGATGCCCTCCCAAGGTATCTAGATTCAGCCGGTGCAGGCCCACGGGCCCGGCCCTTCTCCCATTTCCACCTCTTCCCGGGGTTGTTTTGCAGGGCACGGGTGCGGTCCACCCGCCAGCTTGCCTCTGCGGCCCTCTCTCCCTAGCGGCTGCCCTCCTTACCCGCCTGCAGCCCAGTCTCCGCGACATCGCCGGCAGGGGCGCGCTGGGCCCCGCCGCCGCCCGTGGGGGAGGATGGACAGCTGTGGCTGTGGGAGCCCTTGATGTCTCGGAAGAACTTCTGGGTTTCGCTGAGGTTCTGCCGCAGCCGTCCCAGGTAGCGGCGGTAGCGACCGAAGCTCCGGCACAGGTCTCGGATCATCCCGCCGCCTCCCGGGCCAGGACCCGATGGCGGCTCGCTTCCCCACCGCACCCCGTCGGCCTCCATCTCCTCAGCCCTCTGTGCCTTCCCGGCTCGGTCCCCCGCCTGCTGGCACGGCTTCCCTCCTCCCCACCTCCCACCCTCGGTGCTTGAGGGAGGAGGAATCCGCCTCCTAACGTCCCCGCCCGCAAACCGCCGGGCTCCCAACTCCGTCACCGCGGTTAAAAACAGACCACCCTGCAATGCACTGCGAACGGAACCTTTCTCTCCACCATCCAGAAGAGTGAGGGAAGGCTCACTGGAACGCGCCGTGGTTGCGGTGTCTCCTGGGACTTGTAGTCCGATCCCGGAGACTGTGGATGGGGCTCATCCTCCTTTAGCATAAACTTCGCCAGTTCTTGTGCTTACATGCTCTCCTTGTTTAAAAACGTGTTCCTACTCCATGCATAAGTGTCCCTGAACAGAGAGAGGAGCTGCAGGACCCGGACGTCAGCAGAAGTGAGGTGCCTTACAGAAATCGGAACGAAAGATTTTAATAGCACAGAAAAGGAAGGAAACAAAACGGAGGCCAGTAATATCTCCATGGTTACACTAATGGCTCTGAATTTCCGGATACAGTAGATACTGGGGAACTGGCTAAAAATACCCCGGAAGTGGGGAAATCCCTCAGGTTTGTATTTCGTCCTCCTTTTCTGACTTTCCTTCTCCAAGTGTGGAGAGGGTGTGTGTGTTGAAAGGGTCGTTAGAGAGCTTTAAACTTATGTTCATTTGGTTTCTTGAAGTAGAGTGACCCAGCTCGTTAAGGGGAAGTTAAGGCTTGTAGCCTTCCAAACGGGTTCTGATTACCTTACCTTGGTTTCTGCTAATATAGAACACTTTATTCATACAGACTGCCAAGAAGCCCTGAACACAGTTACAGAGTAGACAAAACTTGACAACCACCCCTTTTTCGCCTGTTGCTTTCTCTCCCCTTTTCTCCTTGCACAGAGCCTTCCTGTCTTTCTTCGTGTGGATAGACCTTATATTCTCGCCCAAGCCAGACTTTTCCGACCCACTGAATAGTGTAGTTCCTCAACTGAACTTAAGAGGAGACTTCAGTTTGAGCTTGAACTCCCCCAATGCTTGCCTTAGGACCTGTGAAGTAAAGGTTTCGGCTAGTTCATCTTTAACCTCTGAGGGCTCTAAAAATTTGAGTCTTGCTTCAAAATTTTCCCTTCTGTCTCCCAATGTCTCATCCCTTCAGTACAAGTGCTCCTCACTAAGTAATATCAATTGATAATTGATAATTAATTCAGTGGAAAAATGTGAGGGCTTTACCTTTTATTAGGTTGGCAAAAAAGTCCATTACATTTTTCCATAGTTGGCTCTATTAGTAGTTATTTATCTTTAACTTCATTCAAAATAATTTTGTTAGATTGTATGGTGACAGCTGTCATATCAGCATGTATTTTAAAAAAATCAAAATTCATGAATTTTTGTGCAGCCATTTTAATATTGAAATGGAAGAAAATAGGCAACATTTTCAGCATATTATGCTTTATTATTTCAAGAAAGGTAAAAATGCAACTGAAATGCAAAAAAAAGATTTGTGTAGTGTATGGAGAAGGTGCTGTGACTGATCAAATATGTCAAAAGTGGATTGTGAAGTTTCTTGGTATTATTGACATTTTGGGCAAATAATTCTTTGCTGTGAGGCTGTCTTATGCATTGGAAGATGTTTAGCAGCACCCCTGGCCTCTACCCAGTAGAAACCAATAGCAGGAGATAACCAACATACTTAAAATATCCAAATCAATAAAGTTATTGGTGAAAATGAAAAATATGTCTTTTATTTTTATGGAAAAAACTAAACATACCTTTTGGACAACCCAATAGCATGTAATAAAACGGGGTCACTGGTTCACATGAATTTCTATTTGGTTTGAAGTCTCCTAGTAAGGAGGGGGCCTCAAGCTCCTTCTCAGGCCCTCCCTTTTACTCGCTCACATACTCTTCACTGGCCACTCCTCATCTTTGGAAGACCCCCATACGCCCCATAAAAGGTTCAGTAAAACAAAAATGGAAAGTTTAATACAAGATGGTTGGCACTATTTTTAAAAATGAAGAAGCACTGTAACAAAGCAGTGTATGATGGCTTGCCACACGCAATAATTTCTAGCAAAGGAAATCAGATGAGTGAGTACTTGGGCTGGAATTGCCCAGAAAAGGGATAGGGAATTAATAGCTATCCTGAAGACGAGGACAATTTGGATGGGCAGAAATAATCGGAGCAGCGGTGAGGGGCAGTGTCAGATAAATGTCAAGGAGCTCATCCTTTTAGAAACTATTCATTAGTACTTTACATTTATTTTTTAAATAAATAAGACTGTAATATGAAATTCAAATGGTGTAATAGGCTCTGGCCAGCCAGCTAAGTCAGTTAGAGAGTCATGCCAATACACCAATGTTGTGGGTTTGATCCTTTGGTCAGGACACATATAAGCAACAACCAATGACTATGTAAGTAACTGGAACAACAAAGCAATGTTTCTCTCTCTTCCTCAAATTAATAAATTTTTTTAAATGGTGCAAATGATACACAAGGGAAAACTAAGTCTTTATTCAACTTCCTGTCTCCCAGTCATGTAGTTTCCTCCCAAGAGGTAACCACTGTTACAGATACAGATACTGTATAGATACATATTTTTATTGATTGTAGAAAGGAAGGAGAGAGAGAGAGAGAGATTTGTTGTTTCACTTACCATGCATTCAGTGGTTGCTTCTTGTATGTGCCCCAACCAGTGACTGAACCCACAACCCTGGTATAACAGGAGAGTCAATCAAATTAGCTAGCCAGTCAGGGCCTTAGATATGTATTTTTAAATACAAATGATAACCTACTATAGTGACTCTATTCTTCCCTTATAGACTCTTCCACACCAGAACATAAAAATCTGTCTTATTCTTTTTTAAAAGTTTGATTGATTGATTGATTGATCGATTGAGGAAGTAGGGAGAAAGAGATGTTAATTTGTTTTTCCACTTACTTATGCATTCATTGGTTGATTCTTGTATGTGAACTTACCAGAAACTGAACCTACAACCTTGGCATTTAGGGACAACACTCTAACCAACTTAGCTACATGGCCACAACACTTATTCTTTTTAACTGTATAATATACTATCATGTAGGTCAGGATGTTTGTTTAACAAGTCCACTATTGATGGACTGTTAGGTATTTTGCAGTATTTTAGTGTCACGAACAATGCTGCAGTAACTAACCTATATACATAATTTTTAATATATATCAGTATGTCTCAGCCCCATTTTTGATTTACTAAGGAAAGTGATTATTTGTTTCCTGTTGATTAACATCTTAAAGAATGTGAAGGACGATGAATGCTTTCTAAATCACAATCACCTACAAGTAAAAAAACATATTTTATTCAGATATACAATTCTAAGGAGAAATAGGGGAGAATAAGGGTTTGAATGATATAACAAGAGAGGATTTAAGTTAGTATAGAAAAGTGTTTCCAGAAAGTGATGAAAATTAAGCAATTAATTAAAATAGCCTTTTGTTTTCTCCCAGAACACCACTGAAATGACAGTAACTTGATTTTTAAAAGCGTAACCCCACAACAATGAAAGGAACCAGTACTAAAACAAGCAAACAAACAAACAAACAAACAAAAGTAGAAGCTGGAAAGCAAACGGACAAATATTAACTAAGTAACCAGTCTGGAGAAACCTGAATCCTAAACCCTAAGTTGGAAAAAGTCGAGAGCCCATATGTCTTCCTTCTGCTTATGAAAATTAAAAAAAAACAAAAACAAAAAACCAAAACCTGAGACCCAACCCAATTAATGCTACAGAATTCCTCAAGTCTCAGTAATTGGTGGCTGTGGATACCCTCATTGCCCGCTGTGGAGGTATAGGGACAGCAGGGCTCCCATGTAGAGGTTGTCCCTGGGCAGGGATTAAAACAAGGATTTTGCAAGCTGTTTAAGAGCAATTAGATCTCCAGGTTACCTATCCCTTCTTTCAAGGCCCCCCTCCTCCCAAAAGACTGTAGTCTTTATTCTCCAGAGAGGTCTCTATATAAACAGGGAGATTAAGTGAATTTATGGATATCAGATGCTAAGATTCTCAACCTTTTTACTCCACTCAGTTTCTAGATCTCTGGCTGCCAGATAGTTCCCCTTCAGAGAGGAAATTTGAAGTGTCTTCTTCAAGGGATCTCACCAGCCAAAGAGGAAAAGCCCAAAGATCCTGACATCAGAACAAGAGTTTTTGTCTAGCTTGTTCACTACTGTATTTCCAGCACCCAAACAGTGCTAATCTCTTAGTAAGTGCTCATTAGATATTTGTTGAATGAATGAATATTCACTGTAGCATTTTTTAATATTCAGGAAAGCACAGGGAGAAAATAAAGACCGCCAATGTTTCAACTATCCAGGAAGAATCAGTAGGTTACATTTATATCTATTAATGTTGGTCCCCATTGGAGGAAGAGGGACAGGTGAGAAATACATTCGTCTTTCTAACTTTACTTTTCTATGACCAGTTCCTCTTGATTAGATGATTTCTAGAGAGATTCTGAAACCTTGGTCCTTGTGTTCACGTAGGTGGAATCAGGTGTATTTTGCGGAACCCAAAAAGACATTAACATTTAATTCTGCTGTGTGAATTAGGGACAAGTTTACCGATAAAAAATATTACTACTCTGCATTATGAAACATAAAATCACAATCACAAATCCAAGAATTAAGAAGCACACTAATTGAGGAGAAAAAAAATACAATCAAACATTTCTGAGTTTTCCACAGGTATTTTCCTACCATTCAATTGTTGTCATCTTCTAAAGTTATCACTAACAGGAAAGTGAAACTGGGCTCCAGAGGAGAAAGAAAAAATTATTTTTTAAAAATGAGATAATACAATTTGTTAATTTTTTTCTACGAATTACAAGGGGGGATCACCATTATCAAGTTTAGCAGCAGAACATACCTGCTTCCAGCTCAAAACTGATTTCCAAAGGAACGTTTGAGAATCCTTGTCCTAGACAATCCTGCTCTCTCCTCTGCTTATTCTGCATATTGCTGATGGTGTTGCAATTCAGTGCTTCTCAAACTTTAATGTGCAGAAGAGTCATATGGACATCTTGTTAAAATACACTTCTGACTCAGTAGGTCTGCAGCAGGGCTTGGATTCCACATTTATAACATGCTCCCAGGTAATGGCAATGCTGCTGGTCCTTGGACCACACTTAGGGAAGCAACAGTGTCCAGAGACAGAACAGGAGTCAGCAAAGCCTCAGGGTTAAGAAAATAGGTCGTGAAGTCCAAGAGACCTGCATTCAAATTCTAGCTCTATCCTTCCTGTTTTATGTCCTTGGAGACATTACTTATTTTCTCTAAGTCTCAGTACCTTCTTCATAGGCTTACTGTGAGCATTAAAATAGCAATGCCAACTGCAAATCTCAAATTATGTCAAAGCTTTTGAAAAGCAGTATCTGACACATGAGAAGCACCCATTCAATGGCTGCTGCTTTTATTAATTATGTTATCATTACAACGAACCTGATCTCTAGTCCTGACTTGCTGCTTTATAATCTTGGGCAAATTGTTGGCAACTCTGAGTCTTGGTTTTCTCATCCACCAAATAGAATAATAAATAGTACCTGCCTCATAAGTTTATTGTGAGGATTAAGACGGGAGAAAAGCATGTTAAAAATTGCTCAACACAGAACCTGGCACATAGAAGGCACTCAATAAAAGGTAACAGTGAGACGATGGTGATTGCTGTAAACCTAGGTTCTAGTCCTGGCTCTGGGATTTCTGGTAACAGGGAGAATCCTATGACTGCTCGACAACAGTCTGTTGTTGGAATGAGCCACGATAAATGAAAGTGCTTTGGAAATTAAATTAAATAACAGTTTGTAAAAATTTAGGGAGAAGCACGAGACAGGGAATCTGACCTGAGTTCTGGGTGCTGCTACTTACTTTGTGACCTTAAGAAAACGACTTAGCTTCCTGGAGCCTCAGTTGCTTCATCTGCATGGTAGAGCTAATAATACCTAACTTACAGGGCTGTAATGATTGAATGACATAATGTGTAAAGCAGTTAGTACCTTTCCTGGCATATAGGAGTACTTAATAGATATTTTCTTCCCTGGAGATTATAGGTCTATAAAACTGAACTGCTAAATGCATCCTATTTAATTATACATCAAGTATCATTCCAATACTGAATATTTCATCAGTGGCATCCCTGGCTGTTAGGATGCACTGCATGGGGAGGAAAACAATCAATTAGAAGGAATTTGGTGCAACCCCAAACATATATAATCTTTGCCAAGTAGAACAAAGTTTCTAGAATTTTTTTAGAGTAACTGACCCAAATCTTTCCAGAAGTCCTGAACATAGTTTTGCCACAATTTATTTCTCATCAGTATGATTGATATTGGTTTCCCAAGTCTAAATGATTTTGATTCTTTCTCCACTATGTTGCCTGACACTCTAGTGGAACTATTAATTGGTTAATTTCCTTACCTGCCCAGTATAAAACCTGGCAACCAGTTGTATTTTTATATCTCTGGGCTGATCCTGGATAGAGGAAGGTGGATAGATGAAAACCTGCCAATACCCTTTTCTATGTCAACATTATCTTGATAGAGGTTTTCTGGAAGATTCTGCAGCCTGAGCTCTAAAACATATTCCAACCGGCTAAGTACGTATCTATCCATATGTGCCAAACATAATGCCTGAACCGAACTGTGCTCAATATATTTCTGCTGAAAGAAAATATTTCTTTCATGTCATCCTCTGGCCTACACCCTTTCTCACGAATCTAGCTCTGAAGAGAGGTGATTTAATGGAAGTGAGGGTTAGGATTCTGAAGCAAAGGTGGATGGAAGACATCCTGGTCATAAGAACATTCCCTATCCCCAAACTGTACAGGAAAGACGGAGCTCTACCTAACAAGCTTCATATAAACCTCTAAGAGAATGACAAACAGCCCGGGAACCGAGCTGAGCCACCACCTTCCTATGTGTCTGTGTTGGGGGCTTCAATCAGTTTCCTAGAGCCAATTTCAGAAGCACTGATCTAGGACTGTCCTCAAAAAAGGGCTAGTGATCCACTTAGGCAAGTTTCCAGGTGACATAAGCACCAGCTCTTGCATAGGGAGTATGAGCTTTTTTAAGAATGTGGAGGAATAAGGGGGAAAAGTATTGAATTTTTAAAAAAATCATAAAAATAGCCTTGGCTGGTGTGGCTCAGGGGTTGAGCACTGGCCTAGGAACTGAAAGGTTGCTGGTTCGATTCCGAGTCAGGTCACGTGCTTGGGCTGCAGGCAAGGTCCCTGGTTGGGGACTTGTGAGAGGCAACCGGTTGAAGTTTCTCTCACACATCAATGTTTCTCTCTCTCTCGCCCTTTCCCTCTGTCTAAAAAAATAAGTAAATAAGATATTTTTTAAAAATTCTTTAAAAATCATAAAAATAAATTTATTTCAAATAAAATTTTCAATAGCACTCCCTTTCCATCATCGTTTATACAGATGTTATCCATAGAGTTTATATCATCTTTAATTCTTACAACAACTCTGGAAAGATGTGTGTATGCGTGCGTGGAGTCTGGCACGAATAATGCCCCTTGTTTATTACAAAATCATAAGCATGTAATTCCGTAGCAACAATATCACACCCAAGCACACCATATGACATTTTAGGTGAAATATTCAAGTTAAAACTATAAATTATTGCACCCATATTATTATCCTACCAACCACACTCAAGCAGGTCTTACTTCTGTCGGGCCCTGTGTATGTATGTGTGTGTGTGTGTGTGTATATATATATATATATATATATATATATATATATTTAATCCTTACCTGAGGATATGTTTATTGATTTTTTTGAGAGAGAAAAAGAGAGAAACATTAATGTAAGAGAGAAACATCATCAGTTGGTGTCCTCCCGTACGCATCCCAACCAGGGATTGAACCTGCAACCTAGGTATGTGCCCTGACCAGGAATCGAACCTGTGAACTTTTGGTGCATGGGACAATGCTCCAACCAACTGAGCCACCCTGCCAGGGCAAGATGGATTATTTTTATCCCTATTTTACATAGACTAGGAAATTGGGATGCAGTTTAGGTGATTTGTCTAAGTCCACGTAGCCAATAACACAGGTTCTTTGTTCTCCAAAGCACTTATTCCAGCTCATCGCAAATTTTGCATTCTAATGTTTTCACTTTACATTACTTAAAGAAGTCCTTTTGTGTTTCTATATACTTATCCTATACATCTCTCTTAATAGAAACATAACATTCCATTGTATTGTTACAGCATTGTTTCTCATCCACTTTATTCTTGGGCATTGAGGTTGTTTCAGAGTTTTCATCATTATAACTTTTTTTTTGTTTTTGTACCACCAATTGTTTTCTTTTGAATTGTTTTCCCAGCATAATGCCCAGGAGGGCATTACTTGGTGAAAAGGGTGCATACACTTATATGGCTTTAGCCACACATCACTGAATTGTATTATCATTGGGTCTTGAAAGAGAGCACTATCTTCTTACATCAGCACCCTGTGAGAGGTACAAGGCAAGCCTGGGTGGATTCGCCAGTGAAAAAAGCCCTTTGTCTCTCTATCTGCTTGGAAATGCTCCAGGCCATTTGAGACTCTCTGAAAATGATTTATAAGTATGCATATTTCAGAATGAGCTCTCACGTGGGGTAGTGTGACTCCCCTTCCCAGAAGAGGCTTCCTTGATCAGCAGAAGGTTTTTCAATGGAAGCAACTGACATTTCCCTCTTGATTGAGACTTTAG
Organism: Mormoops blainvillei; assembly: GCA_004026545.1. Lineage (NCBI taxonomy): Eukaryota > Metazoa > Chordata > Mammalia > Chiroptera > Mormoopidae > Mormoops > Mormoops blainvillei. The sequence goes on from PVJD01000176.1 coordinate 361,593, forward strand.
CTCTCGTTCCTGTTCAGAAAAGGTGTGGTGGCTGTTAAAAAAGGAAACCTAAACATCAACTCATGATTCCAAACAAGGTGCCAAAGGGCCGGGATAAATTACACCAAGGAATGGAAGCCCTGGCATTCAGAGTTGAAAAAGGTTTTAGGAACTGTCAGGAGAAAGGAAAAGTGAGGAAGAGCCATACTAGAATAAGAAAGAAAGCTGTATTCTAAATGGTGGAAGGTAATTTTGAGATTATATATTAATATATATGAATCTTAGTTATCTTACATGGCAAGAGTACCATGTGAGGGTATTGAAAGGTTTAGATGGAAATTATATGGTATAACAGGCACTCAATCCCTAGGCAACAGTGTGGTAGGCACTGTGGGGATAGTATACGTATTGAAGGCAAGCAGAACTAGTTTGGAACTGGTTAGAAAGTTAGAACTCTTTCTAACTAGGTGAGCTCTGGCAAATTTTAATTCTCTTTGAGCCTCAGTTTCTTCAACTGTAAAATGGAGGTTACGATACCTACTAAGCTTGTTTTACAGACTAAATGTCAGTGTGTGCTAGGCATACAGTAAGTGCTCAGTAAATAGGAGATGTTATTAACTCACGAAGCTATCAATATATGTGATGAACCAAGTCTTCTGCTGCATAGTGTTTCTCAAACTTCAAAATACATCAGAATCACCTGGAATACTTGTTTCAAGTACAGATTTTTCAGGTTCCACCCCCAGCAATTCTGTTTCTATCAGTTGGGGAATCTGCATGTATACCTGAATTCCAAGGTGATTTAGGTTGTTGGTAGTCCATGCACCATGCTTTGAGAAAAACTGCCCTATGGTTTCAGAGAATAAAAAGAAAAAAGTGTTTTTCCCATCACTAATATGCCATAAAAATTCTATAACATGCAAATGTTAAATTAAAGAGATCCAACTACTGAATGAGTATATATTCAAGGTGATTTATATAAGCCCTGGTTGGGTAGCTCAGTTGGTTAGAGCATCATCTTGATACACCAAGGTTGACAGTTTGACCTCTGGTCAGGACACATATAAGAAGCAACCAGTGAATGCATAAATAAGTGGATCAACGAATCGATGTTTCTCTCTAAAATCAATAAATAAATTTTTTAAAAACATGATCTATATAGTTCTCACCTACTTAAAGGTTTCTGAATCATCCTAAAGCAAGATCTTATCCTTTTAACACTAATGTTATGGATGAATGTGTGTAAACACTTCCTCCTTGGAGTCATCATAATCTGTCACAGAGATATCTCCTCTGGACTGCGGTACTTAATTATCTCCCCTCTGAGTGTTGACAGATATTACTATTTCAACCTTGTGTTGTTGTTTTATATTTCATTTGTGTCTAATTCCTCCAACCAGACCTTTTTTTAAGTCAAAGGCAGAGACCAATGACTTTTTTTTTGTTCTCTACCTTCCACAGGCATCTTGTAAAGCTTTTGTACATGATATGGGTTTCATAAATATATTTGAATGAATATAGCAGGTATATTTAACTGTAGGCTAATATTCATTGATAAATTCCTTACCACAAGAGTGATTCAGAATTACAGTTGTGAAAGGGTGAGCTATTCGGCTTTTAGGGTTCGAGTCGGGCAGAGAACAGTGCAGATCTCAGGCCTGTGAAAGTGCTATCATCTCACCTGGCCTGTTTCCTCCATTGCAGTGTGGGACTAGCACTTGCCTTTGCAGAGCTGTGGGGATTAAGTAAGAGAGAGTTCACAAGGTTCCTGGCAAAATGCTTAACACCTGAGATTCTCAGGAGGTGGGAGCTGCTTGCTCTTATTATAGCTAAACGTACCACATAGAATAATAGATGGAACTGCCATAGATATTTATCTTCAGAAGTAAAATAATGAACAACGGATTCTTTCTGAGCAAAGCTGGTATTTTCTTTTCTTTTCCCTCTCTCTCTTTCTCTCTTTCTCTTTCTCTCTTTCTCTCTTTCTCTCTTTCTTTCTTTCTTTCTTTCTTTCTTTCTTTCTTTCTTTTCTTTCTTTCTTTCTTTCTTTCTTTCTTTCTTTCTTTCTTTCTTTCTTTCTTTCTTTCTTTCCTTCCTTCCTTCCTTCCTTCCTTCCTTCCTTCCTTCCTTCCTTCCTTCTTTCTCTCTTCCTTATTTTTTTAAGGTCTAGCATCTTCAACTGTAAGTAATACACTGTCCAGAAGTTTGTATGGCTTCCCCATAGAGATGGGGAAGGACACAAAGCGGCCATTTTACCGGTTCCAGGCTTTCACCCAGAGCAGCACAACCGGGGTTTAAGTTTATGCCTCACAAACCTCCTCTGTTCATAGCCATGATTATTGTGACTTTGTCCCATTACTGAGGAGCAACAAGCACCCAGAACGAGGCATACGTGTCCTACCTGAAATGGGAAACAGAAACTTCCAGCTTTTTGTACTACAGGTAGGAGATTCACCGATCCAGGGACCAGCCAGACACTGGAGTCTCCCACACAGGGCTCAGGACGCTGTGAGAGACGTAGTCACAAGAGGGGCTGGCTGTTTGGTTTGTCTAGCCCTTTAAAACATTGACAGGTATTAGAAATTCTATGCTACTGAGGAATAATACATACAATTTCTGAATAAAAATAGTAATTACAGTTTTCTTTCTGAAGGTGAAAAAATAATTATGTGAGAATAAGGTGGAGAGTGGTTAATAAGCCATGATATATTCACCTGATAGTGTTAAGCAGTCATTTGAAAATGTTTACTTAAAATGTCTAATTGCATATTAAATAACATGGGAAAATGTAATAACACATGGAAAATGCTTCTGACTACATTTTAAGCAAAAAACAGAATAAAATTTGTTTAGACACAGAGCCTTCCACAACTCTCGAGTGAAGCAGAGCCTTCCCACTCTTGTCTGCCTTTTACAATAGCCAATAAGAAGCCTGTGTTTAGGTGGTGGGATGGTGATGTAATCAACAATCTAGCCAATCTCCCTGATGATTATTTGCATAGTTTCCTCCTCCTGATCCAACAGAACCCAATTTCTTTTAAGGAGAACAGTGAAGGGGAAGTGGATATCTCTAAAAAAAAAAGGGAAGAAAATTCCATTAAAAAAGGACTACTTGTAGTGATGCCGGTATCAAAATCCAGTGATCAAAATTATTATATTGAGTCTCTCCAGAGGATACTTTCACCTTCTAAGCAAAGCAGTCTACTTAGTATGTTTAAAATAGCTCTCTGAAAAACTACCTACCCATTTTATGTTTAAAATGTTTTTAAATTAAAATTAAGCTTTTAAAATAAAATAATGTTAATAAAATATTTTTTAAGAATTCCTACAGAATAGGAAACAATTTTCTTGCATAATCTATAAGCCTCTTGCTATTGAGGTTTGTAGATTATGCAAAAAGAGGCCTTTTATTTCTCAGACTTAATTGATTTTACAAACAAAAACCTACTCTATGCGTACCTGTTGATCTCAGCAACTTATTCTCTATAATTAAAACTTCATCAGTTTATCAAGCTGAATGAACTGGCTGTTGACAAGGGAACAGGATTCCACAACCCTGATTTTTTATCTTGTTTATATGGATTACTGGTTTAACAAATTTAATACTAGGAGAGCCCCCTTTCATTAGCCTAACTTGGATTTCTTTTCACATAAAGCATTGAGCTTAGTGGGACAATTCTGCCATTCTCATGTGGCAGCCAGGGGCCTTGGACAAGTTAACTATTTTTGTTTCATTCAGGTTTACTGAGCACGGTTCTACATGTCAAGCATTTTCACATGCATTGCCTAGTTTAATCCTTACAACACCCATGTGAGGACAGATATTATTAGCCCCTGTTTATAGATGAGAAAAACAAGGGTGAGAGAAGTTCAGTGATTCGGTTGCCCAAGAACACACAGCGGGTAACAGAAACATAATTCTTACATGGATTTTCTAACACCAAGTCCAATGTTCTTCCCACTATACCAGGTTATTTATTTGTAATTAACTGGTGGTGCCAAAGCAGAAAGGGAAAATTCTTTTTCTACAAAACAAATATAATTTCTTGTGTTGTAAATCTGCAGTGATTTTTGTCTTATCTTGAACATCAAAATATAGTATATGCCTATATTTTCCCAAAGAAGCCTGGGAAAATAGAATGATCCAATCCTTTAAACAAAATTTCAGTCTAAATACTTTCAGTTTCTATTCATCTCAGGTACTCAAGAATTTACTATGGCTAATGAAAATTTGCCATCAGCTTCAAACTGGTGGTTGCAGGCCACATGGCTTTCTGCACAGACTTCCCACTCAGATTTGTTTGGCAGTAACGTATTTGCCTATAATATTACATTCAGTGAAAGTCAGAGATGGGTGAGACATTTAAATGAACTCCTAAGGACAGAACCATTGGAGTGGGATGTGCGACACTTTTGAAACTGGGTGACATCTCTGATTACAGGTATGGCCCTCAGTCCGTGCCAGGCAATGTCTAAGTGTTTTACATACAGGGATAGGCAAAAGTAGGTTTACAGTTGTGAGTGACATCCTTTTGAGTTAATAAAGCTACTGTAATACTCATAACCTGCATGCCTTTTTCCATACAAACAACTTTTTGCCCACCCCATTACCCAACACACTCTAAGGTAGATGATATTGTCAGTATCCCCCCTTCCAAATGAGGAATCTTGGCATTAAGAGGTTAGAGGTCTTGCCTCTGATCACATGCTTAGTGGAGAGCAGAGCCAGGATTTGTCCCCAAGCAACCTGATCAGGGTCTGAGCTCTTAACTACTGCGCTACCCTGCCTTTCCCAAATAGAATGTAAAGTATTATTTGATTTTCATGAAACATACAAGCACAAGATCAACATTTTGTTGATCTGCATCACACCTTGCTAAATATGGCCACAAATAGGAAATTTGGCTGTGTATGGTAATATAAAAATCAAACTTAAAGCCACTTCAACCTAGTATAGAAATGAGGCATAAGTCAAAATGATAACATCTCTGCTTTCTTAAGGCTTCGCACCAACTCCCTCTACTTCAGCTTAGAGTCAGGTCATGAACATGTGTCCCTGCCTATTCACTTGGGCTTGTGGCCCAAGACTGGCCCAGGGTCTGTGGAGCCCCTGCACTTCTCTGGGGCCAGTCAGGCAGGGGGCAATAGACTCTGCCTGACATCTTTCACCCTGGGAGTCTGCTCCCACTGGTTCTGTCTGGATCTGCCTAGGTCTTCATGGCATTCTGCCTTTCCTGCACCATTGAAAATGCTCAAGCCTTGCAGCTTGGGTTTCTACACTGTGCCCAATACTGTGCAGTGGATGTAGGGGGTGGTTCTACATTCCCAGCCCATTCTATGTTCCCATCTTCTAAAAATGGAGCTGCCTAGTTTATAAAGTAAATTCTTAACAACTTAGGCTCTGCTAGGATATACTATATTAAAATGAGTGGTTAGAATGGGAAGAAAACAGAACAGAGTCAAGAAACTCACAGGCTAGTAGGACTCGAATGAGGCTAGGATGGCATGATGGGTGTAAAAAAGATTGCTAAACTGTGAAATGCAGTAGAGATCATCCTGTGACTCACAGACTTGGGGTCCCTTTCACTAACAGTCTAGGGCAATGGTTCTCAAATGTTAGCTAGCATCAGAATTATCTGGAGTGCTTGTTAAAACAGATTTCTGGGCCCACTATTTCTTATTCGGTAGGTTTGGCTAGTATCCAATAATTTGCATTTCTATCAAGTTTTCAGGTGCTGCAGGTGCTGCTGGTTTTCTGGAACCATTGGCCTAGGTTGTTGGACTGGTAAAAAATCCTACCCACAGTGAGCATACAGAGGCTCACTTGTTATTACTAGGCTCCATAGCTGGGTTCCCCCAATATTTGCTCTCTTCTGCCGTCAGATTACTCAGTGCAGTTTGGCTGAGATTTATGGGAAAAAGAGCTTGTAATCCTTTCCTTCTCTTCCATATGTTCCAACCTCCTGCTGTTAATATCCCTTCTTATTTAAAAGCTGCTTTAGTTTGCAAGGAACTCTCACATTCATTATTGTGTTCAAATGTGAAATTCTTTGTCCTTCGTGAGCATAAAACTAAGACTTGTTAAAATGGGGGAAGGGGCGATGGGGTAGAACACCTCATCCGTTTGCATTTGCAGCGCTGAACGTTGCTATAGGTTCGTGTTTCAGACCAAGTTTGCTAAAGGGCATCAGGATATTCCTTACTGAAGGGATGTATATAATATTATGTACAAAGTTAGGGTAAAAAAAGCAGTGATGGCAAGCACCCCTACTGCGCCCCCTCCCCACCAAATAAAGCGAGTGGGTGGGGAAAATCCCGAGAAAGCCTTTCCTAGGAGGGTCCGTCAGGCATCTGCTAAGACAGGTCCCGGGTGGCCCGCCGTCCCCCACCGCTACTGGGCAGCCGCTCTCCGCAATGCTAAAACGCAGCAGCAGAGTCCTCCAGACTTCTCCTGGGGGCTCGCACCGTGCAACCAACCCTAAAACGCGGCTGCGCGACGCCCCCTCGGCCCTCTGGGCTTCCCATTGGCCCGTTGCGGTTGTCACTTTCTCCTTGCCTCGCCTTCCCCTCCCGCGCTGAGGAGGCGGGCGGGGTAGGTTGCGCTTGCTGTTGGCTCAGACCGCGGTCGCGGCTTTGCAGCAGGCGGCGCGCCGGCGGGAAGCGGGCCATCGGGGCCCGGGAGCGGGCGGGGAGCGAGGGGGCCGGGAGTGCCGCAGGCTCCCCGACCGGCCCATGTGGGGTGGGGGCCGACGGCAGGGCCGGGGGCCCCAGCCGGCGCTGAGGGCAGCCGCCGAGGACCTGCCCGGCCGGCTGCCCCCTGCACTGCCTCGCCCGGAGCCGGGCCAACCCAGAGGGATGCGCTGTGCTGCCCAGCTTCCCCGCCCTGGCCATGCCCTGAAGCAGAAAGTTCGGGGCCTGGGGGCAGCGCTCCTCCTGCTCCAATGACCGCCCAAGGACTCCTGCTGGCCAGCTCGACTGTGCCCTGCCTTCGCTCCCAGGTCGTAATGAACTATTCCAAGCTGTAACCAAGGCTCCCCTTTCTCGCCCCTTGCTCCTCCTCCTTTAAAAAGATTTATTTTTTAATTGAAGAAATTGTCATCCGTCGGCTCCTTTCCTCGTTAATCGTTTAGACGCCGGGCCTCCTTTCTGAGTGTAAGAGGGGGCGCGGTCTCCCCCAAGACCGCTCGCTGGAAGGACAAATTCCCCTGGCCGACCCACATACACCATGAAGAGGTGCAAATCGGACGAGCTGCAGCAACAGCAGGGAGAGGAGGATGCAGCTGGGCTGGAAGATGCCGTTTGCCACCTGCCGGGCACAGACCTCCGGCCTGGGGAGGTCACGGGTGCTAACTCTGCTGGCGGGCCAACTTCAGACGTGGGCGCTGCTGCGGCGCCCAACCCCGGTCCCCGAAGCAAGCCTCCTGATTTAAAGGTGAGCGCAGACCCTCCCCCGGCCAGCCCAGCCAGCGACTTAGCTTTCCCCGCCCCACGCAGAAGTGCTTAAAAGTGATGGGGAAACCAGGCAAAGGTCAGAGAGGATGTTGGGCCAGAACCCTGAGCTGGACTTCAGGTACCTTTTGTGCCAGAGGGTCTTTCAGCTCCATTTCAGGCTTCTGTGTTTGTGCCTCATTATTCAGCAGACGTTCTAATGACTCACCCATACAAGATTGTTTGACTGATATGTGTGAAGTGCAGTTCTCAGACAAAGGGCTGGATAAATCCAAGATGCTAACCAAAAAGTTAACATCACTTTCCCTCCTGTAAGATAGCAGGGGAAGAAACTGACAACGTGGAAGGCCAAGCAGAGGACCATTAGTTTCCTTTACCGAATTAATTTCCTCCTTTTGGGACCTTCCTGGATGAAGCTCAGTTTGTCCATCTGTGAAAGGGGAGTGTGGATTTCTTGCCGTTAGGTGGAGCCAGAGGTTAAGATAGTGCTGGAGAGCCCTGCCTGCCTGCTTGCGGAACCAATCCCCAGGGTGGAACTGACAGGTGGCCGAGCGGTGCTTGGGCTGGTTTGGGGCCTCGGTTCAAGTTGCACACATGCTGAGCCGGCAGTTAGAACCAGACTCGGAGACAGCCGATCACACACAGCTGGGAGTCGTTTATTTTCCAGCCTGAGGTTGCCGAGACAATTATCGAGCTGTATTGAATATGTTTCTATATTAATTAAAACAGCAGCTGGGATAAATAATGCACCTTTGCTGGAGCTGCCACAGGGACGGCAGGCTCAGGCTTCTCAAGCCAGCTCACCTCCAGGCTGAGCAAGGAGATGTCAGCCCAAGGAAGGAACTTAGATGCCTTGGAGATTGATGTCTCAGGGGAGATTTTCTCGAGAAGGGGTGCAAGGTCTTGACTAGGGGAGTGAAAGGACTCCGTTATGTTAAATAAAGCCTGTATCCTATAGCAGCAGACACTAAGGAGCTCACCCGAATAAGCCAATGACATTCCTCGTTTGGCCTGAGCGACTCAGAGTCAGGAAGTCAGAGCGCCAGGTGAGTGTGTTCTTACCTGTGTGTGTTACCTGTCTGTGTTCCTTCGGGAGGGATGAGAAGGGGGACAGCTAGCTCCTTTGTGTGTAATTTTTAAAAATTCTAGTAGTTATTCAAATGTGACCACTGGTTCTTTTGTTGCCCTGCTTTCAGGGGTTCGGGGCTAACCTTATGTCTAAAGATGAGCTCCATTGGCTAGCCTGTACACAGGAAGCTTGATGCCTGGCCCAGCTGTCACCCTTCAGCCCACCCTGTTTACTCAGGAAGTGTGAGTCCTATTTTAAATAAGATGGTGAAGCGACAGGGGTGTCATTGATGCTGCTGTGGGGAAGGGCCTGCCTTCGGCTGCAGACTTAACCTTCGTTCTGGGCCGATCCAGATGAGTCTGGCCACCAAACTCTGACTCCTTGATCAGATGGACCCTCACCCTGAGTCCAGGCGGCGCAGCCTCAGAAACTGCCCGTGCTCCAGCTTAGGCCGGCAGTGGAAACTGCGGGCTCGGTTCATCCCCACCCCTTCTCCCTGAAGATGGGCCGGTTGCGGTGTGAGAGGGCTGCAGTGCCTGTCTTTGTAGATAAAGCTAGTTAAGAAGCTTCTTCACCTCACCCTATATCATCCGTGTCTCTCCTCTCTCTCACACTGGTGATACCTTCATGCCATTGTGGCAGATATAGCAACAACTCTTGATATTAAATGCTGAACTTCCCCAAAACAAAATTAAGACCAGGTGTGACTAGGTGTTGGACACCACCCCCCACACACACTCCCACCTCCAAGAAAACATACCACTGAGGTGGATCCCAACCATGTGGGCCCAGGCTGGCAGCAAGGAGGAGAAAACATAGCTGCTGCCTGCTCGGTGGGAGCACGGGAGACAAGCGTGGCTGTTTATCTGTCTGCTTTTTCACATGTTTATAGGGTAGGGACTTCCGAACCAGACATGAACTTGGGGGCTCTTGCAATTTGATTTGCTGCGTGATCTCAGGCAAACCACTCAGCTTTTCTGAGCCTTTTTTTTCTGTGGAAAGAGACTAGAAATATTGAAGTGTGTCCAAACTTGTTTTCCAATGCTGGCACAGTTTTCCAACAATGAAAAAATTCCATCATTGGCTCTAGCACTGGTTAGTGGCTAACTTGTTTTAGACTTGATGGTGGTACCAGAAAGACGCCAGTTTAATTTTTAACACCCCCTACTTTAGACCTATGTTTGGCCCAGGAAGACCAGCAGCCCTGGCTTGCTTTTGTTTTTATTTCAAACTTTGGAGATAGGAACTTTTGGTCCCTTAGTTCACTTCTGTTTTCTTGTGACAGCTTCTTGTGATGGATTAAGTGTACTGGAGGAAATCTTCCTGAGAGCGGGGCTAGAAAATAAGAGGCTTTGTCTGAAGTACCTCCGTTAAGGTGAAGGGTGGGGGGAAGAGAGAATTTAGAGAATTTTAGTCTTTACCAAAGAGACCTGAACGATGCCCAAGCTGGTAGCAGCCGGAGGTGTCGGGCTCTGGTGGTCTCCCTCCCATCCGTCAGCGATGCGGAGCATCTCACTGTGCACCGTACATGTCTGCACGGAGGCCTGGGATCTGGGATTCTGCGGTGGGGAAGGCCAGTGAAAAGAAGGAAAACAGTTGAGTAGCAATCTTAAAAGAGCAATCATGAACCGGGAACCGAAAAATAACCTGGAAATGAACATTGCCCTGCAGAGGGCTTATGCTTCGAGGTTGGGGGCCGGAGACCTCAGCAGACACTCCTGCAACTGAAGCCCAACGGTCCAGAGTCACATCCCTGCCCTTTGTGGCTTAAATTCCCATTTAACCACTTGAGCTCTTGTCTTGATTCCACTGCATTATCCAGTCTTGTGCTGTGCCCAGAATCTCTGTTAGGAGATGCTGGGATTGCTGGTCACAGAGGGTATTGGCTGACCAAATGTACACCAGAATTCTCCAGCAAGAAAACCTAGCTCGAGTGAGAAGGGAGTGGGGAGGAGCTTGGGGGAAACTGTGGAAAGGGACATGGAGCGTACATTCCTGTGAAAATACAGCAAGTGATAGATATTGCTAAGGCCTGGGGTGAGTGGCTTAGCATAAGTCAGCTGGTTTGGTCCTGATGTGGTTCAGACCGGAAGGCAGGGGAGGAAACCCCCAACCTGTCCCACCCCACCCCCCAGCCCCCCACCCCCCGCCCCATCTGGTATAGCAGGAGAAATGGAGCCTTTCCTGAAAGGAAAGGTTTGAGTGCACTGCCAGAGGCCTTCCCCTGGACTTCTCCTGAGTCTCTCTTTCCCCTCACAAAAGCCCCTGTGAATAATTTCCCTAGGGATTTCTGAGCAGTATTCATATTCTGCCCCCCTCCCAAGAAAAGGGGGGGGCGTGTCCAAATTCCATTATTTCAGTCCTGGTTTGAAGCGCTTTTGACTCAGAGCTCATTTGGGTTCCAGCTTCTGTGCTTCCATTCCCACCGTACTGCGCTGGTCCCGCCTGCTCAGGAAGATCAGCAAAAGCAATTAGAAGCCACAAAGCTGAGGGGAAGTCACAGCTGAATCCTCAGCCTTTACTTTCGAGCACAGGTGCCTCAGCCCCCACAAATGACCTATGTTCCTTCACTCCCGTAGAGAGCCCACGAAGAAGGGATCATGGGTCAACAGGAACTGAAAGCCTTCGGTGGGAAAGGCACTGTTTTAAACTGAAGTATGTCATGCACATACAGGTGTCTGAAAAGATATGTATGGTTTAAATAACAGTCGCAAAGCAGACACCCCATCTCCCTACTGCCCAAGTCAAGAAAGAGAACATTGGTATTCCCAAGAAACTCCTGCTTCTTTTTCTGTTCTATTGTTTATTTGTTTATTTTTAAGGCCTATGGTTTTGATAAAATCAATGGGTCTCGGTTTCTCCATTTTTTCAGTGGAGAAGGCAAACTATTCATAGGAATGTAGGTGGGATGAAGGAGCGTGTGAGCTCCGGCCTTGCCCTGGGCCTTCAGGGGAGGTTCTCGTGGCAGAGTGTGGCTCTATTGTGGCCTGCCTGCCCCATGAGGCTCCTGGATCTACTTCAGAAGTGATGTGCTCAGGCCTGAAGATTCCTGCAGTGGGAGTTGGACCCTTGGATAGGTTTCATGGGGGAGGGGCGTGTGTGGCAGAATTGAGGTAGACCTAAGAACAAAGAAACGCAAAATTCTTTGGCAACAGGCATTGCCTCTGCCTCCAAGTGAGCTCCCAGTCAAACGTGATGAAATATACTTAGGCAGATAGTCATCCATCGAAGGACACATGAGTTTAAAGGTGCTCCAAGCATGACATGATGAAATCAAAAGCACATGGAGTTAATTGGAAAGATGTTCTGGGGGAGGAGGACATGGAGAACGATATTAAAGTAAGGGTGGAATGTTAATTACCCAACAAGAGGATCGGGGCTTTCCAGATGGGAAGTGAAGTGGCAAGTGCTATGTCTCTTGTGGGGCCAGTATTCTTTTTGGCTGGAGTGGCAGTTGTTTTCCCAGCCCTGAAAATAGTCAGGGACAGTGGAGGGTGCTGAAGAATGGTGAGGCCGACTGTTTTTATCCCACCTGCGCTTACTGAGAGGAGGGCAGGGATCCTGAGGCCTGGGATTGCCCCATCCCCACCCCTCTGTCTTCAGAAATATTCAGAGCAGCCCTGTCTGTGGGCTTGGGAGGAACTGGCGAACGATTGCATGTGCGAAAAGGAGCTCTCTGTTCTGCTACGTACTGGGTTCTAGATGAATTCCCAGCTGCCTAGTTCTAGTGGGAACTGCCTTGCAGGCTCAGTATTTACAGAATGTCCTTTTTATGTCTCTAATTGTGTCCTAACTGCCAATCCCATTAAGGAGAATCTCTCCCTAAACAAGGAATGGAAACATCTGACAGGATCTGAGCTTGAGGTTGAAGTTTAAAAAAAGTGTGGGTATCAGGGTCCTGGAAAAAAAGCTCAGCTGGCTTCTCAGTGATGGCCTTAGAGGCCAGCCTAAAACTCATCTCCATTTTCATCTCTCCTGTAAGAAATTGCATCTTCCTGTGGCATTCTCATAGACCAGGAGGGTCATTCTGAGAACAAGGGTTTGACTGGACAGGGTCCACCCCTGTCAGCCAAACACTTAGACCTTTCTGCATACTAAGAAGTTAGAACAAAGCTGTCGAGGGATAGGTATGTTTTGTGATTGTGTGAGAAAGACAGCATTTGACTTTTGAGATCAAATGGTTAAAGGCTTCCTTATTTCAACCGGATTAGCTGAGTGATGTTCACCCTGGAAAACAAAGCTGGCTCGAGGACTTGAGCCCTCCCTAAGCCATGTGTGGAGACAGTAAACACATCGGGACTCCTAGGTCGGTGTGTTCTTCTTCCTCCAAGCCAGCGCGTTCTTGGCAGTTACTAAGACAGTAGACTGAGACAAGGGTTTAAAGTGCAGTAGGAGGGACCTGTTAGGCACAAGAAAAAGCGGCCCAACTGAGCATTTTAAATCTTTGGAAAAGTAGTTGTCTAAGGATTAAGTCACTCATAAAGATAACTTTTGTGGACTTGGGTAGTTCCCACTCAGGAAATAATTAAGTAGCAATCACCATGTTTGTGTTGAGGTCTCTGTCAGGTAATATCAGGGACACGAAGATATGGACGACATGGGTCGTGTCCTCCATTCACTCACGCTCTCATTGGGGATCCGTCCATAAGCCAGTGAAAAGCTCAGTGACAGTTTGAGAGAGCACGAGAAGCCACGTCAGGAGGCAGTACACGATTAGTTGCAGATAACGTGCTCTCTGGAGTCCAGAGCAGGGCGCTGAGCTCACTGCAGACGGATATGGTCAGCAAAGGCCGTGTGGAGCAGAGGCAGAGAGAGGGCACGCCGTGCAGGGAACTTGAACCACAGCCTTCCGTGCTGGTGTACGTGGAGTGTGTTCTGCCTACAGACCCAGTGGGTGAGGTCACCTTTCCCAACTCTCCTCGGCTCTTGGCAGAATTCTGTTAGCAACTAAAGAAATGAGGAATTAAAATAAAATTGGGAATGGGAAAATCATTTGCCCCTGAGTTGAGGCCTGTTCTTTAGTGTCAGCTGTGATGCTGGAGCAAAAATGATTCCAAAAATCTTTCATCACTGTGCTTCTAATAGAAATGCTAAGCAGGCCTGTTCAGCCTTCCTTGTGGTCCTCAGTGCCAAAGCTGGGGTGACGATGGTTCCTGCCTGGCCCCAGCCCCAGACTCCCCACCCAGAGCTTCTGAAGGGTAGTTGGAGACTTCAGCAATCCACTTTGTATCCCGAGAGAGAGTGGGACTCTTTGGGTTTTTACAGCGATTAGCTCTCTAATGCTGGCCCTGTTTCCATAGAGACCCTATAAATAGAGAAACGTTGGCGACTTAGGCTTGCTAAGGCTCACTGTGACCCAGTCACCCCACTGAACCCTCACAGCCAAACCTTGGGAGGAGGGGGCAGGGGAATAGAGGGAGTTTCAAACCCAGGTGCGAGGAAGGGACATGCAGTCAGCTGCCAGGTAGGACAAATTGGCTGTAGGTTAGTGTGACTTAAGATCCTTTCGGCTTTTCCGGGAGTTGTTAGAAACACTGGAACCTGTAGGAATTAGAAGGCGCTTGGCTATTTTTATCAGCAAGGACTCTTGTACCCCAAAGCATTTACTTTTGGCCTCATGCAGCTGTGTTTGCAAATTTTGGAGCAAACTTCCTCTTTGGGGGACCTACACCCAGGGAGGAAAACAGATGAAGTCTAACTTCCGAGATCACAGTCTTCTCAGGAAGAATCTTTCAGAAACCATCTAGCCCACCCTTTCTTCCGGAGAGGATACTGTCACCCAGAGAAGAGGGGGGTCCTTCCTCCCCTTTAGAGACAGCCCCAGGGGAGGGAACAGCAACCGGCTGTCATTTATTTCCCACGAATAGGCTGCCTGACCCGGGAAGCTCTCTTTCTGGCTCATTCCAGCCTCTGGGCAGCTCTGGGGACAGTTCTTGCTTATTCTCATGGATCGGGAGATCTCTGTTTGTGTCCCACCTCTAACTCTTTTTAACGTCTCAACTCTCTTTTCCTAGTGCATGGCTTCATTTGGCCACAAAAATGGTTTCTAGCAGCTGGGGAAAAGAAAAAGTCAGTGTGGAAAAGCAAGTGACATTTACTAGCTGGAACCTGTTAGTCAGAGCAGGTGGCGCTTTCTGCTGCGTTGGCGGCTAAATCCCCTCAAGCTAGTCACCATGGTTTTCCTCATTTCCAAAACTTAAGGCCGGTTATATGGATGTCACCCTGCTCTCTTGCCATGCACCTTGTGAGGAAAAACTCTTGTGTTTGGAGAACACCCCCCGCCCATTTTCCTTTGACTTTTTTGTCCTTTCCTTCATGTCTACCACAGACTTCAGCAGGCTCCTCTGTGCTGCTGGGCCAGAGGTCCTGCTTTCCTTCACCTGCTGAACAGGTGGGGAGGTGGGACCCGAAGGCCACAGTGGCAAAAGGTCTTGTCTAAGTCCTATATATGACATGGGCAGATCCACAGTAGCAGTTCAGGGGACCCAGCTCACCCTAGCCCAGGCACTTCTGTTTTGTTTGAACCTGCCTTTGCTACTGTTCTGGGATACAGGTAAATACCATATTTACTTCAGTGTTGGGATCAGTGTGTGAAACAGTGAAGGTCAATTAGAAGCCAGGGGTTTGTCTGTCTGACTTGGATGAGCCATTTAACTGTGCTGGCCTCAGTTTCTTCATCTACAAAATGGGGACACTGCTGCTTCCTGAGGATAGGCTGCATCAGGCTGGAATGACAGCATAAATTAGAAAACACTTTGAAAAATGCTGTTGTATAATGTTAAAAATAAATTGACCAAGGATTTTAGGCTCCCAGGCAATTCGGCAGACAGTGGTGGCTGCTGGCTATGGCACCTCTATCTGCTTCCTGGGCCTGAGGAGCGGGGATGCCTCTGGGATCCCTGGTGAGGCCTTCTGAAGGGAATTGTTTCTACCGGAGTGGGTATAGAAGATTGAGCTAGACCAAGCTAGGTTGGCCAAGCTAGGTTAGGAGTGGTGTGGAGAGGAGAGAGAGACCTGGAATAGAATGCTAGAAAGACAGTTTATAATATGTAATATGACCATTTGGCAGAAGCAGCTGGACAAATGCCAGAGCCAGCTGGCCCCATCCACGACCCTGGAGGGAGGTGTCTTAGCTCATGCCTGGTCAGGAGATTGTGAATCTGGCCCCTTCCAGCCTGTGACAGACTGTGCTCCCAGTCCGGTCTGCCTTGGGCATCTTGGTTCTACCAGAGTAGATTCAGGTGATCCTGCCGTGGGCTGGCCCTGGGGTGATGGTGACTACCATGGGAAAACCTGGCACTGGGTAGCCCCAGAATTAAATTCTTGAGAAAGAGTGGCGGTAGCCTTAATTTATTCATCTAAAAATGGAAAAATCAAGTGAGATAATGCAGGAGAAAAAAGCACATCAAAAACTGTAAACCGCTAGTCTCTGGTGAGCTGTGATGATAGTAACTTACCTCATCTGTTATTATGTCTAAAATGGCGACACAAGGGCCCCGCACACTTGGAGGATTGTGGTGAGACTCAAGTGAGGTGACAAATGAAAATTCGAAACGTTTACACAAATACGTGGTAGTGTAGCCACCCACTTGCAAATGCAGTGCTTTACACCGATGCCAGTAAGAGGGGTCAGCTAACTCAGATCTAAAGACGGTGCTTTCTTGGTTTCTACATGGTCTGAGTTTTCTGCTCTGTAAGTGTGATTCTAGGAAAAAAAAAAGAAAACCCACCAAATGCAAGGTTTTGGGATGTTTTTTAAAAAGACGGAGGCTGCCTCATGTGATTAGGGGCTGTTCCTCACAGATGTGGCTCATGGAGCCCCAAATGGCTAGGTTCAGAGTTTCCGCTTAGGAGTTCAGACTGCGGGTTCTCACCTGGTCCTCGAGTCCCAGCCCTCCTCCCATGGCTCTGAAGGTCTGCCGAGGGCTCAGCCTGGCAGGATAAATCAGCCCCCTGACAGAAGCAGCTGTCTGGAATTATGCCACACGTTGTGTCGCCCTGGCCGAGTGGTCCAGCTGCCTCTCTCTGAGCAGCCTGGCCTGGGAAGCAGGTGGGGAATCTCAGCAGCAGAGCTAAGAGGGCAGGCTAAGGCCAGGGCAGCGCTGGGCCCCAGGGCCTCTTTGGTTTATTTCAGTCTGAGGGGAAGGACTTTCATTTGGACAGCGGGTTTTGATACGTATGCTAAAGAAGTGGTCATATTACTGACTACACTAAAGGTATGCCCATAGAGGTTTATTTATTTATTATGCTTAACAGTTTGTTATAAAGGACAGAGATGAGTAGCCAGATGAAGAGGTGTACAGAGTGAGGTTTGGAGGGATCCCAAGTGTAGGAGCTTCTGTCCCAAGGGAACCTGGGGTGTGTCCCATCCTCCTGGAATGTGGATGTGTTCACTGACCCAGAAGCTCCAGTGAAGTTTATTTTACTGCCGACCACATCAGTAACAAGACTGGCTCCAAATAAGAGAAAATCGTGCTAGAGTTGTATAGACAAAAGTAGGTTTATTTATTTCATGCAGCAAGAATCCAGGATAGGCATTTACAACGGGTTTGGTGGCCCTGTAGGGTCATCAAGTTCCCAGGCTACCTGTCCTTTGGGGCTCTACCATGGGTGTGCATGCATGTGTGTGCGCACACGTGTGCCTTCATACCATGCAGTCATCTTGTGGCAAGGTGGCTGCTGCATGTCTAGGCATTTCCTCCACATTCCACTTGGGAAGCAGTAGGAAGGGCCAGGATCTCTATAAGGAAAGGCAGCCTTTATAGAAATTCTCACCTTGTTTCTCTTTGGTCAGAACTGTGTCATTGTGGCTACTCTTAGCTGCAAGGGAGTCTGTCAAGCAAGGATTTTTAGCCAGTTACATGAAGGCTATTCAGTTTGGTTGTTAAGAAAAAGAAAAATGGAGAAAGTATTGAGTGGGAAATTAGCAGTATCTGCTACAACATTGTAGCCTGATTATATGATTCTGATTTTCCCAGAGTGTTGCAATGAGGCCTTTTTGGAAATGGTTGCCCGGTGGTCTAGAGCAGGGGTTCCCAACTCAGTACTGGTCCATGGCCTGTTAGGAACTGGGCTGCACAGCAGGAGATGAGCAGCGGGCCAACGAAGTGTCATCTGTATTTACACCCACTCCCCATCACTCGCATTACTGTATACACTCCACCTCTTGTCAGATCAGCACCAGCATTAGATTCTCATAGGAGCATGAACCCTACTGTGAATTGCACGTGCGAGAAATCTAGGTTGTGTGCTCCTCATGAGAATCTAATGCCTGATGATCTGAGGTGGAGCTGAGGTGGTGATGCTAGCACTGGGGAGAGGCCGCAAATACAGATTATCATTAGCAGAGAAGTTTGACTGCACAGAGACCATAATAAATCAGTTTCTTGCAGACTCATATCAAAACCCTCTCAGTGAGCGGCAGGTGACAATTAAACTGCCTCTGGTGCCAGGCTATAAAACCATCCCTGCCCACCCTCCCCCCCGCCCCCGGTCCTTGGAAAAATTACCTTCCATGAAATCGGTCCCTGGTGCCAAAAAGGTTGGGGACTGCTGGTCTAGAGGAGCATGTGCAGCTTGAAGGAAGATCTACCTTAGAATGAGGGAGGAACTGGGGGCAGGGGGAGAATCAGACCAGAGGGATACAACCTCAGCAGCCAAGTGCTGCCTGCATGTGCCTCTGAGCCCCAGACTAGCCATAAGAACCTCATGACTGGTAACCCCGAGCCCATGTGTGGATTGGGAGTGTCCTGTGGGGAGCCCCCATGGTGCATTTCTTTGGAATGAAATGAGCAGATCTGAGTTGCCACCTCTCTGCAAGGCATGATCTTTTAGGTGTGATCCACCTTTTATAGGGTCTTCTAGATTCTGACAGCTGTAGTAGCTACACTGGTCACCCAAGAACAGAATCCTCACCTCTGTCCCCACCAGCTGGGCATTCAGGAGCTTTCCACTCACCAGGGCTCTTTGTCTCTCCTTCTTAAGAAAATCCAGCAGCTCTCAGAGGGCTCCATGTTTGGCCACGGCCTGAAGCACCTGTTCCACAGCCGCCGCCGGTCACGAGAAAGGGAGCATCAGACGTCTCAGGATTCCCAGCAGCAGCAGCAGCAGCAGCAGGGCGTGTCTGACCATGACTCCCCGGATGAGAAGGAGCGGTCCCCCGAGATGCACCGGGTCTCCTATGCCATGTCCCTGCACGACCTGCCCGCCCGGCCCACTGCCTTCAACCGTGTGCTGCAGCAGATCCGCTCCCGGCCCTCCATCAAGCGGGGCGCCAGCTTGCATAGCAGCAGTGGGGGCAGCAGCGGTAGCAGCAGCCGGCGTACCAAGAGCAGCTCCCTGGAGCCCCAGCGTGGCAGCCCCCACCTGCTGCGTAAGGCCCCCCAGGACAGCAGCCTGGCCGCCATCCTGCACCAACACCAGTGTCGGCCCCGTTCCTCTTCTACCACCGACACAGCCCTGCTGCTGGCAGATGGTGGCAACGTGTACCTCTTGGCTGAGGAGACTGAGGGCATCGGGGACAAGGTGAGGTGGGGCAAGATGAGGGCCTCCAGGTGGGAGGCTACTCAGAGGCAAGCGCCATCTCAGGGCGGGGGGTGGCTTCTGGACCTGGAGAGCTGAAGGGGGGCCCTGCCTAGTGGGTATAGAGACACTCTGCTGCCTGCAGAACTGTCTGCCAGTTGAGGGGGTCTGAGGTAGACTAAGCCAAAAGCAAGAGACGATCCCAGAAGACTAATTTCCGTGTTTCACAGTTATATTTTATTCCGACTGATATTAATTTTGGTTTCTTTTCCTTAAACATGCTATTGAGAGGCAGTCAGTGCACTGGTTAAGAGCACAGCCCTGGTTCAGCGACTTAGCAACTGCATTAGTCACTTAACCTCTTTGCACCTCAGTTTCCCCAATTGCAAATAGGGATAATAATAGTTACGTTGTTGTAGGATTAAATGGGTTCCTATGTATAAAATGCTTGGAATGGAGACTGGTACAGTATCACTTTTATTATTATTACCAACCAAAGAAGATAGGGGAGAACCCATGAAGTGTTGTTTAATAAGAAGACAATCTAATTTGGTACTTCCTGAATTTCTATATTCATTTTTTTATTCATGTAACAAGTATTATCAAATAGTTGTTATATGCTATAAGAATGAACAAGCCAGAGGTGCTGTCCTCGTGGAGCTCACTGAATAGAGGGGAGACAGCTGGGCGAGAGGACCCAATTGGGTGATGAGGGTGCGATAGGGGCCGTGGGAACCTCAGGGGAAAGGGAATGTGAGGGGGAGGGGGAGTAGGCAACGACCTGGAGGAAGCCATTGAGCTGAACCTTGAAGGAGTGTAATTTAGCCAGGCAAGAACTGAGCAGAGGGGACCAGGGAGAGGCGGTACAGCATGTACAAAAGCAAGTAAGCTCTAGTGCCAGGGGCTAATAGGGAGGGGCTCATAGTGGCTGGAGTTTCCAATGCTTTTGGGGACTGACTGACTGAGGCCAGGGGGACATGGAAAGGAGGAGACAAACTCAGACGACATTTGGCGGTTAGGATCAATAGTACACGTTGGGAAGTGGATATGGAAGACAAAGGAAGGGAAGGAGGAGAGGATGAGTCCAGGGTTTAGGGACGGGACATTCTCTAGTTGAGGAAACACGAGGGAAGGACCATGTTTGGGAGGAAAGTGTTGAATTCGGTTTTGCTGTTGATCAACTACAGAGCACCAGCTGGCAGTCGGGTTCATGGGGTGAGGTCCAGGCTGGGGCTAGCACCCTGTAAGTCAGCACTGAGCTTGAAGTCATGGGTGTGGGTGAGACCCTGGAAGGGCGTGTGGTGAGTGAGAAGGAGGCCAAGGACAGATCTGACATATAAGGGACAGAACAGCCACATGTGCAGAAGTAAACCTGGAGAGAGGACACTAAAGCCAAAGGAGAATTTGAAGGAGGAGGAAGTAGTCAACGGAGTGAAAGGTGGCAGGGGGGACAGGTCAGATCTGGGTTTGGAAATGTAGATGGGTAGTATCAAGTGTGGGGGGGTCATTGGTAACCAGGAAGAAACCAGTTTTGGGCATTGAGGAGGTGGTGCAAGGGGGGGCAGCACACGCAGCTAGTCTGGGGAGGACAAAGGCCAGTGACATTGGGCTGAGGCAGTTTGGGTTTTGGTAGCTTTAAAAAGATGGGCAGGGAGGGCTGCAGATCACGTAGGGCCCTGTAGGCCAGGAAAAGGGCTTTTGACTTTTTTTCTCAAGTAAGATGGGAAGTCATTAGAAGGTTTTATGCAGATGAGTGACATCCTTTAAGAAGGTCACTGTGGCTGCTGGGTGGAGAACAGGCTGTGAGCCAGGGGGTGAGCATCGAGCCCAGCTAGAAAGCTGTTGGCATATGCCAGGGTGGAATGATGGTGGCTTGCAGCAGGTGGGAGAGCTGGAGGTAAGGAGAACTGGCTGGATTCTGGATTTGCTTCAGAGATCAAGCTACATCCATTTCCGACAGATGTGGAGCATGACAAGGAGCAGGAAAAGATGGCATAGATGTTTTTGGCCTGGCGGCTGGAAAGAGGAAATTGCCATTAACTGAGTTGGGGGAAAATGGCAAATGGAACAGGTATTTGGCAAGGGCTGTGGGGGTAGAAATTGGAGCAGGTTTTAGACATGTTATGTTTGAGATGGCTATTAAACACCCACGTGGAAATGCTAAGCAGTCAGATGAATGAATTTGGAGTCTTGGGGAGAGATCCAGGGAAGAGGCATACATTTGGGAGTTGTCAGTATATAGATAGTATTTAAAACGATGGCACTGGACCATTTGCAAGCAAAGTTTCAACTGTGAAGTCTGTTCCAAGAGTGAGATCTGAATGTATCACCAGAAGGGTAATGTGGCCTTGTGGAGCAGAGACTCGTAGGGGCCCCGCACAGCCTTCAGCCCTTGACAGGCATGTGCTCTGCATGTAAGGCAGGTAGGCCCACCTCTCGCTGCTGAGTCAGAGAGTACACTTTAAAAATCAAAGTAGAACGGTCCTGTTCAGTGAAGGTCTCTGGTACTACAGTTACTTTAGAAAGAGAGAGAATGTGAACCTTGTCGTCTCCATCATTGGAACAGATGGAACTGGTGGGCAGTGGGTACCCTGGAGAGCTGGGAGGGGTTGTCGATGTTTGCTGACTGGGAATGCTGGTGGGAGTGGGGGTGGGGGCAGGCGCGTCAGCTGGGGAGCTCCTGCGGAGGCGTTCCCGGGTCACCGATATTTGGCCCCCGCACTGCCCTGGAGGTATCCAGAGGGCAGGCAGGTTTTCTTCTTGCTGCCTGTCAAGACCAGGCCCAGCGACTCTTGCTGGGGTGGGCGACTGGAGGATGGTTCCCTGGGTTCAGGCTGGCGATGGGGGAGATGGTTGTTCCCGTGACCGTTTTCTGTTCTTATTTAGAACTTTCCGCTTTCTAAGCTTTGTCGTGTACACTGCCTGGTTCATCTGTTTTTCTGGTGTGTTTTCTTTTTTAAGATTTTATTTATTTATTTTTAGAGGGAGGGGTGGGGAGGGAGAAAGAGAGGGAGAAAAGCACTGATGTGCTGGAGAAATGTCCATCTGAAGCTTCTCGCATGCCCCCAGTCTGGGACCTGGCCTGCAACCCAGGCGTGCGCCCTGACCGGGGAATCACACCAGCCACCAGATGACACCCAACCCACTGAGCCATACAAGTCGGGGCTGCCTGGTTAATCCTAATAACATCTCTGTGAAGGTGCCAGAGCAGGTAGTGTGGTCTCCATTTTACAGATGGATAGACTGAGGGATAGAGAAATCAAGAGGCTGCTTGTCTGAGGGCACCCAGCTAGTTCATGGCAGAGAGGAGACTAGAGCCCATGTTTCTGGTATGTCCACAAGATCAAACTGAGATCTGAAGTGAAAACCACTAGAGACCGTTTTATGCAAGATCCTTAGGGAGCAGGTTTGCCTCAGCCCGGGGAGGGTGACTTGATCTCTTGGCTACCATTTCCCTTCAGCTATACAGCTTTCCCAACCTGGAGCTGTCCCCGCAGGGATGGGTGTGGCCCTGGAGGTCCTGAGGAGACGGGGTACTTCCAGGTCAGAGAAGGGACCTGCTCCATCAGCTGGCTTTCCCAGACCCAGAGGCCATCGGTTGGTGTGAGAAGCTGTGGCGGTCCCACCCTGGTCTCTGGGCATGAACAGAAGGCATTCTTCTCTCTCTAGTAAACACAGCCCCACATGCTCTCCACAAGCTCCCTGGTGATTACTAGCATCTATTTTTAATTCATAAGCCTCCCCCACTACACAAACCCCTCGTCATTGTTTAGAATGTACCAGCTGGCTTTCAGACCAGAGCCCTGTGGGGAGGGGCGGGGGTTGAGTCACCAGAACACCCTGGAGGCAGCTAAAGTTCTAGGCTGTCCTGGAAAGGCTTACCCCGCCCCAACCTAAGAAAGTAGGGGACCCGGTGCTCTGAGGAGAGCTGGGGTGTGACAGAGGGACAGATAGGGGCCCACAGTCCCAGCAGCAGTTCAGCCTTAGTGATAAAGTCTGATTGTCATTTCTTTCCTCCAGACCCACTTAGCAGCCTTTGAGGTTGTACCTTAAATGACTTCCCTTTAAAACAAAAAAAGTTGTCATCTTATCCTCACCATTCTGCCTTCTATTATTTGTGTGACACTGAGCAAGGTAACTATTCTGTCTTATACCTATAAAGTGGGAAAAAATTGTCATCATTTGTTGGTACAGTGGGGCATTGGCAGGTGAATAGAGAAGGCAGGTGACATGACTTCTGGGTTCTTCTTCAGTGTGTAACCTTAACTTCTGGGAAACCCGGAGGCTGCAGCAGGAAGCACTGGTGATATGTGCAGTAACAGTGGATGTGGGCTGCCTGGTTCCTCGGCAGATGAGTTCCCACCCTCTTTTTCTTTTTTTGCTCTTTGCTGAGCAACAGTTCCTAGAAAATGCATACTCAGGAAAATTGAGTAACTCTTCCGTCCTGCCTTCATTACTTGGGAGTGGGTCAGCGGCCTGTGTCCCTTTTCTCCTATTCCTTCTATGTCTGGCTTGTTCATGGCTTCCCTCTCAGCCTTGTTCAAAACCTCTCCCCAGCTGTCGCCACATTCCTTCTGCCCTGTCTGGGCTGTGTGAAGTGCACCCAGCTGGAGGGTCTGTGGAGAGGGTTACACAGCAGTGCTGGGCTTATAGCTAGCTCCACGGAAGAGCCCTGACTTTGCCCTGCTCACCCTGCTCTGTCTGTACAGTGTCATCGGTCCCCTCTGAGGACGAGAAGCAGCATGGGGTGGGAGCTGGCAACCTTAGGAGACCAGCATGGAGGGGCCCAGTGGCAGGAGGGCTTTTTGCTGCCCCAGGGCTTTGAGGGCTGGCAGGGTGGGAGAGGGACCAGGTGCTGTGCTGTGAGGGGGTGGAGAGATGATGTAATGACTGGACGCTTCCCTGTGGCCTCATGGAGGTGTTATCTCCAGGCCCCAGGTAGGGAAACTCAGCTTATCACCCAAACCGGGGCAGACTCTGGCCAGCCTGTGACACTCCTCCACCAGATTTACCCAACAACAAGATTTCTCCTCTGCCCTGGCACTAATAAGCACCCCCGTGGACTCTGAGGGGCCGGCACGCGAGGGGCTGCCCTTTGCCCTAGGCTCTTGCCAGGAAAACAGATTTTGGCAGGCACCAGGGGCCCTGGTCTTATTTACGTTTGGGAGCCTGCTGGCTCAGAGGGTGGGGCGGGCTGTGCTGGGAGAGGTTTCCCACCATGTCCTCATGGCAGCTGAGCGAGGCCAGGGTTGCCTCAGCCTGTCCACCAGGTGCATGCACCTCTAGACCTGCGTGCACTGCCCCGTTCACAGTCACTCACATACCTGCTTGTGTCTGTGCCAACCTGAACTCACACCCAGTTGCCGGGGAAGACAACTGCATTCTCTCCTCTCCCTCCCTTCACGCATCGCATCCTGCCTTCCCCTAGCTCTTCCTCCCTGCGCGGAAAGGCTCCTTAGGCGGAGCGGGGCCGGAGGCGGCCAGCCAGTGGCCTCAGAAGAGCCTCCAAGGCCAAGGCAGGGCAGCCCTGTGATTTGCTGTGAATTCTTTTTTTCCTGCTCCAAAGGATTAAAAGCCCCTATTTTCCAGGGGCTTTCAGGCCCCGCCGTAGCAGCCTGTCTTATGGTACCTGTCAAGCCAAGGAATGTACAGCATAGGGAATACAGTCAATTGTAGTAACTTTGTTGGGTGATAAATGGTTACACTTATCACGGTGATCCCTTTGTAATGCACATTAATGTTGAATCGCTAAGTAACACACCTGAAATTCACATGGTAATGTATGTCAGTTGTATTTTAATTTTTAAAAAAGATTTTATTTATTTATTTTAGACAGGAAGAGAGGGAGAAAGGGAGAGAAACATCAATGTGAGAGATACATCGGTTGCCTCTCGCACACCCCCAGTTGGGGACCTGGCCTACAACCCAGGCGTGTGCCCTGACCGGGAACTGAATTGGTGACCTTTTGGTCCACAGGCCGGTGCTCAATCCACTGAGCCACACTGGCCAGGGCAGTTATACTTTGATTTTTTTAAAAAGTTCTCCTTTTAGTCTAATTTGAATTGCACAATTTCAGGTGAAGCCCCTTGCCTTTTAGGGGTCCTGTCCAATCAGAAGAGGAGCCAAAAAAGTGAGGTTCCCCTTAGCAGACACTGGGGAACATAAGCAGCGGCTTCCTCCTGACTTCCAGAGCAGGATCGCGGGCTCAGTTGCCTAGCAGATACCTGGCTTCTGGAATTAGCCTTTCCCCACTGACACCCATGACTTTCTTTCTAGATAGAAAGTTCCCAGTGTTCTCCAGATTAGCTCTGGCTGCTGATAGTGCGGAATTCCCCAGGGTACAGTTAGATAACATCCAAATTGCCTAGCTGAGACCCGATGTCCTGCATTCTCAACCTACTTGTCTCTTCGCTCAGGCCCAAACCCTCTGCGAGACCCTATGGCTCTCTCCAACCCCCGGCGACTGAGACGATGCCCCCAGACACAGGTGGGAGACACCAGTCAGGTTCCCAGCCCAGCCTTCTCCCTCCGGGTCGTCAGCCTCAGCCTTGGCCTCCGCTCCCTCAGACACACATGTCCCAGCACTGCCCAGGGGAAGTCGTGCTGAAGGCTCAGGTGTCAGCCCCCGTGCCAGGGCTGATAGCAGTCAGCAGCGAGAGGAGCTCTGTCATCTGGTTCCAGACGGCAAGGAGCCGGTGCTGGTGATGCGGGCATGGGTCATGGGAGCTGGCACAGGCCTCCCCAGCCACTAGGCACATTCCTCCCTGATCCAGCACATCCCTGAGTTGTGAAACGTGAGCCCCATTCCCTCTGGTGCCAGATGAGGCAATGGAAATACAGTATCATGAACCTGATCCCTGCTTCTGGCTCTTCTTTCTTTTCAAAGGCACAGTTTGGGCTTTCTTTATTTATATCCCTCGGGGCAGAGGGCTCTGACACAGAAGCAGTGATGAGTACACATCACCTATTGCATTCCTTCTGGGCTCCCCGGGAACCGAGGGCTCCCCCGCTTTGCAGTGGGGGTTTGGAGGCAGTGAGTGAAGTTTTGAGAACAGTAACCTTCTCCGACCCCCCTTCTTTCTCCAGCAACAGGTGCTGGGGTGTTGCAAGCAGCTTGTGTGACAGTTCTTGGTGCTCCCGGCCCGTGTCCTACCTCCTGCAGCGGCTGACTCAGATGCCCCCTGCCCTTTTGTCCTTTCTGACCTTCACCCAAGTCTGGAGTTGGGGGATTCTCACTGTATCCCTTTCTATCTTTCAAAATACCCCACCACTGGGACCCCAGGGTTGGGCCAGCATCCATAGCTAGTGAATAATTCAGCACTCTCAGCAAAAGCTAACTCAGATCCGAAGTGATACTGTGACAGGAGGCCTCCTTGGGGTGGCTGGAAAGGCGAACCCTGCCCTGGAAAGACAAGTGCTCTGTAATATTAACTTCATTATATAAGGTTTCTGCCCTGCCTGGGAAGGCAGCTTCACACCCAAATATTACCTGGGTCCTGTGACTCCTTGGGGGCTTGGCAGCATCAAGGGCACGCCCCTCCGACATGCGGGGCATGGCCATCTCAGCCTTCCTGGAGCAGTGAGCTGCGGCGTGCTGCGTGCGTCCGCAGACATTTCCTGTTTCGTGGCTAGTGTCAGCGCACCGTAAGCTCCGAGCCCTTAGGCGGGAGATCGCCCCCAGAGTTCTGTGTTTCCATCCTCTGCTTTTAGAAAGGAATCCTTCTAAATTATTCTTGGCAAATAAGGTGGCGTGAGGGTGCTCTGTTTCCTAAAAATTGCCCCAAAAGCAGGTAGTGCTTCTTTCTGGATCACTTTCTCCTTGACCTGTCCTCAATGTCCCCCTCCCCTGGGAAAATAGAGTGGCTATAAAAGTTTCAACATCGCCCCTCTTTCCTACATACCTGGCACCAATTTTGACTTTTTAAAAAAGTGACCTAGGCGTGTGGTTCTCTCCACTGCCCAGCATCTGGCTCACGACTGCACCCGAGGAGGACTTTCCAAACAAGAGTGTCTCAGGCATTAGACGGGCAAAGGACCAGTGGGTGGCAGAGATGGCCTCCTCCCTCCTTGGGAGCAGCTGAAAGTTGGCGTGGCGCGTGCATGTGGTGTCGCCCCGCGGCTTCTCCGCTGTGGCCTTTCTGCCTGCTTCTTCAGCCCCTTCGACCGGGCCTGCCCACAGGCTCCTGGGAAACATGCCCACCTTGGCTTTCTAGTCCACCTTAAAGATGATGAACCTTCCTCCCGCATTTCCCCAGAGGGAGGCAGGGCTCGCTCCTTGGTGACATGAGTTTCTAAGAAAATGCACTTGCTGGCTGGGTCTAAAAGTGAGTAGTAGGGGAGAGACCTCTGAGTACTGGCCACGTCCCAAACCCCCGGCCCAAGAGGCAAGCCTTAGAGAAGCAGAGCCTTTCCCAGAGGATCCTGACGAGGAGATTTTCACAGCACATTTAGAGCCTGAGATTTTTTTAAGGCCTCACCTTGTGTTCTAAGCTACTAAATTTAGCTGCTTTTCAGCATTAGTCTTTGCTCCTAACGCCTATGACTTCTCAGGTTTCCCATCTCTCAGAATGTGTGGTTCATGGGTTGGTTTTTTTTTTTCCTAAGACAAAAAAGTAAGTAGGAGGATTTAAAAAGGAGAGGGGGGAGGAATGAAGAACAATAACAAGGGCAAAGGAAGAGACAAGAAAAAAATGTAATATTTAGAGTATTAAAGAAAGAAAGGGTATGGCATGGAAATTAAGGGGGGGAAGTGAAAACTAAATTAAGGGAACCCAGTGAGAGAGAGGGCTGAGACCTGCTGCACATGCCAAGAGGAGAGCCTTGTGAACAGGACCTGGGCTTCTGTCCAGGGTCCCTCCAGGACGACAGAAGCCCATCTGTCGCCCCCGGACTGAGGCTAACTTGCAAAAGTGGAGAGAGTGAGGCCAGAGACACCTGCCGCCGCCCAGCCGCCCGAGCCTGCGCATCTACAGGGCCTGCGCGCCTTGGCCAGGATGGGGCCTGCGTCTCTGCCAGGCCCCAGAGCAGATGCAGGGAAGGCAGAGGGTGGCCAGGACTTACCAGGAAGGACACGTGAAGGCACTAACCGAGCAGCACCTTCTTTGTGCCAAAGGATAGCTGCTTTGTTGTGTCCGTCCTTTCAGAGCCCGTGGCTTTCACCCCCACCGCAGCTTTCCCTGTGTCCACCAGCCCTTCTCTCAACTGTGCTCCCTAGGGCAGCCATTGTCCTGGCTTTTTCTGTCCCAGGCAGTCTTCCCAGTACCTGCTAAAATGACTGTGTGGGGGGACGGGGGCGGGGGGGAGAGTGCGTGTGTACACATACGCAGGTGGGGGAGAAGCCTCAGGACCAGTCATCTATTTCAGTAAAACCTGCGACTTATCATGTTCCCGTTTGATCCTCACTGCAGCCCAGGAGCAGCCAGCAAACCGAGGCTGGGCTTCTGAAACTGTCTCCAGGGCTCAGCTCATTCCTGCTCTGCCCCGTCTCCCGAGGCCATGGTCTCACTCCCTGAGGCCTCTCCCTTCAGGCCACCGCTTTGTCGCTGCTGCTGCCTCCTCTTGTGGTTGAGAAGAAGCTTGTATAAGGCTACATAGCTAGTGAGTAACAGGGCAAGGACTTAGAGCGGCCTTCTGACTCCGCGCCCCCCATTGTGCCAGCGAGAGTCTCCGCCAGTACCCAGGGAACAATGTGTCTTTCCGCTGTACATCCACTTCAGCCAGGGCTTTCCAAGCTCCCTGCTCCTCAGGTACACCCCGCCCCCCGCCCCCGCCCTTCTGTTGTGGACACTGAGCATCAGAGCCTATGCTGACTTGACCAAGATCCCTTAGCAAGTCCGGAACTGGGACCCAGACCCTGGGCTGGCATCACCTTCCCATCATCAGGCCTTGGGCCCCAGAGCAGGAAGCAGATTTGGGAACATTTCTCACATGCAGAGATAAGAACAGACTCCAGAGGAAAAAGGACCTCTCTCCTGCTGGCTTGCCTGGCAGGCATCCCCCTGGTTCCTGTTTGTGCCTTTCTTCTTAGCCGCCTATCAGCTATCGCTTCAGCTCTGAGCTCCACCTGCCTTTTTCCTGAGGTTCATGTATTGTGCTGGTGGCTAAGTTGTCTCTGGAGAGAAGCTGAACCCTTCTATTAGGGAGATGCCAGGTGCCGTGTGGGGGTGACTGTCCTTCTGGTCATCTTGGTGGTGCAACGTGGCCTTGCAGAAAGCTCTGCCGGGTGCTTCTGAGCCTTCGCAATCCTTGGCAGCCTGGGGCGTGAGACCTGCAAGGTCTTATGAGAGAGTCCCAGGGCTCAGCTTCCTCAGCCCCTCCTCGTCTCTGGTCTCCTGCTGCACTGCCTTCTCCCCTTTGTCTTCTATTTTTTTTTGCTTGTAAGGAAAGGTTGCAAATCCTAGCTCTTCGGCACCTAGAGAGGAGGGGGCAGGGGAGGGTCGCAGTGAGCGCGAGAGGACCGGGCTGTCCTGTTGCTGCTGTGGCAGGTGGACTGTCTCCCATTGCAACTGAACAAGACGGCCATGCAGTCGTTTTACAGGCACGGACGTCGAGGGAGGGTCAGCCCCATGCCAGGCACAGGGAAGGGCCCGGGCATGTTTGAGGTCTACCCCCGCCTTCCTAGGGGTGGCAAAACCCAGGAGCTATTTATATATAATGATAATGCAAGAGGACCAGTGTCCAGTGCCAAAGCCTCGAGTGGAAACAGAGGAAGATCATCTTTTATAGACGGGAGTTATGGGAAGTGCCCCCTGACCCCGCCTGTCAGAGCCAGAAGTCGGAGCCTATGTTTTGCTTTTGCTGGGCTCCTGTCCTCACAAACCCCAAGTCATTAGCTACCACAAATATTTGTAAGGTTTCCACGAGCCCAGGGTGTGGGGACTCCTACTTCTGGCGTTTTGACTGTAGGACCTGGTGCTGGGCCCCAGAGATGGCACTGGGCCCTTCTTATCTCCTCACACCTTCTGGAAACTGGGGCCACCCCGTCAGCATGATCCATGTTGACCCTCGGTATTTAAACTCTGGGTCCCTCACCAGACTCAGGTGAGTGCAGAATCCATGTCTTTGACTGGTGGCTCTGCCAAGCGAAACCGCCGTTAGGAAGACTCAGTAGACCCCTGAACTCTGCGGCCTCCCCACACCCCTCCTCACAGCTTGCTCTCTTCAACTGTGAACCTCTGACCCCCTCTGCTGGACACTCCCAGGATTTCCTACTGGGACCGTCAAGATGAAGGCCAAGGAGGAAGAGGCTGCTGTGAGTTCACCGCTCCGTTTTATGTTGGGCGTTTTGCCTGGGCAGTGCTGCTGGAGGTGGGGTGGGGGGTAGGGCAGGGAATGGGAAGCAGAAGCTTGTGGAGAAGAAGCCGCAGTGGCGTCCAGAGCAGAGAGTGGATTTCCAGGAGAGGGTCTAGGGCAGAGGGATTGCCCGGGTGAGGCTGGCTGCAGTCTGGTTATCGGAGGAGGGAGGGCGCCTTATGAGTGGTGGTGCCTTAAGCCCTTGGGCAGGGCAGCAGGGGGAGAGGCAGAGGACCCAGCTGAGCTGGCTGTGTAGGATCTGCACAGAGTACCCCTCCAGGCTCCAGCCTGTGTGGCTTTTGGTAGCTCTTGGTCCTGGAAGCCTGGCTGGGAGACCTCGTTCCATTAGGAGGCTTAAGAAGGGAGCCAGTGGGACTGTGCCCCTGTTTGTGAGGGGCTGTGGTGGTGGGAGGTGTTTCTAGGCATGCACAGCAGGAGAGGACAGGCAGAGTACCCACCCATTTGGGAGGGTGAATGGTGCAGGTGCACATGTACTACAGTCGCTTCCTGTCATACCTGGATGTCCTCGTGTATGCTGAACTCACAGTGGCAACAGCTGGACTTGGAGACAGGCAGGGTGGGTTGGACAGCACCTCATCAGAGCTTGGTCTACCTGCCTGGTGAAGAACCCTTTTGTCTCCTCCCAGATGGGAAGGAGCAGCGCAGGCCCTAGGGGAGGGGAAATCTCCCAGAGCAATCCGCCCCTAATCCCCGGGCTGGGCCTCAGAGCGGAGATGGCAGCTGCAGAGCCTGGGAGCTCGGGCACCCCCGCTCGCAGACCCCGGCTTCCCTTGGCAAGCCCAGTGCTGCCCAGGGACTGTGACCCTGGGGCCTTGGCACAGCCTGCAGAAAGCTGGGGCCTCAGAGCCACCGGCACCCCGTCACCAGCTCAGCTTCGGGAAACGGTACTCACACAGGTGAGGCCCCTTGGGGGGTGGAAGGAGTGAAGCTCCCAGGTAGGGTCAGGGTGATAGAGAAAGCCACTTCTGCAGAGTCTGTCTGCCAGGCAGGCTGTGCCCTCCCTCTGGTCTCTTAGGGTGCGGCCCCTCTCCTCTCTGTTATAGAGAACTCTTTGTGGATGGGAGAAGGCAGGAGGTGTAGGCTGACCAGTGCTGGGAGGGCTTCTGGAGTCCGGCAAGGGGGCCTTGTGCAGAGGTGAGAGTATCCTGGCAGAGATGCTTCCAGAAACCAGCAGCCATGTGTCATTCCACCTGGTGCTGGAGCTGCTGACAGGAAGTCAAGTAGAAGGGGCATTCCTGGTTGTGGCTGTTTCTCTCCCCAGAGAAACAGTGACAGGGAGAGGGGAGTGCGAAGGTCCTCTGAGCGCAGACCCCGGGTGGGCAATGGAATAGTCCAGAAGCAGCAAAGCGTAGGGCGCTGGGAGCTTTTGGAAAATTAAGAGGAGGCCCAAAGTGGGGCAGCTGCTCTGGGGGTCTGATCAGGGATCTGTGGGTGTGAGGAGACAGAGGGGACTGTAAGACATTTGTGTGGACAAAAGAGCTTTGTTCATAGCACGGTAGGAATGAGGCAACTGAGGGGAGGGTGCGGTTTTGACTAGAACCCAGGGGTGGACCTCTGATGGAAAGGCCTGGAAGCTGAGAGCTAGATGAGTGTCTCTCCCGAGGAAGAAAGAGCAGCCCTTAGGGTCAGGATGGGAAGAAGCGCTCACTCTCCGGCTGCAGGAAGAGGCCGATTAAAGCCTCAACCAGTGCCTGCTTCTTGAGGTCGTAAAAGGATGAGTGAGTATGTTTCCTCTGCTCTGCACCTCAAACTCCTTGTAGCAGTGTGATTGCTGCTACAAGGTAAACTACTGAGGGCCTGTCATGCCACGGGACAGCCAGGAACCTTGGGCACCCACCCCTCGAATCTCCCATGTGGTGGCTAGGACGTCCTGCAGGAGTTTTTTCACCCGATTTTACCCTGGAGAACAGACCCAAGTGTACACACACACACTGCCCCACGTGTTCACGGCCATCCAAGCATTTGCCCCCCAGCCCTCTGGAGGAGAGCTGCTTAGACCCCCAGGCACTGGTGGAACTGCTGGGTGGGCTGGCGCCCTCCCCCCGCCCCCCACCCCTTCCCTCACCTGGCAGTGCCTGGGTCAGCTGCGATGCCCGAGTGTCCCCACTGGCAAGAGAAAGAGGCAGCAGCCCTGCAGATGTGCCACTGACCTGGGAGAATGGGGGCAGCCCCTGATGCCAGGACGGAGAGCTGGGGTGGTTTTTTCTGCCTGCCCTGGCTGGAGTGCCAGGTTGGTATGGGAGATGTCAAGTACCCTCCCTCCCAGCTGCCCCTTTGTGCGGAAGGATTTTAGCTGGCCATGGATTTTCCTCCCCATCTGGCCTGGCTTACCTCCCTTTACCTCCAGGAACTCACTGAAATAGGGGATCTGGGTGCCCTCCATCCCAAGAAGGGTGCTCAGATCAGAAGCTCAGGCCAGGAGTCAGCAGACACGAGCGTCTTGCCGAGTCACCTGGGATTGACAGCTCCCAGCACAGCCTGCCTGCTGGGCCGTTAGCCCCTGGAAGCCCAGGCCCTGCTCAGGGCAGTATCCTGTGTGGATCCCCACTGGGGCTTGGCCAGACCCACAGGCAAGGCAGGCTTGACACTTGACCCCCCTACTCCCCACCCTGGGAAGAGACCTGGGGGCCACCTGTTCTAAAGGGAAGCGTAGGAGCCCCAGAGCTCTGCTCTTTTTGTGTGTAAGAGGGACCTACCTTAGTGTTGGCTTTGCAACCACTGAGCAGATGGCTCGGAGAGGAAGGCCCCATCTCTGTGTCAGCCAGCTCTGGGGACCCTAACAGGAGCACTTGGTAAATCTAGGGAGGTACCGCCTGTCCGTGGGGGAAGGGAGTCCGCCTAGGAGCCGTCTGCAGTCCCTGGGGCACCAGGGAGCACAGGTGTGGAGCACACCTATAGTTGGGGCCCTGCCCTCTCTCACACAGTTCCCTGTGAGCCTGGTGTTTTCTGTCGGACCGTGTGTGCTCCCTGCCGCAGGGACCCAGGCTGCTGGGCTAGTGTTCAGAGGAAGGGCCGCTGTCCTGTATCTGGGCCGGGTTAACGTGAGGACAGGAGATCAGGCCGGGAGGAGGTGGGGGCCTGGGAGCCAGGTCTGGCGAGCTCCTCCGATCTGGCCGACTGCCTAATCTGGCTCTGTTTAGAGCTGCTGGAAGCGGGTGCAGAGGAGAATCCAGGACCTGGGGGGCTACGTGGAGGGGCACCTCCAGGTGTCTGGGCTGCGGCAGGTCTCCTGGGGTAGGGCGAGAAAAAGGGGAAGTTGGATCCCGGACACTTAAGACAGTGTCCCAATTCTAGCTCTTCCAGAACGTTCATCAGCTTGGAGCTCAGTCTCGGTTGGAACAAGGTCTTTGAGCTCTGTCCTGGCTGGTGGGCACGCTGCACAGGGAGCATGACATGGCCTCCCGAATTGCCTGGCAGGAAAGGGGCTGGTGGAAGAGGCATGGCCCTTGCTCCACAGTCTCCTCTTCTTAGAACTCGCCCAGCCTGTGCATGGGGGTTAATGCTGGGGTCAGGTCCCTGTGGGGTGTCCAGGCCCCCTCAGGCAGGAGAGTGGGGTGAGGGGCCCGTAGTGCTGGGGCCACAGCTCCAGGTGTGGTGCTGGTGGCTGGGCATGGACAGAAGGCTGGGTGGCATGGGCCCTGTGAGGCTCTGACAGTTTTGAGAGAAGAATGTGGTGCCCCTGTAGCCCACCCCCTTCCATGCTCTGGGCCGGGGGTCCCTAGGAGTTTCACTTGCTAGTGACCAGGAGTTGAGTGATCAGTATGGCTCTTCTTTCTAGTCTCCCAGAACTTTTTAGACTAGAACTTCTTCCCTATTGAAAATGTGACTGTAAGATGAAGGACCCAGATGCCCTCCCTCAGACCCTCTCCACAACAAGACTTTGGACCTGCAGCCCAGGCTGGCAGGTTAGAGGACCTTCTACACCCAGGGTGTGCACCTGTCACCTCTGGTCCCAGAACATTGTCATCACCCCCCGAGGAAACCTATGCCCATTAAGCAGTCACTCCCCATGTCTCCCTCCCCCAGCCCTGGCAGCCACTCGTCTGCCTTCTGTGTCTGTGGGTTTGACTGTTCCGGACGTTTCATATGAATGGAATCGTACAGTGTGTGACCTTTTGTGTCTGGTTTCTTTCATTTGGTATAATGTTCTCGAGGTCTGCAGCACTGGGGCATGTGTCAGTGCTTCCTTCCTTTTATGGCCAAATAATATTCCTTTGTGTGGGTAAACCAATTTTGTTCACCCATTTACTAATTAATGGGCACTTGAGTCGTGTCCACCCTCTGGCTGTTGCGAATAACTGATGCTACAACGTAGATGCATAAGTATTTATTTGAATACCCATTTTCAGTTCTTTTGGGTATACGCCTAGGAGTGGAATTGCTGGGTCTCTTGGTAATTCTATGTTTAACTTTTTGAGGAACCACCAAACTGTTTTCCACAGAGGCTGTACTATTTTACATTCCTACCAGCAAGGTGTGAGGGTTCTAATTCCTCCACATCCTCACCAACAATGGTTATTTTTCTTTTTAAAATTATAGCCATTCTAGAGCATATGAAGTGTTGCTTCCTTTATTCTTGCTTGTTTTTGAGCGCCTCCTGCATGAGCTGAGATTGTACTGCCATGGCTGCCCTCTCTCACAGCGCCTTGTTTCATCCTCTGGACAACCTCTGATGTAGGTAGAATTACACCCCTTTTCTAGATGAGAAAACTGGGTCCCAGAAAAGCCGTTGACATACCCAAGGGCACACAGCTAGTAAGCGGCAGCCTGGATTCTGCCTCGGCGTCTGACCCCAAGGTCAGCGCCCTTCCCATTTCCCAGCCCGGGTCTTATGGGCCGTGGTGTTGCTGTGAATCCTTTCTCCCTTTTCTCACACTTGGTTTGCTCCATCCCACTTAACAGCTTTCTCCTTCTTGTAGGCTCTCGTTTCCCTTTCTTGGTTAAAGCGTCATCCCTCCTCGCGCCACCACCTGTCTTCTGCCACCTCCTTGGCTCTTTTTCCCTCAGCCACCCATTTTCCCTTCAGTCCTGAAAGGACACCGCTGCTGTGGGGGGCGGACCTGCGGAGAGCAGGACCCGGAGAACCACCCCCTTCCTCCAACATGCCGCCTTCCTCTGCAGCAAGGACAGCGGAGAGGATGTTCTGTGACGGGAGACGACTGGCAGGACTCAGTCATGGCAGACCTCAGTGGAGGGGCATCCTGCTGCGGGATACCCCAGGGTTGAGCCCGGGCCCCAGGCCAGAGAAGGCGGTGGGCAGGGGCCCAGGCCCCTGCGGCCCACCTGGTGTCCCCAGTATCTGCTCACCTCTCATCCACAGGATCTCACAGCCAGCTGCAGCTCTGCTTTTCCGTTCTAAGCGAGAGGGACCCCAAGTCCGGGGACAGCCTCAGGCCGCC
Source organism: Mormoops blainvillei (assembly GCA_004026545.1). Classification (NCBI taxonomy): domain Eukaryota; kingdom Metazoa; phylum Chordata; class Mammalia; order Chiroptera; family Mormoopidae; genus Mormoops; species Mormoops blainvillei. The sequence continues at coordinate 397,323 of PVJD01000176.1, forward strand.
GACCAGAGCTGTGTTACACTCCCTCGTAGGCCTAAGGCACTTCACTTTTCACAGCCTTTTCCAATCCACGTTGCCTCATTAGTTCTTCCCACACCGTATGAAGATGAGCAAATGTCTGAGTGCTGAGCATCAAGCAGCGATGCGGCCAGACCCAGACTCAGTCCCTGGGTGCTCTTGCCTCCAGTAAGAGCACGGAAAATGGGGGAGGAGTCGAGTCTCTTTGGAAAGCTAGTGGCCTTATAAGAGGGTCAAGTTCCTTAATTGTAAAGCTATGTGTTGCACATAGAGTTGCATTTTGTGTAGTTCAGTATCTATATTACAATGTCAACATTGAGTAAATTTGTTGGTGTAATCTCTTAAATAAATTTTACACACACACGCCACCCCCTACCCCGAAAAAAAAGAATTGCTCTGCCTGGATCCAGACAGCATTTAGGAGCTCCTTCTCTACGCCCCACACAGGGCTCAGTGTTTGCTAGAGCTTGTCTTATGTGACCTCACAACACACCTGAGAGTAGATAGGATTATCCCTGTGTCACAGATGGGGACGCCATGACCTGGAAAGGCCCTAGAGGAAGCCCACGGTGGAGCCACCCTGAATTTGGCAGGACTATTGCTTAATAGTATTTTCTAATACCTTTGAACCTTGACTGTTTCCAGTTCTAGTGCATGTGACTGGGCCACTTGCTCTGTGTTTAACCACTTCACCCTGCCCCCACCCCCATTCATATAAAGAGCAATGATGTGACCCAGCCATAGTGGGGTGTGCTGTGTGTAAAAATACATGGGGTTGAGCCATTTCCTGCCGTTTCCGCTGTTGCATGGCGATAAGACACTGGGGACTCGGCTGTGGAAAGAGATCCTCCAATAAGCCGGTGGGGCACTGGCCCTGGGAGAACGGGTCTCCCGGCCCACCTGCTCTCACCCGACCTGCCTTTCCTGTCCTTCCTATCTTCTGTGACCTTCCGTTTTTCCCCACCCCTACCTCCTTTATCAGTCTCTCTTTTTTCTTCCTGCCACCCTGATGCGCTTGGGAAGCCTGCTTGCCTTCCGGCGAGGAAAAGGGACTGTCATCTCTTTCCTGTGCCATCACCCCCTTCCCAGCTGGGCCAGTACCCCTGGGCCCCCAGACTGCTGCCTGCTTCCCTTAGCCTGTGGGTTACTTCTGGGACTTGAGTCTTCAGGGACCTGGCCAGCAGGGGGGGTGGGGGCTGGGGGGGGGGCATTGCTCCTCTCCCAGTTCTGGGAGTCAGGGAGGGGTTGGGCACCCCCACCATCATGAAACGGAAGAGATTGCTGACAACACCAGAGAGCTGGAAGGTAAGAGGGGCTGGGACGGGTGTTGGCAGAGGCGGGGTGACCCACTGAGCTGTATGAGAGGAGCTGGGGTGGGGAGGGTGGGGAGGCTCCCTGTGCTGGCACGGGGGCCAAAGTGCAGGTTTTGGGTGGCTCTGAGGAAGAGGCCCGCTCGAGGCAGGGGCCTGTGCGAGGCCGGGTCCAGAGGGACCGTTTGTCTGATCCCTGCGAAATCAACCCCGTGACTCTCCGATGAAGCCACAGACCTGCGTGGTCCCTGTGGTGGAGCAACACGGGTCCTGGGCCGGGGCTCTGGCCTCTCACAGTTGTGCGTCCCTGAGCGACTTGGTTGACCTCTTTGGCCAGAAGGAGGAACAGGTCTGCCTAGACTGCATCTCAGGGACGCATGGGGATCGGTTAGAGAACAGGTGACAGGGAGGTAAATGGCGGCCGTAAGGGAATACCATTGTCGTTGTTGTTATTCTTTTGAATACTCTTCCCGAAGTTTTCCATTCATCTGCATCCATTTTCTAGGTAGAGAAATCAAGTCCAGAGGTGAATCCTGAGGGAACCCTGGCTACTCCCTCCCGTGGTTTCATGTTTTACCCAGGCTTTCTCTACTTCCTTCTTCCCTAGGTGGACAAGGGAGACCTCGTGGCCCTGAGCCTCCCTGGTGGCCCTGGCCATGGTGACACCGACATCCCCATCAGCCTGGATGTGCCCGATGGGACCCCAGACCCTCAGCGGACCAAGGCCGCCATCGACCACCTGCACCAGAAGATTCTGAAGATCACGGAGCAGATCAAGATCGAGCAAGAGGCACGGGACGACAACGTGGCAGAGTACCTGAAGCTGGCCAACAACGCGGACAAGCAGCAGGTGTCGCGCATCAAGCAGGTGTTCGAGAAGAAGAACCAGAAGTCCGCCCAGACCATCGCCCAGCTGCACAAGAAACTGGAGCACTGCCGCCGCCGCCTGCGGGAGATCGAGCAGAACGGGCCCTCCAGGCAGCCCAAGGACGTGCTGCGGGACATGCAGCAGGGGCTGAAGGACGTGGGCGCCAACATGCGGGCCGGCATCAGTGGCTTCGGAGGCGGCGTGGTGGAGGGCGTCAAGGGCAGCCTCTCGGGCCTCTCGCAGGCCACCCACACTGCCGTGGTGTCCAAGCCCCGGGAGTTCGCCAGCCTGATCCGCAACAAGTTTGGCAGCGCTGACAACATTACCCACCTGAAGGACCCTCTGGAGGACGGGCCTCCCGAGGAAGCAGCGCGGGCCCTGAGTGGCAGTGCCACGCTCGTGTCCAGCCCCAAGTACGGTAGCGACGACGAGTGTTCCAGCGCCAGCGCCAGCTCGGCCGGGGCCGGCAGCAACTCCGGGGCTGGGCCTGCTGGGGCACTGGGGAGCCCCAAGTCAAACACGCTGTATGGGGCCCCTGGGAACTTGGATGCTCTGCTGGAAGAGCTGCGGGAGATGAAGGAGGGGCAGTCCCACCTGGAGGACTCGATGGAGGACCTGAAGGCTCAGCTGCAAAGGGATTACACCTACATGACCCAGTGCCTGCAGGAGGAGCGCTACAGGTAGGCGCCTCCTCTACCCTGCCACCGCCCAGCGACACCGGGCGTGAGGTGACACGTACCAGGTTTTAGACGCGGGGCTGTGGAGGCAGGTGGAAGAGCATCCGAAGGGTTCTGGGCTGCCAGGAGGGACCAGGAAGAGGCTCTGAGGAGCCCTCCTCCAGCCGCTCAGAGCAGCTGGGAGATAGGAGTGCAGGCCCTACAGGAGGAAGCCATGAGCGCCCCTAGTTGATGCTTATGTGGTCAGTGTACAGAAGGGGAAACTGAGGCAGGGACCAGTTACATGGTCTGTCCTCTGGTTAAGGGCACTGACTCTGGAGCCAGGCTACCTGGGTTCAGATCCCAGCTCCACCATTTACTATTCACTTGGAGTAAAGTCCTTACTGCACTCCACACCTGCTGTCCTTGTCTGTGAGGTGGGCATAGCTTGAACCCCCACTCGAGGCCTCTTTGAGGATCAAATGAGGCCAAACCTGTGAAATTAAAGGACATAAATACCTGTCACAGCCAGTGTGAGTCGAGCTGGTCCCGCCTCCCCACTGCGCACTCTGCTCTTCTGCTCCGTGCTTCTCACACTGGCCCTTGCTCCGTGGGATTCTTAGGGATTTTATCCTCAGCACTTTTTCTTGTTTATATATATGTAGAAGGTTTGGAAAACTGCAGGGGAGCCCTGCCTGAAAACTAATCACCCCCACCTGAGAGCCATCTTTCACTATTTGTGCTTTCAGAGCAGGGATTGTACTCTACATCCCTGTCTGCCTGGTACCCAGGAGAGCATCTTAGCGCAGGGCAAATGCCTTAACCTCTCTGTGCCTCAGTTTTCTCATCTGTAAAATGGGGGTGACTGGTATTCACCTTGCGGGTTGTGGGGATGACCCTGTGAGATAATCTGGATGAAGTACTCAGCACAGTGCCTGCAAGTAAGAAGTGCTGGGTAAGTAGTACCTTCCACTGTTGTAGCTGTTAAAACTGGGGTAGGGCTGAACACATGGGGCCGGTTGAGTCATTGTTGAGAATGAATGGAACTGATCCTAGGGAGAGCAGGGGAGCTTGAGAGCCAGGGCTGGTATCACACCTTCTCCCTCTTCTAGGTATGAACGGCTGGAGGAGCAACTGAATGACCTGACTGAGCTTCACCAGAACGAGATGACCAACCTGAAGCAGGAGCTGGCCAGCATGGAGGAGAAGGTGGCCTACCAGTCCTACGAGAGAGCTCGGGACATCCAGGTATACCAGGGACCCACCGTGGGGAGGCCCCAGATGTGCCGATAGAGCTGGCAACAGCCAGAGGGGAACGCTTTATTTAGCAAGTGTGGGGATGAGGGCACAGACGGCCCCATCAGCTGGGGCAGACGGGCACAGGGATGAAGAGGGCAGTGTGGGGCGGGATGGCGGTGAGAGCAAGGGAGGCCCGGGGCAGAGAGCACACTGTGCAAAGGCTAACTGGCTGGCGAGGGCCGCTGTGCCCCCAGACCTTTGACGGCAGCCTTGCCCGTGAACAATTGGAGTTTCCAAGTGCCTCCAGAGGAAGGCGAGGCTGGGCCAGCTCCTCTCCTTCCCACGGCAATCAAGGCTCCGTTCATCCGCCAGCCTCCCCAACTAGTCATAAGTAAAGGGTTCTGCCCCCCGCTGCAGCCGCTTGGCTTGTCCCTGCCTAGCCTGTGCGCCCTGTGCGCGGCCCCTCCCATCACGCCCCCTCTGCCCGGCAGGAGGCCGTGGAGTCCTGCCTGACCCGGGTTACTAAGCTGGAGCTGCAGCAGCAGCAGCAGCAAGTGGTGCAGCTGGAGGGCGTGGAGAACGCCAACGCCAGGGCGCTGCTGGGCAAGTTCATCAACGTGATCCTGGCGCTCATGGCTGTGCTTCTGGTGTTCGTGTCCACCATCGCCAACTTCATCACGCCCCTCATGAAGACGCGCCTGCGCATCACCAGCACCGCCCTCCTGGTCCTCATGCTCTTCCTCCTCTGGAAGCACTGGGACTCCCTCACCTACCTCCTGGAGCACGTGCTGCTGCCCAGCTGAGTGGCCAGCTGGTCCCCACCCCGTGCTCCCCCGGCCCCCAGCTGGCCGCACCTCTCCAGGAGGCACCTGGGGACTCCCCACTCCCTTGGACTTTTTCATGTGTCTGGTTTGGCTTCCTGCCCAAACTGTCCATTCCAGCAGCTCCTGTCCCTTCTCTGTTCTTGCTTCCGTCTGACACCTTCTGCTTGTTGGCCTGAAGGGAGCCTTCGAGGGCAGCCCTGGCTGGAGGCGGTAGGGACTTCTGTGGCCAAATGGAGCAGAGGTCACCAGGATGGACTGTTTTGATTATTTATAGTCGCACAAGAACTGCCAGCTGACTTGAATGCTGCTGTCCGGGAAGGCCAATGAGAGTAGGAGCAGGAGAGAGCTGTGCCTCAGTTTCCCCAGTGAAGACCCACCTGGTGGCAGCCACAGCTGCCTCCTGTGGAGATGGTCAGGAAGAAGAGGGCGATGGGGGGCTCTGCTGGCCCCAGAGAGAGGGGAGGGGCTTCCCAGCCATGGGCACCCGCTGAGCTGGAGAGAAGGCTCAGCCCACCCCTCCTTCCTCCAGAGCTGGTGTGAGGCAGGGCTCTGGCCCGGGCCCTTTTGGGAGCTGGAGGGTGCGGGCTCTGGCGGCCAGGTGGGTGTGGCTTCGGGCTTGTGTTCTTCCTGTTATTCTTTCTGCCTGTTACTGGATCTGCTCTTTTCAGGGAAACAGGCCCAGGGGCCCTGAGCCTCAGCCTAAGCCTTTAGGCCTCCGGGAGCACTTGGGTTCTATTTATTTATTTATTTGTTCACTTGGACCTTATCCCTACTGAGCTCCAGGGAGAGGTCCGCCCCTTTCCTCTCTCTGAAGCCAAGGCTTGTTCTTGGCCGTCAGGCACTTCCACACCATTTAGCTTCTGAATAACCCTGGCTGGGAGAAGTGGGGCACAGCCACCCAGCCCCTTGCCCAAGCAGCCGTGGAGCCAGGGTAGGAGCGGCGAAGCTTCTCTTTGATGTCTGTTTATTTCGTATGTGTGTGTTTGTGTGGAAGAGGTGGTTTATTGCTTTATTTTTTTAAGGCTCTAGAGTGTTGTTTATGGTTTCTGTTCACATCCCAGCCTCCCCATTAGCACTTCCAAAAAGAGAGGGGATTTCTTGGAAAAGGAGAGAGAAATCCCCTAGAACAGGGGAGGGGAGTGGCTTCGAGCTGTTGTGGACTTTCCCAAGAAATAAATATCCTCTAAATTTTCAACCATCCTGTCTAGTGTTGATTGATTAGGATGTCTCCATGGAAACCCCAAGTCTCTCCCCACATTCAGGCATCCCGTGTAACAAACTGGGCCTCACCTGTTGGCCAGAGGGCCTTCTTGCTCTAGGATCTGACATTGAACAAGGGTTAGTCTACCCTTCCCACCTCCTTTGTTTAGCCAAAGCTTTGGCCTAGGTGAGATGACACCCACTTCATCCAGCCCTCTTGGAGTACTTTCCAGAAGGAAGGGAAAGGGAGGGAAATTTCCGTAGCTTGCAGAAGATAAGCAGCCAGGGTCTTGGATGACAGTAGTCATACCTAGAGGTGGCCACGAGAGGGCAGCAGAGTCCCTAATTCTTTCTTAGGGCTCAGTCCCCAAGAGGCTTCTGTTGGCTTTAGTTTGGCCTTATCAGTGCTATCCAGGCAGAGCGCAGATCACCAGGAGCTAGAGAGTGAATATAGAGGCCAGGCCCTATGTGGCTGCATCTCCCACTCCTTGGCGGTTAAGGGCACCTTCAGAAAGTGCTGGATTCTCAGCAAGAACCCTGTGGGAGCTTAGGGGGCCACCTGAGTCTCCCTAAAGGGTGAGAGAGATGCCGGCCTCAAGAATTATGGAAGCAGGAGTAGGTAGGGAAAGCACCTACCCCAAAATCCTGGCCTGTAATTAGTGTACCTGTGCCCAATTCACATTCTCCCCTGGGCCTCGGTTTCCGCATCTGTAAAATGGGACTGATGCAGTAGCTGCTAATTTCCAAGGGCTCTGACGTTCTGTGGTTCCTCGGTCTGAGAAGTCAAAAGTTTAGCTGTCTGCATGACCTCAGCCTTGAGGGAACTCCAGGAGTCAGGGACCAGGCCCGAACAAGATCAGAAAGGGTACTGTGCTGGTACCATGAGGAGGGCAACATTTACAGTCACCTTCGCCTGTTGTAACTGCGGAGTTTTACCAGGTGACCTCACAGGGCCTTCCAACAGTGTCATTCCTGGGCCCTGCACCCCCCTTCTCCTCCAACCACATGCACATCTCCCTGGGGGGCACTGGGAGGAGGGCACTTCTGGGCCAGAAGCCCACATTCCTGGGCCCCAGGGAGGGCTAGCTGCTCCAAGCTGCAGACATTTTCCACATTCTTCCCCAAGGTCAGGTACCTTTGCTGCTCTTAATGTCACTGCCAGCCATAGTCCACACTGAAAGGGCGGAGGGGGCAGGGAGGGAGGGAAGACGTCATTCTCAGCCCGTCCTGAGGCTGCAAAGCAAACAGTCCAAGAAGAGAGGTAAGATCAGCTTCAGCTCTAGAGGCACCTTCTGCAAAAACGACAAACAGGCCACCTGTTAGCCTCATCATGACAACATGACAACGTGGTATCTAGTAAAGCCCTCCCCAAACCGGAAGTTGGGATTTTTTTCCTCTGATGGTCACTGATACTTCCTTGTTTGTGTCAGAACCTCCACCCTCTGTAAAAAAGGGGCGAGTTGCTCCCACTTGGGACCTGCCTACCTCTCCTGCCAAGGGTTCACAGCGTGGCCTCCTCTGCGGGGCCCCGTCCTTCAGACTGCTCAGCCAACAGGCAGGATCCTCCCAGAGCATCTGCTGCCGGGCCTGGCCCCCCACTGCGGGTTCAGAGGGCTCGGCCAGGGCTGCACATCCTGCAGCCTGGGCCTGCCCAGGGTGGGAGCAGCTTAGAAGTCATTTCTTCCTGGGCTTGATTCTCTGCCATTGCAGCAGCACCTGGGCAGGTGGCTGGCCTGGAGCTGGCATATTTGCTGGGCCCATGCAGAGCTGGCACTCCCTGCCAGCCTTGTGGAAACAGTGGAGCTGTGGCAGGTGCAGCCTGAGCAAATGCTAAGTCCCTCAGGACGGCATGGGCAAAGGGAGGTGACTTCGCTCTGCCATCCAGGTGATTCCAGGGTGATTCCAGGGTGGGGAAGGATGGAGGGGAGAAGTGACCTGGGGCCCTGCACCTACAACGATCCTCATGGTAGGCTTAATTTCGCCAGCAGTGGGAAATTCTGGACTCCAATATACTTAGAGCATGGGCTTTGGGGCTGGCAGACCTGGGTTCAAATCCCGGTGCTGCCCCTCTCCTGAGGGGGTGGTCACCAATCCCCTCATCTGCTAGTAGGGAAGCAAATGAATGTGCCTCACAGGTTTGGGGGGCAAGAGAAAGGACCCTCTACAGTACTTGAAGGACATTCTTCAGGATTTGAGCCTGGTGCTTGAAACCTAACAAGGGACTCACCCAAGGCAGTCATGACTACTCCTGCTTCCAGAACTCAGGGCCCCTTCGGGTGCTGAAGAACCTCCACGGGAGGACGTCTAAGGCAGACCTTGTGGAACTGCATAGGCTGAGGGTGACTGCAGGAATCTTGGCCTCAGACACCTTCCCTGGGGGCTGAGAGCCTTTCCCCTCGGTCTCAGGCACCCGGCAGCTGCCCACACGCTGGTCCTAGCACAAATCAGTGCATGACCATCCTCCTCTAGGCCATGGGCCCCAGTGTGGGCTTGGCAACCAGCATCAAGACGCCCGGGTTTGAGCCCCTGAGACTCAGCCTCTTGCTGGCTCTGAGCTTCTGGGCCTCAACTTCCTCATCTGAAACATGATAATGATGTCCATGCTTCCCAAGTGGCAGCCCATTCCTAAGTCTCAGAGGAGATCTTGGATGTGGGTGCCTGCCCCACCCCATCTCTCCTTAGGGGAGATACCTGTCAGGATGCTGCTGGAGTGTCTGGGGCCCCCGGGGTGGTTCTGACCTGCATTTGGCCTGGAGGGTTGTAGCCAGTCTCCAGATGGAGATGGAAGGAGGAAGCTTGGCCCTGCCAGGCATGCCGGGACAGTGGTGGGGAGGGAGGGAAGGCTGGGACTTGCCTCAGCACATCCGGACCTGCCGGCAGGAGCTGAGTCAACCAGAAGGGCAGTCCGAGCCGGCGTCTCTCGCACTCGGACCCTCCCCGGGGACCTCTCCCCCGCCAGCAGCCGGTCCCTGTCTTTAGTCCCCACCTTCCCAAGGCCAGATGTGCAGATGAGGTGTCCTGGGCCCAGTGGTGCTGGACAGACCACCTCTTCCATACCCCTGCCTCCAGGCAGCCACCCACCCAGTTGGCTCTACTTCCAAAAGCACCCAGAGAAAACCCCACGAGCTCTGCTACCCACCGGCTTCCTGCCCAAAGGTCCTCCTGTCGTTTTACTTTGGTTGTTCTTGCCATTTCGGTTCACTGGGGATAAGACCAAAGTAAGCACTTCAGAGAGATCTGAGTCCCTGGCTGATTTGAGGGCTCTGTTCTCTGGTGTCCTATAGGAAGGCTGCGTTCTCTCTGCGTGCCCACCTCTGGGTAAGAAGCCGCACACTTTTACCTGGAGCTGGGTCCTCTTGTTCTTTTTCTAGTTGAGGGCAGCCCCAAGCACCCGCAGTAAGAGTGGAGGAGAGGAGGAGAGAATATCCCACAAAACTGAGCACGAAACGAACTCATGCCAGAGAGGAGCCACCCAGGCAGACCTGGTGTGTGTCTCTCTGCCCCCTTCCTCATCTCAGCCACGCGGGGCCAGGCCAAGGATAGGAAGACCTGAGAGATGGCCACATGGCTGCTGAGGGGGAAGGGGCTGAGGACGAGTCCCATTTCTTTTTCTCCGTTTCCTCCTCTGCTGGTCTTGGAGCTCTCGTCATAGTTGGCATCCTAGACTCTAGGTGTGTGACCCCCAAACTGCCCAGCCTTAGGTTTCAAGAAACACAAGTGGTAGCACTTACTCTGTGCTGAGATCTGGGGTCACAAAGAAGAGGAAGACGTGGTTCATGCTCTCACCGAGCCCCTGGAGCTGTGGGCGCGTACGCACACGTGCACACACATGCACACTCACACACACCCTCTGATACAGAGACAAACGCTGCAACAGAAGCTGGGGTGAGAACTTCATTTTGATGGGGAGCTTGGGGGATGGCTAAGAGGCAAGGAGGCAGAGTGTCCCCTTGTAGGGGATGGTTTTGGTCAGGGCCCGGGCTTGCACGTGGCATGGTAAGGGGATATGCAGTCATTTCGGGGCAGGGGGGTTTCCAAGTCCACTCCAAGGAGAAGGAGTGGGAATGAGGGCATCTTTCAGAGAGGGAAGGAGACCCTCACTCCAGGACTTCTGGGCCTTGGGGGCTTCAGAGGGTCTGTTTGTGCTCAGAAGCAAAAGGGAAGCCGAGGGGAGCTTTGGGGAGGGAAGGGAAGAAGAGCATTGGCTAATGCTCAGATGTGCTGCGCCATTCTCCTGAGCGGGTCACGTGCCCTCTCTGGGCCTCAGCCTCCCCTTCTCGGCACGAATGGAGAATTTCGGATGGAGAGGTTGATGAGGCGAGTGAGCCTCTGGTAGGACCCACGAAGGTGACTCTGCATACAGTTCCCAACGTTGTGGCAGAGAGGCATGGCTTGGGTGTGGCCTGAGAGCAGGAACACGGACTGACAGAAAAGTGGGAACAGCAAGAGTCCCACTGCTGGACGCTGGGGTCAGGGGCAGCACAGGCGACTCCGAGAGAGTGAGGGGAGGGAGGCTGGTTCTCTGGACTCCCCTAACCACCCTCTCATCTTCCCCCAGGGGTGAGGCCAAAGATGTAAAGGATACCAGGGTTTTCCTGTCCAGCTGGCAGCTGGAAGATTAAAAAGGAGGCTTCCACACACATCTGTCATCCACTTGGGTGTGATCTGAAGGTCTGGGCAGGCCCCGCCCCTGGTCAGCGTTATGGCAACATCAAACCCTTTTCCTATGCAGGACCTTAGAGCCAGCAAATGCTTTTTGCATACACTGATTCATTTTATCTTTGCAACACCACCAGGGGGTCGCTAAAGAGTTGTCATCAGACCCCATTACACAGACGAGCAGACTGAGTCTCAGGAAGGTGAGGAAAACTTACTCATGGACACAGCTGGTGAATGGCAGACCCTGGACAAAGCTAAGCTTGCCGACAGTGCCGCTGCCCATAATCAAAGCCTGACACCCACGTTTAGGTTAACGCTGCTTCTTCATGCTACAAATGCAGGTGCAGCAAGGAGGGGTAAACCTTGAGCTGCTCACATCTTAGTCTGGCTTAGTTCGTCCCCTTGAACACTTCCTCTCTATTCTACCAGAGAAGGAGGTTAGGGTTTGTGGGCGTGAGGAGAAAACACTTTCCAAGAGGCAGAAAGGGAAGGCAACACTTCCACAAATTCAGTTGATTTTCTGTCTTTTCCCAAAGCTGGGTCTTTCAAACCACCTAACGCCAACGCCAGAGGGGAAAGGCTTGGGGTGGGGGGGGGTGCAGGGCGTGGTCCAAAGGAGCCATTCATTCGCCTGTTCATCGAAGCTGTAGGAATGTCTGCTTTGTGAAAGACATGGAGGATGCTGAGGTCAGCCTGACAAACCCTTTCTCTTTGAACCCCTTGAAATCTCCTGAAAGACAGAGCTAAAAGTAGGTAAATGACAATGCATCTTGGTAACTGCTCACATGGAGAAATGATCTAAGGAAGAGCAGCCACCTGCTGGAGGGGAGCTGCATTGGCAAAGTTCCCCTCGCTCAGTGACACGCCCCTCGTCATGCATTTCTCACCCATCCCAGAGCTTCATAAGTCTTCCAGTCAGAAAGTCCTCTTTGTTGCCTCACGTTCGTCCCTCTTGCCCGGTAGTGTCCAGGAAACCTGGCCACGCCCAGTGATGTCACCCTGTGACCTCAGCAGCTCAGTGAAGAGCTGAGCCATGCTCCCAATATACAGACGAGGAAACTGAGGCCCGAAAGGGGCGATGACTTGCCCAAGGTCACCACAGTGAGGTGGTGCTGCAGGAGCTGCCCACACCGTGGCAACCAGACCTGGAGGGGCGGAGGGGGGTGACTGAGGACCCCTCATGCTCTGTACACATGGTTGAAGAAGGAAGGTAAGGGGGCATTCAGGGAGGCGGAGGGGGTCCTGACTGAAGAGACAAAGCTCTGAAGCCAGGGAGGAGAGAGAGGGTAGTGGGGGAAACTCCTGTCAGAACAGGCTTGGGTGGAGACAGGGCAGAAAGCCCATCTTAGAGCCCAGCGTCATCACTCATAGCCAGTCTCACTGGGCCCTTGCAGGCCAGGGCTATTCAAAATGACATTTAAATTAGCCAAAGTTATCTCTGGCATTTCTCTTGACAATATTTTTTTCTAATGTATCTCCTCGGGCAAGGAAAACAAAAGAAAAAATAAACAAATGGCACTACATCAAACTAAAAATGTTTTGCACGGCAAAGGAAACCATCAACAAACTGAAAAGATAGCCCTGACTGGCGTGGTTCAGTGGGCTGGGCATATTCCAGCAGAGGGAAGGGTTGGTGGTTTGATTCCTGGCCAGGTCCCCGGTTGGGGGCATGAGAGAAGCAACTGGTGGATGTTTCTCTCACACATTGATGTTTTTCTCCCTCTTTCTCCCTCCCTTCCCCTCTCTCTAAAAATAAATGAAAAGATAACCTACTGAAAGGAAGAAGATATTTGCCAATGATATATCCAATAAAGGGTTAATATTCAAAATATATAAGGAATTCTTATAACTTAACACCAAATAAACAATCCAATTTTTAAAAACTGGGCAGAAGACCTGAATAAAGAATTCTCCAAAGAGGACACACAAATGACCAATAGACAGATGAAAAGATGTTCAACTTAACTAATCATCAGAGAAATGCAAATTAAAACCACAGTGAGATATTATGTCACACCTGTCAGAATGGCTGTCATCGATAAATCAACAAACAAGTGCACGTGAGGATGTGGTGAAAAGGGTCCCTCATGCACTGCTGGTGGGAAGGCAGCTACTGTGGAAGACAGTATGAGTTTCCTCAAAAAACTAAAAATAGAACTGCCTTATGACCCAGGGATTCTACTTCTGGCTATATATTCAAAGCTATCCAAAACACTAATTTGAAAGAATATATGCACCCCTATGTTTGTTGCTGCGTTATTTACAACAGTCAAGATATGGAAGCAACTCAAATGCCCATCAATAAATGAGTAGATAAAAAAGTTATGTTACATATATACAATGGAATATAATCCAACCATAAAAAAGACTGAAATCTTGCTCTGGCTGGTGTGGCTCAGTGAGCTGAGTGCCGGCTTGTGAACCCAGAGGTCGCTGGTTGGACTCCCAGTCAGGGCACACACCTGGGCTGTGGGCCTGGTCCCCAGCTGGGGGCCTGTGGAGGCAACCAATCAGTCGCCTGATTGATGTATCTCTCACACAGTGATGTTTCTCTCCCTCCCTCTCTCTCTCTCTCTCCCTCCTTTTCCGTCTCTAAAGATAAATAAATAAAATCTTAAAAAAATAAAAAGAATGAAATCTTACCATTTGCAACAGCATGGATTATGCTAAGTGAAGTAAGTCAATCAGAGAAAGACAAACACCGTATGATTTCACTCATAGGTGAGATCTAAAGAACAAAACAAACAAACAAAACTGAAGGAGACTCACAGACACAGAGAACAGATTAATGGTTGCCAGAGCGCAGGGGAGTTGAGGGACTGGATGAAAAAGGTGAAGGGATTAAGAAGTATTAATTGGTAGTTACGAAATTGTCACAGGGATGTAAAGCATAGCATAGGGAATATAGTCAATAATATTGTAATAACTATTACAATAATATTGTAATGCACAGGACCAGGTGGGGACTAGAAATATCAGGGGACCGCTTTATACAGCATGTGATTGTCACTTCACTATGCTGTATACCTGAAATTAACACAAAATAATATTGAATGTAAACTGTAATGGAAAAATACAAAAATACAAAATAAATGAATTAGTCAAAATTATGTTAGGTTAACATTTTATTTCCTTAGCTGAGCTGGCCACATTTGCAGTGCTCGGTGGCCACCTGTGGCCAGTGTCGGCCGCATTGGACAGCACAGACAAAACAGTTTCCATGAGGCAGAAGGCTCTGTTTGGATGGTGCGGTTCAAGACACGTTACATGTGCAATCTCATTTTTAAAATATTTTTCCTGAGTGTTATTAATACATGTTGTAGAAAATTTAAGAAGGGGACTCAAATCACAGGTGGTTCCTCCCCTTGTTATTAGCATTTGACATATGTCCTTCCAGTCTTTTTTTCTCCTTCTTCTTCTTCTTCTCCTTCTCCTTCTCCTTCCCTCCCCTTCTTCTTCCTTTTCCTCTCCTCCTCCTTCTTCTTTTTCTTTAGAGAGAGAGAGAGGAAGGGAGAAAGAGAAACACTGATGAGAAAGAGAAGCTTCGATTGATTGCCTCCCATATGTGCCCAGAGTGGGGGTTGAACCTGCAACCCAGGCACACGCCCTGACGAGGAATCAAACCCGCAACCTTTCCGTTACGGCATGACACTTCAACCAACTAGCTACACTGACCAGGGCCATTATACTTCTTTGTTAAAATTTTCAAATAACCTGCAATCACTGTAAAAAATGCAAGAAATACAGGTGCATAGAGAGTAAACGTGTTGTCCAAGACCCCCTCCCAGAGGACAGTGCTGTCAGCAGTTTGGCAAGTGTTTCCCTCTGTCTGAGTCTCCCTCAGCCAAGGGGCTACTTTAACCACAGAATCTCCATTGCGCTATCTTTGCCCTCATCTGCCTTCAAGACTTCCAGCCCCTTTCCTTCCACTCACCCCAAGTGCCCCAGGGCAGCTGACAGTCCTCTGGGTGGGTCCCTGGACTCAACTACCCTCCCAGTGGCCTCTGCTTTGGACCCTCGTTAGCAACCTCTGCTCTCGAAGTCCCTGTCCCCCTTTCCTGCACACAGCCCAGCCCCCTCCACCACACTGGGCCCAGGGAAGGGGCACGTGTGCTTCCGTCTCACTCGCCCCGTCATTCCTCCCAGCTATCCTTGGGGGCGGCGGCAGCAGAGTAGCAGAGTGGCAGGGGTCCTGGATCAGACACTCACAGGTAGCTAGCTTCTCTAGGTCTCCATTTTCTCATCTGAAAAACGGAGATAATATCTAACTCAGCGTTGCTGTGAGAATTAAATGAGATAAAAGACATAAAATATTTTGCATGTTGAGATAGCTATGTTGCCATTTTCCAGATGAGAAAACGGAGGCTCAGCAAGCTCTAGGCCCCTCTCAAGGCCCCTCTGGCAGGAGGTGGCAGGCTCCAGGGTTCTAACCTGTGTCTGTCTGGCTCCCAAGCCCACGCCACTGCCCACGCAGGGCAGCCCCTCTCTCAACTTTGCCCCTAAGCCCTGGGACACCTTCCTTCAGGTCCACAGGGGGAGGAGGAAGCAAGGGCGGCAGCAGCAGAACTGAGAGGTGGCCCCAAACCTCAGCCTTGGCCCTCACCATGGGCCGTCCCTCCCCTGCTTCCCGATGCAGGCTGGGCACCCCCCCTGCATGTGCCTTGCTCTCTGCAAACCTCCGTTTCCTCACATGTACAACAGCCCTGGACACCCGAGCTTCTGTGGGCTGCGAACCTAGGAGGCCTCAGGAAGCCAGACCTGAGCTTGACTGCGGACGTGACGGTGGCTCTGTCCCTCAGACCAGACCAGACCCTGGTGGGGGGCAGGGGTGGCCCCGTCGGGCACTGACCTCCAGTTACCCTCGCTCTCCCCAGGCTCCACAGGGCCCTGAGGTAGGGTGGGGTGCTCAACAGGCCTGCTAGGTAAGAACAGGTCTGCAAGGAGGGTTAGGAAGGGTGTGGTGGGGAGGGTGCGCTGTTCAGGCCCAGGTGTGATCACTACGGGGGGCACGCCTGCCAGCTTCCTCTGCCGTGCCAGACAGGGCCAGGCAGCTTCTCCCATAGGCTGGGTCTCTGGGCTCTTAGCAAGGAATGAGTGGAGTTGGACATCCTACCCCTCACCATGCATCCAGTGCCAGCTCACCAGCCTTGCCTTGCTGGGTGGTGGACAAGGAGGGCCAGGGAGCCAAACCCCAATTGCCCCAGAGCTGTGAGAGCGGGAGTGTGGAGCCTGCCCTCACAGGCCCAGCTGGCCAGACACCTTGTCTCCCTCAGCTGCCCTCCCCCAGAGGGAGCAGGAGCAGACAATGGCCACAGATGACTCACCAATGAGCCATCTTCTCATCCCCACCCCCTCCGTCCAGCACAGGGCAGCGCAGCTTGCCTCCCAGGAGGGCTGGAGACCAGCCCGCCTCACCACCAGCTTCTCTCTGTACCCAGCCCTGTTCTGCTTTGTGCAACACAGCGGGGTCCATGCGAGGCGGTGGGGGGCGGGGCATGGGGGGCGGTTTTTGCAGCAGATCCAGGCAGTTCAGGGCAGATGCCTTTGTGAAAGCAGACAGAGGCCACAGAGGCTCAGACCTGGCCCAGACCTGACCCGCAGTTCCCTGCCCTGCCCCTTCTCTCCTCCATAAGGCAACGCCCACTCTCCCTGAGCCCAGGGAAGCAGCGGTCATTGTCATTTCTTCATCTCCTTTCATGATAGAGCTTAGACCCTACCCCAATTTTATTCCCTTCTGAAAGACAAAATATGTGGGGCGGGGGGGTCCCAGTCCATTCACTCCATGTGGGACAGAGCTCACTGTTAGAAAGTATTTACAGGGGGTGGGGGGACAGTTAGAGGCTGGAGGGATCGAGCAAAAAGGAAAAAAACCTCATGGACAGGGACAACAATGTGGTGATTGTTGATGGGGGTGGTTTAAGGGGGATACATGGTAAGGGAAAAAAAATACAATTAAAAAAAAAGTATTTCCTTTTGCTGAGTTACCATCTACCGCTCTGCAGAATCTACTTTCAACACTTCCAGAATTGAATGTCCACTCCCAGTCCCCATCAGCTCTATAATTCTTCGCTCCGAGCCAAATCAGTTTTTCTGGGCATTCCCCTTGAGACTGGCTTCAGGGCCTTTTGACAGCTGGCCTCTGTCCTCTGGAAACATTTCTATTTATCCACGTTTTTCTAGTAACATGGGGTCTAGAATGGGACACGATGTTTCCAACCAAGGCCAGGCCCGCATGGAGAGTGACACCTAAACGTCACATTCTAGACTTGGGCACGATGCCCTGAGCTCTGTTGTTTTGCTGGTCTGCTCAGAACTCTGGGTCAGTGAGCACCTCCTCGGCGTGTTGGGACCCATGTGGCTGTTTCACCATGTCTGTGGTGAACGGGTATGCACAGGTCAGTCACCCCAGCCTGTGTCACTGCTGCCTCCAAGGACTTGCGGGTCCCTCTTCCTGCCCCATGGAAGTTCTCTGGCAGATGACTTCCCATGGAGGGGGCCCCAAGGGTCAGGCAGTGCCCCTTAGAAGGTTTTCACTCGTGGATTCCCTGAAGGATCTGATGGAAAACTCTGTCTCCTTCCCAGAAAAATGCACCTGCTCAAAGTTCTGCAAATGACACCAGGACTTCCTGCAGACCACCTCTGGACCCCAGGTTAGGAATCTGCACCTAGAAGCTGATGCCTGAAAAATAAATTCTGTGACAGCCTCCTGTTCAAACTATTGGGCCCAGGACAAATTCAGAGAAATAACCTCTCAGACCAGTGCTGCACTTGACAGCTTGCAAGGCACGTTCACATACATCGCCTCAGACAGACACTACATTACTGGTTATAATTGAACAAATGAGGTGTCCAAGGCCAGAGAGGTGCAGTGACTTGCCCAAGGTCACACAGCCAGTCTGACCAGACTCTTCTACCCATATGGAGCCTCAGAAAAGCCCGGCATAGAGGGGAAGACACAACGAGGAATCAGCTGCACTTGGCTGCTGGGGACGCTGGTCCTGGCTGTGCCCAGCGGGCTCTTGCTACAGCTGCACAGAAGTCCAACCAGCCTGGCCTCTGTGGTGAGCTGTGGTTCTAGCGGCCTCCTCGGCAGAGGCAGAGAAGGGCCAGTTTGTCAGGCTGTGGCTTGCGGGAGGGGAGAGATGAGGGCAGAAGGTAGGCCTGGAGCCTGAACCTTAGGAACCTAGGGGACAGAGAAGGAGCCTGTGGCCCCCGTCTCTCCCAAGAGTGCAGACACCCCTCTTGGCTGGACCATACAGCCAGGAGAATAAAAGGTCACCCCGGGGCGGGGGTTGGGCGGAAGTCAGGGTAGCGAGCCTATCTGAGTTACTTACAGGCACCAGAATTGACTATTTGAGGTCAGTGCTGAAGTTTCCAAAAAAATTCTTGTTCCCTAAAAACCCCTCTACTTGACCCAGAAAACTTCTCAGCCTGCAAAGCCCAACTCACCCTCGGCCTGAAGCTTCCCCCAGTGCTCTCTGGCCCAGGGCCTTGCCCCCTCCCCAGGCTCTGTGTTCAGATCCTGCTCAGGCGCTGTCTGGTCATTATCTGACCCCTCCGTGCCCCTAGCAGGCTGCAGCTCTGAACTCAGTATCTCACCCCAGCCCCTGGCAAGAGGGGTTCAATCCATGCCTGTTCGGTAAGCTCTGGACACTAGAAATGGCATACTGTCTTTTGCTTCCACTTGTTCTGTGACCTCGAGCTGGGCCCAAAGCTATGGTCAAAGACAGCCACCCACCTCAATGCCTCTCTGCTTTAACTGGAAACCTATAATGGCCTCTAAACCCCCCTGAAGAAGAATCTGTAAGATTTTTCCGGGCTCTGTTGGGTGAGGGAGAAGGTTTAGGAAACTGTCGTTTCTGTCTTTTCCCCAAGTGGATTATTTCCCTGTGCTCCGAACACGTGGCTGAAATGGGCAGAGAAGGGGTCCAGAGCTGGGCGCGTCGCCCTGCAGGCAGGTGGGTGACTCTCCGCCCTCCGCGAGTGTGCAGCGTGGGCCAGGACTGCGGAGGCGCTGAGGGCAGCACTCAGGTTTGCCCCGTGTGCTGCTGCTTGGGCCTTCGATGATTCACTCATACCGCAATAAATTCATGCATTCATATTGGTTTTGTGCCACTGTCTCCTCCACTGGACCTCCAGGCTCCAGAGGTCAGAAACCACATTTTATTCAATCCAGGACCTCCAGGGCCCGCTGCAATGCCACATGCGGAGAGGATGCTCAATACATATTGGCAAAAACATTCCCTGCAGCCTCCCCGCCAGTCTTATTTCTGGGGCACCCCTGTTTCCTTTCATGGAAAGAGCTTCTTCCAGCTTCCCACGCTGATGCCAGGGGCTGCTGCCCTTCTGCTCTGGGTTGCTCCTGAGCCCATTTCTTTGTTGCTGTTTATTTCCAGGCCCACACGTGCTTTTCTGACCCCCACCCCCAGCTGTAGCTGTGCACAGCCTACCCAAACATTCACTCCACTGCCCAGCCTCCTGACAGACTCACCCTCACAGCAACCACAGCTATTTTTAGCGGAATCTCATGCTTTTGACATCCTCTCCCGGCCCCACCCACCCTTCACCCACTAATGTCACTTCCCCCTTTTGGTAACAATAACATTGAGGATGGTGTGTTTCTCTTGCTTCCCCTTTTGCTCACCCTGCCTGTCTGGCATCCTGGCTGTCTGGATTTCTTGGAGGGTGGGTGACTGTCTCTTGGACCCAGCTCAGGAAGAGGTTTCTTCCCCCAGGCTGGACCCTGGAGGAAGTATTTAGAGTCCTGCCCTGGGGGTCCTCACACAAACTCACTTTTCTTAAAGCTGTCCAAAATAGGGAATTCTTCACCCTTTCCTAGGTCAGAATCCCAATGTTTTCTAAATCTTTCCTGCCCTTAGGGTTGCCAAATTGAGCAAATAAAAAATTCAGAACACCCATTTAAATGTGACTTTCAGGTAAACAACATTTTTTTGGTTCAGCATGTCCCAGGCAATATTATACTAAAACAGTATTTGTTGTTTATCTGAAATTCACCTTTCGGTGGGCATCCTGTGTTTTATCTGGCAGCCCTGCTTGCTGTGTTTCCTCCCACCAGGGCAGCAGTTTTCAGATGTTTTGGTCTCAGGATCTCCTTCCACTCTTAAAAATCACCGCAAACACTCAAAGAGCTTTTATGTGGGTGAGTTGATGTTTATCATATTAGACATTAAAACAGAAATTTTTTAAAATATTATTAATTTATTTTAAAATAACAATTTAAAATAACTAATAACTCATTACATGTTTATACAAACTATATAAGATAACTATATTTTCCAAAACAAAAACAGTTAGTGACAAGTGGCATTGTTCTATACTTTTTGTAAATGTCTTCAAGTATGGCTTAATGAAAGAGCTAGATTCTTTAAAACTTTAAAAAATTTTTAAATTGTGGCAAAAGCACACTAACATAACATTTACCATCTTTTCTAAAAAGGATTTTAGAGAGAGAGGAAGAGAGAGAGAGAGATCAATTTGTTGTTCCACTTATTTATACATTCATTGGTTATTTCTTGTACGTACCCTGACTGGGCGTTGAACCCACAATCTCGGCGTATCAGGATAATGTTCTAACCAACTGAGCTATCCAGCCAGGCATAAGAGTTACCGTCTTAACTCTTTTACTGGTTAACGGTGTGTAACCAGTATACACTCAGTAGTGTTAAGTATATGTATACATTGTTGGATCCGTACGTCTCCTTCAGCATTCAGCCCGTTGTATTATCATACACCATAAAGCCACTGGAAATTCCACTGTACCCTCATGAGAGAATTAGTGTGAAAGAGGCAAATGATGTTCTCATATTACCAGTAAAATGGTTTTGACCTTGCCTATCCTCTGAAAGAAGCCGGGGACCCTTTTTCCCGGGGCCCCTGGGCCACGCCCTGAGATCCAGTGCTCCAGCACACCGCCAGAGACGTCAGTGGGCTCTGTATCAGCTCCTTGGCCTCTTAAAATTAACGTGGGGTGGGGTGGTGTGATATGGCACACGTAGTTTAATGCGATCCCAAACTGGTTCTTATTCCTGAGATGGGTAGTGGGGTGGGAGGCCGGATCTTGCCCAGTACCTCAGTGAAGATGAAAACATGGGTCTAAGGAGACTCTGATCCAAGGGACACAGGTTACGAAGGGCAACGAGCTGACTCAGGTGAGCGAGAGAGAGAGCTGCAGCTCTGTCTCATCTCGAGGCTTTAAGGGGCCTCCAAGGAAGGTACACCCCTCCAGGCAGGGAGGGAAGAATGGACGAGCCTGGCGGTGGTCTGGCTCCTTGGGAACTGGGTCGGCGGGCCAGCTGCTTGCTGCCCCCCCGCCCCCAACACGGCTGGCGAGGGAGAGGGGGCTGCCCGACTAACTCTCTTCCCCATCTCCACCTGGTGTGTGTCTGCCTCTTCCGACCCTTGCTGTCCTTTTCTGTAACGGCTAAGTGGAAGCAAGTCTGACACTGGCTGTAAGGAAGGACAGCTCGGCTGTCACACTTCAGCTGAGTAGCTTCGAGTGAGACCCTGCCTCGGCACCTGAAACCCCTGGTCAGGTAAGCTTATCCCTTTACTGGCCAATCCAGTGACCAAACAGTGGGGACCCAGAACACTCAGTGGCTCCATTACAACCAAGTCCAATGGGACTTGAGCGTCTCACACGTGTCCTGTACAGACATATGCCCTTAGCAGACTTACCTCTGTGCCGTTCACAATCATCCTGTAGGTGTTAGTTTATAGCTTCAACTTTATTATGTATACATTCCTGGAGGGAGGGGACCATCCCTTATTGTTTCTGTATTTTTCATGGCACCTAGAACAATAGTAAGGTCTCAATAAGTGTTGACAGTTCATTAGGAGACGTGTTTTCACTGATGTACCTATCAAACTCCCCTCTATAAGGGGCTGGGTGGAGGCCCTTTATTCGACATTTATTGAGTACCTACTCTCATTCCTTAGGCTTTCTTTGTCAAGGTTGTGCTTACAGAACATGTTTGTGTGTCGTGCCATTTAATCCCAGCAGAAGCATGACCGGCGTGAGTGGATGGTGAAGGTGACCCTTGCAATGGGCTCTGCCTGAGAAAAGAATGTACTAAGCCAGGGAGGTTGTCTCTGTGGCGCCAGAAATGTGTGGGGGATGCTCTCCAGAGCAGTGCTGGGAAAGGGTGTCCTGAACACAGCTACCTGGTGCATCCTGAAGGAGGAGAGGCTGGCATGCCACAAAGACCATTCAGCTAGCTCTCCTTGCCTAGCTTTCATGCTCTGAGTAACCTTCCCACTGAACTTGAGCTTCCTCTTGTGTGAAATTGCCAACAGGTAGCAAACAAGCTCATCAGTAAATCCAAGTACCTGGTTGGTTTGACAGCAGTTCCATTTTTCATAATAAATCAATGAATCGACATTCTGAGTGTATCCTTTCCTCTTCTGGAGGTATGTGAGTCTGCTCTGGAGTCTCCTAAGCCTGTGGCGAGGTTTCTGAACAGCAAAATGAGCCCCAGACCCTGAATTGTGAAAAGGTCTCAAGGGAAAACTGGCCACGCTGCGGGGCCCTGTCAAAGTGCCAGCCTGAGCTCCCCAGCTGCCACCAGCCTCTCCACTGGCTTTTCTGCTTACAGAGAACTGGGCACCGGGCCTGCAGACAGAACAAGCCAGGAGTCTTTTAGTGGACGGGGGATCCATGCCAGTGGGCCGCCTATTGCTACCAGCCAGAGTCCTACCTGCTGGACACAAGAGTGATCACAGGCCAGGGATCAGAAGCCTGAGAGACTCTGCAGGCCAGGCCTGGAGGGTGATTCACAGTCCAGCTTGGGGAGCTTCGAGAGGTCATCACCTCCTTTCCCCAGCGTCCAGGTGGTCAGTCCTGCTGCACCGATGAGGCCCCAGAGCCCGGGTCTGATGCAACCTGGATCGTCTGCGATTGTCACCACTGGGATAAAGTGGTGCAGAGCAGCGAGGAGGTGGTGCTGGCTGGGCCCAAAACTCTCACGGCAGAGCTGAACACTTCCACCCGGAAATGGAGTTTTGGCCCCTCAGGCTGGGAAAATCCTGGCTGGCGGTGTCTGTTTATCACGGAAGTTGCGTCAGACTGACCCTGTCTCCTAAAAAGCTCTGCTGTTTTTAGAATTCCATTAGTCAAAGCCAGCCCTGCAGCCTTCCTTTCCTCTGGAAATTCCTTTGGGGGAGAGGACAGAGGCACAGACTGGCCCTGTCCAGGAGACTGAAACCTGAAATCAGAGTTTTTGCCCATTTATGGACTTGAAACCCCTCCCCCATCTGAGGATTACTCATTCCCCAAGTCTGACCTATAAATTGGTGGGTGGGGGAGAGAGTGGATTGGGTGAAATTGAGAAAGTGGATTAGCCCTGGGGAGGGTTGGAGCCTGGGGAGACAGAGGGGAAGACAGTGATAAGCATGGGGAATTCCTTTGCGAAGCAGCCAGTGAAGGGAAGACTTTAGAGCCAAAGGAGGTAGAAAGAGAGAGAGAGAAAGAGAAAGAAAGAAAAAATGAGAGGTCTGTATCTCAGAGAGAAGCTGTCTGCCTGGCAGAATGAAATTCCTCTAAAGGCAGAAGCTGCGTGGAGGTAGGTTAAGGGCCCTCACCTGGAGTAAGTTCTCAAACTTCAGCGTGATTAGAGCCACTTGCCAGGCTTGTTAAAATGCAGATTCCCGGGCACTCGGTGGGCTGGGCTCAAGCGCCCCAGCGATCTGAAGGAGGAAGGTCTGAAAGGCAAGAAGAAACCTGAGAATTGGAGAGCTGGCTCATCCTCTGGGGGCCTCAGTTGTACGAGACAACTCTCACTCCCTCTACAAAGGGTGGAGGCAGAGCTCTACCCAAGGGTGACATTTCTAATGTTCTTATAAAATCCGCGAAAGAGTTTCAAGATGTGGAGTCATGGAGTTTCAGAGCCTTGGGTCCTGAGGAGCCCTTAATACAGGCCCCTCATTGTATCAATAGAGAAGAACCGAGTCTCAGGAAGGTTCAAGTATTTGAAGGACCATTTCCCCCGACCATCTCTTTTCCCCAAAAGAAAGTTCCTTGGTCTTCCTCAGGAGAAAACCAGTCCCAGCCAGGCAAATCTGCCTCCCCCGCCACGCCACCCCCCCAACTATTAAGCTTTCACAAGCAGCTGATCAGCTGAGTAAACTACTGCTTTGCTCTTCAATAAAGTCCTAGACTCTACAACCCAGAGACTTCTGAGACCATCTAGTCCGACTTTCCACCCTGAGCAGGAATTCCTCCCAGCAACAACTCCTAAATCTCTATGGCCAACTCCCGCCTCTTCCCCAATTTGCAGACACCTTATACCTCTATGGCTACTGGAGGCCAAAGTGCTCCCACCTACCTACACCACTCTACCTACAACCATTCCTTGTCTCAACTAATGGACCCTTCAGGCCAAAAATCATGGAGTTGACCTCCGTTCCCCAGCTCTTCTCAGCAGCAGCTAGAGGAATTTTTTTAGTAAAAATCAAATTTGTATTGATTTGTCAGATTATGCCACCCACCTTGTTGAAAACTGGTTCCCCTTTTCTTTCAGAATAAAAGCCATAGCCCATATAATGGCTCCCAGGCCCAATGTGATCTACTCCCCACCCCTATCTCCCTCTCTTTTTAAAAATTTTATTTACTTATTTTTAGAGAGAAGGGAAGGAAGGGAGAAAGAGAGGGAGAGAACTATCAATGTGCAAAAGATACATTGATCAGTTACCTCTCGCATGCCCCCCAACTGGGGACCTGGCCCACAGCCTGGGCTTGTGCCCTGGCTGGGAATCGAATCAGCGACACCAGGCCGGCACTCAAGCCACTGAGCCACACCAGCCAGGGCCCCCTATCTCTCTTGGCCCTATCTCTGCTACTCTTCCTTCACGCACTGCTCCAGCCGCATTGGCTGCTCTTCAACTTGCCTGAGCCCTCCCACCTGAAAGTCCATGTTTGGCTGTTCCCTCCAGTGAAACACTTCCTCCAGATATCCACTCCTTCAGATCTTTGTACAAATGCCGCATCCTCAGTGAGTCCTTCTTTAATCATCCCTATTTAAAATTATATTTCCTGTCCCCACCATTTCAATACCCTATCCCCATTTTCCTAATGCTTATTACCTGTTGATACAGTATCTAATTTTTTCAAGAGGATATGATAATAGATGCTACACAATCTTCTTCCCCATCTATAATTTTACCTGGTACCATAATTCAATTTAGATATATTGCATAGGACGTGCCAACAATTATTAATAATCAAATAAACTTTTAAAGGTGAACTCTGGGTCACCACACAGTAACTGTCAATTCAACTACACCAAGGTTTCTGAAGAAAGTAGCTTCTGCACCCAAGCAGGTTGTAAATAAATTTCAAATGGAAACTGACATCACCCTGAAGGAATTCTAACTTTACATGAATGGCTTCAGAGTAGACTAACTTTATGCAGCACATTAAAAAAAAATTGATTTTAGAGAGAGAGAGACAAGGGAAGGGGGTGGGGGGAACATCAATTCATTGTTCCACTTATTTATGCATTCTTTGGTTGATTCTTGTATGTGCCTTGACTGGGAACCAAACCCAAAATGTTGGTATATTGGGATGATGCTCTAAGCAACTGAGCTACCTCACCAGGGCTACAGAGCACATTTTTTAAAAAAGATTTTATTTATTTAGTTTTAGAGAGAGGGGAAGAGAGGGAGAGAAAGATCGACTGGTTGCCTCTCGCATGCCCACAACCAGGGACCTGGCCTGCAACCTACTCATGTGCCCTGATCAGGAATCGAACCAGAGACCTTTCAGTTTGCAGGACGACACCCAACCCACTGAGCCACACCAGTCAGAGCTATACAGCACATTTTTTAAAAGACGTGTTTATTAGAGTCATGATCAGAGTCATATTTAGCAATCAACGGGGGTGCAAAAAAAGTCTACATTAAAGCCCTTTCCTGGAATGCTTTATGTTTTCCACGGAACAAACAAAAATAACCTATTATACAACTATCACAAATAAGTCCTCAAGGTTTTCGCCCATAAACATGAGTATTGCCTAAAATGTCTTCTTTGTAGCAGCTAGGCTCTGCCACCACTGTGCTTGACTGAGTTCATAAATCTGTGGTAACCACCTTGGTTTTGTGGTTTGGCAAAGTATAGGCCTCCACCACCGTAGGGGCCAGGCTCTGCCTCCAAACTTTCCTCCTTTCATAGGTCCAGAATTTAAAGATTGATTGTTGTAATCACCAAAATCACTGTAGCTTCTGCCACCTCCCAAATTGCTTCCATCATTACCAAATCCATTATAGCGATTCCCACGGTCACCATATCCACCGCCACCTCAGCTGCCACCTCTGAAGTTTCCTCCATTACCAAAGTGGTCATTTTCACCCAAAACCACCTCCATGACCAAGACCAAAGTTTCAAGAACCCCATTGGATGTGTGAAGCTCTAGCCATCTCTCGCTTAGGGCTTCTTGCTTTTTGCCACTGCCTCGGTCAGTTATGATTTCAGGCACTTCAATTTTCTCACACTGTTCAAAATAAGCTCTTAGGTGAAGTTCTTCAGTGTCTTCAACACAACCAACAAAAATCTTTTCACAATTAAGTGGTTACCAGGCCTTTGAAAATCTTCTCTTGAGATGGCGCTCACTGGTTCCACAGCTCTTCCATCCGCCTCGTGTGGCCTTGCATTCCTGGCAGCATCCACGTCCTCCACGGCACATGTGACAAACCCGAAGCCTCTGGCTTCCCAAACAGACTCTCACTGGCTGTTTCAGAGTTCGAACCCCCCAGGAAGAGCTTCTTCAGCTGTCGGGGCACTTTGGGAGACGCTAACTTAGACATGAGAACTGTGGCAGGGGAGAATGCAAGGATGCTTACTTGGGGGTATCCACCAGCAGAAAGTGATATATACTAATTTATGTGGTATTTTGTTTTTTTTAACATTTTATTTACTTATTTTTAGAGGGGGGAAGGAGTGGAGAAAGAGAGGGAGAGAAACATCAATGTGTGGTTGCCTCTCGTGCGCCCCCCACTGGGGACCTGGCCCGCAACCCAGGCATGTGCCCTAGACTGGGAACCGAACTGCCAAATCTTTGGTTCGTAGGCTGGCACTCAATCCACTGAGCCACATCAGCCAGGGCTAACTTACGTGTTTATTATACCTATTGCTTTGTTTATTTTTCTCCACTAGAATAAAAGCCCTGTGAGGGTGGAGATTTTTGTCAGTGTCGTTCGTGAATGTATCCTGAGGGACTAGAACAATGTGCGCTGTAGTACTCAGTAAATAAATACTTATGGAAAGAATGAATGAACACATCATGCAGGGACTGCCTTACAAGCTGAATCCTGGGTCTCACCAGCTCCTTCTCATTGGTCTTGGTCCTGCTCTCTGAGCCATGAGCCTAAAAGTCTATTCCCTTTTTTCAGAAGACCACTTTCTCTCATCTATTATGTGATTTCCCCCCAGTCTCCTTTTTTGCTCAAAAATGCCTCAGCTTTTCAGGTACTCCTTTGTCCTGGGTCCACCTGGATCTTCTGTCCTCGAGACATGCTTCAGCCGACTGTCAGTCTTCAGATTCTGACTCAGAGAGCTGACCCAGAAGCTCTAGTGGGATGTGGGCACTGTGCCTGGCAGGGGACTGCTATTCCAACACATCTCAGTCGCCATTTCCATTCACGTGACCCCACCAGGAGGGCCAAGGCAGCCCTCGGTGAAGAAGGTTGTGCTGACCTGGGGACAGGCTAACGTGCCATGGGGCTTTCCCTCTGTCCACACTGAGGAGGCTTGGTTCTGCGAGGGGGCTTCCACTCGGGGACAGCCTGGATGGACTTGCCCCAGGAAAGGGCTGAGCACGGGAAAGGATTCTGACCAAGACGTTTCTTGTCTTAGTTTCCAAAGGCCCTTCCCAGCCTCCCACATTTGGCCCTGGTCTTTGTCCGGGTTGTTCACATTCTGGAGGCGCTCACGTGGCACTAAATAGTCCTAGGCCCTGGCATTCTCCCCCACAGCGCGGCGTCACCTCTCTGTGCCTGCTTCTGGAATGTTCCTGGTATGAAGCTTCATGGCAGGTGAGGAGAAAGGTAGAGCAGCGTGGGATCCACAGCCAGAGGTGGATTTAACGGTGGGCGCACCGGGCGTGCGCCCTGGGCCCCGACTTCTGAAGGGCCCCACAAAACCCCAACTTTACACTTGTTTCTAATGACACCAAGTTTGGTTTCATATGTGCAATTTTAATTACGTGCAAGTTTATAATCGGCGGTAAAACCTGATAGTATGTTTAAATATTTTCTTCTGCGCCCGGGGCCTCCATCAACCTTAATCCGCCTCTGTACACAGCCCGAGTCTAGGTGTCTTTTGGGCTGGGAATAATAGGTATTCTCCTTCCCCAGCAGGCTTCCCCCACATCAGCCTCCTGCCCATGGGCCCCTCCCAGTCCCTGGGTAAGAAGAGGTTAAGCAAACGGATCACTAGGAGCACAGCTGCCTCAGGATCTTTGAGTTCCTTCTCCTTCACTGAAGTGCCAGCTCCTCCCCTTGATGAGACAGTGCTGACCGGAAAAGGCAGCAGGGGCTATGGCTCCCTCTCCCTCCCCCGCCATTTCCTTCTCGCTTCCCTGCCCAGTCCCTGCCACCTCCCCCGCTCCCTCCTGCCCTTCAGCTTCTCCTTGCCCGCCCGCACCCCCTCTTTCCCAGCTGCCTTTGGGTCTTGTAGAGATAAGGGGAAGGCATTTTTGCAGGAGGAACTGCTATATTCCTTGTGCTTGGAAAGGAGCCTGTCATGTAATAGATGCTCAATAAACATTCGTATTTCCATTCACTTACATTCTTTCTCTCAACTCTCCAGCCCAATCCAGTTAAAATGAGCTCCCGCCCCACCCCACTAAGATTTGGCAACCCACAGACCTGGATTTGAGGTCTGTTGTACCCACTTGCTAGGTAGGCAAGTTGTTTAATGTTTCTGCATCTTAATTTCTTCTCCTGTAACACGAGAATGATAAAAATTGTATTAAATAAGAAAATACAGTACTTGATACATTAGCACTTAATAAATTGTAACCCCTATTATTATCTCTAAGTTGTTATTCTTTTTCATGATTCAAACTCTCCTCTACATTATCTGAACTGACAATTTCTCTGTTGAATTTTTAAAATCATTTTTATTTTTCAGTTAAAGTTGACATACATATTGTATTAGTCACAGATGTACATCCCAGTGATTAAACATTATATAACTTACTAAGTGATCATCCTGATAAATTTTGTACCCATCTGACACCATACATAGTTATTAGAATATTATTGACTATATTTTCTATGCTGTACTTTATATCCCCATGACTATTTTGTAACTACCAGTTTGTACTTCTTAATCCCTTCATCTTTTTCACCCATCCTCCCACCCCCTTCCTATCTAGAAATCTTCATGTTCCCTGTATCAATGAGTTTGTTTCTGTTCTGCTTGTTTGTCAATTTTGGTTTTTAGATTCAATTATTGATAGATATGTATTTATTGACATTTTATTGTTCATATTTTGATATTCTTCTTCAAGAACACCTTTTAACATTTCATGTAATATTGGTTTGGTGGTGGTGAACTCCCTTAGCTTTTTCTTGTCTGGGAAGCTCTTTGTCTGTTCTTTGATTCCAAATGATAGCTTTGCTGGGTAAAGTAATCTTGGTTGTAGGTCCTTGCTTTTCATTCCTTTGAATATTTCTTGCCAATCCCTTCTGGCCTACAAAGTTTCTTTCGAGAAATCAGCTGACAATTTTATGGTAGCTCCCTTGTAAGCAACTAACTGCTTTTCTCTTGCTGCTTTTAATATTCTCTTTTTATCTTTAACCTTTGGCATTTCAATTATGTTGTGTATTGGCGTGGGCCTCTTCTGGGTTCATCTTGTTTGGACTCTCTGTGCTTCCTGGAATTGTATGTCTGTTTCCTTCACCAGGTTAGGGAAATTTTCTGTCATCATTTTTTCAAAGAGGTTTTCAGTTTCTTGTTTTCACTCTTCTCCTTCCAGCACCCCCACTATGCAAATATTGGTACGTTTAAGGTTGTCCCAGAGACTCCTTACACTCATTCTCATTTTGGGGAGGTTGTGTGTGTGTGTGTGTGTGTGTGTGTGTCTGTTTGTGTTGTTCTGATTTGGTGTTTTTTGCCACTTTATATTCCAAATCACTGATTTGATTCTTGGCTTCATCTACTCTATTGTCGATTCCCTGTAAATTATTCTTCATATCTTACTGGTTCTTTTTTTTTTTTTTTAAGATTTTATTTATTTATTTTTAGAGAGACAGGAAGTGGGGAGAAAGTGAGGGAGAGAAACATTGATCGGTTGCTTCTTACACGCCCCCAACTGGGGACATGGCCCACAACCCAGGCATGTGCCCTGACTGGGAATTGAACCAGCGACCTTTCAGTTTGCAGGCCAGCACTCAATCCACTGAGCCACACCAGCTGGGGCTGACTGGTTCTTTGTTTATGATTTCCATGTCCTTTATTACGCTGTTGAAGTTCTCACTAACTTCATTGAGCACCCATATAACCAGTGATTTGGGCTCTGCATCTAGTAGATTGCTTGTCTCCATTTTGTTTAGTTCTTTTTCTGGAGTTTTGTTCTGTCCTTTCATTTGGGACGTGTTTCTTTGCTCCTCATTTGGGCAGCTTCCTTGTTTTTGTTTCTATGTATTAGGTAGAGCTGCTATGTCTCCCAGGCTTTGTAGAGTGACCTAATGTAGTAGGTGTTCTGTAGGGTCCAGTGGCACAGCCACCCCAATCACACAAGCTGGGCATTCAAGGTACGCCCCTCATGTGGGCTGTGCACACCCTCCTATTGTAGTTGAGCCTTGATTGACAGTGGCATATCAATGGGAGTAATTTACCCCCAGGACAATTAGCCCTAAGGATGGGCTATGACCACCAACAATTAACCTCCAACTATCTTGGAGGACCAGCTGTGTTGGGGCCCACCCCACAGAGCAGGACTTACTTCAGTGGGGCTCTGGTGTCTGCTAAATCCAGCCCTTGAGTGTGCTGCTTGTATAGGTGGCTGGGTGGTGGTGCTTTGATGTTGTCTGAAGCTGTCCACTGGGTACACTGGCTCTGGGGCTTCCCAGGAAGTACAGGCCAAAGTCAGCCACCACCTGGGTTCTGTTCAGGGTCACATGGCATGAGCTACAGAGCGATCTGCAGATGGCTGCTACTTGTGCTGGGCTCGGAGGTGCCCGGGTAAGGCGAAACTGCAAGCCACAGCTGGCTACTGCTAGTGCTGGACCTGGGGCCGCTTAGTGAAAGATATAGGGCTCACTGAGGCCAGATGCTGCTTGTTTGAGAGATCTTAGGAAAATCTGAAGTATTAGCCAAGACAGGTCATTTGTATGGAAAAGCCACTGAAAACAGTTGGGGTGGAGTCTGGGTCTCAAGGAATCACCAAGGAGGGGTGACCAGTGTGAGCCAGGTTGATGGAGACTTCTATGGTGCCCACGTGCCAGGTCTTTGGTCAGGGGAGGAGTTCTGAAGAAACAGTGGGCTATGCCAGCACCTTTGTCTGGCAGAAAGCTGCCATACCCAGCTCTTGCCTGATGCCAGACAATTACGTTTCTCCCTGTATGTCACTGGTGGTGCCTTTTCAGCTGCTGGCCCAGTGCTGGAACTCAGAGGAAGTGAGTCGGAGTAAGTCTGTGCTCAGACCCTTTAAGAGAAACTGCCTGGGACTCCAGGTGCCCTCTGCCTCACTCAGCCACAGTCTCCGCTGGCTTTACAGCCAGAAGTTATGGGGACTTCTCTTCCTGGCGCTGGACCCTGGGCTGGGGAGCTTGGTGGGGGCCTGGGACCCCTCACTCCTCCGGAGAAACGTCTGCAGCTGAAATATCCCTCTAGATTTTTATCTGCTACATGTGGGTGTTGGCCCAGCCCCTTTGGCCTCTCTGCCCTTCCTAATAGTCTCGATGTGGCTTTTTCTTTTAACCCTTAGCCATAAGACTTCTGTTCTAATAGATTTCGGGTGATTCTGAATGATTGGGTTGTCCTGTAGTTTGGCTGTGGGAGGATGCGAGTACTGAATTCACCTACACCACCATCTTGATTGGTTG
Source organism: Mormoops blainvillei (assembly GCA_004026545.1). Lineage (NCBI taxonomy): Eukaryota > Metazoa > Chordata > Mammalia > Chiroptera > Mormoopidae > Mormoops > Mormoops blainvillei. The sequence goes on from PVJD01000176.1 coordinate 429,157, forward strand.
GAAGTCCCAATTTTACTTATTTTTATGCCTGCTACCTTACTGTCCAGCCTGCAGCCTCCTTGAGGCTAGGATCTCATGCGTCGCACCAGAGAAATGGCAATTACCTTCGTCTTCCACAGAGCTCGGCATAAACAGGGCTGGATTTCTGAGCTGAATGAATAAAGGAGCACAGCCAACTCCACAGCTGACTGTGCTCCTTGAGTGCAAAAGCCCTCCCTTATATTTTTCTGGTGTCCACCCAGAGTCTAGACCAGAGCTCCAGCCCTCAGTAGATCTTTGGTCAAAGATCTCAGACCAAAATACTCCAGTTGCGGCCTGAACAGTTTCTTGTTTGCTCTAGCATCATGACCCCATAGCTGCCTGGACACCCCACCTATTCCCCAGGCTCACTGACTTTACCAGCTCTCCAGATGCAGGGAGGGGGAGGGAAGGTCCGGGTGCTCCACTCCGGAAAGAGAGCATGTGTGGAGCAGGGGGCTGCAGCCGGCTGGGACTGGGGTTGTCTCGGAGCCTGTGAACACCAGGAGCGGCTAGGACATGGGGAGGAGGCCTGCTTGAAGCTGGAGCCTGAGGCAACTTGCCTGCACTTTGTCCTTATTCTTTCATCCCAGCCCACAGAGCCCCCTGAGCTTCTCAAAGGAACAGGCCAACGGGCTGGAAAGGCTCTGCTGGGGGTTGAGAGGGACGGCCTTCAAGGGGGTGCATTCCAAGCATTCTTTACTTCACTAGGGGTCAGGCAGTGCGGGCAGAGCTGGGCGCAGCTGCGCAACACTGAGTAAAGGGGATTTCTTTGGAGAGAGAGAATAAAGGAGGTGGGGGTGTCTTCAAGCAGCGGGGGACAGAACTGCATGGGGGAGGGGTGGAAGAAGACATAGAGAAGGTTGGGGGCGGGACTGTACAATCTGCCAAGCCCAGCTCCCCGTTTAGTGCCAAAGGCAGGAAGAGCAGACTGGGACCTTCAGCCCAGGGCTCTCCCACCTGTGTGTTTAACAAGGCAGAATCGCTAATGGAAGTATATTGGGGGAGCGTTTCGGAGCCAAGAGCTGGGTATTTGTTGTTTGGGTTTTATTAAGCAGGTTCTCTATTTCCCAGCAGGAGTGTGTGTTAAGAAGAGGTTCAAAGGTCTGTGCCCCACCTCCTCAAACAGAATGACAGAGGCTATTTTCAATCACTGGTCTGGTTTTTAATGGAGTAGGTTTTTTTTTTCAGGTCACAGAGAAGGGAAGAGGGACCATCAGGTAGACAGAATCAGGGCATGGGTGAGGGAGCCAGAGACCCCCTCTGAACAGGGCAAAGGAACACGCGGATTTATAAAAGGGCCCCCCTTTCCCATGAATCATTGCAAAAATATTACTTTGTACACAAAATTAGATATATAGTGGACTTTCCAGAACATAGTATTCACATTATTGGAAACAGCAAGATTCACTTTTGAAAAAACACATTGCTAAAAACATAAATAGGACATTCCAGGCTTCTGAAAACCCAGAGAACTAGACACATTCATTCTCAGTAGCAGGAGCAGCTTGGAGGCTGGAGAAGTTCACAGAGCCTTTGAGGTTCGAGGTGGGGCCCAGAGTAATCTGGGCCCTTTGAGGTGATGAAGCCCAATAGCAGCCCGAGCCTTTTCAAGTCTTTCAGATTTATAGCAGCGCCTCCCGGAGGCTTGGGCGAAGTCTGCAGGGCAGGAAAGGGGAGAGAGCCTTTGAGGAAACAGAGGTGGTGTTTTCTTACTGCTGGGAGAAATAAGGAAGGGCACACTCTAGGAGGCTGTTCCTAGGATGTCCCAGGCACATTAGGAGTTTCCATATTCCAGTTTTAGTGCTTGGTGGGGATGGGAATGAGTATATGAAGAGTTTCCATCCCTACCTTGGCAGGAAGGCACCATGCACGAGGCTTACTCATTGCAATGAAGGAGATGTGTACTGGTCAGAGCGCTCTTCCCAGGTTTCTGTGGTCCCACCGTGTGTATACAAAACAGAGAACCTGGACTTGGCCATGGACCTTCTCTACTCCTCTACTCTTCCCCTCTTCTATCTTCTTGGTCCAACAGGGCTGAAGACAGTGAATCCTCAATGCATTTCACTTGCTCGTTTTTCCCATATCCAGCCTTCCCCAGGGCTAAATTGCAAACCTTCTCAGCCTTCTGGGCTCGGATGCTGGTCCTAGGAGGCAGGGGAAAAGGCGGCTCCCCTCGGGGCGTTGCCAGGTGCATCTTAGAGCCTGTCCAGGTGGGGCAATGTCCCCCACCCTCAGCTGAGCTTTGAGCAGACCCCTAGCGCCTGCCGGTAGACCTCTGTCACCTCCTGGCAGTCTGTCAGGGAAAAGCAGCTCTCCCCCAGGGAATCTTGCCTCCAGCGCCTCAGGCCCCTGCTTCCAGGGCCCTCGGAGGGGGGCTTCTCAAGCCCTGTGAGGTTGTCCACAGACACACAGCCCCGCAGCAGGTGCTCAGGGAGCCGTTCAGGCAAGTCCAGCTGGTCAAAGGACTCAGAGGACAGGATGCTGTCCTCACTCACGGCCCCCGAGGGGCGGCCGGCCCGTGCCGGAGGGCAAGGCGAGGCCAGCTCATTCAAGGAGCCGAAGGCAGCGGGGGCTGTGAGCTCCAGGGCTGCGCGGGAGAACTTGCCGTTGTGCTTCAGGATGCCCTTGCGATGGAGGAGCAGCCCTGAGGCCTGGGGAGGCTTCTGCTCCACAGCGTCCCCACTCATAAACACATCCCCTCCGTCCAAGAGCTCTCCAGACTCGCTGGGTTCAGGAGAGGAGTAGTAGCCGGATTCCCGCTGCCGAGACTTCTTGAGAATGCCCTTCCTGGGGAGCAGCGGGGCGGCCTGCCCTGGGCTCCCAGGGGCCGGGCTGAGCTCAGAGTCCTCCCCTGGGCACTCCGAGGAGGTAGAAACCTTCTTCTTCAGAATGCCCTTTGGCAGCTTGAGGTTGCCCTTGCTAGGACGAGGGGAGGTGCCGTCAGCAGGGTCCCCCTGCAGAGACTGGGCCATGTCATTCTCTTTGCGGGACTTCTTGAGCGAATGCTGGCGCTCCAGGCTGGGGGCCATGCTCCCACCTCCAGGAGCATGCTGCTTGAAGAAGCTGCATACCTTGGCCCCGTTCTCCAGGAGGGGGCGGGAGGACCGCCGAAGCCAGTCAGCCATGGAGGCCCTGCCAGAGTCACTGACAGGGTGTCCTCCCTCATGCAGAGCCTCCTGCTGCCCCACACGGGTGGCATAGCCCCAGTTGACCCACCAGTGGCTGGCCACATCCTCCAGGGTAGCCCGGCGGGTAGGGCTCACCATTAACAGCCACCGGATCAGGCCACAGGCATCTGGAAGAAAAAGACAGGGGCCTTCAGACCGGCAGCCACGAGACTGGACACCTGCAGTCCCCTCTCACTGGCTTAGCCCCATCTGTGCTAAGATACCACTCTCTCCTCTGTCAGTTATGTCCACTCCCACCTAGGGCTCCACACATGCCCCATCTGGGCCAGCTCCCAGCCTCCAGCTTTCCTGGATGGACTCTGCCAATTTCCTTTTCCGTCCCAAGCCCCTCAGGACTCTGGGCCCTTCACTAGCCTTGTTGCATGTGAGTGTGTATCCTTGTTCTCGGAAATGCGACCCTCTGTGCTCAAGGGGAAACCAAGGTTCTCTCATCCTTCTCTAGCCCACATTGTAGGTGAAAGGGCAAAAAGATTTCTAAGGATGAGGAAAAAGCAGGAGAAAGTGGGACAACTGTAGCACAGAGGATCTAAGTTAGACTTTAGGAAGCGCTTCCCAAATATAATAAAGCATGCCCATAAGGGAAGGAAGAGATGGCCCCTCCTTTTCGGAGGTCACAGATGCTAGGGACAGAGAGATGACGGCAGAAGGTGGGTAGAGGATACTCTCACCTGCATTGGGTCGTCCTCTTCACTCTATTGCCACTGTTTAACTCCTGCCTCAGGAATTAGCTTAGGACACCCAGGGCCTGGATGAGAACACCTGGACCTCTTACTCACCTGAGGGCTTAGGCGGCTCCCGGTAGGCCCCGCTGCTGATCTGCTTCACCAGCGTCTTGTGGTCCTGCCCATCGAAGGGCATGGTGCCATGCACCAGGATGTACAGAAGAACCCCTAGGGACCAGCTGTCCACCTGAGAGAGAGAAGGGTGGGGGTCAGCGAGGATGCTGGAGGGCTTCCAGCCTCACTTCTACACCAGAGAAGAAACGGGTGCACAGGGGAGAACTCAGAAGCCAGTGCATCTGAGGGCCGCGACCCTCTCGTATCCAGGGGCAAAGGAGTGACGCTGCAGAAAGTGACTGAGGCTCATGGGGAGAGGTGCTATCAAACACCTGTCCTTGGCCGAGGCAGTCACAAACACAAGAGCAGTGGTGAGGTCATCCCTTCAGGGACAGGAGGGGGTGGCAGGCTGAGTGCTGGGAAAGGGGATGGGGACCAGGAAGGTGAGGGGCACAGAACTGGACTAGGGGCCAGGAGGTTTAAGTTCTTGTTCCAGTCTTGCCACTCCTGGCTAGAGACCTGGCAAGTCACTACTTTGGAAGTTGTGGGGGCATGGGCTGAATTTTGTGCTCTGAGAAAGGGAACTAGAAAACCAGCCCACGTGTCTCACGGGAGCTGAAGCCACAGGAAACGGCAGAGGCAGGCCGGTGGTGGAGCGCGAACACTCACCTCCGGGCCCGTGTAGGGCTTCCCGTTGACGATCTCAGGTGAGGCGTACAGGGGGCTCCCGCAGAATGTCTGCAGGAACTTGCCTTGGTGGTAGACGTTGGAGAGGCCAAAGTCAGCAATCTGCAGGAGTGGGTCAACACGGCAGGGGTCACGCTAAGGCCTGGGCTGTTCGGCAGCGTTTAGCCTGCTGCTAGAAGATCCTGGGCAACCCAGGCCCCAGCGGAAGGAAACGGTGCCCGTGACCCTCACCCCACACTGGGCACTGTCAACACAGCTCAGGCCCCGAAGAAAAGGCCCTGCAGAAATGGTGTCAATGAGCACCTAACCAGAGGTGTGAGGATTCCAGGGTCCTAGTGAGGGTCCTGTTCCCCAGGCTCCTCTGCTCGTGCTGTACTCCAATCCAGGCACGCACTCTCCTGTCTGGGCACATCCTCCTAACCCAGCAAGCTCACCTCCCCTGGGAAGCCCTCCGTTGCCCTGAGCGCTCCTTCTCCCACGAAGCCCTAGTTTCCAATGGCTTGCTGTAGCTCTTGCTTACTGATTCTGTCTCCTCATATTGCCACATCACTATGTTCCCTGTGCGGACTTCCTTCTGTCTCCATCCCTCTTGCGGCTGCGTAGGTGTGACCCATGGATGGGACTCCATGGGAAGGTGGACCAGATGGATGGGGACAGTCAACATCTCATGCCAGTGTCACTACCCTCAGAAGCATGCCATCCTATCTCTGATTAACCGTCCAAGGCCCCAGCTGTTCCTAACAAAGGGCTTGTCTATGCCCACCCCCAGGCAGGAACATGGGGTCAGCCCAGACTGGCCGAGAAGCAATGGTGAGGGCAGGACAAAGATCATGGTCGTACTTATAGCCCAGGAGAAGGGATCTTCTCACAGGACTCCCTGAGCCATCTGATCCTGAGCCCTTGAGAGGCCCCTAGACCACCTTCTTGCTCCTCAGAGAGACCCTTTCCCCAACTACCCTCAGACAGAGGCTGGGGTCCGTGCCCTGTGGCTCCTGATCTCTTAACCCCCAGCACAGGGTCACATGTGCCTAGAATGGACAGGGCCTCTTTATGAAACTTTGGTTCCTTCGTTTATGGTTTTATTGGCCTCTTATCAAGCAGATAGCAGTTCAAGCCCACAATGAAGCCGGTGATTGGTGCAGATGGGAGAGTTCGTGCCAGTCCAGGTCATGTGTGTTTACTGCCTCCCTTCCCCCATACCACAGGATCAAAGAAAGCCTGCCTGCTCCAGGAATATGCTGGAAAAGTGCCAGGGCACCTCAAAACATGGGTCAGAGACTACTGGATCAGGGACTACGTCCTGGGTTCAGGAAGATTCTGAAGTGGGTCGGAGGGCAGGGTGCAGCGGCCAGCCTGGCCATCTCTCCTTCCAGGGAGCTGAGTTTTTCTGTCAGTGTGTACTTCTCATGCCTGCATTTAACTGCTGAGGCACGGGACGCCAGAGGCTGCAGGAAGATGGAGCTGGAGAGCTGGGTCTTCGGGGGAAGGAGCCAAAGGGCTACCTAACTGCAGCAGAGTAGAATTTGCATGTGTGCACGCATGTGTGTGCCCGGGCATGCAGGCAGGAGGAACTCAGGCCGTGGCCCTCTCCCTGCCAGTCCCAAGGCTGTGAGCAAAGGAAACGCCAGACCTAGACTGCGTCAGTCTTGTGACGTCGAGGGCACAGGTCGGGGAGTCAGGAGACCTTGGTTCTAGCCCATGTTCAGCCTCTCACTAGCCACAGAGCCTTGTGCAAGTCACCTCTTATTTCGAGGCTTCAGTTTTCCATCCATAAAATGAAGTGGGAACCAACATATACGTCAGATCTTTGCTGGACTCCTCCCGGGACCCCCTAAGGGCTCAGAGGTACTTGGCTAGGGACAGTGCAAAAAGGCTGCGGAAGAGCGGGAGAGCTGCTGGGAACAAGAAGTGGGGCCCACCTTGATATTTCCATTGGCATCCAGGAGGATGTTCTCCAGCTTGAGATCCCGGTGGACAACCCCGTTCTGAAAGAGGGAGGGAGGAGGGTGAGGGGAAGGTCACCAGGGAGGGAAGGGCATGGGGGCCTAGGCTGGACAGTGAGGCAAACAAAAAGAGGGCCGGGTGGGGAGCACAAGTGGGCTGAGAACACCCATCTTCATTGGTACAAAGCACAACAGATCACAGGTCCTTCCACCCCCGGCCGAGGGACTCAAAGCCAGAGACACCAGCATTCCCTGGGCTGAGAGTCCAGAATCGAGTCTTGCCTCTGCTTTGTCTCCCTGTCTGTTCCTGGACAAGTCATGGAATCTCTCGGGCCCAAACCAGCACCAGAGCCCAAGGACCACCCCTCCAAACAGGGCTGGGCAGGTAGGGGCTCACCTGATGGCAGTATTGCACAGCGGAGACGATCTGCCGGAAGAAGTGACGGGCTTCGTGTTCACTGAGCCGCTGCCGCTCGCTGATGTAGTCATATAGGTCGCCGCGGCTGGCGTACTCCATGACGATCACGATCTTGCTGCTGTTCTCAAACACTGAGGCAGAACAAGGTACATCAGGCCCCTCCAGAGGACGCTGCTCCCCAGGGGGCCACGGGCCTCTCCCTGGCCCGGGACCAGACACCTCCCTCCAGGGACGTTTGCTGACGGGCCAGGAGGTGGCAAACAAGGACAGGAGAAGGGCCTTTGACACTCACGACATCTTCCAATAGCCACAAGTTAAGGGCAAGGGAACTGGCGAACCCTCCCTCCCCTGGGAAGTTCTAGCTTTTGAGGATTCTCAAAACTACCCCGCAATTTCTCAGGAGGGCAGGGACATCACTGGATGAGAAGGAGAAGGCTGTGGTTCAGAGTTCAGTGCTTTTTTGCCTCGTGGCCTAGGGGAGACCTCTTCTAGGTCCATCGGTAAGGTCCCTCTCTTGTACGCCCTGGCACTTACTAGCTGGGTGACCTTGGCAAGTTATTCAACCAGTGTGCCTCAGTTTCCTCACTTGAAGAGAGGGATGATAATGCCAACCTGTTAGGGCTGGGGTGAGAACTGAATAAAAGTCAGCGAAAGCTCTGGGGCTGGCGGAGCGAGCTGGCAAGGAGCTGACATAAGCAGGCACTCGGTGAGTGGCACCTACTGTTATATTCATTATCAGTGTCTTCATATACATAATAGCATATAATAATGCCCATAAAATGCCTGCCTGGAGGATCAGAAGAGGAATAAAATACATGCAAGTGCTTTGTACACTATAAAGTACAATGGAGAGTTGAGATACTCATCTCCCAACGCCTTTGACTTCCCACCCAGGGTACTGCCAGGGCCTTGTCCACAGGAGCAAACAAATATTTCACAATTAAATGACTGGCAGGGCTCCTACCAGCCAGCCTGCCCCGTCTGGCTCGTCCACATGTGGAGGAGGAGCCCGCTTGCCCCCTCGGGCCTTCTTCTGGCTCCAGCCCTCTGGAAAGGTAGGGAATGACTGGGTCACCAAACTGGCCCTTCAGCTGAGTGTATGTCAGAACACGTATGTCCCCGACATTGCATCTTTGTGTCAAACAGGTCCTAGGAGTTTGGCTTGCTCGGCCAGCCCCAGGGCTACTGCCATTTGGACCGTGAGAAGGAGCTGAAAGAGGCGGCTTCTCCCAGGAGGTAGCCCAGCTCTTGGGCAGCTGGGTACATGGCCCGGAGGACTGGGCTTTTTCCCAGGGGAACACAAGTAAGTGGCCCTGACGCGTGGTGGCCCAGCCTCCCAGCGTGTGCCTGGCTGGGCCCTGCCCCTGTAGTTCTCCACATCGCCGCGGCCTTTGCGCCATGCAATTGGGGGTTAAGAGCCAGCACATTCTGGACAGCAGCTAGGTTAGAGTTCACCCCCCACCCCCAGTCCATACCTCCCGAGGGCCGCAGCAGGATGGGGACGGATCTGCGGGAGCCCTGCAGACACACAGTAACTGCAATAGCCCTATAGCTGCTGTGTCTGCATGTGAAGGACAAGCCACATCCTGAGCTTCAAAGCTCCATTCCCAGACCTGGCTGGGGACATGGGCGTGGGACGGGCATGCACACACACACCAATCACGAGGCTCCGCCTGGCTTAACCAATACTCTGCCTCTACCCACTCCTCCCTGGGGGCATACACAGATACAATTAGCTTTCTCAGCTACTTGTCTGTATTCCTTGTGGGACAGGTTCAGGTCACAGGGACATGTCAGTGGCTCTACCCTTAGTCTTCCTATGAATAGAACCCAAGAGAGAAGACTTCTCTTATACTGTACTTCCCACCAAAAATATTCATAAAGAGGGTAAAGCCATAGGCTCCCTCCCTTCCCTCTGCTGCGCTCCCTTGTTCCCCATCCAACTGATACTATGTAAAGGCTGGGAGCAGACAGGCGTGTGTGGGAGGGTGCTCCCCTCTCTCCCTGCTCACCTTTTCTTGTTCACTTTGTTGTCTGGGTCACAGAGAACAGGGCAGTTGGAATGGAAAGCCAGTACTGATGTCAGAGCCAGAGGAGGCTGAGAGAGATAACAAAGAGAGGCGGGAGCCCGCCCCGTGGCAGGAATGATTCAGAGTACAGGGCAGGCTCTAGGAGACCTGGCCCTTAGCGCCCGTGCCCCTGAGACAGGTGCGGGTCCTGTATGTTTCGGCCTCCCCTGTACTGCTGAGGATCTCACTGGGTTGAGGGGGTGGTGTTCAAGTTTGAAAAACCTAACAATGCCTACAATTTGCTGAGTTCCTCCCATGAGCTAAGCACTCGGTGACATTGAATTTGACCTTTGCGACTACCCTGTGACATAGGTGGGATTAACCCATTTTAGAAATGAGGAACTGAGGCCCACACAGAGACTAAATTGAACAGTTGCCCAAGTCATATAGCTGAATTTCAAATCCAGCTTTTGCCCAACTCCAGAGCCTGTGTTTCTTTTATTTCTTTGTATCATCTGTTCTGACTGCTCCTACACACACACAGACACACACACACACACCCCACACACACACACTCTCGGTCCCAGAATCAAACACCCCACCTCTGTACCTTCATGGATGGCAATGATGTGGGGGTGGTTGAGTGACGACATGATCTCAATTTCTCGCCGAATGTGCATCAGATCTTTCTCATCTTTGATTTTGTCTTTCCGGATTGACTTGATGGCCACCTGGGAACAGAGAATGCTGGAGAGTGAGGGGAAAGGTCTGGCAGGTAAAGGTGTCCCGGAGGACACTCTCAAAGTCCCGACTCTGGCTTGCCTGCAGCTGCTGCAAAGGCCAAGGATGTGCCCAGAGAAGCCACTCCATCCTTCACCAGGAAGGGTGGCAGAGAGGCTGAAGAACACCTTCTCTAGAGAAGGTTCTCACCTGGGTTACGTGTAGTTCGTGCAGAAGGAAGGAGAAAGGACCAATGACCTTACTCAGAGGCCACAGACGAACAAGCAAGGCAATGGCCATTTGGAAGGCTGATGCTTTAGGGTTTACAAAGCAAGCTTGCCCTGCTGCAGCATGAGGGCAAGGATTTGCTTGCCACTGAGTCCCGATGCCAGCATGGTGCCTGGCACACAGTAGGCGCTGGCTAACCATTTGTTGCATTAGTTAATTAGTAGGTCCTCACAACAGGCCCAGGCAGTAGGCACAAAAAGTGTCATCATCCCCATTTACTGGTGAGGAAGCTGGTGCCCAGAGAGGCTAAGTGACCTACTCAAAGTCATACTGCCATTAATTGGTACCGACAAGGATGAACCTTGACAACGTTATACAAAGTGAAATAAGCCAGACACACAAGGCCAAATGTTGTACGAATCTACTTATATGAGGTGGCCAGAATAGAAAAGTGCCCAGGACAGAAAGTGGGATAGAAGTTACCAGGGCAGGGAGGGGAGGGGGTGGGGACGGCAGGGTGGCAAGCTACTGTCTAACGGGTACGGAAAGCTTCTTTTGGGGTGATGAAATGATCTGTGACGGCTGCACAACCTGGTAATTGTACTTAGTGTAATGAATGAATCGTATGCTTAAAACGATGAATTTTATGTTATATATATTCTACCACAAAAAAATTTTGTAGGAAAAACAAAAGTCTCTTCACTCTAGGTAAGGAATGTCCCTCTCCTGGCAACAACAAAAAAACCACGTAGACAGGTACACAGAGTTCTCTGGGCCTTCCTATCTGGTCTGTACAGGTGAAAATACCATAAAAGGATTACACCCTCCAGCTGGTGCGAGTGGTTCAGGAAGGGCGGAGTGAAGCGAGAGGAAATGAAGAAAGAGCTGCCAAGATGCCCTTTAAGCAAAACTCGTGGAGACTGAGGGGTCTCCTCTGCTCTATCCACGCAGGACCAAGGTGACAGAAAGGGAAGAATCACAACAGTGCAGGTTGTGTGTATGTGTGTGTGAGTGTGGTGTGTACAGAAGACACTGCCCGGGGAGTCAGAAGACCTGGGTTCTCCTCCACGTCTGTCACTGTCCCCATGGGCAAGTCCCATCCCCTCTCAGAGCCTCACTTGTCAGTGAAACAAACAGGACGAAGGATGAGTGAGGTGCTTTCCTGCTCTGATTCTGGGAGAAGAGCCATGCAAATGCCATGGCCCTCAGAGGCTGCATTGCTGGCACTGGGTGCTGGGCAGGGGGCGTGTCACAAGGCCGGTCAATTCCTGTCAAGTCTTGTCCAGGACACCAATGGTAAATAGGAGACTTCCTCTTCACGGGAGACAGGCAAGTTTTGAAAAATGTGAGGGCCCAGACTGAAGTAAACAGCTCCTCATTCAATTTCCCAGGAGGGTTTGCCTCCTCTCGAGGTTCAAGAGGAGACAGAAAAAAGGAAAGCGCTTCTGGAAGGGAGGGGCCTTAATTCCCCCTTTCACAGGGCTCCGGAGGCAGACAATGGCTTCCTGCTCACAGGGACAGTGGACAAGAATGCGGAACAGCCATAATCCCATAAGGAGTTGCTCACAGTGCCCAGGGCCTGGTCACCCTGGCAACGGGTCAGGGATGGCGTGCCCTCCGCCCTGTTCCTCCCCTGGAGCTGCCTCCATGAAAGAGGGGAGGCCCAGCTCTCTGCCGGCCCTGAGCAGAGCAGCGAGAACAATGGCAGCGGGAGCAACTATCACCATGGAGCCTCCCCAAGATGCTGTTGAGGCCCACGCTGAAGCTGCAGGTGCTCTCTGCACGCCCCCACCCCTTCTGCTCCAAACCACCGCCATGAGCTGAGCAGAAAAATCCTTGGTTCAGAATTGGACAAGGGGTGGGGGTGGGGACAAAGGGCCTGGAATCCTCCTTCGACTGAGGGTTCAGCCCGGAGCGTGGTCCCTGCCCACCTCTCTCTCCATTCTCCTTTCTCTCCCTGGAGGCAAGATTTTACAGACTAGTTCTTTTCTCTCTAAAATTCTTCATTTTAATAATCAGACAATGGAGAAAGTCCTATGAACTCTTCAGATAAAGGAGCCATAAAAACTGTTTTAACATATAGTGAAAAAAAATCATATATAAATTATAAATCTAGATAACAAAACAACTATCTGAGAGCTCCAGAGGCACACACATACAAAAACTAAGCATGTCTTGGACGTACAGCTGTGTGTACACAGACATACACAACAGTGAGAGATGCCATCCTAGGTCAAGGAGGTAGAGCCCTAAAAAGACAAGGCCTAAAGGAAATGAGGGTCCCCCAAAAGAAAGGGGTCTGAGCAGGGCTGGAAGGAGTCCCTGTATGGATAGAGGGTATACAAGTCAAACCTCGAGATGCGTTTCTTTCAAATTTGGAGGCCTATGACTCTAAATCAAAATTGCTAATCTTCAATGAACAGTTTCATTCTCCTGTAAGCTTCTGCTCTGGCCTCAGGGGGCTACGTCAAAGGGGCCCCAATGATTTACATTAGGTCCTAGGTGAGCACGGCCTGGCTGGCACTTCCCAGGAAAGAAACAAGTTATGTCATCTGGCCTCCACCAGTTCCTAAGCAGGTGACAGACAAGAAGAGTGATGTGTCACTGCCCCAGTGACAACCGACCCCAGCCCCATGAGACGGACCCCTAGCTACCTGCTGGCTGGCCTATCAAAGTAAATTAGATATAACAAAAACTCAGGCCTAGACAGAGGTCAGTATAAGAAGAGTACTCAAGAACTATTTACTGATGAACACAAATCACAAAAGAAATATTTATTGTTTGTCATGAGGTTGATCGCCGACTGATTTGGACCTGTACCCAGATAAGATTTTCTGCCTTTCTTCCTAGGCATGGGTGGAGAGTCAACCTCTGTTACAAGCACTAATTTTGAGGGAACTTTGTTCTCATCTGCAAGATAGTTGAGCAATCATTCTCTAGGAAAACACACACACACACACACACACACACACACGCACACACTGACTAGAGCGAAGGAGGAGGGTAGGGTAACAATTGCAGAATGGATCACCTGGAGGTAGGGAGACCACGTGCCTGGAGACAGTCCTGGTTCATCCCAGTGTCATTACTCATAGTCTCTCTAAAGTACCCAAGGTTAGATGATATATTATAGGGCTGCCCTACTCAGTGGGAACAGGGGAACCAGGCACAACAAATATATTAATGTAAACGTGAATACCAGGTCCTTGGAGTGGGTGTCAAGAGCCCAACTATCTCATCCTCATTTGCCCCAGAACTGTGCACCTCAAGACAAGTCACTGAAATGATCTGGTTAATTGGTCTGGTTTGTTTTAATGTCCTCATCTGAAAAATGAAGGTCAGGTCATTTATTCTCCAAACATCTGCTGAACACCTATGTGCCTGGTGCTATCTTAGGTGCTGGGGATTTAGACAAACATTGGACAGTCCCTGCACCAAGGTCCTGAGTCCAGTGGGAGGACCAGCAATTAAATCAACTCCAGTCCAGTGTGATGAATGTGACCACTGAGGTCCCTGACTGCCAGGAGCTCCGGGAGCACTGGAGAGAGCTTTCTTTGCCGGGAGGAGCGGGGAAAATCACCTCCGGGAGAAAACTTTTAGATCTTGAGGCATGAACAGCGTTTGCTAAGCCAAGGAGGGTAAGCTAGGGAGAGGCAACGGGGCATTCCAGGCAGAGAGAAATGTTTGAGCAAAGGCCAGAAAGAAAGGGACCATTCACAAATTTGCACATCAGGATCTCTAAGTGTCTTCAGAAATGGGTCACCTGCTCTATGCCAGGAAGGCGCTGGCCAAGGATTGCTAGAATGAGCTTCTTCAGAGGCCCCATGCTGTATCGATGTTAACCTGCCTTAGCAAAATTGCTTGGGATACCGGCCCAGTGATTTTCTCGTCCCTGCAGCCCTGCATGTTGGAAAGGTAGCAGGGCTAATTCTCTACCCCATTTTGCAAATGGCAAACACTGAAGTCCAGAAAGGTGCACTGACTCTTCCAAGGTTCCCTGTTACATCATGACAGAGTCAGGATCTAAGAGGGAGGGGTATTGCCTGGAGAAGCTGCCATCTCAGAAGACAAAAAAGATCCTTGCAGATGCCCCGCCCTGCCTCCAGCTCCTTGCCTCTCACCCCTGGACAAGAGAATGCCCCACACCCTGCCCCGGGCCAAGCTGTACAGTACAAAAAGCCACCCACACCACACTTACACGAACACGCTAGAGAGATGGGTGCTGGGCTCAATTGGTTAAACACTGCCCCTACCCGCCCCCCAACAGATCTCCCAGGTCAGGAATGATCTGGATTCAGGAAAGGATGGCAGAAAGGTCTTAGAAAAACAAGATCTAAAGCTACTGGTTCCAGGTCCCAGGAAAGAGGGTGTGAGCTGGGCATCTCTGGTCATAGCTATCGCCAGCAGTTGGAGCCAAAGTCCTTGACTCCTCTCTGGCCTTTCGTGGAGCAGCTGCCATCTAGGAGGCGGGGCGAGGAGCTGGAGGATGACCCATTTAGATAATGGGGCAGAGGTTGGGCTGGGCTCACCTGGGCTGGGCAGAGTGGGGGGTGGGCCCAGGGGGTGGGGGCTCACTACGCCACCAAGCCTGCCAGAGAACCGGGCAGGGAGAGGAGTGGGCTCCAGGAATGAGGGGAGTCTGAGCTGCTTCCCCCAAACTCCATGCGGGGCCCACCCCTCCCTGCCACCCTCCCGCCCACTCTGCCAGATTGCTGGGCAAGGCAATCCCCTGCCCAGCTCTCTTGTGTGGTTTGGCCGGAGTCCAAGGACAAGAGCTGCCTGCAGCCAGAGCCTCCCTCCCTGCTGCTGGGCAGGCAGGTGCAGGAGGCGCTGGGAGGGCAGCGTCAAGCAGGAGAGGCCTTGGGCAGCTGGCCAGGTGGGAGCGCTTCTCTGGAGCAGGGGCTGAAGGGGAGAGTAGGACTTTGAACAAAGCAGAGACCAAAGTGGTCAGGCTGAAGGAAACTGAGTGCAACCCACTTTCTTGCTCAGGGCAGAACAGACCCTGGATGGACGCCTCCACGAGGGCAGGCAGCCTTGCTGGGATGGCACTGTGCGTCAGCTGCAGTGCTCTGCGCTTTACATGTGTTATCTTATTTGATCCTCTGAGAATCCCATGAGGAAGGAATTACTGCAACCCCCACTTTACAGATGAGGAAACTGAGATACAGAGAGGTCACATGAGCAGTGGAGGCAGGATCCGAACGCTTGCAGGCTGACTCTAAGCTAAGCAGCCTTCCTGACAAGGGAAAATCCAGGAACATAGTGTATATAGTTCACCCACTCAGGGTCCCTCGACATAGGCAGTGTGTGAGGAGTTGGGAGTCGATTCTCAATGGCTCCTTCAGCCCTCTGCACTGCCTGGAGCTCTGAGAAAGGGGGCTGGAGCTGACTGTTGGAATGACGAGGCACAGCAAGGCAAGCCCGAGCTCAACTGAGGGCCAACTCCCAGACCAAGACTCAGTATTGGACTTGCAGGACCTGGGGTGGTCTAATCGGGAGCCAGCGTTACAGGCATGCCACTGACCAGCCACAGGACAAGTCACGTCCCCTCTCTGGGCCTCAGTTTCTCCATCTGTCAATGAAAGAATAGGACCATCTCAGTCATTTTCGAATCCCAAGAAGCCATCTAACATGTAAGACAGAAGCACCCCTGCACCGGATCGCTATCCACTTGGACCCCCCTCATGTTCCTCATGGAACCCCTTGGGGGTAAGACTTCCATGCAGATCATCCCAAAGGCTTTGGTGGACTCTCACAGCAGGTGCTTTTCTCTTTAGGGGGAGGGGCAGTCAGAGAGCTGGGAGAGTCACAGGAAGAAATGTCATTTGGATACCAGGAATGTACTTAGAGATTAGAAGATCCAGAGCAAATATTTGTTTTTCCTTTGATGCCCTCCTTGAGTAGCCATCAGTCTTGCCCCCCTGCCCCTCCCTCTGGACACTGCCATCTGGACCCTGGTATTCTCATCTAGGCAGGCTGGCAATGGGAAATGTTCTGGAAAAGTGGAGAGGAAATTGGGATGGGAGTCGCTTGGCGGGCCTTCCTCTGAATCTAGCCCCGGCCAACAATCTTAGTTCATCCTGAGGGGGCTCTTAGGTGGCTCGCACATCCCTCTCGCCCACTGAAGATATCGAGGCACCGGGCTGGTCTCCCTCCAGGGAGAGCAGTGAAGAGGCACGAATGAAGATGGGGCGGGGAAGAGGACTCCTTTCCAGAACTGAGAAACCATGAGCACAGCAGGCACCCGCTCTTCAAGGAGGAGGAAGGCCCTGAGCACACTCCCAGCAGACTCGCAGGACGGTCTGTGGCTCAGGGAGGTCCAGAACGGGCCCCATTCCTACTGATCTTGGCTCCCTGCATACGACAAAAGCATGAGGCAAGGGAGTACCTTCCGAATTGTGTTCTGATGTAATAGGAGCTAGAATTCCTGCCTACAGCTGCTGAGGTTTGAAAACTGAAAGCTGGTTTATCTCATTCCAGAATCAATGAGATCTCTCTCTCCCTCCCTGCCGCCCTCTCTCTCCTGCACACAGTGACCTAGGTCAAGAGCCTGATGGGATCTCTAAAATTAAATCTCAGTTTCCCAGTTATTGGGCCCTCCGGGCCCCCCAGTCCAATCTGCCCCACCCTCCACAAGCAGCTGTTCTCCACCTAAACCCCTGACAAAGCCTAGGCCCAGTAGTCTGAAGCCTGGAGCCTCAGCAGGCCCTCACACTTTATAGAAAGAGAAAGGAAAAGAAAGCCAGGAAGTGCATAATTGCCCAATAGCTGTAACCTGGCAGCGGGCAACTGGAGACCATGCCAGGCATTAGCAGGAAAAACATGCTTGGTCCTATTGATGGGGACATAAGGCCCTCCCCTTTTGCCAGCATCCCTTCTCCTCCGCCAATGAAATGACTTCTTGAATTTCAAACCAGCTCCCGGCTGGTGGAGCAAACAATCGGGGAGGTAACTACCGCCATAGGCGATAGGGCGAACCATGGCCACACACGCATGCACATGTGTTTCCACATGTCTCGTAACCAGCACCCAGCCAGATTTGGCAAAACAGTCCCTAGATCACCTGCCCTAAAAGGTTTGTTAAAATACAGATTAACCCTGGCCGGTGCGGCTCAGTGGACTGCATGCCAGCCTGCGAACCAAAGTGTCGCTGGTTCAGTTCCCAGTCAGGGCACATGCCTGGGTTACGGGCAAGGTCCCCAGTTGGGGGCGTGCAAGACGCAACGGATCGGTGTACCTCTCACGCATTGCTGTTTTTCTCCCTCTCTTTCTCCCTCCCTCCCCCTCTCTAAAAGTAAATAAATAAAAATAAAATATTTTTTTAAATAATAAAATGCAAACTATTTGGTCACATCGCAGACCTTCAGAATAAAATCCTTTGGGTGTAGAGCTAGAGAATAAGTATTTTAAACAAGTACCCCAGGTGATTTCAATGCACATTAAAGTCCAGTTTGAGAACGACTATTAACTAACTTTTGACCAATTTGCCATCTTTTCAGGGCTGGCCTTTCCAGGCATAAATATCAGTTCTCACTGTGGGTTCTTTGTGTCAGGAACACTTTAAATTCACATTTGCATCTCATTCGCTCCTCATAGCAGCTTGTGAGGGAGGCTGTGTTTTCTTCATTTTTGCAGCAAGGGAAACTGAGAGTACAGAGATAAATCAATTGCTCAAGGTCCCACAGATTACTGCTACTACTATTCCTACACGTGCACACTCGCCAAATTAAACCTTCCTGAGAAGGTCCCAAGCCCCAAAGTGTCTTGGGGCTTTGTGGACCTTGCACCAGGGCCTGGTTTCACATTTCCCAGGATGAAAAATCCCATCATACTGAAACCTCAACTCACGCTAAGAACTGAAAGGACTTTAGTGTCCAACCCACCCCCACTCCGCCCCAGTGCAGATCTCCATAGCGTGCTGGGCTGCCAGACTAGTAGTGCTGAGTTGAGAACTGGACACCTTATTCATTCATTCAAGCACACACACACACACATTTACCGCCTTTACTAAACCCCTACTGCGATCAGGTGCCTTCTACTTCTTCTTCCCATTCCACTCCTTTGGAAGTCTGTTCCAAGCAAAATCCAACTTCAGTTCCATCTTTTGGGAACCCTCTCATCCCAAGACGGGACATTATTTGTTTTCCTAGGCACCCTGCACCCACTGTCCGCCTCACTTATTGGCCATCACCACATGCCGTGCGGCGGTGCTGGGCTTCTCAGGTCCACGAACGTTGTCCCTACAATCATGGACAGACATATCTGCAATAAACACCACCGTCGCCCCCCACCCCCAACCTCAGCTTGGTAAAGACTGAATGGGGCCACTCCCCGGAGCAAGGCACTAGCCCTCGGCCCAGCCTCGAGCCGCCCGCCCGGCCTGTACCGCGAGAGGGAGCCGCACTCACCAGGCGCCCGGAGCTCTCCCTCGCCTTCTTCACCTTTCCGTAGGTGCCCTTGCCCAGGGTCTCCAGGAACTCGTAACGGTGCCGCAGGTTGTGCTTGTGGTGGTGCCGCTTCACCGCCTGCTTCTTCATCAGCGGCTTGGGCGACTTGAGCCCGCCCGCCAGGGTGGCGGCGGCCGCCGAAGAAGCCGGGCCGGGACGCCGGGGTAAAGCCAGCGACTCCATGGCGAGCGGGAGCTGAGACAGGGCTGAGTGGGCTGAGTGGGGAGCGGCTGCGGGGTGTAGATCTAGAGGCACACGTCCCGCTCACCGCACGGGAACCCACAGCCGCCCCGAAACGCGCGCCCAGGCGCCGCATTCCAACTTGTTATAAACGC
Source organism: Mormoops blainvillei (assembly GCA_004026545.1). Taxonomy (NCBI): domain Eukaryota; kingdom Metazoa; phylum Chordata; class Mammalia; order Chiroptera; family Mormoopidae; genus Mormoops; species Mormoops blainvillei. The sequence continues at coordinate 447,929 of PVJD01000176.1, forward strand.
CCTGAGCCGGAGGCCCTGGCCACACCCTCCCGTGCCCATTGGCCTGCTCGCCGGCTGCGAGCGACCGGAGCCGCCCTCATTGGCTCGCCCAGGCCTCCGGCCCCGCCTCCTCTACGCCGCACTGTTGGGAAAGGTGTCAGTGGGCCCCGCTCACCACCCCCTCGCCCACTCCAGGGACAGGCAGGGGGACCAAAAGACACCAGTAGAGGCTGCTTGGTGGGTTGCCTCTTGCCCTCTGAGTGGCGCTTGGTACGGGATACTGCCACCTGTTGTTTTTCTATTTTGCTGTGCTCTCAGTGAGTAAGGGGTAATCCGACAGTACAAGAAGTCACCAAAGTATTCCTCCATCCTGAGTAATTTGCTTTTCTCAAGCCAAAATCTATAAAGTCACTTCACCATTTCTTTAAGACCATTGGGGAAAAAGCAGATGAAACAAGAGGGAGGTAGATTCCAGCTAAGTGGGAGGGCTGGTGGAGAGCTGTTCTAGGGTTCTGGGTTTATCTGTCTTCAGTTAAATCAACCTTAATTGGATCCCAGAAATGTGATTCTGGAAAGCTCTTACCTCTTCACCGAAGAAGGCTTCTAGGGTTGAGCAGGTCGCTCAAGATGTGGCGGAATATGTAAGTGCTGGAGGGAGGTGGAGAGAACCAAAGGGAAATATTCATTCATTAAAAAATATAAAATTACACTCCTATTATTTCACTTGTACCTCTAAATTCATAGTTGCCCACCCAAGGTTTTCTTCTCTGTGATTTTGGAGTCAAGAGGACAGGTGGTAGGTCATGAGGTTTGGCTTGGTTTTTAATGCCTGAGCGGTAGGTCCGGAGTCCCCATTCTGAGTGCCATTTAGAGTGAAACGAGACTGTCCACAGGCTCCCCCCACCAAATGTGGAGTATAATGAGGAGAAAGGAACATTTTCCTTTGAGTCTTTATGATAACCCAATCCTGTGAAGTGGGTATCGTTCTGCCAACAGCCACATAGCTGATGAGAAACGGGGCAGAACCGGGACTCAGGCTCCTGGGAGGATGGTGCCTTCGGCTGCGCCTTCAGGGCATGTGAGGGTCAAGGAGGACTGGGTCCCCGGGCCTTGCACTTAGTGATTGCCCACTTTCCTACTTCCACTGATGCTTTGATCCTTTCTAGTGGGAGTTAGGGATGGAAAAGGGGGCCCTTGGCCCCGTTGTGCCCGGAGAGGCTCCACTTATGTAGTGAACCAACCCCTTCCCCAAACCTGGAGGCCGCGGGAGGTGGCAGCCATTTCGGCACTTTTCCCTCTGCTGACCTCCCCTCTTGCTCTGGGTTGTCTGAGAAAATAGAATGAGGCCCGGGTGGCCGTTCCCCTGACCTGCTGTTTCCTTTCTGCCTTGAGACATATAAGGGCTATCAAGGGGAAGCACGGGTAATATAAGAGCAAGCACAGGGCACCGTGTTGGGAGACTTGAGCTCTAGTCCTGACTGATACCCGCCAGATCCGTGGCTTTTTACCAATCATTTAATCATTCTACAGACACTGGTGCCCACCGGGCGCTGGGCCTATGTCTATGATGGCGACAAGATAGACCCAGGTGTCTGCGCTCAGAAATTTCTCAGTCTAGTGAGTAATAGACAAGCAAATCTTAGACAGCGGAAGATGAGTCCAACATGGGAGAAGAGAGAGCACCCGTGGGGAGTATAACAGTAGGGAGCCCTGGGCCCAGGCAGGAGGCAGTTGCTCGGGATATGAGACGATGAGCCACATGAACCAACATTTCCTCACGAGTACGATGAAAGAATCATACAGACGGGCCTAAAGCCCCATTCCATGCTCAGTCTGGACTCCTATGAATGCTTCCAGGTGTCCCCAACACCAAAGGGCACTCAATAGAAAGAAGCTTATGAACCAAAGGAATGCAAGTACAATGGGCTTCAAAGGCTAAAGTCAAAGCGACTATTTCCTTCCCTCCACTGTCAGCTAAGCTGGTAATGGCAGTAGGGGGTAGCTCTTCTGTCCCTCCTGCACCTTTCCCACCCCTCTTCAGCTTCCTTTCACCAGAATGTGGAACCCCATTTAGGAGGCAAACCATGATGAACAAACACCCCAGAGGAAAGAGATCTCCAGATCTCCCTGGTTCCGACCAAGGTGCACCCTGGCAGCTCCTGTGGGGCTACAGGGCAGGGCTTTGGTGGCAAGTGGATCTGGCTGAGGTCTGTCCACAGCAAACAGGCAACGGAGGCAGACAAACAAACATGCGACTAGGAAATGATCTTAACGGCTGAAACTCAGCTCTTAAATTCCTTAAAGTAAGACTTGAATGTCTGATATGGAATCTAGTTACATCAGGTGACTTGGCTGCCCGCAGATTCTGGAGAATTCCTAGGTCATGTGCTCCTATGTGCAGATGTGCCGGGAATCTGGGCTGAGCTATCTCAACCCTGCCTGCCCCACCATCCAGTCCTAGGAGGAGGAAGCCTACCCCCACGCCCCACCCCCACGGCCAATCGCTGATCGATGTCTAAAGGGTGCTAGGGATAACCATTCATTGGGCCTACGAGGTGCCACACTCAGAGGACAGTGAGGAACAAGTGTCTGTCCCAGTCCTTACACACGTGGCACTCTGTGTGTCTGTGTGGGTCCAGACTAGCAAAGGGAATGTTAAAACTCGGTTCAGAGTAAGGACTGCGGTGACATATGGAGGGCAGGGTGCTGTCAGGAGGGCAGGCGAGGGACACTGAGGGCAGGCTTTGGGGATGAGGTGGGGAACAGGGAGTAAAGAAGGTCTCCTGGAAAAGAAATACCTTTAAGAGGAGTCTTGGGTGCCTAAGAATTAGCTCCTTGCTCTCAGGAAGCTTACAGTCTAGTAAGGGAAACAAGATAAACACACAATTTACTGTATAATCCGAGGCAGAAAGTGAGAAGACTCTCAAGAGAGATACAAAGTGCCATGTGGGGCTTAAAAGATGGGTCTTTAAGGGGGTTGCCAATTGGGCCTTGGAGAGGGAGGGCGGGTGGGATTTGGTAAACTGTGAGGAAAGGCTTTCAGAGATAGTGTGGGGGGGTGGTTAAGGGGTGGGAGCAAGGGGAGGACATGCTGAGAGCGGAGAGGATAGGAGAGAGAATATAGAAGGACCAGCTGATGAGCTAAGGCCTCCCTTGGAATTGGGCTTAGTATAGGTGCCTGAGCTCTTCTTACCCTTTCTCTGGAAAAATGGTTGCTATAGGCTGGAGGGCTCAGCTTACCACCCACTTTCAACTTGTGACTCCAACCATTAAATTCGCGTTCCGCAGAACTCTGAGGGTGAGTTACAGCCCTCAATTACCCAGAATGGTGGACAATACAGCTTTTAAGGTGCTGATCTTCCCCTCTCCGGGCCTGGTGAAACTGCCTAGGTAGGAACCTGCACATTAGAAATGGTCCGCCAAGACTGGGAGGTGGGTGTCAAAAGAGAGGGGTTGTAAATCCTGAACGCTTGGCAAGTTGGGATTCCTGACTCAATGCTGCCCTCTTCTGACCAAACTAAGTCTAGCACGTTTTATGGAATACCTGTAACTGTAACCACGAGTTGGGTGGGATTTGCTTAGGCAATTTGTTCCTTCAAGGATTCAATTGTTTGTTGTTCCTTCCTTCATTCATTCACTCATTCATTCAGAAAATATGTACTGAGCAACTACAATAATAGGTATAATAATAAATCTAACATTTCTAGAGCCAGCCCTGGATCTGAATGAGCGTTTTGGATATAGTGTCATGTACTAGGCCACAGGTCCCTAGCTGGGAGTAACAGAGCTGGAAGGCAAACCCTGCCAGTCTGACGTCACAGCTTGTCCCTAAGGATTGCATTGCCTTGTGACACCCAACTGGACTCAAGAAATACAAGATAGAACTAGTAAGCTGCTTACAATCTGAACTCTAGTAAGGCTTACTGGGAATTTAGGGGAATTTTGTGTTGCAAATACTGAACACAGTCCCCAAGCTCTTGATTACAATGGGAATCGAATATCACCCACCAGCCAGGTCCGGGAGCAGCAGGAAGAACATGCACAGAGGGGCGGTAGTCAGGAGTCCTGGATTCCAGCTCCTTTTTAACCACCAATTCACACCGTAGTCATGGCCAAAGGCTTTCTCTCTTAGGGGTGGTTTCCTCATCTATAAAAAAGGTATTTGGGTAAGTCAACTCTGGGGTCCATTTCCGCTCTGCAATATCTAAGTAGGGACAAATTAGAAATCTCAGGTATTTCAGTTCTTTTGTTCACCTGGTAAGTGACCCCCTCACTGCAGTAGATTCAGGAGCCCCATTCCCCCTCGCACCCCCAGACCAGCACGAGGGCGGTGCCCTGGTCTGCCACTAATTGACTATGACTACCTCTCCTCTCTCAGCAACTCTATGGATAGGAATGATTCTCTTTCATACAGCTAGTACACCGCGTGCTGGCTATTGGCATGAACGAGTTCCATCCTCGCGGCTCTATGAAGTCGGTGATTATCCCCTTTCTCGGGTGAAGGAACTGAGACACAGAGAAACGAAATAACTGCCTGTTTAGGATCACAAAGCTGGCAACTGGTAGAGCCGGATGGGAGCCCACGCAACCTGCTTCCAGAAACAGTGCTCTTAGTTGTCATACCTTGACTTAGAGAGGACTCTTGATTTGCCCAAATCTCAAGTAGACTGAGCTTCTTGGTGTCATAGCTTACCCACCCTACAATGTGCCTCATGGCTGCCTGTGGGCTTGCTGTGGAATGAAAGTAGCTGTGAAGCCGTCAGATTGATAGTTTCCTATAGCCTGCCTGGGGTTTCTTCAGCGCTCTTGTCCTCCCAAGTCCCTTCCCCCAACACTGGCAGAGACCCAAGTGTGTGTGTGTGTGTGTGTGTGTGTGTGTGTGTGTGTGTTGGTTTGGAGGGGGGAAGCTATGACAACAATGGGCTTATCAGACTCCCTAAACTACAGTTGATCTGTCTGGGGACAGATGACAGTTAAGATAAGCTCAGAGCTAGGAAGTGATCACTAAAACGGCCTAAGGATGGAGTTCAGTGCTTGGATGAGGGTTGGGAGCAGCCTGACCTGGGGGAGGAGAGGAAGGGCCTTAAAACTGCTCTCAGAGTTGGTTTTTTAATGCCAGAATAAGGGGATTCTGAGAGTTGGGAGGTGAGGTGGGTGGGTATTTGTGTAGATTTAGTCTAGGGCTTCAGGTCAATGTTTTGGAAAGTGTCTCCTTATGGCAAAACCAGAAGATCTTTCTTTTTTCCTGCCCCTCATTCTTATGTCCTTTCCTTAGTCTCTGAGGCTGGGTAACTCCTTGCTATGGGGTAGAGAAGTGGAGGGGGCGCCTGTGCTCACGACGGGGATAAAGGTTTCATGGGGTCCATCCCTTCGGCACCCAGAGTCACCAAGTACTTTCCACTGACTAACTCTCCTGTGTGGCTGCTGTAAGTCATCTAAGATCCCTGACAGTCTAAGAGGGGGTATAAATAAATATAAATAAAAACAAACCCCCAACTTAACTGGGGTAAACACTTTCACATGCACTATTTTATTGATTTTTCACTGGCCCTATGACGTAGGGGCCTTGGGTCAGATCCCGAGTGCAGTGTCCTTTGATATAGAAGTGATGGGGGTACATAAGTCCCAGAACAGAAATCAGGGAATGGGGTTTTACACCTAGTTCTGCCCCTTGCTGGTCACATGACAGGGTAAAACCGGAAAAGTTGGCACTTGTGCTCCCTGTCACTACCAGAGGCAGTAAGTAGAGATAAGGATTGATCTATGTGGGTACTTTATTCAGATGGCAGGGGATCTGAGAAGACAGCGGGTCATGTACCCTCAAAAATGGTCTTAACATCTCATCTCAAGCCAACCTTTTTATAAGGAGAAGAAAGAGTAGGTAAGGGGTTTGGAAAAAGTGTCAATTGGGTAAGAGTTGCTGTTGCAGCACTTCCTTATCTGTTGATCAACCATTCTTTTTCTAAGTCACTGTTCCTTCCGTGGAACACAATGGCTCAGATACCACCTCCGTTGCTTGGAGGCCGCCTGGAGCACAAAGGTGCTGACTTCCTGGAGTAATGGGGTCATGCATTCCAGTTCCTGGAATAACATCTTTCCACCTGCATTAATTGCTTAAGCCTATCAACTATGACTGAAGCTAAAATCCTTTTTTTTTTTTTAAATACTTTATTGATTTTTAGAGAGAGGGGAAGGGAGGGAGAAAGAGAGGGAGAGAAACATCAGTGTGTGGTTGCCTCTCACACACCTCACCACTGGGGACCAGGCCTACAACCCAGGCAAGAGCCCTGACTAGGGAATCGAACCCGTGACCCTTCGCTTGGCAGTTCTGTGCTCAATCCACTGAGTCACACCAGTCAAGGCTGAAGCTAAAATCTTTAATCATTGAGTTCCCCTATCAAGGGTTCAGTCTCCCTAGTCCTTGGTTCCGAAATGACCAAAGGAGACCCCGAACGCGGGGCTCTCTGTAAACTGTTAAAGGCTCCCCAGAAGCCCAGGATTTATGGTGGTGGGTACTGTGGCTCAGGGCTCTGTATTCTTCATTTAAACACTGCCCTCTTGAAGGGGCTACATGTCTTCTTCCTCCTGGCTCTGCCTCCGCAGCTGCCACCCTGCATTCGGGGGGCACCGAGCAAGGCAGGGCATGGGTTGTGCGCTCGGGAGGGACTGGGGAGGAAGGTCTGCCCAGTGCTGCCTCCCTGCCCCATACCTGGCTCCCACTGGCAAACTCTGCCTCCCAAGCTGACCTGGACTGTAAACCCCAAGCAAAACACATTCTTTAGCCAGGCCGCCAGCTCCTGGCCCTTGGTAAGGGAGGCCGGAGCCAGCGTCTCTCTTGGCCCTGAATGACGCTAGCGCAGCCTGGTGCCCGGGGCTGTTATCGCAAGGCGGGATGAATAGGCTGGTTCTCAACCTCCACAGTTTATAAAAAGCCCAATCCTGACCTACATCACTCCTGTCAGAGCCCAAGGTAAAGAGAGAGGGAAGCCAACTCCTAAACAGGGGAACAGGCGATACATCTGATTTCCTGGATTTGCTGGTTGTGCCGGCCACAGGCTGTAGATGGGCTCAGGGGAATCAGGGACACTGTAAAGGTCACTCTCAAAGCTGGTGCTGTCTCCAGGCTCTTTGATTCTTGACTCTTATTCACTTCTGTCTTTTGCTACGTGTTTATTCCATCCAGTAATTTATTATACATGTAGACCCTGCACGCCCGGCATGGTGGTGCTCTGGGCCTACAAGGATTAACGATGTTGTCATGGTCCCGAGGAGTCCCTACAAATTTCTGACTGTGTGGAGGAGAGGTGAGGTGAGGAGACCATGGCTTGCGTTCACCAGGTACACAAGGGAGGAGGCACTCCGGGCAGAGTGGACAGGCTGTGCCGGACAGGGAGGCCAGCGGCGTGGAAACTGCTTGCTCCCACTGGTCTCCCCGAGGGAACACTGGACAGAGGTAAGCGGGGGAGGCTGGACGAGCAGGACCTTTGTGGAGGGCCTGAGGGGAGAGGGTATTTAAGCTCTGTGACAAGACAGTCTCATGGTGGATGAGAGATTTCTGGGAGGCCAGGAGAAAGCTAGCAGTGATGTGAACGGTGGGTCGGAAGGGAGCGCCGAGAGTGGGGAACTGCAGCAGGGAGGCTGTGAAGTTGTCTTTGGACCAGGCCCTGAGGGTCTGAAGGAAGGAGGCGGCCTTGGACCAGAGAAGTGGCCAGTCTGAGAGGCGCGTGGGTGAGAAGAGTGAGGATGGAGGGGTCGTTGGCGACCCAGGGTGGAGCTGGTTTCCCAGAGGTGGCGGAAGCGGAGGTCTGAGGTGCAGTAAAACAAGTTGGAAGGGCAGCTCCAAACCAGTCCCCTTCATTCTCAGATGGGGACGCTGGTCATGGAGTGGGGAGCCTGGGAAAGGGATTTGTAAATTACTATTACCTTATACTTTTTTTTTTTTAGATTTTATTTATTTACTTTTTTTTAAAGAGGGGACAAGAGAGGGAGAAAAAGAGAGAGGGTAACATCAATGTGTGAGAGATACATGGCTGCCTCTCGTACACCCCCAACTGGGGACCTGGCCCACAACCCAGGCATGTGTCCTGACTGGGAATCGAACTGGCAAGCTTTTGGTTCACAGGCTGTTGCTCAATCCACTGGGCCACACCAGCCAGGGTCAAATGTTTGGTTTTTTAATAATGTAAATTGCTAAACCGAGATTAGGACCAAGGCCCATTCTCCATTGAATGGTAAATTGGGTGCCCATAAGCGCTCCTTCTCACCCACCTGATCAGAAGGGCAGGGCAGGCCACCCTGTAGGAACAGTGAATGGGACCTGAGAGGCCCCTAGTCCTGAGGGTATTGCCACATCTTCCTTCTGAAGGCCGGCCAGAGGAGGGCCTGGAGAGCCCAGCCCAGGCAGGCCAGGGGCCACCAGCGGAGCCTGGAGCTCCTCACCTGCCCCGGTCTCCACGGGGCAGCAATGTGGAGGGCGAGGGAGGGCCAGAGGGACCCCAGGAGTCTGAGGGAGACAGAGCTCTCTCTGAGCCACCCAGAAAAGCCATCAGCTGTAAAGTGCACTGCAGGCATCAAGTCGTTGAACACTTCTCAGGCCTCCAGTCCACCCCCCACCCTGAGTCATCTGCCCACTATTTTCCTCTTTGGAGGGGGTGGGGAGACATGAGGTTCGGCATGAAGGGGAGAGGAGGGGAGGGGAAAGGAGGGGAGGGGGAAACTCTCTCAGGAGCCAGGAGAGTCATCGTGGCTAAAGGAAAAACTTGGTCTGAGGCACAAGGAGCTTTTTCCTTTCTTCCTCTAAAGCAGCGATTTTCAACCTTTCTCATCTCACTGCACACAGAAACTGATTACTAGAATTCTGCGGCACAAGGAAAAATGTACTTTTTGCCGATCTGACCAAAAAATAGGTATAATTTTGATTCATTTACACTGGCTGGCTATTGTTGTGTTGACTGACTATTGTCATTTTTTTCGTTTGACACTCTAAGAAAAAAGAGGTCAATGTCCCTGACTAAATAGTCGGTACTGCACGTGTTACAAATTCTTGCAGCACATCAGTTGAAAGTCTCTACTTTAAAGGAACCATCCAGTGGTTTACATAACACACCCTGTTTATTAAGTACTGGCTCTGTGCCAGGCGTGAACCAGGTGCTGAGTACGTGAAGGTACTTGAGAAAAAAACGGATGGTTCCATTCACAAAGCTTGTGATGTGTGGGAGTCGCAGGGCTCCTTCGGGTCTCAGCTTCCTCATCTGTAAAACAGACCCATCTCAGCCTTTCTCAAGCCTGCAGGGATACGAAGGTGCACGGGGTCCCTCTGGCCACTATGACAAATTGTGGCATGGGGTTCTGGAGGGAGAGAGCTGCAGTGTAAACACAACAGAGCCACAGTGCACAATCTATGCTGGGGAGGACTGCATAACCTGAAGCAGCTCACCTCCCACATCGAAAGGATTCTGAGCCCGGGCACCTGCTCTCAGTCTGTGTGTGCGGGGTTTCTATGTGTGAGTGTGGGGGCGGGGGTGGAGAGGTTGGCCCAGAGCACGCTGGAAGCAGCTGTAGGAAGCTTGCCTGGTATGAAATACCACGAGCTGCACTTGATCTGCAAAGAGCTCCCTGGCTCTTGGGAGGAAGGTCGTCACTTTGGCCTCTGGGCTGTGGACAGCCGTTTCTTGGTGCTCTGCTTTATATCCTCAGGACCATGGGCTCTGAGGGTTATTTGAACCAGGTACATAACTGTGTGGGGAGCTCAAATGAACTGGGGTATTTGGAAAAACAGCCCATAATTTAAACCATAAAGCAAAGTGTCATATCATAAGGGAGAATGCAAACTCTACATGAAGTTAACCCAGGACACTCTAACACTCTAGAGACACTTTGCCCTTGCGGTCAGTTGGCCTGCCACCCTTTCCCCAGAAACCATCCCTCTCTCCCCTGTCACTCCTTGCATGGGGGTTGGGGGGGGGCGGGGGGCGGTGCTGAGTGTGAGGAGGTGGGCGGGGGTCTGAGAAGTGAGACAAGAACAATCACATCACATTTATGTTGGCCTTCCCCCAACTCTTCCCCTCCAGGCATAGACCCACTCACTATTCAAGGTGTGCAGACACCACCTTGCTTCCTAACCACTTTCACATCACTCCACACTCCCGTATGCACTCTGAGGCCCAGTTATAATAGCAAGCTCCTCCAGGAAGCCTTCCCAGGTTAACTCGGCCCTCAGGGGACTCTTCCTGTCACACTTATCCTTCCATTAATGGTGTTGAGTTGTCCCTCCAACAGATATAGTGAAGTCCTAACCCCTGTACTTGTGAATGCGTTTTTCTTTTGGAAATAGGGTCCATGCCAATGTAATTAAATGACATCACACTGGAGTAAAATGGACCTAATTCTTATAAGGAGACAAATTTGGACACAGACACACAAGAGAGAAGGCCATGTGAAGAACAGGCAGAGGCTGGAGTTATGCTGCCATATACCAAGGAACACCAAGGATTGCTGGGAGCCGTCAGGAGCCAGGAAGAGGTGAGGAAGTATGCCCGGCCCCTTGATTTCAGACTCCTAAAACGGTGGGACAATAGACTTCCAAAATTGTGAGAGAATGAAATGCTGTTGCTTAAAGCCACCAGCTTGCTGGTATTTTGTCACAGCGGCCCTAGGCAAAGAACACACTTGGAAAATCACCTGCCCGACCAGCCTGGGTCCTTTTCTGGGCCGACCTCTTCAGCTCTTGCCTGTCTTGTGCCACCACTTAATTCTAACATGGGAGCTTCTGCCTACACAACTGTTTGATCTCACCAAACAGATAACTCCAGCTCTCTCCAGGCTTTGGTCCTGTTCTGCAGCCTGGAGGCATGGATGGCTGACAGACTTCCGTTGCCATTCCCCTACCTCTGAGCATATCAGCAGTAGGATGTTTTGCACTCTTCCAAGCTAGGCTAGAATTTCTTTCCCATCACTTATTAGCTATGCCACCTATGTCAGTCAGAGTTCCCAGTCCTCAGTTTCTTCTTGTGTGAAATGGGAGTTGGAAAAGGCCAACCATAACTTACCTCCCATGCAGGATCTCTGTGGGTCAGAAAGCCCAGTGCAAATGCAAGAGGTTATTAGAAAGAAGTTCTGGAGGCAAGGAGGAGATGGAGGGGAGGGATTTGTCTCCTCTCTGTGGTCCCAGTGTCCCTTGGTACTCTGATTGGCCAGGAGACGGCCCTCCTCCAGAGATGCCTGAAAACCTCGGCCTGCATGTTTTTCCGGGGATTCCAGCCTCAACCAGGGTTATGCCTAATCTTAGATGGTGCCTTGGTTTCACTGAGTACTTCATTTTCCTCAGGAGAGGAACTCCGAATATCCCATGTTCCAGTGGTAGTGGTACTAATCTGATCATGATGCTCCTCCACTTAAAATCTTCAACGTGCTCCCAGTTTCCCATGTGGGTGAAGTCTAGGCTCCTTAGCAGGGCATGTAAGGCCAGTGCTGATCTGCCCATCTCCGCTGCCAGCCCCACCTCCTCCATGTGCTGCCCTCTCCAGTAAACCACACCCTCAAACCACAGTAAACCACACCCCCCCAAAACCCCCCCCACCGGGCTTGTAAACCCCTTTACCTCTCCTTCAACAACAAAAATAACAATGTAGCTACTCACCAAATGTACGCAAATCATTTTATGTAAAGTAGGTAACTCTTAATCTCATAGTGAGGCCTTGTTTTACCTGGCTGTCAGGTAAGGGAACTTAGAGAGGTTAACGACCACCCAGGAGCAACTAGCACATGACAGTCATGAGTCAATCCATCTCTCTCTTTTCAAAGCCTGGCTGGTCTCCCTCTTCTTTCAGAGTGCAGTTTATTTTTTTGGAACCCCACCTTGACATCTTCAGTTCGTCTGGGCTCTCTGTAGCCACCATGGGCAAGGCGCCTCCGGGTTGCACTAACGCAGGCCAGCAGCCACCTCATCAGACAGTAACCGCAGCTTCAGTCCCGTCCCCCTCCCAAGGCTGTGACAACACCTGATGGCAGGGCTGTGGAGTCGAGTACTGAGCCAGGCACGTGATAGGTGCTCAGGATGAAACAAAGCTTTGGAATAACCAACCGAATAAAATGGCAAGAAGGAAACTTTCCTGGGATATTCTATGACCGGCTCATGTTAGCCCTTCCCAGTCTTTCCTTGCTAATTCCTTAGGACACAAAACCTCCATCGTTTGAGGCTTGACATTTGAAACCCCTTGCCTAGTACAGCGCGGCTGGCTTGCTTGGCTTTCCTAGGTGCTGTCTCATTTGAGGTAATGCAGTGTGGTGGCCCTAAGTTTCAGCTTCAGGCCTAGTTCTGTCACTCTTTGTGGCCTTTGGTAAGTTACATAACGTCTTGGAGCTTTAGCGTTCAAATCAGCAAAATGGGAAGATGCTACCTACCTCGTAGAGTTGATCTGGGGTGAAGCAGGTACTCTATCATCCTGTGAGATGGCATCACAGTGGCTCTTTTTAGATTGGGAAGTGAAGACAACAAAGGGGTGGGGCCTTCCCAGAGTAGACAGTGACAGGGGAGTCTGTTGAGGTGCGGAGCGGGGAGGAGTGAGGCCTGGAGCCATAACACCCAACCCTAGATCTTGAGCTGCCTCCATGGCCCCATGAGGTATGGTCATGAGATTTGCCGCTGCATTTCCTATCTCCTGGGCACCCCCAAAGCCCTCCCAGAGTGGATCTCCGAGAGGAAAGTCCTTGGCAGATGCCGGCCGTGGCCCTGAGTGGCCCTCACGGGTTCCAGTGGCTAATCCCTCGTTCGCATAACGGGAAGAAACTTGTAGGGCTGGCTGTACCCCTAAGGTTTCGACCACTTCATTTTTCTCAATTCTTAAAAAAATATTGATTTTAGAGAGAGAAGGGAAAGAGAAACGTCGGTGTGAGACAGACAAACATCAACTGGTTGTCTCTCGTACGTGCCCAGAACAGGGATCGAAGCCCCAGCCTTTGAGTTGGGGGATGACGCTCCAGCCGTTCAAAACACCTCAGTCTCATCCATGAATCTGGTACTATTTTGTGCACATGGAAATCACCCACCCACACACCCACAGGCCTGGCTTGGCTTCCTCTAGGAAAGAATGGGGGGAACCCCCTATTTGCAAACACCTTTCTTGAGTAGAGTGATGGGGGCAGTGCAGAAATGGAGGTGGAATGGGGAGACCAGACCAGGGTCAGACTGTGGAAGAGCTTCCTCTAACATGCTGTTGCACCCTCAGAGTATCTGCAGCCCCATCAGCCCCATTTTCTAACAGTTATTTCAGGGCGCTGACCTGAAACAGGGGTGTCCAGAATCAATAGAAAAGGTCTCTCTGCCGTCGGCTCACCAGGGGGCACCTGTGGCCACAGGATGCCTCTAGCTGGGTGGGAAGGCAAGGCTGGGCCAGCAGGTGGCAGTGTGCTCATAGGGCCCGTGTAAGGACAAAGGCCAGGTATCAGAGAAAAGGAGAAAAGCCCCGGCTCTCAAAGTCCCAAGTCCCAGGTTCTGCTTGTGTAGCTCAGCGGAGGAGCTGCCTCCCTAGGAGGTTCTGCCTGACCCTCGGACCCAGACAGGCAGGCGTTGTTCCTCTGTTCCTGCCTCACGAGAAGCCACCAAATCATCGCATAGTGTTACCTGGCTCCCTGCAACCCCCAGGAGCAGGTCTTTTTTCATATTTGTATCCCCGGTGCCAGCACAGCTTTTAAAAGTCGCTGGGAATCAGAGGTGCTATACAAGCTAGAAAGGGGCATGTTCTTCAAGTTTTGGGGTGGGGAGCAGATAGAAATGAGCGTAAACTGAACGAATTGAGGCTGGATGTGAGGAATAACCGGAAGGCGTCAATTACCGAATGCAACGTTTTCTTGACACGTACACAAGAGTCTCAGTTCTTTCCAGATGGAAACTACGCTGTTTCACTATAAGTGCGGTGACTGGTGGGGGGAGTGGTGGTTGGAAAGAGAAAGCTCCTCAGAGGGAACAGCCGAGAACAGGTGGTCCCCTGCTCAGCCTGAGGCTGTCAGAGGGTCTGTTTCATGGGGTCCTCTCTACGCATCAGGACACCCATCCACCCCACCCCCGCACCAAGATGCCTGAGAAGATAGGAATATAGATTTTAATCATTGTGCTGCTGCTGTTAACCAGAGTGCAATTAATCCATCCTTTGTGGATTTTGGAGCCACAGTGTAAATGAGGTTTCACACAGAAACGTTCTGGGGCAGTTGGGACAAGGGGTGGCAGAAGGAGAACCGGAGTGAGCATAGCCTGGGCTGCGAGTCTGTTCCTTCCCCAGCATCCCATTCCCATGGAGGACCCTGGAGAGGCACGGGCCTTCGCTGGCCAAGGTTGCCGACATGGGTTGGTCCGCAACTTCCCTTCCAATTCAGCTGCCTCTAGCTCTAAGGCCAATTCTTGCTGAGTTGATGAAGTCCAGGGCAGGCTCCCAACTGACCACCAAATGGGAAAGGATGTAGATCAAGGGAGAGCAGACACCAACTCTTCTCCATTTTCCATTTTAAGAGACCCTCAGACTAGTTGAGCACTGGGGAAAGGACAGCAGCAGCAGCTCATCCTCTGGGTCAGAGCTACCCTGGAGACGGGGAGAGATGGGACTCGCGGAGGGGCAGGTGGCAGATAGTCCTGTGCGTTTCTCTGCCTGAGCAGTAAGTGAGGACTCTTCCCAGAGGTCCGCTGAGCTCCAACCAGGGGCTGGTGGTCATCAGGACTTCTTACGGTTTCCTAGGACTGGTAGGGTTAGGAGCTGGAGGGAGGTCACTTGGACCCCAGAGCCTGGACCCATAGGGTACTGACAGGACCTGGCATCTGGAAGTAGCCCAAACTGCTTTGACAACATTTTTCTTGTCAAGAGTCAGGTGGTCTGGTCCAGGGCAAAGGCACTGGGCCCAATACAGCTAGGAGTCTAAGACACACAGGGCTTCCACCGCGTCGCTCAGACCCTGGCTGACACCCCCCACAGCCAGGAGGCAGTTCTTGACGACAATGCTGGAGCAGGCACAGCGGGGCGTGGGCATGGCCGGGAGCACCTCCCACTTGTTCTTCCCTGGGTGGAACGCCTCTGCGGTCTCCAGGACAGTGGGTTGGTTTCCTGAAAAGGAACTGGAACTTACGAAGGAATCCAGCCACCAATCCATGCCCTGCAGTCACCCCGCCTCCCTCGTTCCCACCTGCAGAAGCCAAGCAACCTCAACTTCCTCCGAGGCTTCTGCCGACCCTGGGCCAGTAGCTTCGGTCAAAGAGCCACTTTGCCCCTCCAGCCTTCAGTTTTTCCATCTCTTCACGGGTAAGCTTTCTTTCTCCAATCCCCTCCTTTTACCAGAAGCTTCTAGCCACTATTGCCTCCATCCTGCCTTTTACTAAAAAGTGGCCCACGTGGCCTAGCTCATATCATGCTCCTTTCACAAGCTGGTGAAGTAGAGTCTGTCCACACTGAGCAAATGCCTGGAAGCCCGCTGCCTGTATCTCTTTCTGCTGTTGACACTGGGGTTCTGCTTTCAAAATACCACTAACCTCTGGAAAGGTAACTTAGCAAGTCCTGAATCCATCAACACAAACGTATTTGATCAATAGCTTTCCCATTCCATGACAGAGCTGGGCATCCAGGGAGAAGAGACGGTCAGAGAAAGGACCAAGGCCAATCCCTGCCACGCTTTTGTCTCCATCATTCCTGGTTGGGGCCCCCAGGTGTCTCTGCTGAGCATCCCTGTGTTACATGGTTATCAGTATGTCACTTATGCTCTCTGGGCATCAGTGTGCCCCATTGTAAAGGACAGAAAGGCTACATCTGGGGCCCATACATGGATACCTGAAGTCCAGGCTAGGAGGAAGGGAGTATTTTGAATTCTTTGGGATAAAGCGCTAGGCAGGCAGCGTGCAAAGAGCCAGCACCTGCTCCTGCAGACTGCCGATGACCCACCAAGCACCAGAACCACAGTGCCAGCCCGGAAGCTCCGTCCTTACCAAGTCCTCCGGCCACTATGACCCGTCCACTCAGACAGCCGGCCACAAAGTCTGCCCGCCGCTTCTTGAGGAAGAAGGAGCGTTCCATCTTCAACCACCCCCCTACAGGCCATGGATGACAGCAGGGTATAGAGAGAGAGAATTAGATGCTACCCCAGCACCCTGTAATATGCACGGAGTCCCAAACAGCTCTCACCCGCAGCAGAGTCCACACTCCATCTACCCTTTGTGCTCAGGATGTACGCAATGTCCCACTGTTTGAATGACACTCTCCATGGCTTCCACCCTCTCCCACATTTGTGGCAGTCTGGGAACTATAATCCCCTACAAAAAATGACCTGGTTCCACCTCTGTTCTCACAGGCTCTAAGCTGGAGAAAATCTAACTAGAGGCAGCGAGCATGGGGTCGGGATCCTTTTGCTTCTCCATGAGTAAAAGCAGCAAAAAGCCCTCCCTCACCTGGCCCTGCCCGGATGTTGTCAGAAGAGACAATAGGTGGAAAAGGCTTTGATGAAAATGACCAACCCACCGAAGGGCGCCCTGTACAGATGAAAGAATTTGGTCCCAAGAGTATCCCTGAATGGTGAGGGGTGTTTAGACTTCTGAAAGGCTCGCTCAGCTGGGTAAGTGGCCCTGGGAGGCTGGATGGGATAGAGGTATGTTAGGGGGAGGCAGCCAGAGGCAGAGGGCACCCAGCTTACCCTGTTCCATGTCAAACACGTCCATGGTCCGGAGGAACTTGGGTTGCCGGTACAGCCGACCCTGCCGCAGGCCTCCCAGGCTGTACAAGCGGTCGTCCTGGGTCACGAAGCTGGAGAAGGCCCGTTTACAGGGAATGTTGGGGAACTTGGTCCAGGAGCGAGTCTCAATGTCAAAGACTTCAAAGGCGTTGACTGCATACTTGGACTGTCGTCCACCTGGAGAACAGGGCAGGGTGGGGGTTCAGCAGGAGAGTAAGTCCCTGAGGACAGGGCCTGGGTTTCCCTTTCTGACTGTTCCCTGATTGTATCGAAGCTCCCTGAGGGGTGGGGTGGCATGCTTACCCTCTAGTGCCAAGGTATTACACACAGGCATTGCTTCCCATGGGAACTGACCCGAGGGAGGGAAGGAAGGACCGAAGCGGGGCAGACAACGCATCCTTACCCAGCACATAGATCTTGGAACCTCGAAGGAAAGAGGTGGCAGCATATCTTGGGGTGGGCATGGGTGCTAGCGACACCCACATGTCCTTGAGCATGTCATAGTGTTGAAGGTGGTTGTGCGGACGGAGGTCCAGGCCCATCCCACCTGCCGCATACACCCGGTAATCTAAGGAGAAAGTTCACATGCAACCCCTGGCTCAGCTCATAGACACCATGAGACAGGCCCATCAGTACTCATCCCCTCCCACCAGCACTGAAGCCAGGTTGGGTTCCCAACCACCGCTCTGCCAGAGTGAGCCATATATATGTCAGTGGCATTGAGGCAACATTTGAAGTCCCTGCCGTAGTTGACCCTGGGTCTTCTTGAAGCCATGTCAGGCCTGCATGCCTTAGCCTTCCTGGGTGTCCGGCCCTTGGCTAAGCCTGAAACACTAAGCCTCACACAGGAGCAAACTGCAGTGAAGTCTACACCTGGACAATCAATCCTTTGCAGGCCTTGCTCCCTCCATTCTCCTCCTTCCCGCAAGCCAGAGGGGATGCGAAAGAGGAGGACCATTGGTCTTATACCCCGCCCCCAGGAAGCGGCATGGCCCAGGCACTCTGAGATGGGAGCTCTCTAGACCCAGCAGGAGCCCTTGTAAATGAGGTCAGCCCTGCAGTCAGTGGCCCTGTGGGACACTGGACTGGTGCTGGCTCCTTTGTTTTCTGTCATCTCCATGGGGAATGCCATCCTCCTTCACATACTGGGAAGCTTGTGGGCTCCAGGAGGCACCTACGCTAACTGCGGTAGGGTAGGGGGGTCACTGAGGGCGAGGGTTGGAGGAGAGAAACCCTGCCCAGGCAGTGAGCTAAGCTGTCCCTCGCGCTCTACTGCTGTTGGCTGCAGGTAGATTTTCAAGGATGGGCAAGGCATCGATGTGTCCCTGGGCCTCACTCCAGTCCCTCCTGCAGCCTGTCAGGAACACAGCCCCCCATGGGGCTCTCTATGTCCCAGGGACCCGCTCCTACATCCCACCTCCCCGTAGCCAGTCCTCACCACTTCTGACTCTAAGGGGCCTTTGGTCTTCAAGAATATTTAGGGAATGAATATTATTTCCTTCCACTTTCCAATCTTACTGAAAAAAAAAAAAAAAAGAAAAAAATCCCAACCCTTGTCTGATGCTGTGAGCTGGGACTTGCTCATAAATTTACCTTGTACAAGCTCCACCTCTGCCATCCCTGTGTCACCTGAAACACACCTCCAGCTGGGAATCCTCCGGTCCCCTCCATTCATCCTTTCATATTCACCTGGGTGTCCCTGAACGCCCAGGCCGGGCTGAGAGCACCAGCTCAGGGCTTGCCATGACACCTGCAACACTCTAGCCATCATACGTTACTGAAAGAACCTGTTTTTTCCAATAGACTGTAGGTTGTTGGGAATTTGTTATGCTCCCGGTATCCGGTACAATGCCTGACATGCAGGTATATAAATGCTTACTAAAGTAATTGATGAACCCATTCACTGCCATAGTTAAGGGCATAGACTCAGTCATCACTCACTGTGCAACTGTGGGCAAGTTTTTTAACTTCTCTGGGCCTCCCACTGCTTCTCTCTAAAATGAGGATACCTCATCAGACAGGTTGTGATGGTCAAAGAGGTTAGTGTATATATAACACCTATGGTAAGGAGTCAATAAATGTTAGTTCTTAATCTTTTAGCGCCATTTATTGAGAGCTGGGGATAAAGGAGTGTTCTCCCTCTCTCTACTTGTCCATGGGCCTCCACGCCTTCCATCCTTCCTGGGAGTTTGTGGAGGTCCACTGACCATTCTGCCCTAAAGGATTCTGGACTAGAGCTTCTCTCTGGCCACCTTCCTTGGTCAGACCTGGACTCCTGAAGGCAGAGATCAGATCTTCTGGCTCTTTCCCTCCTCCCTGGAACCTAGACCGGTGTGCCAGGGGCAGAGCAGGTGCTATACTGGTCCCTGCTCTACAGGGGACCCAGCAGACAGCAGGATGATTTTGCCAGAGAGGGAGGGAAGGTTGCATACCGTTAAGCCTGTCTGGATTTGGGGCTTCCTAATTCCTACTGGACCACTTCCCATAAAACCCTTTGTGTTTTATTTAGCAAAAGAACTTTTGGAGCCCCGTCTACGCTCTGGGCTGTTCCAGACCAGAAGAGAAGGAAAGTAGGGGCTTGGAGAAAGTGCAGTGAGGATCATAAAACCACATGGTCAGCACACGCCGGCACTGAGAACTCAAGATGGGCAAGATGCCTTATCAATACCTCAGACATTAGGTGACAGAGAGTGAGCTTGAGGATGGGGAGAGGGCCTGGAATCAGGTCCCAAAGCCCCCACAGTGGGGCCTGGTGATGGGGCAACATCCCCAGGACCCCAAATGTGTCTGGAGTTGGTGGCAGGTGCAAGGCAGTTTCAGGGAATGGGGTGTTGTGGGTGGCAGGTTCCACCATTCTGCTGAGTGAAGGGGTCTGCAGAGCCATTGCACTGACCTCCAGCTCTCCCCTCTGGCCCAGCCTGCCCAGTTTGTTGGGAGGAGCCTGGTGGAGTGGTGATTTGGCATCATATGGAATTACTAGACATTTGATAAATTTCAGTTTTCCCATCTGTAAAATAAGGCCACTGGGTCTCTAGTTTTAGTGTCTATCTTAAGGATCAAATGTGGTAGTCGGTCCAAACTCAATGCTGGCTCCTATCCCTTTCCCCGTGGTCTCCCCACTCCCTTCTCTCCACCCACCCTCAGCCCTTGCCCCACTTGCCTTTGGCCGTGACGGAAATGCCCATGGCGGCCTCGCGCAGCACGCTCCTCTTCTTCCACTTGCCCTCATCGATGTTGTACATCTCCACAACCTTCAGGGGCAGCTGGTTAATGCCCACACCCCCGATCACCATGATCCTCTTCCCCAGAGCAATGATAGCCACCCCAGCCCGGGCAGTGGGCAGCGGGGGCAGGGCGGTCCACTGGTCGGCCTCGGGGGAGTAGACCTCAAAGCAGTCCCTGGGGACGCCATTGTCGTCACATCCCCCGATGGCATAGACCTGCCCCCCAGTCTCCAGCAGGGAGCAGTAGACCCGGCGGCTGGGCAGTGGCGCCAGGCGCTTCCACTGGAAGTCCTTGACGTCGGGCACCTCCATGGTAGCCCCCGGGGCTCCTGCCGCCGGGCCCCCGCGCAGCGGAGCGCTAGGGCCCGGACAGAGGTGCGAGCCACCGGGGTGGGAGGACGAAGGTGTCGGCTAGTCCGCGTCCCCTCTCGCCGCTTCCATCCCACTCTCGTGGGCCAGCAAGGGCCCCGACGCCGGCCAGCGCTTCACGGTCTTTCAACACTCAGCAGTCCCGTGGCGTCCACGCTGGGCCCTGGGGAGAAACGCGGCGAGTGAAGGGCGGTCGTGCCAGGCGCCCTCGCCTCTTAGCAGGGGCGGCGGGGTGGGCTCCCAGCTCCTGGCCAACTTTAACGGGAGGACTCCGCGGCCAAGGGCGCCACCCCGCGGCGGCGTCAGGTCCTGTAACGCTTTGTCCTCCACCCCTACCAGCCTGCTTGCTGGAAACCTGCGGGGGCTCGTGGAGCCTGCGGGGTGGGGCGGAGGTTTTCTCGGTTCCGGGTTCTTGGCTGTCGCCCAGCTAAGCAAAGAGTTAACACCTTTGGGCGTCCACGCCTCCCACCGCTACCTGTCTCCCCCTCCCAGCACTCTTCCGTCCCCGCCCCCACGCCACTTACTCAGCCTGGCGAAGCAGCGTGGCGAGAGGCGCAGAGCGCGCATCACCCGAGAGCCGGGAGCCCCCGCCCAGCGGCGCGGGGAGAGGGGACAGGCGCTCTATCCTTCCCCAGTCCGCACCCCGCTGTCAGACATGCAGAGGAAGAGAATAAATGAACAGCAGGAAGGAGAAGAGGGGCCTCGGCGGGGGAGGAGGCAGGCCAGCCTGCTCCCCGCATCCCCACCCGCAGCCGCCGCCACACCTGTGCAGGAGGCCGCGTGCTCCCCGCGGCGGAGCAGCTGTGACCTCTTTACATAAGCCCTGGCAGTTCCGTGCCTGCGGGGGAGGGATGGAGCCCGGCGGAGCCGCTCACCTTGTCTACAGGGTCAGGGATATCAGAGCATTAAGTACCCAGATGACGGGGGCCAGACTCCAGTGTGGGGATGGGAGGTTTGTGAGTGTTTGTTTTGGATGAGGAGGCGGAGAGAGTCCAATTACCCAGATTATCTACAGTACACAGACCCAGTTCCTGGCAGGCTGGCTCCATAGTCAGCTTTGCCTAAGGGAAGCGATTATCAAATGGTTTAACCTAATAGAATCAAGTGATGTGGGTGTGATCGACGCAGACCTGACACAGGTGCATCCAAACAACGTAAACATCAGCCAGCACACATTTGTATACTTAACACACCACCTTCCCCCACCCCCACAAATAGACATAACCACGGAGAAATTGATAAATATGTGGACACACAACCAGGACACTAACATTGGCACGCTCATAGGCTGCGCACCGCTCCCCCCTACCCCCGCTTTCTTCATACATTTTGTGAAGGGGAAACCTGGTTATCCAATCGTACCCTCAGCACCAAACCGCAGGGCTTGCCAAATAACTCTTTGAAGCCACTCCCTAATAGCCTTTTGAGGACAGTAGTCCCCAGTAATGAAGCTGCCCAGGACTCCAGCAGCCACCTGGTCCGATGGACTGCAAGGCCTGAGGGGTCCTCATCCTACTTGAACATAGCCAAGTTTTGAAACTCTCAGGGTTGGGAATCTGAGAGACCTGGGTTTGAATTCTGGCTCTGAAATTATTCAATGACTCTGAGCCCCAGTTTTCTTCTATTATTCAATTAACCTTTTTATTTTGAGATTAATTGTAGGTTCACATGAAGTTGTAAGAAAAAACACCCTTTCCTCAGTTTCCCTTGATGGTAACATCTTGCAAAACTTAAAGTGCAATATCACAGCCAGGATAAGGAAATTGATCAATGAAGATACAGGACATTTCCATCACCACCAGGATTCTGCATGTTGCCCATTTGTAGCCACACCTACTTCTCTCTCACCCCTTTCTCCCCAACCCCTGGCAACGACGAATCTGTTCTTCATTTCCATAATTTTATAACTTTAAAAATGTTATATAAGTAGAATTGTACAGTATGTAACCTTTTGGGATTGGTTTCTCCTCCCCCCAGCAGAATTCTGTGGAGATTTATTCAAGTTGTTGCCTGTACCGATAATTCATTCCTTTTTATTCCTGAGTAGCATTCCATGGTACGGATATATCCTTGTAGGTTTGTGTGAAGATCAAATGAGATATTATGTGTAAAGTGTTCAGTTCAACTTCTGAGATAAAGGAAGGGCCTGGTACATTGCTATAAATGTCATTATTATCACAACTACTGTCAACAAAACAAAGCAAAACAAAAAACCAAAAAGGAAAACTGAGAACAAGCACAAACATCTTGCCCCTTACTTAGAAATGACTTCCTGTAATAAACGGAAGTCACAACTCACTTCAATACCTTGAGTCCTTAGCATAGTAATTCCACTGTCTTTTAGTTTGAATTCTCTGTACTTACAAAGTAAGCAGCTCTAGAACCTTCACAGAGGAAGGTTGTGTTCCATTTTCTCTATTCATTAAGAACTCATAAATTCCAAAAGAATGTGTTCTGAATTAATGAAGTTTCACAGGAAACATTTCTCTCTTTCCTAGGGATCACAATCTGCTCAGAGGAATAGAGAACAAACCCTCAACCCTCAGTTTGAACTGTGTTCACAAAACCAGGAAGATTTAAAGTCATAGACCTTCCTCAAAGAAGCTAGTTTCGGTCCTTCTTCAACCTCCCTTGCCCACTGAGCCTCCTACCAAAACAGTGAGCCAAGGCTTCTCGTGCCTCCCCATCTCGCTGGGACAGCTTTATACGCAGCTCTGCAGAGTTCCATAGTACTTTACGTTTGCATAGCTCATTGAATTAAACTAAGCCCTTGCACATCCTTTCCTCATAATCTTTTTTTCTTTTTAATCCTCACCCGAGGATATATCCTTTTATTTTGGATGCCTCCCCTACATACCCGGACCAGGAATCAAACCCATGACGTTTTGCTTTATGGGATGACGCTCCAATCAACTGAGCCACGCCAGCCAGGGCCATTTTCTCATAATCTTAAAACAATCCTGGGAAAGGTCGCAAGAGCAGGTATCAGTATCTGCTTTTTACAGATGAGGAGCTGAGACATAGTGAAATCAAGTAACTGACTTAGGACCATGTGAGCTGTTCAGGGTGGGTCTAGTTTGTGACTTCCACATCCAATGCTCTTTCACTTCATCACAATGAAATCCCAAATGAAAGAATTGTACATTATTAAGGACATTAAGCTTTCTGACTCTCACCTGGCTTTTTGTGCAATTACAGTGAAGGAGGGAGCCCAGACCCAAAGTGTTCCCATCGCCATACTGTTTGTGTTTGGCGGAATAGCTGGAAAAGGACTGGAACCCAGCCCCGGAATAGGCCCATTTCTAACCTAATGCTTATGTCTCACAAGCACTGCCCTCTGTGAGGACCATGGGATTCAGGGACTCAGACCACTGGGAAATACTGAGAACAGGATGCCTTCCAGGTTGTGGCCTAATTGCTTGCTCTGGAAGTCCTGGCTTCTCTTCATCTCCCTACTCCTTCCCCCACGGCTCTTCCTCCTGCCAGGTGACATCCTCTAGTTTTTAGAAGGAGTGCACTTTGAGGAAGCTCGTAACCTAGCAACCACCACTTAAGATTCCCTGCATCACTTGCAGCTTCCACGCCTGAGCTGCGTGCAACAAGCTGGGGCTTTAAGGAGTGTCAAGCAGAGGTGGGGGTCCAGTGACCCACCACCCCATTCTAGTGTGTAAACCCTTTTCCTGTGAGGAATTTCTTCCTCGTGTCAAACCTAAAGCCTTCCTGCTCTAAGACCTTGCATTGCATCAGGCCTGGACTTCTTTTCTCTCTAAAAAAAGTGTTTGACTTTTCGCCTTGGTTACAAGGTGGCATTGGGAGGGTAGGGAAGTGAGGAAGGAAAGGAAGTTTGTGAATCTCTAAACCTAAAGCCTTTGGTAACTTGGAGTCTTTATTATTGTGATGCTGATGCATCAGTTAAACTTGTTGAGGGGTGCTCAGCCCCCCAAAAAGTCACATCTGAGGTTTAGTCAGGTATTAATTTACATGTAATAAAATGTGCGCTCTGACTCATTGAGTTTATTAGGTATTCAGCAAGGGCCTGACTTCACTGAACTCTGGTGGGTTTGGGGGAAGCTGAGGCTGGCGGTAGGAGGGCAGTCTCCTCCCTGTAAGCCAGGCAGATTCCCAGCATGCAAAATATGGGCTTGAAGGGACTGGTGAAATCCCGAGTGCAGGGCACATTTGGCTCCCACACAGCTCCTTCTCCCTCCTCAGTAATACTAAACTGCTGTCCTGGCAGTGGGCACTGACCGCCAGCACACCCTCGGTGGGGCCCCGTGCTGGCTGGCGAGACCCACCTGGAGCTCTCAAAGCCAGGATCCCCTCCTCTCTGTAGTTCTATCTCTGCAGTGCCCCACAGATCACGGGCAGTAGGGGAGTGTGGGCTACGGAATCAGGCAGACCGGGTCTGAATCCTGGCGTGGCCACCCCTGGCTGTGTGACTGTGAGTAAGTCACTATGCCCCTGAAATTCAGCTCCTCGTCTGTGAAAAGGGAAAGAGAAAAGCTGCTTTCTGGAGTTATAGGAGGAACGAGGTGCCAGGTGGAACTCCTGGGCAGGTACTAGGTACTCCATCAAGATCTTCTTTCCTCCCCTGTGATGACAAGTTTCACGACCTCTGACCACCTGTGAATTCAGGCCAGTGTGCCCAAACAGCAGGTGCCAATTTCACAAGGCAGGCACCTTACTGGGGCTCACACCCTTCCCGACGGCAGTCATTTCTGGGCCTCTGTGTTGGACAGAATATCTTTCCTCCTGGAGAGAAAGAATCTTTTCCTCTGCAGCCTAACGCCTCTGTAATCTGGAGAACAGCCGCTGCCCTTCCATCAGAGAATCACCTCCTTGCTCCTCACCAGCAGCTCGGGGTTGTATTCCGGGTGGGCAGTGAGATGACTCACCCAGTGGGACGCAGGATGCCTGCAGATCAAGAGAAGGGGAAATTCCCCTCAACACGGGGAGACTCTTCTGGGGGCCTCCTCCTGCCCAGTCCTAACCTCAGGCCAGAGGAAGCATTTAGGGCTCAAGGAGACTTGCTCAGAGAGGGTGTAACACGGGTGCCAGCAGTCAGAGCCATAACCTGCATCTGCAAAACGGCCTCAGGCCTTAGGGGTTCCTCCGCTGGCCACGCTGCCTGGATTAGAGCTGAGTGGGCCACGTTTCTTCAACTGCCCGCCCTGCTCCCTCCTCCCCCAGAGCCTAGCTTTATGCCCGGAGCCCAGAGGGACTTGATGGGTATTAGTAGAGGAGTGTATTTGTCTACTTGTGGGCAACTTCCTGCCTATGTAGGTAAAACTGGGACACTGGAAGGTGGATCTCAGGTATGGGATGGCAGGATGGGGGGAAGGGGTCATCTTGGTTTTCAGATTTAGGAGTTGCATGATTTAAGGGAAAAAAGAGCCCAGAGGGTAGTTTAGTATTTCTGAGGAGGAAGGAGCTGCCACAGGATCTAAACAACCCCCTGCTGTTGAATGTGTGTGATGGTCATGCCAGCAGGAAGGGAAAGGTTCTCTAAATGACCTTGACTACTTCCCTGTGTTTATTGAGGAAGTTATAAAAGAAAATGGGGCTTACAATAAAGCCTGAGGATCTGGGTTATAAACAAGGAAGAATTTCCTGCCCAGGAGCATCAGAAAATTTAAACACCAGCATGAAGAGAGGTAAAAAGAGAGAAGAGAGGTCTCACATCCCCTGGGAGATACCAGCAATAGGACAGACACAGGACTGAGAGTCAGGAGACCTCTCTTCCAGCCCACGTTTAGTCCTACCTGGGGCTCTGCACGTCTAGGAAAGTCACATCCATTCCTGTGTCTGTGAAATTGAAAGGGAAGAGGAGGAAGAAGAAAGAGAGCACCTTGAGGTCTCTCCCAGCTGCAGCATTCTTACTCCTGGGGCACACAGAGCAGGAAGCATTAAAGAAAGAACTGTTTAGCTATAGTGACAAAGCAGCAGAGTCCAGAATGGACAGCCTCACATTTTTCCAGGTGGTACGAACGCACAGAGGTCTGGTCCCACCTGCTCTCACAGGCCCTGCCAACTACCCAAGGTCCAGTCACCAGAAGGGATTTTACTGGGGGCCTGCCCCTCCCCGTGTTGCTGCCACCATCTTCATTTCACCCGAGTCAGGCCAGGACAAGGGGCCTTGTGACAGCTGCAGGTGTTCCTACGGGGCTGGCACCTTGTAGACCTTGGGCACCCACCAGGAAACCTAATCACACTTTCTGTTAGGTCTGACATTTCTGAGGTGTCTGTCACCTTCCCACCGGCTGCCAGCACAGGAGGCAGAGGATTCCAGGGTTCAAGCCATCCTGATCCTGGCCCTTCCTCTAAAAGCAAAAATGTGTCTATTTGTCCCAGGTCACCGGGCTGGGGCGATCCTCCAACTCTTCTAATGGAGAGGCTAGCAGAGCCTTGGTGGGGACCTGGGCAGCTCTTCAGAGGAGCAGAAATCAAGGCTGGGGAGGGCAGCAGCTGACCACTCAAACTTGGCTTTTAAATGCCCATTAGTAAGTTAATATCGCCATTTTCAGAGTCAGCAGCATCCTCCTTTCTTCTTAATTAAAAGGGCTCTGCGTCCTGGCAGAGCTGAGAGAGGGCCCTGAATGATTTACACACTGGCCTACTGCTCCAGCTGGGAAATCTGTGCCGAAGATTGATTGGCAGGCGGGTCGGCCTGCCTGTCACGGGTGGTGTGTGCCTGCACTGGAGGGCGAGGTAAAGGCAGGCTGGCTCTCCAGGCGGCAGACTCTGAAGGAGGCGGTTACTGCTGGCCCCACAGAGCTCTGCAGGCCCAGTAGTAAGGGCTTCCTGGAACAAAAGGCTGAACAAAAGGCTCTCCTGCGTACCCCCTGTGGGAGTCCCTCATCCCAGCAAAGCCATCTGATCTGGAGGACACAAACTCAGGCCATTAGGCCACTGTCTCATCTCTGCCCTGGAGAGAAAGGGGCCACTCCCTCCAGTTTCAACCTCATTTCCAGGTTGATATCGCTCACCTGAGAAATAACATTTACTGGGCTTCAACTGATCACTACGGCTCACTGTAGGGGAAGGCCTCTCAAGGCCTGGCTCCCCTCCTTCCCTGTCTCCCTGCTAACGCACAGTCTTGTCTGAACCTGATGTGGGTGGGATCCAAAGCTCTGAGCCCTTTCATGGGGTGCGGAGAGGATGGGGTGGGCTCACGAGTTTGACTGGCGTGAGATGGCCTTTAGCTCGGATCCTCTAGAGAACAAGGAAGTGAGAGCCGTCACCCTCAGAGGTCCCAGCCCACTTCTGCCTCATCCTTCTCTCCAGGCCTTGTGGCAGCTTCTAAGGGGGAGCAGCCTCGTTCTTCTCCCTGTGCCTCTGCTCACCTCCAGAGCCCGCCATCCTCCACGGGTGCCAGAGAGGCAGGTCCAGGTCACCCTCCAGCTTGAAAGAGGTGCCTGTCCGCCGTGGACATGACCTCTGCAGAGGTATGGAGTGGCTTTCACCTAGCAGTGTTTCCTTCGCTGTTCCACTTGTCCTCTGGTGCTTCACACACACACGCACGACTCAAGCGTGAGCACTCACAGACATACACACACATACACATATGCACACTCACGCCCTCCTCCCCAGTGGCCTGGAGAAGGAACCAGGCAGAGGCATATTCAAGAGGAGGGGGTGGGCACTGCAGAGCGGGCCTCATCCAGCGCCCTGCTTCAGCCCTCTCTTCCCACGGGAGACCAGCAGTCTGCCTCAGCAGCAAGGTTGCCATCTGGCGTGGTGACCTGTGTTCTCTGTCTGCTAGACACAGAGAAGCGGGAGGTAGCATGGGCTGGCTGCAAGTGGGCTGTGTGTGTGTGTGTGTGTGTGTGTGTGTGTGTGTGTGTAAGAAGAGATGTAAGAGAGTCCAGAAAAGGGGAGAAACAGGCCAAGCCTTCGGTGAATCGGAAGGCCTGCCATCGGCATCAGCGGGCACTGCCGGGGCGCGCAGGCGTGCAGCAGGAAGGGGCCTGCCCCGCTTTCCGGTTCGAGGAGAGCGCAGCAGGGCACTCTCCCCTCGGACACCCTCCCCCAGCCTGTCGCCAGAAGAATGTGGCTGCCTGCTTACTGCCCAGGAGCCTTCAGTCCTTCCTTGGACATCACCAGGCAAGAAGTGGAATGACACCTCTCTTCATGCCCTGACCAGATGGCTGGCACCTCAGCAGGGACCACCACCAGGGATCCTGTGTGTCCTTTTGTCCTTGGCAGTCTTGGCCCCCAAAGTGCTATTTGTTTCCTTGAATGACACCCTTCCCCTGGGGTCCAGCCTCAGGAATTACGTCCTGAGAAGCCCCTTGGCACAGACACGCCCAAATCGCAGGCGAAGGCCTCTTGTAAGAGCCTAGGCCAGGGGATTGCCAAGGGTGATTCGGGGCCCGATCCAGCCTGTGATCTAAGAACAGTTTTTGCATTTTTAAGTGATTGGAGAAAAAAATCCAAAGAAAACTATTTCATGATGTGTGAAAATGATATGAATTTTACATTTTGGTGTCTATAAATAGTTATATTGAAACACAGCCCCACTCGTTCTTTACGTGTTTTCTGTGGCTGCCTTCCCGAGACAATGGCAGAGTGGAGTAGTTGCAACAGTAGCGTATGGCCCTCAAAGTGTAAAATATTTACTATGTGGCCCTTTATAGAAAATGTTTATCCCCACCTCCCATTTTGGGCTTTTTAAGGGAAAGAGGAATGCCACCTTTTTCTTGACAATCTGCTTCTCACTTACCTTGACATGTTTAGTTAGCACGGTAATAGCTTGCAACAGTGGAAGGAGAGTAACATTTGTTGGGCACCTACTGTATACCAGGCACATTTTCTGTTTATCACATAACCTTTAGAGCAATCTTGAGAGGTACAAGCACTAACAGCTGTTTACACTGCAAAGGCACAAAGGCTCAGAGAGACTAAGAAACTCGCCCAGATTCTCACAGCTCATCAAAGAGGATCCCGAATTCAAACCCAGGGCCATCTGATGCCAAAGCTCATATCCTCTCCAGGCCACCATTCTTCTAAGACCACCTCTGGCAGTCCAGTGAGGACCCGCCTCAGTGGCCACGGGTTTGGGCTCAGACCCCACCTCAGTCTCCCTCCAGGCTCCCTCAGCCTCAAAGCCCCAGTCTTCAGGTGAGGGGAGTGTGGAGCCAGTCACCAACATGACAACAGTGACAACTCAGTGACAACTTCACATCAGCGCTACTTCCCTCCTCCCGCCTGCTTCCTCATCCCTTGCTATCTATTTTCATCACTTGTTAGCTTTCCTTTGGGAAGATTCAATTTGCATTTAAATAGGATACCTCTGGAATGGCTCCGATATAACGTTAAGGCACTAATTACAAATTCATTTCTCTTTAAATATTAAGGCACTTCAGTTCATCTCCGGGGTGATGGAAAGCAGCAGGAATGCTTGGTATTTATGAGTAATGAATACTGATCTGTTTACGGCAAGGCTTTTATAAGTCCCCACCAGCAGAGGGCAGAGAGGAGGTGTTCATAAGGCCCACGGAAGGCAGCGGTGGTCTTGGAAGACTAAAATCAACTAAAAATAAACGTGCAACAACAATAGTCCTTGAAAGAAGTCAGAGGACTGCCAGTGGGATAGAAGCTGCTAGCCTGGAGCACAGGGATGTCCTCAGGCTGCCAGTTACCCAAGCTGCTTATAAGCGTCTCAGGGCAGGGTCCCTGCCTCTCTCATTCATCACTGTTCCCATCCCTAAGCCTAGCTCCTGGCAAGCAGTGAGGGCTCCAGAAATATTTGCTGAGTGAATGAATGAGTCAACCAATCAATCAATTATGGGAGAGCTCATTCATTCAACTACTACTATGAGTCAGGTATTGTACTAGGTGACTTTCTTGTCTCCTTGTTAAATGATTTATTCCTCCGCTTTTCCCTCAGAGCTGTGCAGATGATACATGAACTCTCCTTTATCTAGAATAGTACTTTGCATTCTACATGCTGATTTATAATTTCACCTTCATATGCCATGGTTAATAATTATAGTAAAATTGCAAGGTAAGTCCTCATTTTATTATTCCCACTTCACAGGTGAGAAAACAGACCAAAGCAGGTGAAGAGATTAGCCCCAGAGTACCTAGTTCAACTGGAGGCTCAGCCAGAACTTGAACCCTGGTCTCAGTGCTCCCAGCCTGGGTCTCTTTCAAGTGTCACCCCCTCCGCCACCCCAGTGCTGGGCTGGTTACTCTAGTATTCACCGTGTCACACCTGCAACTTGGCCCTTGGCCTCAAGATGCTGGGAGCCAAGAAGTGAGGAAGCCCAAAGTTCAGCCCAGCTTCTCAGCCGGCACCCGGGAGGCCTCTCTTGCCCTGCCTCCGCGCCTTGGCTTGGGGCTCTCTACAACATGCACTCCTCCTTCCTTGCTGGGGTCCCAGCTGTTATTCAGCGTTCGGCCCCAGTGTCCTCAGAAAGGTCACTGCAGATGACAGTAATCTGTCCCACGTTTCTAAAAAGCTTTGTCTGTGCCTGTGTTAGCACTTAGGACTGCCTTGCATGGTAGTAACTACCACCGATACTTACGGCGCTATGCCAAATTCTTTACATAGTTTATATAATTTGAACTTCATATGAACTTAATAATAATAATTGTGATAATAGTTAACAAGCATATGGGGATTATTGAACTGGTCTAAGTTTATTTGTGTGTGTGTGTGTATAATTTCACCCATAATGTAGGCACTATTATTATCGCCATTTTGCAGATGAGGACACTGAGGCTTCGGGAGGTTAAGTGATCTTCCCAAGGTCACATAAACAGAATATGCTGTGAAATCCAGCGTGCCTGACCCCAGAGCCATCTGCATACCCATCAGTGTAGGTGTTCCACCTTTCCTACTAAGCATTTTGAAGGCAGGAACCGTGCTGCGTGTCATTCTTGCAACCCCCTTTGGGACCAAGCACAGCAACTTGTACATAGTTGATATTCAACCAGTTGAGCTGAATTCAGATGAGAAACTAAAAGTTCTGGATGTCAGCTATATGTCGGTCAGCCTGTGCCTCAGACACTGATCTTTGAAGTTAATGATCTAGGTTAAAACCAGCTGGGAAGGAACCTTTGCCTGCAAAGCCAGAGAGGCCCAGCTGTGGAAGAAGGGCACTTAGAGACCCTCATGCCCCCGAAATCCCCTGCCAGCCTGTGTGGGCTGAGCCATCCTCCTCTCCTAACCACTGCCTGTCTCCCCAGCAGCAGGCACCAGGAATGCCAAGATGACACTCTGCATAGATGATTGAAAAAAACCTTACCTGAAAGGGGGAAAAGGACATCGGGTGATCTGCCAAAAACAAAGAAGGGGCGGAGGCTGAAGAGGGTCTGGCAGGGTTGGCTGGAGGCTCCTCCCTGGAGCGGGCCGAGGGCAGGGTTGGCAGGCTCCCCAGGGACCCCAGGGCTTCCTCCGCGGTTGACCGATTGACCGGCCCACTGCTGCTGTCTCTGACAGATGAACCGGGAGGCAGCCAGGCCCTAGGCAGAGCGCCCCACCCAGAACGCCTGGAAGCAACGGCACCGTGAGCTCCTGGAGGCGTGACCCCCACCGGGGGGACCTCAGCCCGCGCTCCAGGGCCCCGGCATCTTTGCCGCAGCAGCTGCGAGGCCGCCGGCTCAGCGAGGAGAGAGGGTGAGGAGGCGGCATGCTCACACACACAGACAATAACTACCATGGAAACTAACCAACAAAAAGAAGATTTAGGGCGCAGACTTCTCTGCCAGATGGGAGAGAATGAAGGGAGAGAGAAAGGGTTGTCCTTCGAGATGCTGCCCGGATATTCATGCAAAGGGCAAATGTCCAATCAGCCCTAATCCAATAATTGCAGGGTTCCCCTCGGGGATGGTGGGTGGGGCTCTGAGTAAAAGGCAGGGGGTGGGTTGATCTTTTTGTGTTAAAGTCCCAAATAGCCACCCCATGCCTTTGTCTTCGCGTGCACAGCTGGGCATCAGTGTTCAGAGAGGGTGAGCAGCTCCCTTGAGAACGCTCAGCACTGCTGGCAGAACTAAACACACTCACCACGCCAAGCTGAACTTTTCAGAGCATTTGCCTCGCTCTGCTTGAGGAGATGGCTTGCAGGAGTTTCTTAAATCAAAAAACCCAGCGTTTCAAGGGGCCATAAAACAAGGCTGCTTTTTAAGCCCGGCCTCTCCTGTCCGTGAGGCACAGCAGACTGTCCAGAACTTAAGGAAAGCCTGCGGGGCTCACAGAGACGAGGTACACGCGGCTTCTCCTTTCTGTGACTTTGAGGGGGTTTTCTGGGGGAGGTATTGTTTCTCTGAAGTAAAAGAAAAGCTAACTAGGGGGAACTTTTTTATTCTCTCAGGAGGTACTGTTGTGGTAAAAATAAACTGAGTACCAGAAATCCCATCTAATTACTCAGCTGTGAGACCTAGGGCAAGTGTCTTCATCTGTAACATGGGACTTAATTGGGTTATGGGGAAGAGTAAATGAGACAATATGTGTAAAGTACTTAGAACAGTCTCCATCCCATAGTGTTATTAATCTTTCTGGTCCTTCTTTTCCTCAGCTATAAAATTGAGTCAATAACATCAACTTATCTCATGAGGATTCAATGTGAGGATTAATTATGAGATTACATTTGATGGGATAGTTGTTATAAGGGGGTATACAATACCTTGGTCAAAACCCACCCATCAAACCATGGATTTTATTGTATGTAAATTTACCCTGATTTTTAAAAGACTCTCTCACCTGAGGATATATTTATTGATTTTTTAGAGAGAGAGGAAGGGGGGAGAGAGAGAGAGGGAAAGAGAAACATTGATGTGGGAGAGAAACATCAATTGACCACCTCCTATATGCACCTCAACCAGGGATCGAACCCACAACTTAAGTATGTGCCCTGACTGGGACCCAAACCCACAACCTTTTGGTGCACAGGATGATGCTCCAACCAACTGAGCCACTCAGCTCAGGCTTACCCCAATTTTTAGATAAGTTTATATAACCCGGCACTTCACTCATGGGTGCCTAGAACATAGAAAATACTCATTACCTTCTTATCCCCTGGCCCCCTCTCCAGGAAGAGAGGAAAGAAAGAGTGAACACTAGAAGTACAAGAGTAGGATTTCATAGAGAAAAGGTGTTTGTAGCTAGGCCATGTTGATTTTGTAGGCAGTGGGCCACCTATGGAGACTCGGATATTCTGGATGTCTCCCGAGGCTTGAACATCAATCTCTCAGCTGCGGAAGCCACGCCTGGGTAACTGAGCTACCTTTATTGACCCAGCTCCTAATTTCATAACCTGATATAAGAAAGGGAACTGCACTCCAGTTTGCTTTGTACATTTGTTCCAGGAGTCATTTCATTGGTACTGCCTCTCTGCCATAATCGCCCCTTTGTCTCTCAGACACCCCCCTCCCCAGCCCCGAGCTGCACTTTGGCCCCTGAATAGGGTAGCGTGGTGACTATTGGCTGCAGGATGTCACAACCAATGGAGTGGTCTGGGGAGACAGCTGTCCGTCAGAACAGACCAAGAATGAACCGTGCGCCGCATTAGAAACGCCTGAGAGAGGTTGCTACAGCCCAATTAAAGAGGAATTGTGTTTGTGCATGTGTGTGTGTGTGTGTGTGTGTGTGTAGAGGGACTGGAGGGGGTAGAAAGTAGAATATAATTAAGAATCACGTGAAACTGATCCCTGGAGACAGATTATAGGCCACAAGAAAACAGCCTAAATGGTAGCTGCTTGGGCGAGACCGGAGGTTGGAGCCATGCCGTCAAGTGGCCCCAAGCTGAAGGGAAGCTTGCCCGTCCCTGTTTGTCCTGTGGGCTGATAACTATAGATAAATAAATTCTGAAATCTGTAATCTGAGAATAATTTTGAGTTCAATCTGTGACTCTCCACTCTAAGCAAATGTTTGGGGGTGCTGGCTCTTCTGTCTTTTTTGTTTTGTTCGGGTTACAAAGCTGAGAGACCAATGCAAAGATGGTGGTAAGGTGAAGATGCTTCTAGAGTGAGATTTTTTCGGGGTTACTTCCTGCGTCTCCTTAAAGATGCTCACGTCCAGGAACAGGAAAGAAAGGGGACGAGCTGAGCCAGTGAGGTGATGGTAGCCCTGCATTACAGCCCTGATGTGAAATCCCGGTGTAGAGAAGGTCTAATTTCGGGTCAGAGCTTTCCTGATGCGGAGAATGAGAACCAGCTTATTTGGCAGTGGTCTGACGTTAGGTGAAAATAAGGCCAGCGTAGCGTGTGTCAGTTGAAATGAGAAGGCTGGGGTCCAGGTTAAAAAGCCAACAAAGGAGGGCAGCCCGGAGTCAGCTGGGGTTTGGGGATATGGATGAGTCACAAAGCTGGGTTTATCTGCAGTTATCAGGGTTGATCAGCCCAGGGTTTATTTCTAGGGCTCTTCTCCACTCAGCAATGTGCCCACCCCCACCCTCACCATAAAGAGCCCAAGCTGAAGTATAAAAAGGTGCTGGATCTGAAATCCTGCCTAATTTAAGCTCTGCTCACAAAAGAGGCCAGAGAGCACAGGGAGGGGTGGAATTCAAGTAAGTAAATGTCAGCCCTGCAGTTGGGTAGAAGCCATTAGCCAGGCAGAGCATCCAATTAGAAGCCATTGAATTAGAGCAGTAAAAGAGGGGGCCTGACATCCGAGGGCACTGCGGGGAGGGACAGTCTAAGTGGGCAGGAAGGAGCTCCAGGCTGCTGTAGATGGGGGATTACTCTAAGATGTGCAAATGGCAGGAGCAGATGCCTCCCAAATGACAGGCCCCCCATCCAGACACCCTTATAAAATGCCCACATGATTTCTTTGTCCTCCCCTGAATCTTGTCTCAGGGAGCCCAGCCATCTCATAGCCTATTTTGGAAACGATTTCTCCCTTCTGTTTGAACCCAGACACAAAATGGGCAGCTCTCTGCCACTCAGACAAAGGAGGGGAGCAAATCCCTTGGCAAACAGTGCCCAGGAGATTTCATTTTTCCACTTTTTAGTACAAACCTACTCAAACAGATGCTGAAATACACATCCGCTTGCTTGTGCATGCAAGAAAAGAGAACTTTGTTCACATGGAGACGTTTTCATTTAATGCTATAATAATTTTATTTTGTAACCAGTGGTTTCTAACACTGAGTCTTCTCTCTCTCTCTCTCTCTCTCTCTCTCTTTTTCATAAACTCATTTCCTTGTCCAAAGAAGGAAAAGATGAGCATTACTCCCCTTTCTCCTAAATTGGAAGATTTTAGATTAAGTCTCTGAAAAGCCACATATGTCAGTGATGCCCATGTACCACTGATTTCAGGACTTAACAAGGGGAAATCCATTCTGACAATGAAAATAGAAAGTAGCTCTGATTTAGGACAACTGAGTCTCATTTTTCTTTTCATTTTGCCACAGGCCCATCCTGCACGACATACCAGATATGGTCTCTATGCTCAGGAAGCTCCCAGGCTCCAGGCAGCACTGGGCATGGGACACGCATCTCCAGAGTGAAAGGAAGCACATGTTAAATGACACGTGGTCAGTCTGCTCTTTGCCCTTTGTCCTTTGGGAGTGTCCGAGGCTGCTGGAGAAGACCTGTGAGAGAGGAAATCTTTGAGCCGGGACTTCAAAGGGGTGTTGGATTTTGGCAAAGTAGGGTACAGGGCATTCGAGCAGAGACAAAGGAGATCCATGTTTGCAGACCGGGGGTTGTTGAGACGACTGTAGGGTTGCCACATAAAATATAGGATTCCTAGTTAAATGACAATATTTGGGATACACTAATACTTAAACATTTTTGTCATTTATCTGAAATTCTGATGTAACGGGGTGTCCTGTATCTTTATTTACTAAATCTAGTAAACATATCACAGGAGCAAATGACCACTCTCATACTTCAAGTCCCTGCAATGTTCCAGATGCTTGAACATGTTATTTGTAACCCTCTGCAATTCCTTCAGTAAAGTGGGTATCAGCATGCCCATGTCCCAGGTGAGGGAACTAAGGTTTTTATAGTTTAAGCAACTCGTGACTCCAAAGATGCTTGCAAGGACTGCAGGGTAAGGAGAGGTGAAGACTGGGAGGGCCGCAGATGGCCCTGGCTTGAATGCCAGGCTAAGGAGGCTTCTCGGATGGCAGTGGAGAGGCTTGAAGGTTTTTGAGCGAAGGGGTGAAATGTGATCAATGTGAGCAGTGTTTGGGATATTAATCTGGCTGCAGACTGTAAAGTGGGTTTGGTCCAGGTGACAAGTTTAGAGATAAGGCGACCATGCTGCCTTCCTTTCCACAGTGGTTTTGTGGAGCACCTACTGGGTGCCAGGCACTGTGCTGGGCACTGAGGGCATGATGGTGAAAAGGAAAGGCACAGTCCCTGATTTATATAGCCTAAATTAACAAGCAACTGATTGACATGAAGGGCGATGAGTTTTATGAGAGAGGAACTGAGCCTACTTAGAAGATGGTCGAAATAGCCTACCAGTAAGAAGAGGAGGACCTAAAGTAGGGTCATGGAAATGAAAATGAACAATGCGCTGTGAACCAAGATTTAAAAATACAGGGCCTGGCAGGAGTAACGCCTGCTAGAGTATGGCTGGTGGGGTAATAATAAGGGTGTAATAATTTATAGTTTTAATTTGAACATTTCACCCAAAATGTTATATGGTGTGCTTGAGTGTGATATTGTTTTTTTTAAGTATATCTTATTGATTTTGCTATTACAGTTGTCCCATTTTTTCCCTCCCTTTTATTACGCTCCGCCTTGTACCCCTCTTCCCTCCAGCATCCCCCTCCCTTAGTTCATGTTCATGGGTTGTACATACAAGTTCTTTGGCTTCGCCATTTTCTATACTATTCTTAACCTCCCCCTGTCTATTTTGTGCCTACTATTTATGCTTCTTATCCCCTGTACCTTTTTCCCCATTCTCCCCCCACCACCTCCTTGATGATAACCCTCCATGTGATCTCCATTTCTGTTCTAGTTGTTTGCTTAGTTTGTTTGTTTAGGTTCAGTTGTGGATAGTTGTGAGTTTGTTGTCATTTTACTGTTCATAGTTTTGATCATCTTCTTTTTCTTAGATATGACCCATTAACATTTCACGTAATAAGGGCTTGGTGATGATGATGTCCCTTAGCTTTACCTTGTCTGGGAAGCACTTTATCTGCCCTTCCATTCTAATGATAGCTTTGCTGGATAGAATAATCTTGAATGTAGGTCCTCATTTTTCATGACTTTGAATACTTCTTTCCAGCCCCTCTTGCCTGTAATGTTTCTTTGGAGAAATCAGCTGATAGTCTTATGGGAACTTCTTTGTAGGTAACGCTCTCCTATTCCCTTGCTGCTTTGAAGATTCTCTCCGTATCTTTAATCTTGGCTAATGTAATGATGATGTGCCTTGGTGTGTGCTTCCTTGGGCCCAACTTCTTAGGGACTCTCTGAGCTTCCTGGGCTTCCTGGAAGTCTATTTCCTTTGCCAGATTGGAGAAGTTCTCTTTCATTTTTTTTTCAAAAAAGTTTCAATGTCTTACTCTTCCTCTTCTCTGCCAGCCACTGCCTTGCTACACACCCTCTCCATCCCAGCTGCCTATTCGTGCCCCTCCTACCAGTCTGGATGAATGTTTCTTCTTTAACTCCTTGGTTGTTGGACTTCTACACAGTTTGATTTTCTGGCAGTGCTGGTGGTTGTTTGTTTTTAAATTTGTTGTTGTCCTTCTTTTGGTTGTGTGAGGAGACAAAGTGTATCTACCTATGCCTCCATCTTGTCCATAATCTTGGGTAATTTAATTATGATGTGTCTTTGTGTGTTCCTCTTTGGGTCCAATTTTTTGAGGATTCTCTGAGCTTCCTGGACTTGTATGTCTATTTCCTTCGCCAATTAGGAAAGTTTCTTTCATTATTTTTGGAATAAGTTTTCAATTTCTTGCTCTTCTTCCTCTCCTCCTGGCACCCCTATGATTCAGATGCTGAAATGTTTAAAGTTGTCCCAGATGTTCCTAAGCCTCTCCTGATATTTTTGAATTCTTGTTTCTTCATTCTGTTCCAGTTGAATGTTTATTTCTTCCTTTTGTTCCAAATTGTTGATTTGAGTCCCAGTTTCCTTCCCTTCACTGTTGGCTCCCTGTATACTTTTATTTCACTTTGTATAGCCTTCACTTCTTCCTTCATTTTGGGCCGATACTCAGTCACTTCTGTGATTACCAGTGTTTTGAACTCTGTATCTGATAGGTTGGCTATCTCCTTGTCGCTTAGTTCTTTTTCTGGAGTTTTGATCTGTTCTTTCATTTGGACCATATTTCTTTTTCTCAGCACACCTGTTACGTTTCAAGGGGTGTAGCCTTAGGTATTCACCAGGGCAAGGCAACCCACTTTTCTGAGTCCTCTCTGTCCCAGCTACCTGTTTCCGCTCCTCCTACCATTCTGGATGAATGTTTCTTCTTTAACTCCTTGGTTGTTGGACTTCCATACAGTTCGATTTTCTGACAGTTCTGGTTGTTTTTTGTTTTTAAATTGGTTGCTATCCTTCTTTTGGTTGTGCAAAAAAGCAAAGCGTATCTACCCATGCCTCCATCTTGGCCAGAAACTATTATTATGTTACAGAATTACATGCTTATGATTTTGTAATAAAAAAGGGGCGTTATTTGTGCTAGACCCTGTATATTGAGGACCTGACCAAGTGATTCAATTCTTCTTTTTAAAAAAAGATTTTATTTATTTATTTATTTATAGGGAGATGAGAAGGGAGAGAGAAAGAGAGGAAGAGAAATATCAATGTGTGAGAAATACATCAACTTGTTGTCAGACATAAATATAAGAGCTAAAACTATATAATCTTAGAAGAAAACGTTGACATAAATCTTCATGATCTTGGACTAGGCAATGGTTTCTTTGTTTAGCTTTATTG
This sequence comes from Mormoops blainvillei, assembly GCA_004026545.1. Lineage (NCBI taxonomy): Eukaryota > Metazoa > Chordata > Mammalia > Chiroptera > Mormoopidae > Mormoops > Mormoops blainvillei. Next base: position 487,040 of record PVJD01000176.1, read on the forward strand.
AGATATGAGATATAATATATAATATACGAATATTGAAGGTATACAGTGATGATGTGATACATATGATATTGCAAAATAATTGCTGCAATAGTTTAGTTAAGACCTCCATCCCCTCACATAATTGCAGAACTTTTTTTCTTGCGGTGATAACATTTAAGATCTCTCTTAGCAACTTTCAAGTATATAATACAATATTGTTAACTATAGTCAGGTAATTTTTTTTTAGATATGACATCAAAAACAGAAGAAACAAAAGGAAAAATGTTTTGTATCAGTACTTCCTTCTCTCTTACTCTCTCTCCCCCCAACCTTTTGCCTAATAACATTCCATTGTATGATTGTGACACATTTTTTAATACATTTATCAGTTGATAGATAGGGTTTCTTTTTGGGGTGACGAAAATGTTCAAAAATTAATTGTAACCCTGGCTGGCATGGCTCAGTAGATTGAGTGCTGGACTGCGAAGCAAAGCGTTGCCCATTTGATTCCCAGTTGGGGCACATGCCTGGGTTGCAGGCCAGGTCCCCAGTAGGGGGCGCATGAGAGGCAACCACACATTGATGTTTCTCTTCCCTCTCTCCCTCTCTTCCCTTCTCTCTAAAAATAAAAAAAAAAAGTCTTTTTAAAAATTGACCGTAGTGAGGATTACACACCTCTGGTGAAAGCCATTGAATTGTGTGTATCAATTTGCTAATTATAGCTCAATAAAACTAGGTTTTTGGATTTTTGAGCAAAAGCTTTAGCATCAAACAGACATGGAGTTTTATCCCACCAAATTCTCTACTCGATCATGAATAAATCAACTTTCTGGCTCTCAAGTTCTTCATCTGTAAAATCAGGATTAGTGTAGTGCTTATTTCACAGGGTTGCTGAGAGGATTAAATGAAATAATGCATGTAAAATACTTAGCACAGTTCCAGGCAATAATAAGCTTTTAATTAATGTTACTTAGGTCACAAAGTTTGGATGAGGACCAAGTAGAGTACAGACCATATGTAATTCCAGCACCCTCACTTATATGAAATATCCTCTGAAAACTTCATGGTACTGCGTATAAGTTATAATTGTATTTCAAATAATATTTTGAAATGAGGAAATATATCTCTCAATTGTTGAAACACAATCCTCAGGATGAAAAAACAAAACTAGAAGACACCCACAGTTAAATAATATTTGGTTAAAGGTTTCACAGCAAACTTAGCAGGGGATAAGGATTTACAATATATTTATCCTTTGAGTGGAATTCTATGAAGATATCTTTGGTAAGTATGTGATTGACTAAAAGAGAGTATAACCAGGGCCAGACAGCAAGGAAAAATTCGACCACAATTTCTGTAGCCTCTGCATGCCTATTTTTCTGTCATTTAAATGTGAACTGTGAAAATGAAATACTTGCATTGAAACAAGCTATGGCATACAAGCTCTGCCATAAAAGCCTAATTGCCTATGAACATGTGAAAAGACTTGTATAACAGTTTGATTTGAAAATAACATAAACAAGTATGTAGCAATAAAAGAAATCACTGGAGTAGCAACTTTAACAGTTTAAATTTCTTCTAACCTTCCTGTCCAACTTAAATGGTGAAAGGCCTACAAGTGTAGAAGAGAAAACCAACCTAAGGTGTCTCGATAGCCTCAATCATTAACTGCCTGCATTAATTACTATTTATTGAATACCTAGTATGTACAAGGTATGCATTACCTACCACACAAAACCCACGCAGGAGATATTTTGACTTGCATTTTATGGATGAGAAACTAGAAGCCCAGAGTTAGTTTCCCAAGGTCGTGGAGGCAGTAGGTGGCAGCACCAGAGCCTGAGCCCCGTGGGCCTAACTCCATATTCATAGAAGGTTCTGCTACATCACTGGGGACTGCCTAAATCTTGGCCTGTTTTTCTGCTGAAGACGAATCTCAACTTCACACTCTCTCCTCTCCCCTGAGCTCACTCTGAAATCTTCTAACCTTCTCTATAGTGGTCTTTACCCAAAACAGTTCACTTCCAACCCGGCAGCACTGATGCCTGTGTCTGCCCCTCGGAGATTCTGGTGTGAGTGATCAGATCAATCACTGGATCTGGGGACTCTAATTCCAAGACTTCAATCCAAACCTACATCCTAAAGGACTCGGGCAATGCTCCCATCTCCACTCAGCTTTGGCCAGATCAGATTAGCCCAGAAGCTGCTGGGCCTTTAAGATAAAGAAGAAAAACGCTCCCATACTAGGCCCGATGGCAGCCCAGCAAAGACTGTTGTATTGTAGTTTCCTGTTAGACAGATAAGAAGACCTAACCAGGCTCCAAGCCAGCAGTCCTGGGGGCGGGCAGTTGTTTAACCAGTTTAGTTGTGTATGAACAAAAGGTCCCACTGCAGCAGTTTGTGGAATTTGATCTCAGAGGGACCAGCTCTCCTCCTGCCCCTGCCTGGTGGCCTGAACAGTAGAGACAGCTGACGAAGCAACCTGGCTCTCTTTCTCACCTGGCTTCTGTCCAGCTGACCCTCCAAGACCCAGGGGGGACTGGGCCCCAAAACGGGCTGGCAGGATCTGTGACATTTAGGGAAACAGACAAGAAAGACATCAATGGAGAATAACAGAGGGTGATGAGGAGCTACAGAGACAAACACCCACATGGCTTTTCCCTCGGGTTTCTCTCTATTTGCAAAACTCATAATATTAAGACATTCTGCCCATCATGGAGATCATGGAAAAGAGAAGCAGAATTTTAATCTTCTGTGGTTTAGTCCTCATATTATCATAAACTGGAGGTTAAAATTCATCCTCCCCTTTCCCCTTTCAGCATCTGCATACATATTAGCACCTATTCTAATTTCAAAATCATTTACATAGAAGCCTCAACCATCCAGAGAGAAAACCTACTGACTTCACTTACGTAGCAGAGGTTGATGTCTTCCTTTTGAACCTCCTTACTTACATTTTATTTTTAATCCTTATTAAAATTGGGTTCCAACTAGCATTTATTGGATCCCTACTATGCTAGCACTGGGCTAGGCTTTAGAGATTGATCGATGATTAAGACATTGTCTTTGTGCTCTAAGAGGTCACAATCTAGTTAAAAGCTACCTATCCACAACTTAGACCATGCAACAAGTTAAGCTGGGCCAAGAAATGTAATAATAATAATAATAATAATAATTAATAATAATGATACCCAATCATTCTAAAGAAGTCCGGTTAGACAGTGTCTCCAACCTACAGCAGATTAGAGTAAAAAAATTCAATTGCTCGAGATAGTTGACAGCCTGAAAGCAGAGGCAAAAACCAACAGCACCAATGACTCAGAAAGCACAACCGTCTGGGACCGCTCGTTGTAGGGCAAGCTGTCTTAGAGGCCTCCTTAGGTGCCCCCATTTTAATACGGCGGCTATAACGACAGCTATACTTTACTGTTAGGTGCTTCATTCCAGGTGACTGCAGTGAGTCCTTGCAACGAGCCTGGGATCAGTATCGCCTCCCCGCTCAGGGAGGAGCCGCAGCCCAGCAAGGCGAGGCAGCTTGCCGGGCCCCTTGCCGGGCCCCTCGGTGGCCCGCCGAACCCAGGGCTGCCACCCCTTCCACTCCATCCCCAAGTATTTGGGTTACAGATATTTTATCTTACAAAATTATATTTAGGATTCTTTGCTTTAAAATGCAAAGAAGGTACAACATTTCAGGAAGATTTCTATGCCCATGGTTATGAAGTCCAAGGCACATCAGAGTTGGCAGCGAGATCATCTCATTCAATGTCTTCATTTTGCTGAGGAGGAAATAAATGGAGATGTCATTCCAAATTATTCAAAAGTATATATATACATTTTTTTCATTATGGTATAATTGACATACAACATTATAGTAGTTTCAGGTGTACAATGTAATGATCTGGTATTTGTATATATTGTGACATGATCACCACAAGAAGCCTAGTGAATATGTGACACTATACTCATGAAAATCGATGTGTTCTTTGTACCTACAAATTTGGTGTTTTTGTTTTATTTTGTTTTAAATTCCACATGTAAGTGAGATCATACAGTATTTGTCTTTCGCTGTCTGAGTTACTTTACTTAGCAAAACACCCTCAAGTTCTGGCCATGTTGTTGCAAATGGCAAGATTTCATTCATTTTTATGACTGGATAGTATTCCATTGCATACAGGTACTGCATCTTCTTTATCCATTTGCCCATCAGCGGACACATAGGTTGTTTCCATACCTTAGCTACTGTAAATAATGCTGTAATGAACATAGGGGTGTGTATATCTTTTTGAGTTACTGCTTTGTTTGTTTGTTTGTTTGTTTTCCTTGGACAAGTACCCAGAAGTGGAATTCCTGGACCGTGTGGTAGTTCTATTTTTAATTTTTTGAGGACTCTTTGTACCGTTTCCACAGTGGCTGCACCAATTCACAGTCCCACCAACAGTGCACAAGGTTTTCTCGACATCCTCGCCTGCACATGTTATTTCTTTTCTTTTTGAAGATAGCCATTCTAGCATGTACGAGGTGATATCTCACTGTGTTTTTGATTTGCATTTCCCTGATGATTGGCGATATTGAGCATCTTTTCATGCACCTGTTGCCCATCTGATCCTCCATCCATTTTTTATTCAGATTGTTTGTTTTATTTTTTGCTACTGAGTTGTATGAATTCTTTTTTTAAAATTGTTGTTCAAGGGCAGTTGTCTCCATGTATGAGTTCTTTGTATATTTTGGCTGTTAACCCCTTATCAGATATATGATTTACAAATATTTTATCTTACAGAATGATATTTAGGACTCTTTGCTTTAAAATGCAAAGAAGGGTACAACATTTCAGGAAGATTTCCATCAAATATCACCCCCATAACAATGTCACAAGTTGGGTTCCGTTGGGTTCCCTAGAAGCAGAGCCTGAGGTGGGCACTTGGGACATGTGGCATATTACAGAAGTGCTCTTCAGAAAGACCTGTAAGGATCTGGAGAATAATAAGGGGAAGAAGGCACATAAAACTGTAGTCCCATGTAAAGTCTGGCCCTGATCTGAATCATGGTGAATGGGTGGGAAGGTGGGGTCCTCAAGAACGTAAACCATATGGCAGAGTTGTCCCCTCCCCACCTCATGTTCTTCCATGTCAGTCAGTCTTTGGCTGTGGCTGCTCGGGATGGGTATAACTGACCAGGAGAAGCAGCTCCCTCCAGACGAGGGCAAATCTCAGGAGAAGGGCACCGGTAACCGCAAGCAGTCCACCCACAGAGGAGGGTTGGGTACACTGGGCCAGGGAAGGGCACCTGAGCAGAGCACCAAAACAGCACCCACTTATACACTCTGTTTATGCCTCTGCTTCCCACAGTGGATCATGAACTTCATTCTATTCCAGCTCCTTGCACAGGCCCTGGCACATAGTAGGTTCTTCATAAATGTCAGCAGAATGATACATAGGAGGGAAACTGCCATGCTCTCAAAAAGACGAACTGTAGTCATCTGGAAAAAAATTGCCAGCTGAATGCAGTATCATGGGCACAGACCATGCTGGACCACAGGAATGGACAGATTCATCGAACACAGGGCTACAACCTTCCCATCACCACCAGAGTTTGCTGAGAGTGCAGGTCTGTTCCTCTAAGCAATACTTTTGCGTCCCCACTTTGGGAGAACATATTACATCAAAAAGGAGCTTTGGATGGCTTCTCACAAGCAGAAGACGCCTGTGTTGTCACTGAGAATTAATTGTAGAAAGCCTAGCCTAAGGAAATGCCCAAATATCTTCTTTTTGTTACCAGATTTGGTGTGAGCGAGAAGCAGCCTGGCAGGTGATGAGTGACATGTTCTCCGCGCCTCCCCAGATGACCTACTTTTGCAAGCGCTGTCCCACCTCTAAGGAAAGCTGCTAGCGAATGCAGAAAGGTGTCTATTGTTCTTTCACCAAGTCGCAGCATTGGGCTTCTGCGAGAAACACACTGTGGGCGTCCTCTGCAATCTACATGGCTGTTAACGTCCCAATAAAGTAAAATCCCTGGGCCCTGAGCCCCCGGGCCCTGAGATATATCCTCCACATTTGTCAAAAGTCAAGGGAGATGCGTGATATCGTCGGACTTCCAAGTATGGTGCTGAGAATGGACAGCGGATCGAGTAAGAGAGCCGATTGGTTTTAAAACAGGTGATGGGCAGTGTCGAGTGTGATGGGAGAGTTGAGGACTGTTTCATTAGGTTGCCACTAAGAAAACAAAACGAACCAAAAATACAGTGATGAGAAATGGGGTTGGGGGCTAGAAAGTGCACATTAGGACCCCCACATCTTTGTGGGCTCTGCTAGAACCACCACAGTGCTGATCCAGGGTACCTGCCACCATGAAGTGCATAAGCGCTGCCTGTGCTGGCATGTTCTGTTTGGGTTCACATGGGCGCACAGTGCGGAAAGACAGGGCACTTGTCCAGGTACAGCTTGTTCCAGCCTCAGCTGCTGCTGAGGGACATGTGTGGGGTGTGGTTCTGACAAAGGAAGGGGAAGGGAGAACCGGGTGACACAGATCGGTTGTCTACCCTGTGGGAGAAATCTAGGGGCCTGCAAGTAGAATCTAAATTGTAGATGTCCTTTGTTTGGCCCACAGTTTCTTTGTTTTTGTTTTTTTTAATTTCAAATTAGTTGCCAACTTGAAGAACTCAGAAATTTCACCTAAATATGCAGAATTTTCACTTTTCTTGAAAAACCTACCCATGTTCCTGCATGGCAAGTCTTGGCTGGGCTGGGGAGCCACTGTCCCCTCTGATATAATGCCACTCTGCAAGTCACTGGGTTCTCATTCATTCACATGACTTGCCCGGCCCCTGTGAATGTTGGGACCTCTGATATTGTAAGCTAAAGCTGTGGGTAATTGCTTTGTTTCTTTTTTCTTTCTAAAAAAATTGTGGTGAAATATACATAACAAAATTCACCATTTTAACAGTACAGTTCGGTGACACTGAGCGTGCGCTGCTACGCCACCCTTGGCGCCAGCCATCCCCAGGACATCTTTCATCCTCCCAAACTGAAACCCGTTAAACAACGACTCTCCACCTCCCCTCCCTCCAGCCCCTGGCAACCACCATTCCACTTTCTCTCCCCATGAATTTGATCGCTCTAGGTCTCCTATGTAAGTGGAGTCACACAGTGTTTGTCCTTTTGTGACTGGCTTATTTCACTGAGCACACTGTCTTCAAGGTTAATCATTGCTTAGGTTCTGACTCAGAATTCTGGTGCTCATTTTATTATTATTTTAAAAAATTTTGTTTATTATTTTCAGAGAGAGGGGAAGGGAGGGAGAAAGACAGGGGAGAAACGTTGTTGTGAGAGGGAAGCATTAATCGGCTGCAATCCAGGCATGTGCCCTGACCAGGAATCAAACTGGCAACCTTCCACTTTGCAGGACAGCGCCCAACCAACTGAGCCACATGGCCAGGGCTGGTGCGCATTTTACAGATGAGGAAGCTGAGGCCTCAGAAAAGCCCTCCATTCCCACAAGCAGCCAGCGGAAGACTTGGGATTGTAAACTGGATCCCCTGGTTCCCTTCTTAGACAAGGCTTCCACTTCCCAGTAGTGTTAAGTAGGAAAGGCATGCTCTTCATAGCAGCAGAACAATCCTTATTCATGCAGGTTTCGAACATACCCTTCCGTTTGCCCATTTGATGAGTTGCCCAACATCAGTCTTGTGAAAGAGAAAGACATGCCCTTTAGTCAGAAGTGGGCATCAATAATCCCTTCTCCTCTGAAAGGGCCAAAAAAACCCGACAAACTCATCCAATCCCCTCCACATATTGTTAGCCACTTCTTGCACGCCAAAGAAGCTTTTAAAAACAGCTGTCTGTCTAGGCCCTGTCTGGCGTAGCTCAGTGGGTTGCGTGTCATCCTGCAAAGCGAAAGGTCTTTGGTTTGATTCCCAGTCGGGGCACACGCCTGGGTTTTGCAGGTCCCGTCCCCGGTTGGGGGTGTGCAAGAGGCAGCCAACTGATGTTTCTTTCACACATCGATGTTTCTCCCTCACTTTCTCTCTCTCTCTCTCTCCCTCCCTTCCCCAAACTCTCTCTCTTTCTAAAAAAAAAAAAAAAAGAAAGAAAGAAAAGAAAAAAAGGCTCTCTAGGAACTGTAGTTCTCACACTCTTCTCCCGTTGCCAGGAAATAAGGAGAGACATCCTCATTCACGTCCGCAGTGTACTTGGAACAGCCCCTTCTGGGTTGCCAGAGATTGATACATTAGGCAAGCGGCGTGCTTAGGTTACACCCACAGATAAGAACATTTGTAGGAACCCTGGTTTTTCAGTGACTGTGGCCCTGTAATGGGAGAGCTGGTTGTAACAGTGCTGATTAGTGCTTAGCTCTAACACATCTGCATATCTTTTCCTTCACTCACCAGCTTTGCCAAAAGTGAATGGAAAGGAAGCATGACCGGGCTGTGCACCAAGGCGGCAAGGAAGTCCTGGATGACAGTCACAACCTGCCTTCGCAGACCCTCTTATCGGGTTCATTTCTTTTTAAGCAAGCTTGTTAAAAGCTAGCTCACTTGACACACTAATTAGCTTCCCTTTCATTTTCTACCATCCATGTTTCTATGGGGAATCTTCCCCAGAATTAAATGCTAGGTTAGTTAGGTACTTTCTTAGTCTTTAGATAATTTCTTGCTTCAGGAAAGTCTGAAGTTTTATTTTACTTCAAAGATCAGCCCCTCATGTTACTCTAATCCCCAAGACTTTTCATGGCTGGGGGGGTGGGGGTAGGATTTGGGGAGAGAAGGAAGGGGAAAAAGCAAGAAAAGACAACCTCCCAAACATCAATACTCTTTTTTTTTCTTTTATGTGCGAATTATCATCAACTACTATAGATATGAATAATGTGGTCTAGCACTTCTTTATTTATGACTGTGGCAATAAAAATAACTTGGTACTTAACCAATTATTTTTAAGAGGTGGTAGCAGTGTTTCTTTGAAAGTTGAAAACCAGAAATAGAGCTTTTAAGAATTTCTTCCATCTGCCAGGCTGACTGTTGGCTGCGCAGAGATTTAAACAGCATGCATGTGATGGAAAAGGCCTCATTGCCCCATATGTAGAACATAAGCCCATGAAATCCACCGCTCCGTGTGACGTGCAACTAGCTGAATTCTGTTCCGCCAGCTAGCGCTCCACTTAACTGGTTGGTAATCAGAGGGGGAACACACTTTTTGTGTGGCAGGTCTTACCCCGAGGTAAATAGTGACATTTACGGGAATGAACACTAGCCAGCCCTGGGAACAGCAGCCTGTTAGAAGGAGAAGCGCTGCACACGGGGTTGACTGCGAGCGCCTTTCAACAGCAGTTTGCTCATTTTAGGAACTTCTCACAGGAATCAACAGGAGGCAAAGTCTGGGTTATTGGTTTTGTGCTTTCCAATGTCTGGGTTGTAAATGACTTGAAAAGGAGGTGGGTTCATTCTAGATGAAGAGAAGACTTCACTTTGAGAAGAGATCCCAAGATGGTTAAGACATAGTCTCCAACCCAAGGAGCTCCAATATATGTACAGGAAGCAGATGCGTAATTAGAACTGGAAAAATAAAACACCCTGATGGCTGGGAGTTTACTCTTGACAAGAGGAGAATAAATATCCATACCAATTCCCTTTCTATTACTGAGACTAGTAGGGGAGAGAGCTCTGCCTGGGAATTTGATTTGGCCCAAGGTCAAGAAAATCTCAGTGTCATGGCTTCTGCTGGATCTGTGTAGCAGACAGTGGGGTTGGGGTGGGCAGATGACTGCTGTTGGAAAGACATTAAGGTAGGCCCAGTTCTCTTGTCCCCACAGTTTAGCTTGCTTGTTATGTCTCGGATTTCAGAAAAGCCACTTACATACATCATTTGTGTTATCGTATTGCGAATTTAGGGATGGAGCAGCAATGGAAGAAGGGGACTTTCCTTGTATCAGCCTTCTGCTGAAGTCACCTTGGTAGCAGTAGTGTCGTATTGACAAAGAACAGTGGCCCTGGGACCACAGTCAGTCCCACTCCCCATACACACTTGACCCAGGTTGCCAGGGGAAGGAGAGCCTTAAAGAAAAAGCCATGAAATACTTGGATCACATCACGATGATTCACAAAACAGGGCCAGTGTGTCTTTAGAGCTCTCTTTTAATTCTTTCCCTTCACCCCTCACCCTATTTGCACCCCACAACACTAAAGTGCACGGCAAAGTGCGCTGCTTCCCACAAATGCTGGGCTGCCCACTGCCGTCACTGCCAGCACCCAACACGCAGAGCACCGGCCTCTGCTCTCAGTGACCCGCAGGGGTTTCAGCAAGCAGCTCCCTTAGTGTGCTGGCGCTTTAGAAGCCCCCTCTCCCTAGTCCTCAGGGAGAGCCGAGGAAACTGGCATGGAAAATGCCCAATGGACTCCAACCAGAAAGGCAGGGACTGTGAGTTCTTAGAAGAGCTCCTCTTCTCATGCATTGGCCTCAGGATTAAAGTTTAGGCCTTAACCAGTGTGGCTCAGTTGGTTGGGCATCATCTCACAAAGCAAAGATTTGCTGGTTCAATACCCAGTCAGGGCATGTGCCGGGGTTTCAGGATTGGTCCCCTGTTGGGGTGATTTATGTTTTTCTCTCCCTCTTTCTCACTCCCTTCCCCTCTCTCTAAACATAAAATAAATAAAATCTCTTAAAAAAAAAAAAAGATTGAAGTTTAAACTCCTTAATATGGTCTCCCAAATCACCTCTGACATGATCTGAATCCTACCTTCTTTTCCAGCCTCATCTCCCACCACCTCCTTTAGCTTCCTATGTGGTTCCCACACTTGTTTCCTCTTTCATACTGGCCTCTACTATCGCCTCAGCCTGGAGGCCATTCCTTTAGCTTCACCCACTTTTCTAAATCCTACTCATCCTGCTGGATTCAGCTATGGCACCACTTTCTCCAGGAAGCTACCCATGTGCACTCCTGATGTCTGAGAATGTTGCCCCTTTTAAGTTCTCTCAGGGCACCCTGTCCTACCATCCATGATTAACACTGTAATGTGTTGACTTCTCCATTTCCCCTGCCACATTGTATGGTCCTTGAGAGCAGGGACTGTATCTTATATTGACTTTGTTATTCCATTGAGAGTAAGTTATTGGTTGGATGAAGAGTGAAACAGTTCCTGAGTCTCTTCCTTTAAGATAAGTTTTTCCCAAAGGGGGAACCAGTCCCCAGTGTGCGTACACTCCTGATGGACCTGCCCCACTGGTCCTCTGGCCTGACTCTTAGGGTCAGCCTGGCATAGGCTTGAGCTAGGACTCTTCCTACATAAGCATCTGAGGGGGATGGACCACAGCAGTGCTTCTCAAACTTGAATGTGCACAGGGATCCAGGGATCCTGTTAAAATGTAGATTCCAGTTAGGGTGACATCTGAGATGCTAATATAGCTGGCTGGGGACTCATACCTTGAGCACTAAGGTACTAACTAGATGTCTTGTGTAGTCTCTTTAAGCTGAATACAGAATTCTGATTTGTAAAAACTAATTGATGACTTCTAGTCAAGATGGCCATATAGGTAAATGTGGTACTTGCCTCCTCTGACAAACACATCAAAATTACAACTAAACTGCAGAATAACCATCATTCAGAACCGCCTGAATCTGGCAGAATGGGAGCCCTACAACTAGGGAATTAAAGACGCCACCTGAAGTCTGGTAGGAGGGGAGGTATGTGTGTGAGGCTGGTCCCATGCTCATATGTGTCAGATAAAAATTGGGAGGGAAGTCTCAGCTGCAGAGTTCTCCTGTGAGGAACAAGGAGCCTCAGCTCTGCATCAGGCCCCCCAACCCAGGGTTCTAGTGCCAGGAAGAGAAGTTCCCATGACTTCTGGCTATAAAAGCCAGTGGAAATGGAGGCTAATGGGGACAGAGGGCTTCTAGAGTCCCAGGAAGTCCCTCTTAAAGGGCCTGTGCACAGGCTTATTGGGACCCGGTCCCTCCGAGCTCCGGCACTGGGGCAGCAGCTTGAAAGGCACCAGGGACATATAAGGAGGAACTGAATTGTCTGGCATCAGGGCAAGAGCATGGGGTGGGGGCAGCTTTCTCCCAGACAGAGGGGCTGGAAGAGGCCACAGAACTGGCATGCAGGTGCCATATCTGAGGCTCTATCAACCTGGCTCACACAGTTTGCCCCACTCCAGTGATTCCCTGAGGCCCCAACCCACCCAGCTTTCTGGCCCACCCAAGTTTTTTCCAGCGGCTTTTCCATATGAAGGGCCTTTCTTAGATCATGCCTAACACTTTCCTAAAAATCTCTCAAACAAGAAGCATCTGGCCTCAGCAAGCCCTATACCTCTCACTAAGTGGCCCCAGGCCCAGCCCTAGCAGCAGCCAGCCTTGGCTGGAGGCTTGGCCTCACCTGGGCACTTCCAAGATCAGCACAAGTAGCAGCCATCTGCAGATCACTTTGTAGCTCATGCTGGGTGGCCTTGGACAGAACACAGGTGGTGGCTGACCTGGGCCTGCACCTCCCAGCAGGCCTCAGAGCCAGTACACCCAGTGCACGGCTTCAGGCCATGTCAAAGCAACCCCATCCAACCACCACCATAAGCAACACACTCAAGATGTGGACTCAGTGGGCACCAGAGCCCCACTGAAGTCAGTCTTGCTTTGTGTGGTGAGCCCCTATACAGCAGATCCTCCACAGTGTTCAGAGGTTGGTGGTTGGTGGTCATAGCCAGTCCTTACAGCTGACTGGTCTGGGTGTAAATTACTCTCATTGATGTGCCACCAGCAATCAAGGCTCAACTACAACAGGTGGGTGTACACAGTCCACATGGGGGCGCACTTTGAGTGCCCAGCTTGGGTGACTGGGGAAGCTGTACCACTGAACCCTACAGAGCACCTACTATATCGGGTCACTCTACCAGGCCAGGGAGACATAGCAGCTCTACCTAATACATAGAAACAAACACAGGGAGGCTGCCAAAATGAGAAGACAAAGAAACATGGCCCAAATGAAAGAACAGAACAAAACTCCAGAAAAAGAACTAAACAAAATGGTGATAAGCAATGTGCTAGATTCAGAGTTCAAAATGCTGGATAGAAGGATGCTCAATTAAGTTATAGAGAACCTTAACAGCATAAAAACATCAGTCAGAAATGAAGGGTACACTAACTGAAATGAAGGATAATTTACAGGGAATCAACAATAGGATAGATTGAAACCGAGAATCAAATATAAGAAATATAAGAATATAAGAAAGCAAAAAACACCCAATCAGAACAGCAAAAAGAAACAAACAAAAATAATTTTTTTTAAAAAATGAGGATAGTGTAACCATCCTCTGGAACAACTTCAAGCGTACCAGCATTTGCACAATGGGGGTGCTGGAAGGAGAAGAGAGAGAGCAAGAAATTGAAAGCCTATTTGAAAAAATAATGACAGGAAACTTCCCTAACCTGTTAAAGGAAATAGACATACAAGTCCAGAAAGTACAGAGAATCCCAAACAAGATGAACTCAAAGGAGCCCACATTAAGACACATAATAATTAAAATGCAAAAGGTTAAATACAAAGGGAGTCTCTTAAAAGCAGCAAGAGAAAAGAATTTAGTTATCTACAAAGGAACCATAAGACTGTCAGCTGATTTTTCAACAGAAGCTTTGCAGGCCAGAAGAGACTGGCAAGAAATATTCAAAGTGATGAAAAGCAAAGGACCTACAACCAAAATTACTCTACCCAGCAAAACTATTGTTTAGAATCGAAGAACAGATAGAAAGCTTTCTAGACAAGAAAAAGTTAAGGGACTTCACTGGCACCAAACCAGTATTAAATGAATTAGTAAAGGGCCTTCTTTAAAAAGAAGAAGAAGAAAAAGAAATATGAACAATAAAGTAGCAATAAATATATATCTATCAAAAATGGAATCTAAAAGACAAAATAAATGAATAAGGAGAACAGAAACAGACTCATAGACACAGAGAACATTTTGATGGTTGCCAGAGGGGAAAAGGGTTGGAGGGGATGGGTGAAAAAGATGAAGGAATTAAGAAGTACAAATCGGTTGTTACAGAACAGTCATGGGGATATAAAGTACAACGTAGGGAATATAGTCCATATTCTAGTAACTATGTATGGTGTCAGATGGGTACAAGATTTATCAGGGTGGTTACTTAGTAAGTTACATAATATCTAATCACTGGAGTGTACCCCTGAAACTAATATAATAATGTATGTCAACTATAATTTTAAAAGTTTTTAATTAAAATAATATAAAATGAACTAATTGGCCAAAATTCAAAACACAAAAGAAGCTTTCCTAGGTGTGGTTTATTTATTTATTTTATAATACTTGATCTTATTAAGAACAGAAGTGTTCTTTAAAATTTTTTTATCATTTTTTATTTTCCAATTACAGTTGCAGAAGTGTCCTTTTTAAAAAACATGAGACTATCACTGTAGGTGGCTTCCTTCTATTCTTATACTCGACCCCCTTTTCTCGTTTGTCTGGTATAGAGGCTGCTGAAGTTCAAAAGCTCACTCTCCCAGCCTTTTTTACTCTTCTATGTGAAATACACAACATAGAACAGGCAGTTTGGATAAGGTTAGTCCTGAAGTCCTGCCTTAAATGTTAATGCAATGGTCTGAGCTGCCGAGCTAATTCCAGCAGTTCAAAGACAGCAAGCCAATGCGTCTGTGATTCTCTCGGCCTTTCTCTCAGGCTTTTTACCTCATGGTCACAGAATAGCTGCTGCTGTGTAGTAAATTCAAGCATCTCTTAGTATCACCAATTATCCAGTGAGTTTCAAGTTTTCTTGATAAGTTTTTCCACAATTGGCTTATTTGAATAAAATCATATCACATTTGGTTATTTTTAACAATATTATATGCCTTAAACTCCAAATTTCTTCTTAGGAGATAAAAATAAATCTTTATTTGTTTAAGCTGGCCTTATTGGAGTTTTATGTTCCTTGTACCCAAATTGTAATACTATATATAATTTCTAAAAATTAAAATTTATTTTCTCTCATTAGCAAATTAACATACTCGGCTTATAGAAATCTTAATAAATACAGAATAGTAGAAAAAAGGAAAAGAAAATCAGAGTCCCATCACTGAAGTAGTGGTAACATTATGACATGTTTTCTTTCAGTGTTGTTTGAATAGTTGCATTAACACAGTAGTAACAAATTTGTGTCCTTTTTCTTGTTTATCATTCAAAAAAGTATTTTGGGGGTGATAAGAATATTCTAAAATTGATTTCGGTGGTGGTTGTACAACTCTATGAACATACTAAAAATCATTGAATTATACACCTTAAATGGGTGAATTGTATGGCATATAAATTATATCTCAATGAAGCTATTATAAAAATCTTAAATAAGCATTTCTATTATGATAAATCCATTGTTAACATTTTAATTATTACATAATCATCTGTTTACTTCAGTTTATTAAACTCTTTTCCTGTTGTTTGATATTTGGGTTTGTTCTACATTTTGACCACCATAAAATTGCTACGGTCGAATTCTTTGTACTTAAGATTTCTCTTTACCTACAATTAGCTCCTCCAAGAAGGAAAAAGATTGTGCCACAGTGTAACATTACTTAAGCATTTAATGAACTTATGCTGGGGGATTGCTGACTGCCAGTCAGGTGTGGACCACACTAACTTCATTTCTACAAATTCTTCACCTAAGAGGTCTATTCTATCTCTATTTTCAGAACTTGAAAGTGAAGCTCAGAAAAGGCAACTAACTCATCCGAAGGCACAGAGCCGATGTACAGAGGAGCCAGGTACCCGTCCAGCTCTGGTCCCAGAGGTCGCGATGACTCCCTCGACGGGCCTCACAATTTTGTCAAACCTTGCTAAGCTACAATGGTGAAAATGCTATAATTTTCTAAATTGTTTTTAGATGATTTTGGATATTTCCTTTTGTTTGCCAAATCAGACATAATTTTGTTGTTGTTGTTGTTAGTTATCTGTTGTGGCCTTTCCCATAGATGACTATACAATTTGAAGAGTAAATAACACGTGATCGATGCCTTGTTACCATCATTAAAAAGAAAAATACTGGCACAGTTTCCGTTTTCGAAGTGTGCGCCCATGTAGAAGCAACTTTAATGATGGCCGGCATGCCTCGCGGAATTCCGTATAACCCAGCTCTTTGACACGAGTGCCTGGTTCTCCCTGTCATTCCTGTCACCTGGCTGAGCCTGGGTTCAGAAGCCTGAGAGCCAGAGTGCAAATGAAGACCAGCTGGCTGCGGGGCTGGCCCTCCCCCTTCAGAGCAGTCCTGTTCTTTCTTGAAGCAGGCGGGTTTGGAGCAGTCATTGCTCTGCTCCTAAAGCCCTTAACCAAAGAACGTCTTCTTTTCCACAGTTATGTAGACAAACAGCACAAAGACGAAGATGACAAACACAGCAAGCTTCAAGCCCACTGGAAACCTCTCTAGGTTCCTGCTGCCAGCACTCCAGTTCTCCTCAGTGTTACTCCACCCTGTGGCTCTGGCGGCCCACCTGTGAAAACATTAGTGGCTCTTAGGGGTGTGTACAGCATGGAGCTAAGTACCCCTGAAAGTGTGCAGCCTTTGGGCTCAAGGGGGCAACCCTAGGGGGGCTTTAGGGAGCAGCCCTCTGTCATTGGAAACCGATGCTAATTTTAACAATGATGTTAACAGAGTATCATGAGGATGTGAGATCTCAAACAGTCCCACGGAGCATTACTTTATCATTATCAGCCACAGGCGTAATGTCTTTCAGTGATGGCCCAAGGCCTGACTCAGGGACCTCTACAGATGCCCTGGTCTCTCCTGGGGGTCTGTAAGAGCTGGCTGGGGGACATTAGTACACAGGCCCTGTCCTTTCTTTTTTCACAGGTCTAAACACAGACTTTCAGGGTGGAGACGGGAAGTGCTTTTGAAATATACTTATTTTGTATTTAAAAGAGAAAGAGGATACTTTCTGAAATCTCTTAGAGTCTTATGCTTCCATTAGTTTAATCCTGGAAATTGACCGAAGTTTATTCAGGAGTTATGAAATTTTCTAGAAAGTTTTACTTTCTGACTAGTAAAATGGCTGGTCTTGAGCTTTTCTTTCAACTACCTACTCTTCCCCCACCCCCTTCTTCCCCATTTTCCAACACACAAAGAGTAAATGTCTACAGATCAAGAACCTTGGGTCCTGGTCTCAGTTCACTGTGACTTTTGGATTCCCCTCAACCTCTCCGGCCTCTAAACCTAATGGGTGAACTAAGATTATGTAAGGCCCCTTTAGCTTTAAAATGAGATATTGCCCCGACTGGTGTGGCTCGGTGGGTTGGGCATCCTCCCACAAACCCAGGGGCCGCTGGTATGATTCCTGGTCAGGGCACGTGCCTGAGTTGCGGGCCGGGTCCCCAGTTGGGGGTGTACAGGAGACAGTCGATATGTGTAGCTCTCCTTCTCTCTCCTTCTCTTTTCCTCGCTCTAAAATAAATAAATAAATAAATAAATATTTAAAAAATAAGACTAAAATATAAAATGAGATATTATGCATCTTTCTTCTTTCTCAACAGATTATTTTTTAGATTCAAACCTTTCACAAAAATCTGAATAACAATTTTTTCAGGAGTTACATAAACCCTTATGTTCTCGTCATATGCTAAGAAAAGCATTACCTTATTTTCTCAGAATGTTTATGACCCAGACAGTACGTATCTTGGGCTTTTGGTTTAGTGGTGGAAGCCTTGGGTCTCTAATGAACAGAAACAAAATATCAAGAAGAATTTATTTACCATGAAAACAGTATTTATCAAATTACCAAGAAGAGGCCTCATAATACAGCTTCTGATGCCTTATACAAAGGACCTTATTTTTTGTTCTAGAAAAAAAACCATGTAATCTGAGGACTAAGAAAGTTTTTGGTACATCAAGTAGTTTACTACTTCATAATATGAATTTTAAGTGTGCCCTTATTCAATGTTACCAAAAACCTCCCATTTCTACGGAGTAATATTTTACTTCAGTGACTCACATGTGAACAATAGATACACCAGTGACAAGGGTCGCAGGACACGAACAATCACTCTTTTCTTAAATATCATCTTTCTATTTTTCTCTCTTATTTGTAAGTTTATGGCTTAGAGCTTTTTTGTGAGCATATGTCATTTTTATACAAAGACTAAAGTTACTTTAAAAACCAAGTTGGCTATGAATAAGGACCAGAAAATAATTTAGGAAAATGAAAATATTCCTTATGAGGAATATGTCCCTACTTCTGTAGGGACAGTCATCTTTTCTTTTTCCAAAAATTTATTTATTTAATAAAGTAAAAACACATAGCTCCCTATGCCTTTGTTTCTTCTCTGCGAAATAAAGTCATAAAGATTAAGTGGCTTAATCTATGCAAAATTAATAAAACATTTCCTGATATACAGTAAGCACTTAATAAAAGTACTTAGTAATAATGATTATGATAATAATAATTACAATTAATTTCATGTTGCCATTTTTCTTCATTTGTCTGATTTTCTTTGATTATCTAGTCATATTTAATATTTAGGCCTTATCATCCTCATGTGTCTGCAATGCCCGGAAACGGGAAGATGTGGTGTCAGACGACCCTGCTAACCACGGTCATTGAGTGCCAGGCCCCGTTAACCCATTAACTCACCGAGGCCTCCTAGAACACCCTACCCCCATCTGGTAGGCACTGTCACTGCTCCATTTTGGATATGATGAGTCTTGAGGCACAGAAAGCTTAAGTGACTAACCTAATGTCACACAGTATTATCAGTGGAGCTATGTCCTGGAACCACTACACTACTCTCTATTCTTCAGTTTCTAAAAATAATTTCCCTCCCACAAGAAGTCCATTGTTGTTCTCATTCACTCAGATCAGTTGTCTGGCCTATAATTCTTCAGCCCTAATACACATATGTTCTTTACTTTATTTCTCCTTAATCAAGCTATAATATCTACCACATAGGGTAAGAGGTAAGTTGGTATCTATACCCCTTCCCAGGGACCCAGGCCCCCTGAGCATGAGAGGAGCCTTCTGATACCTACCATGTTGCCAGAGGCCTCACAATACCGTAGGCTACGGACAAGGGAATTGGCCACCAGAGAATTCCCCAAGATGGGACTGACCGACATCAGGACAGAACAAGAACCAGAAGGAAAGTCAAAAGGAGACGTTCTGACAGCCATACTGAGATAGACAGGGCTAGGGTGTGATGGAGGGTGGGACGTGAGACACTTGGACACTTATGTGAGTCACAGAGTTACCAGGAGAAAGGACAGCCTTGGCCTTAGCAAGTGTCTTGTCAGGATACTCCAATAGAGCACAGAGATCCAATGAGTCTGGAATGTCACCTACGGGATGTGTTGTGTCAGCAGGTCCAATGGTTTCAGCCTAAGGCGGGTGGGGAGGACATGGCCCGCTATACCATCCTATACTGCTGGTCACCGCCTTCCCAGTAAAAGCAACCAATGAAACAGCTTTGGCTTCCACCCTTCTCCCTCTACTCCCTGCCCCACCTTCTTAAAGAAGATGTTCTCAACAGCAGTTTGGTGATACCCAAGCATGGCCTCTGCAGATGGTGGGAAGCTGTGCAAAACCACCCCAACAACGCAAAGGCTCTTGAGGAAGAGGGACTTTAAAAATTCTCACCAAGGTGCCGGGAGGGCTAGTGGTGGTCTGCTCACCAAGAGATAGGTCAAACTATTTCCACGGGTGTTGGAAAAAATTTTATAAGCGCATTTTTTCTTTTCTTTTAATTTCAGAAAGCTTCAAACATACACAAAAGCAGACAATGGTGTAATGAACCTCCACATACCCCTCATGTGCAACTTCTTTTAAATTCTCTTAAATTTAAAATAGATACACTCACCCTGGCTGGTGTGGCTCAGTGGATTGAGTGCCAGCCTACAAACCAAAAGGTTACAGTTTCCACTCCCAGTCAGGGCACATGCCTGTGTTGCAGCTCACGTTCCCCAGTCGGGGGCGTGAGAGAGGCAACCCATCCATGTTTCTTGCACATTGATGTTTCTCTCCCTTTCTTTCTCCCTCCCTTTTTCTCTCCCTAAAAAGTAAATAAATAAAATCTTAAAATAGATATGTTAAACAATGCATTTGGGGTAGGAGCCTATTGCAAAATCAAATGATAGGGTTTCACAGCTCTTAGACAATCCAATACACACACCCCTCTCTTTTCCCTGCCATTTGGAGGTTTAGATCTTTGATTTTCTTTTCTTTTATAATTTATTTTCTTTACTATCATTCAAATGCAGAGTCCTATAGTATGTAAAAGGTGAGCATTTTAATGATCGAAAAAGGAGTAATCCTGGCCCATCAACTTGACTGTACAACCATCAATAAATATAATAATTATAAAGACTATATGACAGGGAAAAGGGATATTGGTTAATGATAAACACAGTAAACAGAGTATAGAATAGTATGTATACAGTGATGGCAATTGTGTGAACACACACTGTGTATGCACATAAACAAAAACTAGAGGGAAATAAAAAATAAAATCAGCTTTTGTGTCAGGTGATACATGTGTAGCTGATTTATATTTCATTTTTAGAACATTCCTTTAATGCTGTTACAATATGATTTTCACTATAAACACCATTTGCAGCGGAACTTAAAAATATTAGTGCTCATTAAAGCCATAGCTTCGTGATGGTAAGTGGTGCCAAGGGGAAATGCGGTATCTTTCCTCCCCCGTCCCTACGCCCAGAGCGAGACTCTGCAAAGATGGCTGTTTGGGCAGTGCACTCAGAGCTGAGGGTGGGTGATGTGTGGCCTCCTCTGCTTCTCCACCCGCCTCGCTGCATTCAAGTCAGAAAGGCACACCCATCCACACATTATTGATCACAGCTGCGGTTATAAATGTAATAAATCTGAGATATGCCGATAAAATAAGCTGTGAGGCTCGTTACAATACTAGCTAACATGTGTATCGCACTTCCTGTGTGTCAGGCAGTGTTTTAAACCTTTTACCTGCATAAGGCCGTTTAAGCCTCAATACCACCCTGTAAGAAGCTTTCATTATGCCCATTTTATAGACAAGAAAACTGAAACATGGAGAGTTTAAGTAGCTTGCCCATGATCACACAGCTGCTGAGATGGTGGAGCCAAGAGTCACCCCAGGGAGTGAAGCCTCAGAAGCGCTGCCCGTAATCACCACACTGCACCATAGAATGATCGTGCTGCTTTACTAGGAAGAAGCTAGCAATACCACATCGTGAATGTCTATTATCTTGGGCATTCAACATGCCTCAGTTCATTTACTATTTGTAACAATGCTAGGAGTTGACCATTATAGTCACCATTTTACAGGTAAGGAAATAGAAGCTTTCAGAGCTAAAGTACTTGCTTCAGGTTATACAATCAGGAAAAGGCATAGGTATAATTTTTAAATTGATTTTAGAGAGAGAAATGAAAAGAGAGAGAGAGAAAAATAAAACATCAGTTTGTCGATCCACTTACTTATGCACTCACTGGTTGATTCTTATATGTGCCCTGACCAGGGATCAAACCTGCAACCTTGGTGCATCAGGATGATGCTCTAGCCAGCTGAGCCACCTGGCCAGGGCCAGGTATAACTGTAACTTAAGCCCAGATATTCTGGCTCCAATGCCTATGTTTTTGTGTTTTGCGATATTTCCACTGGGAGAACTCATCACTGAAAATATGTCGACTATTTCTAAAAATGCTTTTATTAATTAATAAATTACCAAATCATGTTTCAAGTGCATAACACTATAACCATCAGTTCTTTTCTTGAATATTTCAGATGAATTGGCTTTTTAAGAAGATTTTTCCAGGTAGACTATTTTGTGCTAATTCTTATTGCATATATATATATATAAATATAAATATTGAATCTGAGAGTGGACTGTACATGAGAAGTGTCATACTGTATTATAGTTACCTACAAAACACTGGGCTAATATTCAGGACCAGAAAGAATGATAATAATTTTGTATTCTCATTAAATCATTACTGACCAAAAAAAATGTATTTGGTTTTTGAGAAATGATCTTTGACTAAAATAATTAATATTTTCCCATAAATAACACGTTTGTTTGCATTTCCACAAGATGTGTATTTTACAATGTAGACCCAAACATAGCCTGAAATGTCATAGACAGGCACCTACAATTATGGGCAATCAAAGACGGGGTGCTGAGTGCCTAGGTCCTCACCCCTCCTTTCTCTTATTCTTCCAGGACTTCCTGCTGCTGGAGTTTGGAGAGTCAGGAGGTTGCCACACTCTGGGGGTGGGGTTGAAGTTCTCTCCAAACTGAAATGTGTTACCTTTTTCAATCAATCTACTTCACAAATGCAATTTTTTTTTAAAGGCCTATACGTAGAACCAGGCATTTTTACAAATGACTTGACAAACTGGCAGTTATTACCTCCTTACAGGCAAAAACAAACAAAGAAATCCTTTCATTGGCTAAAACTAATTAAGTTAATAGAAGATCTTACAATAATTTCAGAAACATTGTGTTCTTTTAATCTAAATAATGATTTTGAGTTAATTAAAAGCTTTTAAAAATAATCCGCACCGCATTAACAAAAGAAAGGTTAAAAACTCGGATCAGCTCCATTCCTGCTTAAGAAAATCTTCTAGCAAACCAAATAGAATAGGAACTTCCTTAACTCGATACATGGTATCTTCTAACATCTATACTAAAAATCATACTCAAAGGCAGAATGTTAAAAGCATCTTCTTTAAAATCAGAACCAAGGAGAATATTCCTACTATGATCATTCATTTAATATTGTAATAAGAAGGTGTTATGCAGCATAGCTAAACAAAAAGAAATTAAAGGTATACAAATCAGACTAAAAAGAATCTGCAGAAAAAATTATTATAATTGCAAAGGGTTCATTGTTATAAGACAAAAGTTATTTACAAACGTCAACTACATTTCTATATATCAGCAACAAACCATTTAAAACATAATTTTTAAAAGATACTATTTCCAAAAAATTTGGCAACAAAAATTAAAAACCTACCTAGTAATAAAGCTAACAAAAGATGAGCATGACCTTTCTTGAAAAAATAATAAAGTCTTACTGAAGGACATTGAAGAAAATTTCAATAAATGTAAAGATGTAACATGTTTGTGAGCAGGAAGGCTCGACAGAGTAAAGATTCAGCTTTTTCAAAATTAACTTATTAAGTCAACAAAATTTCCATCTAAATTACAATCTGAATTTTTCATGGAACTTGATAAGCTTATTCTAAAATTTATTTGGAAGAATAAAGGGATAAGTTAAAAATAAAGACACCATCTTAAAACAACAAGGTGAGAGGCGTTGCTATGGTAATAAAGACATTCTTCTGTGAGCACTAGCTAGACAAATTGATCAGGATAGAGACCCCATTGTATTAATCACGGTTTTTATTTTCTGTATTTTATGATGCTTTGACACCATGGGGCCTTGCTAATCCTGAAGACACTGTCTCTCAGAAGGTTAGGTAATTCCTGGAGATAGCGAAGACTTGCCTGTGACCAGGCCTTTCATATGCAAACCAAACAATCCCTCCACCCTTCTCCTTTATCTAACTCTTACTTACCAGGCCAATATTTGCCTTGCCTACATCAGCCCAGAGCCAGATACTGGACAACTAGGGTTCACTCCAACAGCCCAGAAGCGGCTGAAATTAGTCAAACTAGCTGATCTTGAAATGCTTGCCTTGCCGCACCCATTCCTTCCTGCAAAAACCACAATACAGCCTTGTGCCCATGCCTTCCCCTCACTCCTGCCTCCTGACTGACCCTGCTACTTCCCCTGCAGGGCATGATGTGCCCAATCTTCTTGGGAACTGTAGGTAATAAACTTCTTTAAAAGGCACTGTCTCTGTGTCTGTCACCTTACCGCAGTGTAGGTAGCTAGTTTTTAATAAAGGAAGGGAGCAAAGGGATTAAGCATAATCGGCTGGGGAGCGTGAGCCTGCCTGCTTCACCAGGAAGTTACGGCTGCACACACTCCCCCAGGGAACCACCAGTCTGTTCCAGCAGATCACTGGGGAAGGGATAAACAATGAAGAGGAAGGCAAGCACAAGTACAATAGGAGCCAAGATGGCCACCGCAGAGGCCTGTCTGCCTCGCCTGGGGAAAAATGGATTGGTTAGGTGGACCCAGCGCAAGCACCTGAAAGCTTGGGAAACTGATTGGTTATTTTGAAAAGTCTCCTGGTTTTTCTCAAACCCGAGATAATAAAATCCCAGCTAGCGAAGCCCGTCCTTTCTCTCGCCAAGTAACATGCACTTGCCCTGTTCACGCATAACCGCTGCAGCAACCCTGCAGGCCTAGCAGCCACCGGCGGCCTACGTGCAGACCCCAAGCGACTAAGCTTTAATATGACAAACTCGGGACGCTGGCCTTTGTTTTGGCTTTGGTGAAGACAAGTTTGGACCACACAGAGATAAGACCTTGGAATCCGGGGAACTCCTTTGACTTTGCATCTGGTGCCAGAAATAAATCTTACCACACCACAGTCCCCTACGTGCAGGTCTTCTGAAATGCTTTCCTTGCGACACGGCAAGAACCTCACTTCCACTGGCAACATTACCATACCTGATTAAAACAAATCCTGGGTACATTTTAAAATCCCATGGAAATTTGATGAATGACAAGCGTTAACATTGCAGATCAGAAGAGAAAGGAGAGACTATTCAAAATGGTGTCAGGAACAAGATGAGATAGATATGCTTCTCCAAATTTCTCCAGCTGAATAGAGCCAACAACCCTGGACACTGCATGTAAAGCAAACATAAGAAGACTCTGAACGGTGGCAAGAAGCAGGTGGACCAGGGACCTCAGGGCTCGAGGAATGGACACGCAGTGAATGCCCTGGGCTTTCTTTGTACCTCACATATACTGGAATCTTCATACCTTGGCGGTGGGAATGTAAAAGGGAGCAGTAATGGAAAACAGTTTTTCCATTACTAAAAAAGTTAAACACAGAATTACCACTTGCCCCCGAATTCCACTCCTAGGTATATATCCAAAACAATTGAAAACAGGCACTCAAATACTTATACATGAGTGAATGTCTGTAGTAGCATTATTCGCAGTAGCCAAGAGGTGGAAATAATCCAAATGTCCATGATGGATTAATGAATAAATAAATTATGGAGTACCCATACAATGGGATATTATTCCTTCATAAAAAGAAGTGATGTGCTGATACAGACACATACTACACCATGCATGAACCTTGAAAACCTTATGCTACACCCTGACCAGTGTGGCTCAGCTGGTTGGGCATCGTCCCACAAAGTGAAAGGTTGATGGTTTGACTCCAGGTCAGGGCACATGCCTGGGCTGCGGGTTTGGTTCCCGGTTGGGCTTGGTATGAGAGTCAACTGATCGATGTTTCTCTCACATTGATGTTTCTCTCCCTCTCTTTCTCCCTCCCTTCCTCTCTCTCTAAAAATAAATAAATAATTTAAAAGAAAATAAGATGCCCTGGCTGGTGTGGCTCGGGGGATTGAGCACTGGCCTGCAAACCAGGGGATCACTGGTTTGATTCCCAGTCAGGGCACATGCCTGGGTTGTGAGCCAGGTCCCCAGTAGGGGGTGTGCAAGAGGCAACCACACACTGATGTTTCTCTCCCTCTCTTTCTCACCCCCCACTCTCTAAAAATAAATAAACTCTTTTAAAAAAACCTTATGCTAAATGAAAAGAACCACAAAACATCACATATTGAATGATTCCATTTATATAAACTATAAAAAGAAAAAAATCAACTGAAACAGAAAAGAGATTAGTAAGTTGCCAAGAGGGTGTTGTGGAGTAACTGCTTCATGGGTACTGAGTTTTATTTTGGGGTGATGAAAATATCTGAAACTAGATAGTGGTACCATTATGAATGTCTTACATGCTATTGAATTGTGCACTTGAAAATAGTAAATTTTATATTATGTGAATTTAACCCCAATAAAAAAATTCTGATTCTTATCATTGTAGTATGAATATCCTTATGTCTTTACACTAAAGAAATATATACTGAAGTTTTGGGAAAGAGTAAAAGATCATGGTGTCATAATTTAGTTCAAGAAAAAAATAATAAATAGATAAAATTATAAAACAAATGTGGTAAAACGTTAACAATTGTTAAATCTAGGTGAAGACCATGCAGGAATTCTTTGTTGGAAACTTGCTGTAAGTTTGAAAATTTTTTAAATTACATTTTTAAAGGCAAGTAGAAAAATGTGAAAAGACAAGCCCACTGGTGGGAGGTGTTTATAATGGGGGAGGCTATATGTGTAGTGGGGGTGGGGTGGGGGTCATATGGAAAATCTCTGTATCTTACTCTCAGTTATGCTGTGAACTGCTGGGGGAGGGGAGGGTGGAGACAAGTCCAAACTACTAGAAGATCTGTACCACGCTTATGGCTGGCAAAGGATTAGCATCCAAAATATTTAAAAAGCTCCTATAAGTTAACAAGAAAAACATAAGCAACCTAATAGAAAAATGGGCAAAAAACATGGACATTTCACAGACAACAAAATATAAATAACTAAGAAACATACGAGAAGATGCTCCACCTTATTAGCATAAGAGTAATACAAATTACAATTATAATGAAATACCATCTTACATCCATCACATTGACAAAAGTGAAACCTGGCAATACTAAATTTTGAAGAAGCTCTAGAACTATGCAGCTGTTACTACATTGCTGGTAGGAATGTAAAATGGTACAGCCGCTCTGTAGAGCAATTAGCACAATCTCCTAAGCTGGAGAGGCATGAACCCTTCGAGTCAGCAGTTCCACTTCTAGGTATATGCAGTGAATCAGAAAAAAATTCTGGCACCTATACACAATGGATTATGTACCACAATGTTGGTGGCAGCATTGCTTGTGTTACGAAAACTTGGCAACAATCCAAATGCCCCATAAATAAGGAATGGATAAATGTATTTTTACAATAATTATATAGCAGTGAATATGAATGAATGAGAACTACAAATGTTGGGCAAAGCTTGTAACATAATGGTGAATACTAAAGGGAAGTTAAGGAAGAATACTTACACTACGATAGCATTTAAATAAAATCCAAAATTATGAGAAACTAAAGTTTGTGGATACTGTAAAGAAAAGGAAAAGAATAATCAGTAGAAAATTCAGGATAGCGGTTGCCTTGGGGAAATGAAGGAAGCGAAATATGATCAGGAGGAACACATTGGGGCCTTCAACTGAATTAGCAATGACTTAAATTTTAATTTCTAGAGTGAGAATCTAACTGCTTATTATATAATCCTTTATACCTTTTTAGAGGCATATGTTATAATAAAATATCAAAAAAGGTTTTCAGGTTTGAATTTTCTTCTGTCGAGTAGGGGCGAATTCCCAGGCACCCATAGTCATATCAGTCGGCCCATTTTAACTGTGCTGATTTCCATACCATGGCTTCAATGTGCAGACCCGAGAGTCATTGAAAAGTGCCTTAGATGGATTGTCGTTGCAAAGCCATCACCAGAAAGAAAGCCTTTGCTTCCAAAGGTAAAGGGATGTCCTGCCGGCCTGGGATGCCACGTAAAGAGACACCGGGGGGAGCTGTTTCGCCACTCAGGTGCCTGGTTGTTTTTCCTCTTTGGCAGCTTGATAAAATGGAAAAGGCACTAGAATGGAAAACCAGGAGACTGGAATTCCATTTCCAATTTTTCTTCTAACTGCATGGTCTTCGGCAAGTCACATCACCTGTCTGCCTGTTTCTCCATCTGTAAAGTGTGTCATATAGCCTCCTCCAAGAAGCCCTTCAGATAGGAAATTCCATGATCAATAATGATAATAAATCATGCCTGGGCTCATGCACTGTGATAAATAGTACCTGGTACTAATGAAGCCCTAATAAATCCCAAGAGATCAAAATAACTTAGGGATGCTTATAGGGGAGGTAAACAGGAAACCCTTCTCCCTAAAATGGATACATATACGTATACCCATAATGCCAATTATAAACTAACTAAAGTCAGTTTGGTTATATTCTTAGATGAAAAGGAAAGGAAAGCTGAGTTTTCTAAACAAATTCATATTTTTCTTATTGAAAGAGAACACCATTGCTTGTAATTCAGTTTTATGAAAATAAATAAGTGTGCCTTTGTTATCAGCTTAGAATCATTTAATCAGGTTTTGGTTTCACTAACTCTTCCTGATGCTTTTATATTTCAAAAACCGGGTTCTAGTACACAGAAAGAATCAGCATGTAATCGATAAGATAAAGACACATTGATTATTAGCATATTTAAGCATATTTACCAGGAGGTACCATATTTTTACAGGAAGAATGTTAAATTGCATTCCTTGTAAATAAGGTATTTAGCTGCCATTAGCACAAGTCAAAGGTAAGAACTAAGGGCTTATTAAGTAGTTATAGAATATGTAATTTACTCTTCACTTTGACCCAACTGGAATATACAACTACTATTGAAAGTAAGGATGTTTTTCAATTAATTAAGAAACTATTAGAGAAGCGTTTAACGTAAGGTCTCCTAAAACCTTTGCATGCATCTCAAACCACACTTAATGGTAGTCCTTTCACATATATTCCCGTGGTACATTGGGTCTTCTGATGCAGCATTTGGGGTAGGCCCTGCACCTGCTAACTGTAGGCCTACACGGTATCTCATCAGCAGCAACACTTGAGACGTAAGAGTAAAAATCCTATTAAAGTTTTGGCACAAAGACATTGAAACAATCTAAAACTTGGAAGCAAAAGAGAGACGTGAAGCTTTTGTTTCCTTCCTTGTCCTTCCCTGGGATGTCAGTGTATCCTGCTCAGGAAGTGGGGCAGAAGGGACATGAACGAGGGGTCAGGATACCTTGAGGCCAAAGAAATGGAGTGGGAGGGGCTGTGTATAGTGGGGTTCCTTGTGATCGAAGAATGGCAGTGGCAGGGGAAGGGACAATATGGAAGCTTTAGTGTGCCCAGTGTCCAAGGAAGAGAGACAGGGATGGCAGGGCCACATGGAGGTGTTGCCATGTCCAGTGGTTAGAGGAGGTGGTGATGAGGGTTATGCAGAGAAAGGGGTGGCTATTATGATTGGGAGATTGTTACACTGAGGAAATTAGAAAATTGAGCAAAATGTAAATATATTGAGATTAATGGAAGCCAGGTTTCTCACTGTCAAGAAAGTGACTTACAGCCCTGACCGGTGTGGCTCAGTGGTTGGGTGTCATCTCGCAAAGTGAAAGGTCACCAGTTTGATTCCCAGTACCTAGGTTGCAGGTTTGGTCCTGGTCAGGGCTCACACGAGAGGCAACTGATCAATGTTTCTTACATACGTGTTTCTTTACTTCTTTTTCTGCTTCCCTTCCTCAATCTCTCTCAAAAAAAAGTGACTTACAAACACAGAAAGGGGAAAGTTTAGGAAGAACACTGAAATGTTGGATTGTAATTGAAGATCAAAATGAACTCAGGGTTTTAAAATTTACATATAGAGAGATATGTAAAAATAGTTATAGATGCATATGTGCATGTGTTAATATACACACGCTTATTTTCCAGCTCTGTGCGCCGAGGGGGCCTAGAAGCAATGACTCTGGTGGCGATGAGCTCGCTGAAGGCCTAGGTCGTGGTTTTTAAACACCATCCAACATGTAAACGGCACGAAGCCTCCCGAGTCGGGAAAAGCACAAGATGGGTCTGAAACACCTTTTTGTGCCAGAAATTCAGGAAATGCTCAAGAAATGATACAGTATCCATGTTGAAGAGGTTCACATTGACAAAATCTGGATAATTTGAGTATTAAAATAAATAATGTTAACAACAGATACAGCCCATTCAATTAAAAATAATCAATGAATCCATACTAATATAAAGGAGAGAAAGGACAAACGAAACAAAGGATTAATAAATAAGTGAAATGTGGGAGAAAGGAAGGTCTTCCTTACAGTAGGTTACCAACTAATAAATGCAGAGGGAATAATAGAAACAGGAAAGTCTCAGTGGGCCATCCTAAGGAAGTCGATTCAGGTGGCCATCTATGGGAGCTAGGGCTAACAGAGGAGGTTTTAGGAACGCTATATTGGTTCCCCACTATATTTGTGGGGAAATATTTCAGAATATTTCCCCACAAAATACTGTTTGATTACAAATGGAAAAATGATGGTTTTATGGAGAAACCTGATAGACACTAACTTTCCCAGGTGGTTGAGTTTAACGTTACTGAGGCCGGAACAGGGTGACATTGTTCCCTGGGGTGATGCACTGAGAAGACCACAGCATCATTTCTGAGGATTTCCTGCCCAGAAGGCATGGCCTCTATGAGGAGTCAAAAGGAAAAATCATACAGAAAAACCACCCTGCAGAATGAAAGGTGTGTACTCTTTAATGTGGCCAAGGGCATGAATGTCAGGGAAAGACTGAGGCACAGTTGTCTGAGATTGAAGGAGACTGAAGAGCCCTGACAGCTAAAGGCAACACGTGTTCCTGGACTGGTGATGGGCCAGAAAGCAAAGACATTATTGGAGCAGTTGGTGATATCTGAATGGGGTCTGGATATTGGATGCTAGCACTGAATCAATGTGAATTTCCTTATCTGGAGTGTTATTCTGTGGACATGTAGGAAAGAGTCCTTTGCCGGTGGGAAGAATACATGCCAGAGACCTAAGGGCTTCATGTCTACAGTTTGCTCACAGGTCAGTTAGAAAGACAGTACACACACATACATGCAGCAAATGTAGTAAAAGGTAACAATCAAATAATCTGGGTAAAAGGAATATGGCAATTCCTTGTACTATTTCTTGCAACTTTTTCTAAGTGTGAAATCATTTTTTTAAATGTTTAAAGATTGGGAAAGGAAGGATTTAAGTATCAGATTAAGAAAGAAGGAGTCCTATATACTGGGAGGGCACATAGACTTTTTTAAAGCTTGGTCAACTCCATTAAAACACAGCACGCACAGAGAATAATCTTCTATTGCATCTGTATACTTAATTATATAAGTATACCTGTAGGCACTCTGATAAATCACATTCTGTAGCACTTAAGAGTTCAAAACTAAAAATTCAGCTTCCATTTTATTATTTTTCACTTAAGTATGTTACTTTGTATTGCAGATAATAAATATCATGATTTTTTATATAATAGTAATAGTTCTTATTTGTACTTAGCTCTTATTGTGCCATCACTACTCTTGTTTTACACACTTTAACTTAATCTTCGCAACACTTTATGAAGTTGCGACTATTATTATCCTTATTTATAGATGGGGAGCTAAGAGATAGGTCAAGAGTCTTGCCCAAGTTAGTGGTAGAGCTGGGACTTAAACCCAGGCAGTCTGGCTCTAGAGTCTGTATTTTTGATCCACGTATTCTGTGTTTTCAGAGCTCACTTTTAAGTTTCTTCAGGAAAAGAACAAGAAGGCCTAGCACAATGCCCTGTAGTTGATAAATGGCTATAACTCCCAGGCTGAGTGAGACCTAGGGGTGGAAACTCTGTTGCAACCCTTCCCTGGATGGTCATCAATTCACTGTGACCTAAGCACTGTCTCTCAAGAGTCTCCATGGAGGTATGTCCAAGAGACAAAAGAGATGGTACAGAATAGGAAATGAGAAACAGAGAGATCGTCAACATCAATACAGGACAAAAGCTCCTTTCGGTTCAGCCAGCAGGGGCTAAGTACCTCCCCTCCCCCCACATGCCTGGCATTGAATTAAATGAAGAGGGTTCAAAGACCTAGGTTTACCATCAAAATTTTAAAACCTAGAGCACAAGCTTCTGGACAGAGGGTGCGAGTCAGACTGATGGAAAAAGCAGACTCCCAGGGCCGGGCCCACAGAACACATTTTGAGAAACTCCCAAGACAATCTGTAGGATAGGTGGCCAGATGAGGAGAGGTCATTCCTGGCTGGGAGGACGGAATGAATGTTGATTCTGGCGAGAAAGAGCATGTCACGTCTGGGGAAGAGTAAGGGAACGCCGGCGCTCAGGGGCACGCCTCTGGGCCTCTGATGCAGCAGCCCCCGCAGACGGGTGTTCACGTGCAAACACTTCAGCTGTGGGAATCACTCCCTAACCCAGGATGACCATATGCCCGGGTTTGCCAGGACGGTCCTGCTTTCTTTCTGTTCGCCCAGCACCTCTTCTGGTTAGTGCCACCTTTCATTCTCAAAACCATCCTGTTTGTGGTGATAAATTACATGGTTGTCCTATCAAAACCCACTTTACACAGCCTGACATTGTTATTCTGCCTCCCTGCCATGCCCGAACCCCACCTCTCCTCTTTAGAGGATTTAGAGTCTGACTCACATACATTGGCTTTACTCCCTACCCCATCAGTGGAAGCTTAAGCTGTGTCTAGAGTCTATTTGATGAGAAAATCCCCAATTAAAAAAAAATACTAACCTGGCTTTCTAAGTGGCCTTAATCACCAAATCAAATGGGCTGCATATGTAACTTAATAAAGCACACAAGGACAGTGTTAAAAAGTGTCCGGGAATGGACAAAATCTCAAGGTGGTTTATATTCCACTAGAAATCTACTAAAATGAGAGGAAAATACACGCTCATTGGTGTTTAAAAGAAATGTGAATATTGCCTTTCCGGTACTTAGAGGGCTGTTAGGTACGGACCACTGCTCTTACGTAATTAAAGTCTACGGTGTTAGACAAGTGTCTCAATAAACACACTTTCTACTACCTTTTACATGGAAATTTAAATGCTTATTTACATTTACTTTCAGATTTAAAATTGAACAGATGTCTTGAGGCTCTTCTGAGAATCAAAATGGCTTATATAAATCCTTCAGATCAAAACATTTTATGCCATCACAAACTTTCTATTTAATTCTATTGCCAATTCAAAATATTGATGCGGTTTTATTTCAGGTTTACGTAAAGCAAAGCCTGAAGGGCATTGGCCCCACTTGACGCATCTTAAATACTCAGGATGCTTTTTCTCCTTTAAATGTCTTTGCAGAAACTATACAAAAGAGTTTTCTACAAAAAGGAGGTGCTATTTAAAAGATTTTTTAAATTCTT
The DNA here is from genome assembly GCA_004026545.1 of Mormoops blainvillei. Taxonomy (NCBI): domain Eukaryota; kingdom Metazoa; phylum Chordata; class Mammalia; order Chiroptera; family Mormoopidae; genus Mormoops; species Mormoops blainvillei. The sequence continues at coordinate 519,970 of PVJD01000176.1, forward strand.
TTAGAGAATTTGATATCAGAATTACTTCATCAAATTTGAATTACGTTTAGATGGAAAGCTAAAGTTACAGCTTCCTGCAAGAATGTTTGCCTGGGGTTTTCGTCCATTTATTTAAATTCAACAAGTATTTTAAATACTAGACCATATTTGCAAACTAACCCACGTGTCACCAGAGCTGCTTGGTGGACTTCATGAAGTGTTCTTTGGGCTCCTACTATGCGTGAAACCCCGTGAAAGCTCCTGAATGGGATCAAAATGCAATTTTAAAGGGACGCACGGAAGTGGCCTTTGAGACGTTCCTTTAGGGATCACAGAATTTTAACAGGAAAGAAAATGGGGAGGGGATGGAAAGAATAAAAAGAATTCTAGAAACCTGTATAATAATTTTGTAACCAGTGTCACTCCAATCAACTCAATAAGAAGGGAATAATCCTTGGGATTTCCTTTAAAAAAATAAAAAGAATTTCTAGGCATAAAGAACAGCTGAGGCAAAGGTGCATGGGAAGAGGTGTGAAAGGTGGAGAAGCAAGGTAAGTATTCCTTGGGTTGGATAGTGAGGGAGATAAACACACAGGAGGTGCTCGTGTCTCTTCATGGTGTACAGTACGTTTGCATCCCGTTTTGAAAGCTCCCAGGCAAATGAATGACATGATTCATTCTCTGCTTGTGGATCTGAATCGGACTTGGTGATGGTTGGAGGCAGAGACCAGTCAGGAGGGTGTTGCAATTGTTCAGATAAACAGCAACAACAACAAATATTATCATGGGTGCAAGCTAGGATAGGAACAGTGGGAAGTGAAAGGAGGGATAGATGTTTTTTTTTAATTATAATTCAAATCCATAGAACTTGGCAACTGTTTATACATAAGGAGCTGTGGGGGGTGGATGTTCCAAGGTAACACTGTGATTTTGAGTCTGGAGAGTGGGAAGGTGGTGGAACCATCAAGATAAACAGAGGCCGCAGACACAGGTGGTCCTGGACACCCTGAGTGAGATGCTGGGGATAACCACGGGAGAAATATAAATACATCTACACAACCTGTAAAATGTTCATCATTATAAATAACCATTTGTTGGATGAGTGCAGGAAGGAGGGAAGGAGCTTGCTAGGAAGTAGACCTGTGGCTCAGGAGAGAGGTCCTGTGTGGAGGCTTACAGGCGGGTCATGACACAGAGGAGGTAAGCGAATGAGCCGACCAAGGGCAATGTCGCAGAGTGGGAAGAGAAGGGGGCTGAAGAGAGAGATCTCAGGCACCACGTGCACTTAGGGCCCAAAAGAGTCATAATGGAAACAGTTGGAGAGCAGAGTTCAGAACCTAGAGAGAGCAGAGTTGCCAAAATCTAGGGAGGCAGATGTCTTTAAATCAAGGAGGGGCCAAGAAAAAGTCACTAGCATTGATACCTTGGAGTATATTATGTGAATGAATTATGTGCCATGTTCTATGCTAAGGGCTTCACCTACCTTTCACTTCACACCAACCCCCCGAGGTAGCTACTGCTAATTCAACTGTGAGAGGAGGTGCAGGTCTGTTAAGAGGCTTCCCTAGAGTCAACTGGCAAGTGGAAGGGCAGAGACTCTAAACCAGCGGGACCTCACCCAACACCTGTTAGTCTCGCACACTTGGCCAAGTGCTCCACCATGGTGGTGAGGGTGGAAGCCAGATCTCAGCATCTGGGAAAGAGGAGGGGACAGGAACTCACATTAATTCCGTGCTCCCTGAGGGTCTAGAACTGTGCCCAATGCTGTGTGTGAACGTAGGTGACAGGTGGAGAAAGGCAAGAGAGGGCGTGACAACTAGAGAGAAAAACAAGATGGTTCCTATTCCGGGGGGCGCTGTTACCCTGGGCCCTGTGCTGGAACGTGGTCACAGTTTCACAGAACAGAAGCCTGCATTAAAGTAGTTTCTTTAAACTAGGATTTTCCCACTATAACAGAATGTAGTGGCTTGCTGTTTCCTTACTTAATACATATGAAAAGTGCTATTTCCTACACTTAATATGTGTAAAAGTATTCATACATTAGAATTGTACATACATTTTTGGGTCCCTTGTTTTTTTCTGATGAGAGTATGACATTTCCTTTCAAAATGATAATGGCATTAAGCTCTGGATCATGGGAAACAAAAGGAAAACAGGCCATGAGAACATACGAGCTAGCCGAGGAAATAAGCACCAAGCATTGGGGTGAATCCTATCGATAGCAGGGTAGATTTGGGGGAGAGGGAGACAGCTCCCTCGGCCCTTCTGAGGGAAAAGAGCCTTTCTGCAGTAGCCTTTCTGGAACACGCTTAGGCCTTCCCCTGGGAACACGGGGAAGGACCCTAACAGGGAGGCTGTCATGTTTGCACGTCTCTGAGAGCAATCCGTTCCCGAGCCCGAGCTGGCTGCTCCTCTGGGCGGCTGTTTGCAGTCTAGTCATTGCGCCTTCAAGCCATGCGTGTCTCTGAATGTCAAGATGGGGCAGGAGAATTTCTCCTTCTGTATCCAAGGGGCACCCAAGGGAAGGAAGGCCCGACCCATGCTAAAAGGCTTTAAAATCAGGAGAACCGCCAGGGCAGAAAAGGTGGTTGTTGCTCAGCCCTCGCCATCAGGCTGTGAAGAAGTATTTTGATAAACTTGGAGCGATCATAGGCCCTTGCACATCAGCAAGCTTTTAATGGAGGGAATTTTAAGTGAGCTCCCCAAGTCAGAAATATTTGGGAAGTTTGAAAAGAGGGTAGATCACTAAAGCTATGTCCACCCAGTGCCAAAGCAATGAGGGACAATGAGAAACATGAAAGCTACCCATTGTTTGAATGCCCTAATGCCCAGTCTCTGGTCTGGAACGCCCCCCCCCAACCCCTCCTACGACAACCCGACCCCAGGACTAGATCTTTCTGTGAAATGCTCCAGGCTGAGTCTCCACAGGACCCCATTAGTTCCACGTCCATTCCTCCATTCTAATGGCACCAGGGTCTATGAGGCTCCTCCAATGTGCAAATTCAAACGCCTGAGTCAGACCTGACCTGGAGAAACAGGCTTCCTCCTTGTACCCGTCACTGGCCACTGGCATCGCAGAGCTGCATTACAAGGGCAGGGCTGAAGCAAGGCTTGCACCTCTGACTTGATTGCCCGTGGCTGGCTAGCATCATGTGGACACAGTGGAAAGCAATGGCAAAGCTTACAAACCAAAGGACCAATTTTCTTCTTAGCCCTAGCATAAATGCACCGTTATGGGGGTGCTGTGTGGAGGCCTATGCACTGGGAACCAGGGCAGTTTGGACTGAGACCATGCGGTTGACTTTGCAGCTTTGACCTGCAGTCTTCAGCAGTCCTGAGCAGTGAATGCACAAGCTTTCCTCCCTGGATTCCTCCAGCCTGGCACTGCGTCTCATCAGAGGGCTGGACTCGTCCCTTCAGCTCCTTTCCAGGGCAGGAGACAGAGGTCCCCCGAGTCTGGGACAGGATTGTGAACACATCCCACATTCAGAAATGGTCTGGGGTGGCCACCTGCCCTGAGGCACCCCCATGCTAACTGTCCTGCTCAGGGCCAGTGGGATCCATCCCCAAACCTTTCTGCCCTCCCTAAGTGAAACCACCTATTCCAGACTCGCTGGGAAAGCCCTTGGCACCTGTGCTACCTTTAATACCAGGCATCGCGGAGGACTTTTCCAGGCACTGATATTGTTAGTTGAACTATTAATTTGAACTATACGAAGTTGCCAGTCTTTTTGGTAGATCAAACATGGTCAAAAATGTAATCTATTTATCCTCACAATAGAAATTGTGAGAAAAGTAAAAGGTAAGAAGTAAAAAGAGCACAATTATGAGAGCCAGATATAGGTTCAAATCTTAGTTCTGTATCACTTTCATTCAACAACATGTACTGAATTCCTGCTGTGGGCCTGGTCCTGTCCCAGCAGCTGGACATGCAGTGGTGACAAAGACAGATGGACCTTGCTCTTCGTGGCACATTCTAATGGACACTTATCTTCTGGGGTCACTTCCTGGTTCTGTGATGTTGAGCCCATCACTTGGCCCCTCTGAACTTCAGCCAAGTGTTGTGGGGGTTAAATGGGATAAGGCAAGTTAGGCTGGAAATGTATTGGTGGCCTTCAATAAATGGTACTTTCTGTAATTTTGCTGTGGCTCATAGAGAACTCCTATTAAATATTTGTTGAATCAAGGAGCCTTGGAATGTATTGTGGGACTCTAATTCCACCCCTAAGAGACTGAACTAGACACCACTGTAGAGAACCACGGCTCCCCCCACACCTGGGAGCCGGGAGAGACCAGCTGTAGTCAGCTCCCATTAACTCAGAAGGGCACTGGACACAGGGAGGTACAATCTGGTTCATCTTTTTAGTGGATGCGAAATAATTTAATCCAAAGAAAATAATTGTCGGCTTTATTGACTGGGGCAGAGCAGAGGTTGAGACCTCAAAGGAGGCCCAGAAATTACCTGTAGGAACTTCTGGCTTTAGAAATCAAACACAGGTTTGGCTCTGGTTAGTAAGAAGACATGCAAATTGACCAGTCCTCTCCTCCACTTGCCACTCAATTGGGTCACTGGCATGAATATACACATGGAGTTAAGCATTCCTTTTGTAGCCCAGGGGCCTGTTTCCAGGCTTTGTGTGCAAACAGGCCATGTGGCTTTTTCACAAGTCACCCTGCATGCCATCTGAAGCTGCATAAGTCATATCGGACAAGGCGTTAATAAGTACAAAGCTGTCACTGAGCGGTACAGCTTCTGACGGTACCTTTACTGTCATCGTAGCCCTGAACTCTGTCCTGCTTCCCAGGTCCATTCTTCACAGGTGACGCATAGGGAGGTGAGACCAGCAATTGCATCAACTTGTTTTCATACAGTTTTCTGGTGGAAGCTGAGGAAAAATGTAGAGAATAGATTAGCTGTTCTGTTTGTATATGGGATCTTAATGGGTTCAAGGTATTTTACAGTTCAGACCTTTATTGCTATAGCTTACATTATTGTGGTTTTTACAATGAGGTGGACCCGACAGCTACTCAACTCATTCTACCCCTTCCACAAACATTTAAGGTGAGCTCTCCATGAGTTAGCCATGAAGTCAGGCATTGGGCACATTTGAGAACAAGGCTGACAAAGTTGTAATCCTATTTATGGGGAATATGGACAATAAATACATAAATAGTTAACACGTTGCACATACTAGAAATGAAAAACAACCCAGGGTGCCCTGACCAGTGTGGTTCAGTTGGTTAGGCTTCCTAACCACAAAGCAAAACCGGGGGTTCGATTCCCGGTCAGGGCACATGCCGAAGTGGTGGGTTTGTTTGCCAGGGCTCATGTGAGAGGCAACCAATTGGTGTTTCTCATGTCATGTTGATGTTTCTCCCTCCTTTTTCCTCTTTCTAAAAGTAAATAAAATCTTTTAAAAAAGAAAGACACCCAGGGTGATTTAATCAAGAGTAACTGGTTTTTCACTGTAGTGAGGAAAAAGATTTTTTTTTCCCGTCTGGCACCCTACTCACTAATTTGTAAGAAGGATCTGAACATATTCATCGCCCCCTCCCTTCTTTATGGTTTTTCTGATTTTCCTATTTCTACAATGTTTGATAGTTTTAGTACAGATGTTTCTCCCACTATAAATAATTTTAAACCTTTGGAGGTAGTTTATAAGTAATAAATTACTTGTCTCTAACATTTGGCACATACGTACATAGCATTGGGCCAGGTGAAAATCCAAGCCTATCAAGTTCATTCCGTAATTCATAGTCACTCAGACACTTCACGTCCACCATGGTGATAGAAGTTTGGTCTCTTTGCTGATAACGGAATCTTTGAAATAGTAACACATCAAATTCATTAAGACAGTCTTACAAATGAGAACTAAAACTTTACCAGTTTAAGGACGTGTGTACAAGCCGATCTCCCCAGTCTTGGAAGTGCAAAGGCAATAAAGAAAAAAAAATCACCATTTTTTGCTGTTTTCTGTCACAATCTCTTCCAGGTTCAGTCGCCTTCATGCAAAGCTTTGGGTGGATGTCACTTTCCCCCATGTTGGGACTCAATTATTTCTCACTTTTCTATTCAACTAATGTAAGAAAAATCTTCTGCACAAAATGAACAAATGAACACATATTTCTATTACTGCTTAGGAGCTCTGAGTAAGACTCAAGCTCTGAGAAGATAAGAAGTTAATTAAATATAAAAGAGCTGAGAGAGACTTTTTAGTGAGTTAAATAGCAGTTATTTATCCCTGCTCTCCTTTTGATGGGAGCACAGAGTAAAGAGCATTGAAACATTGCAAACAGTAGTAGTTTTCACACTTGTAATTTAACTCTGAGTGTAGCAGGATGGTAGTTTTTAATTAACCACCAGAAGACTTTGTAATTGTTAAATTGGCATTTGAAAAAAGTCAGCTATTCATTCTCTGGCATGCGAATTGATTTATATAGATTTATGCACGTCTCAATATGGCTTTCCAAACCCGCACGGCCCCACGTTCAATCAGTTTTACTCAGTTGATCCCTCTATCCCCGCAAACTGACCCCTCCACCTACTTAACAAAATCCTTAAAAAGACAGACATATTTGTCGAACCTTTTACCAGAGATTTTTTATTTGGGGGTATATTTATTGTACCTCATTTCTATCATGTTTCCAGGCTTTTTAATATCACAGTAAAAACAACTGCAAGACAATTACTCAGCATTGGAGGATCTGGACCAATTTTAAGTAATGACTTTGCCTTTACGGGTGATCAGTCAATGTCCAATTAGGAAGAACATTGTACACAAGCCAGAAAAAGCTGTGAATTGTCATGTACACCAAGGTTGTTTGAGTATTCCTAGCTTAATAGGTCTCCACTTTTAAAGCTATACTTTGACCAGGGTCACGTTTTGACACACGGTAGGTGCTTAGTAAATGTGTTTCCCTCTTTTCTTACATGTTTGAGAAGGTGAATATACACTTAGGTCAATAGTAAACAAAACAACGTTAGACAGGAAAAGGACGATGCCGCTCCCCCCACCCCCTTTTTTTAAGTGGAAACTCCTTAGGCAGATCCGGTGACATTTCTTCCAAGAGAACAGCTGTCTGTTGTTTCACCACCTTCCCAAAAATAACCTCCAAAAGAGCCCTCATCAATTTCAAATGACACTAGACAATTGCCTGGAGGGAACACACATATGGAAGAAAAATATTCAAATGAGATCCAACTGGACGGTTAACTCACTCACCGCTTTACATGGTTGTCTACAGTCTATGCCATTGGGCTTGTTACTAAAGCTGGGTGAGTTACACCCGAGGGTTCCTGCTAGCGACCAATCCCTTTTTGCCTGTTAGATAATAGGATAATCATAATACTGACAGTATGACATCAGTAACCCCCATAGCAACAGACTGATGTGAGAGTTGGATGATCAATTTAACCGAAGTTGAAGGAGAAGGAGACACTCGTTGGCTTCATGGGCTGACTGCCATGATAAAATGTCAAGGGCTGCAGAGGAGTTATCATTATGCACAGGAAGTGAGGGGAAGGGGCTGCTACCAAACCAAATGGTGCCAAGGAGCTGGGAAGATAAAGGAGAAATCAAATGTCAATAAGGCTCACGGTTATAGATGGGTAGTTCGGCCATGGCCTCTAGGGGAACACGAGAAAGCGAAAGCCACTGATATTAACTTGTTAAGTAACTGTTCATTTTTTAAAAGATTTTATTTATTTTTAGAGAGGGGAAGGGAAGGAGAAAGAGGAGAGAAACATCAATGTGTGGTTGCCTCTCATGTGCCCCCAACTGGAGACCTGGCCTGCAACCCAGGCATGTGCCCTGACTGGGAATCAAACCAGCGACTCTTTGGTTCCCAGGCCAGCGCTCAGTCCACTGAGCCACACCAGCTAGGGCAGTAATTGTTCATTTAAAAGTAAGAATCAGGATGGAGTACAGATACATTACAGAATTTTGATGGTTTCAGCCTTCTTAAAGCACTTTTACATCTCATTTCATCTCCTGCACATCCCTGTAAGAACTCTGGGACAGTTCCTCTATGATGCAGAAGGTTAGTTTTTGTGGTTGCTTTATTTTGTTTAAGGAAAGCTCCCTGAGACTATTAGCTTGAGTCCGTGGAGACAATCAGGCAAGACAAATTATGCTGAAACAATTATGCAAGACAAAATGTGACTTTGGGAAAACACATGCCGTAATTAAATATCAGGGATAGGAAGGGGTCACCTGAAAGGGGTTAAGGGGACAGTGGAGCCAGCCTGACTGTAGCCAAATCCCAGCCTATCTCTTTCCAGCTGGATGGTGTCAGGTGGGGGAAGTTACTAAATGTACTGTGTTGCCTTTTCTCTACCTGTAACGGGGATGACAGTGGCACCTGCCTCACAGGGCAGTCATGAGCGTTTTATGAGTTACAACGCACAGCAAGCGCTGTATGACTGTTTCCCATTCCTCTGGTCATCCCTGTGCCCTGCTCTTAGAGACTTCCCACATCCAGTCTCTTCCTCAGGCTCCATTCTGTTTACACTTGCCCATGGGACCCAATCGTTTCAACACTTTCCTGATGCTGGGAGAGGACTGAGCACCTTAGGGCGCATGGTCAGGGAGGCTCATTAAACGACCCCAAGCTGTGGTTCTACGGTAGGCAGTTAGGCGAGCAGAACAAGGATGATGGGCCAGGTGGAGTTCACCAGGGCGAAAAGCCCCAGGTTCCTAGCAAGAGGAAAAACTGGGAAAACAAGGACCTCGCCCCCAGAATAACCTTTCCTCCCCTAGCGTTTCACTGGTCATGTGGTTTAGCTTCCCAGACCTTTTATATCACTGATCATGCAGTTCGGACCCTTCCCTGACCTTTCCTCCCCTGACATGTTGCTGGTCATGCCTTAGACCCCTCTGGAAGGGGAACAACAGGCTGATGAGTGACCTCATTTGACCCTCTTTTGGGTTCTGCATGACCACTCCCTTAAGCATTAAACCCTAGGGATAACATCTAGTCCTCAGTTGCATTTTGGTCCCAGGCCCAGAAAAGCAGCAAAATCAGACAAGCGATGCCATGGCTGACATCAGGACCGACTGCACTGACTAATGAACCCCTGCCCTGGAGCCCACCAGTCAGTGGATACTATGACCCGCAAAGGACACACCTGGAAAGCTGATGAATATTCTATTGTGATCCTCCCCTCAGACCTCCAGATAAATAACCTCAAGATGGAAGACCCAGTTTACTCTCCCTTTTGGGAGCTGCCTGAGCCTTGCCTGTCCCCCCTCCTTATTCCCAAGTCTGTTACCTTTACCCTTCTCTCTCCTAAGTTCCCAGAGCCCCTTCTTTTGCCCCTGTAACTTATTTCCTGAGTCCATTTCTTCTATGACTCACTTCTACCTCTGTGACTTTCTAAGTAAACTTCCTCTTATAGTTTGTCTTGGTTGTGAATTCTTTCTCAGCCAGAACGCAAGTACTGAGCTTGCCGAACCAAGGTTGGTCTGACTCCACTCCTTGAACGTCTGGTACCCTTTCACCACCAACAGTTCCAAGAGCTATGGCTCAGTTTCCAAATAGAACATCAGTTTCCAAACAAACATGTAATATACATGTTTGTCAACATCCAAATATTGGATGCACCAGACAAAGACTTTGGAAATCGACACATTTGTTTCAATCGAAGTACATAAATGATAGGGTTGGGTTATTAAGATGCACAAGCATTTTGTTTACATTTCCCAGAATTGCTTTACACAAAAAAAGCAGACAGCAGGTGGAACCACTTCCATTTAAACTGTTAAACTATTAGGATGGAACAGGCATAGCTAAAAACACTTTTTTTGTCAGACCTCCGGGGATTAAAACAGGCTAGGTTGACGGAGGATTCAATCGGATGCTCTGATTGTGTTGAGCCCCATATTATGTGCGGACTATTCCGTCTGAGGTTATTCTCTTGAAGATCCCGCCAGTGTATCGACGACTCTGCTCTCAGCATCATTCTGTTTAAGAATTCCAGTATTCTGCCATATCCTGAAATATTTGGTTTTGATGTTTACAGCACCCATTTCTCTTGGTTTTATCTGTGAAGTCTTGGGCATTAGCTTGTTTTTAGTTTTTTATTTCTTCCCTGGCTGCAAAGATATTTTATTCCAGTTCTTGAGGGAAGTAAGTTTTAATTGCCAATTGACTAGGTATTCAACATGATAAGGTGTCTAAACCCTGAGAGCTTCCTCCTTTCATTAAAATGTAGATCCAATTTCTTTTTCCCTTAATGCCACATGCTGTTATTAAACTGAAATAACAGAAATAGTAAAAGCCAGATGTCACTTCAGTCTCAGGTTTGACGTGGGGCACAATTTCCTCTCCTCAAGTTTAATCTGCGGTTATTTACTAACCCCATCCTTTGGAAGAATGCACAATTTAAATGTAAATGCAATTTACATAGGAGAGCAGATAGTAGATTTGCAGTTTTCAATTGCCAATGAACCGTTTGCAAAGGGGGAAATCAACTAAAGCAAAGATCAGCAGCTGTCAGGCTGAAGTCTGCATCACTTGGCGTTCTCCTGAGACTTTCCTCCTGAAGCCACCTGCCTCTGAGCTGCAGCCAGGAAGGCAAAAGGAAGAGAACCGAGGCACTTTCCCAGACACTTCAAGGGGCACTGACTATTGACTGGGGGAGAAAAGAGAAAGTTTGGGTTTCAATGAGCGAATCTGATTGGCACCATTGTTGAAATCACTAACTGACCAATTTCTTCCAACAAATATTGATTGATCATCTCCTGTAGGGCAGACATTATACTTGGCCTAAATTAGGAAGAGGTAGAAGAGAATACAAAAATGCGAAAGCTATAGTCCTTTCAAGGAGCTCATTATTTTCTTAAAGAGAAAAGAAAAGAAGTAATTATAAGAAAATAAGCTGTTAACTGGAGCCCAGAACTGGAAGCCCTTAAGGTTTGAAAGTTTTACTTAGGCTGAGACTTCCAGAATGGGCAATAATTTGCCCTATAACAGAGGGCTAGGGACAACCATTCTAGGAGTCCGATGAGTAGGTTTGGACAATTTGGGAAGGATCTTGTGGGCCACTCTAAGGAGTTAACCCTTTACCTCTAGGCATATTTGGAAGTTTGTAAGCAGGACATAATATGATTACATTTTTGTTTGACACTGGATGGAGAATTATGTGTTTATAAGTTTGGTACGACTTAGGTTTGATTTTGAATGGAGGATGAGTTGGTAAGACAGAGTCTAGAGGCTAATCGGGGGCGTTATTACACAGTCCAGGAGAGAGTTGATTCATACCTGCGCCGGGCCAGTTTGGTGAAGGCCTGGAGAGAAAAATTCACGAGTGATTTAGGAGCTGCAATAGCCAGACCAGGGTGTCTGATTGGGTGGTTCCTCTTTACTTTACCGATGTAGACCTCGCCTCGGTCTCAATCTTTTGTCTTAGCCATGAGCCCGCTTACATAAGGAACCATATGGAGCTTGGTCTACACAGCACTGACGCTTAAAAAATTATTCTGTCCTCATCTAGTCAGCCCTTGACTGTGCACTATTTGAAGGCAGCAGCGAAGCAGATAATCCATAACGCTCTTCTATTTGGCTCTGGAATTAATTACACCTTTTAGAGCAAATTTGCCTTCTTAATTAATCTTTCTTAGGCTAATATTAAAATTAACTAATATTCTCTGAGCCCATGACAGCTGGGCAGGGGAAGGAGGGAGCGGGGGAGGGAGGGCAAAGAAGAGCCACTCCGCGTCGCCAGCCCGTGTGGGTCCTCCGCGGAGCCCAGGGCTGGGGCTGGCTCCCTGAGACGCGGCTGTGTAATCAGAAACTCGGGCCCCTTGGGAGTTCAGTTACTGAACACCTACTCCGTAACAAGCACCCTGCACGGGCTGAACAGAAGAGGAATAAAGCAGAGTGTCTGCTCTCGAGGGGCCACCTGTATAATGGGGACAACAAAGGAGTGAACGGGTCATTTAGTCAAATGCAGCGAGGGTTCTGGCAGAAGCCTCCCCTCAAGAGAATAAGGCCTGAACAAGGTTAATGGAGGAAAACAAAAACAAATTTGTAGGCAACAAAGGGAAACAGTAACTTAATTACCATTTTATAAACGCAACAGCAAATACACTCTTAATAAAATTAAGTGCATATTGCTTCTATTTTCAGTGACCCAGTAATTCAGTAAATTCTTCTTATGTGAAGTACGATGTGATCTTCCTAAGTGATTTTCAAATTATGATACTCCAACACCAAGATTTTCTCTGAGCCGCCGTGGAGAGGTGGGGGCGCGCGGGGCAGCCCGAAATCGAGGCGGCCAGAGCGACTTCATCCCTGCCTGCCTTTACCTATTGTGCTCCTGTGAAGGGAGAATTTCCCTTCCACACAGTTAGGAAGCTGCCCATTTACTCTGTTTCTTTGTGCTGCTTCTTAAAACCAAAGTGGGTCTAGCCTCCAGTCCTTGGTTTTCCTACAGAGAAAAGCCAAGCTTTAGATGTTGACAAATTATCTTGAGGGCTCCCTTCCTGCTACCCTGTAGGTCCTGCACAAGGGCATTTATGGTATACAAACCATAAGCGAAAACGTTTGCATAATCCATGGATGATAGAAAGATATCGAGAATGTGGCTTCTGTTCTCAGAGAGATTATGTTCGAGATGGAGAAACAAACCAAAATACACACAAAAAAGGCAAGAAGTCAAAGTTCATAGTCAAATACTGTGTACCTGTAAGTGGTGCTGAAATTCAGAAGCAGAGAAAAAAATCACCACAGACTAGGTGGCAGGCGGTGTTCAAGGAAAACTTCTTGGAAGAGGTGAGAGTCGGAGTGGATCTAACGAGCAGGAAGGTCTGGATGGGCAGAAAGCAGAAGGATGGGCAGTCTAGGCAAGGATATGATTAACAAAGGCTTGGAGAAGGAGGGGTGGGGATGAGACCAGGCTTCTGCAAAGGATTTACTTTAGAGTAGTGGGCAGACACGGTTGAATCAGGAGCCCTAGGATTTCCTGTTAAAGGTGTAGACCTCGAAGTCCATTTTGCCTCCTGAAGCCTCCCATTCTGGGGCCCTCTAATGCCAATGATGGGTTGCCCCCTCCCCACTGCAAGGCTTCTGACAGAGGGTGCTCAGGGATGAGAACAAAGCTATCAGGAAGATTAATCTGACGTGCAGGGCAAGATGCATTGTGAGGAGTGGAGGAGAGACGCCAGCAGGGATGCAGGGAGGGAGACAGGGTGGGGTCCTTCCTTTCATGTCCCTCTGAGATGATAATGAACAGCAGTGGAGGATGTGCAGAGAGGCTTTGGATGGCCAGGGTCTCAACCAGGAGCTCAGGACCCACTAGAGAGCCTTGAGAGACAAGGGCAGAGTGGGTAGGAGCACAGACTCTGGGGCCAGGCTGTCTCCATTTGTATCCCAGATCTGTCACTTACTATAAGCTCTGTTACCCTGGGCCCTGGCTTGCCCATCTCTAAAAGAAGAATACAATAATAGTACTTTCTTCCCACTGAGGTAATGCATCTCAGATGTTTAAAATGCTGTTTTCAGTAAGTGCCCATGGTAAGTGCTCACAAGTGTGAACTGCGATAAAGCCCCATTTTGATGTTGTGACAGTAGGATCCCAGCACAGGTGGGGAGGGGACACAGGTGTGATAGGGGCATCTCTCCACTTCATTTAGCATCATAGCCCACCTTTCCCTGTGAGCTCAGAGAAACTGAGAGTAGCTTGCCCTCTTATAAAGGCCGGCCAGGGATCAGCTTTTCCTCTAAGGTACATGTGGGAGAGAGAGAGAAAGTCCTGGAGGGGGTGGGCTTTTACTCACAGCAAAAGGGGAGTGTTGTTCAGTATAAAGAGCAACTAAATTTAATGAGAGATGAGACAGGCCAAGTTGGGAGGGTTGGTGGGATGTCCATTCCTGTCCTTACACCAGGATTAGGGGATTCCTATGGCTTAAAGGAGTTGCTGTGCCAGCAAGGATAACCAATGTGGAAGCAAAAGAAAAAAAAAAAAGTGGGAGCATTATATGGAGCCAAGAACTAAGCTACAGGAGACGGAAACCCTAATGGTCTATACAGACGTTTACTGTATGGTGCACACAGGAGGGTCTCCAATGTAACCTAGCTTTCTAGCAGCCACACAAAAAATTTACCATTCCATGCTCGCAAAATGAAAACAAGCAACTGTTCCCGAGAATTTAACGGCTCCTGGTACTTGAAACATGGGTATTTCCTGGGGATCCTCTGAGTGTACAGTGGGGTAACTGGCGAGGGGCAGGGGCCAATCAGGGAAGGACCCAGAAGCATGAGGAGATCTCTTGGGCTTTATCCTGAGGACATTGGGAGCCAATGAAGGTTTTATTGTGTTTTTGTTTCCATAATTTTAAAAATTGATTTATTTTAAACAGTTTCCAGTTGAAGTAAATTATCAAGTGAAGTGGAACTATAACAAAACCCATACCTACCCTTCACTCTGCTTTAACAATTGTCAATATTTGCCTGTCACCAAAGGGTTTTGAGCAGGGGAGGTGGCATGATGACATTTGCTATGGAAAGCATGATAGGAGTGGCGCAAGACTGGGTATGAGGATATCATTAGGTTGTAGCAAACCATTCATTCATTCAACAAATATTTCCTGAGTCCTACAACATACCTGGTATTGTTCTTAGAGCTGTGGGTTTAGGGGAAATAAAGCAGGTGGCATTCCTGTCCTCCTAGGGCTTACATCTTTGGAGAGGGAAGAAGACAAACACATGAATTAAGCAAATGAGAAAATTTCAGAGTGTGACAATGTGACAGAGAAGGCCTTGGGAGGCAGGGGTCCAATTTAGATTGGGTGGTCAGGGAGAGTCATGCTTGTGTACCTAGAACAACAAGAGAGTCAGGATGGCGGCACAGCATGAGAGCACCGTAGCGAGGACCCCAGAGAGGCAGACGATGACCCAGACTAAGGTAGGGGTAGTGGAGGTGAAGACCAGCAGGTCTGAGGGGGATTTAGGAGGGGAACCAACAGAATTTCGTGGTGGATCCAAGGTCGGGTAGACAGTGGGGTGTGTCCAGGATGACTCTCTGGCTTGAATCAAAGAATTATCTACGTGGACAAGAGAGCCCTTCACTGAGACAGGAAAGAGGGGTAATGAGAAAAGCCCAAACCCGTGGGTGGAGCCCTCACAGCCTTTCAAAGGGAGGGCCTGGCAAAGTGAAGCCACTTTGACTACCAGCCCCAGTCCGGAAACCAGCCTTCTGTGCAGTTTCCACATCAGACAGTTGCCTGGGGCAACTCCAAGTGATCCTCACCACTGCCCCTAACTCTCCAAGCTGGCACCACAGCCACCTCTAGTCATGCAGGTAGTACAGAAGGCCTCGTGGGTCCAGCTGGGGCGGTGGAGTAGACAGAGGAGATGCCACACTGTTTAAAGCAACACTGGGGAGAGGGAGAGATCATCGAGCTGAATCAGAGGAATATGGTATCCATAGTGATGTTTTCATCGTGATAGCAGGGCTCCTCTGAAGCCGTGTCAGTGTCTCATGCCATTTCGGTGCTTGGCTCATCTCAGCGCCTCCCTGTCTCAGGTGGCTATGAGGGCTGAGATTCAAAAGGAGCGGGATTTTGCTAAGAGGTGATTTGCAGGCCTGGCTAGGGGGGGAGTCTGGAATTAGAACACCATTATACCCTCACTCTGTGACTGCTATGCGGTGCATAGATTTATTAGAAGGGACAGAAAAGGGGGCCTGTGAAGATAGCTGGGGTGGGGAGGAGGAAGATGCCCCAAAATGCAATCTAGACAGGAGACCACAGTGGCTAGGGTAGGTGTCTGTTTCTAGAAATGTCTCCTCTACCCTCCATCGCTGATTTTTAGCTATTATCTGTTTTTGCAGCACCTTGCTTTACAAAAGGATTCCCCTCACCCCCAGCGGTCCATTTGCAGTGGTGGGGGTTGGTCAGGGATGGGCATCTGGGGTCATTGTTTGGGATTGAATTCTGGACAGCAGGAGGCTGCTGCTCTCGCTCCTCACCCCGTCATCTGTCACCCAGCAAGGGCGGCCGGCAGCCAGCCTGTGGACTGCCTAATGAAGACAGAGAGGTGGTACCGGCTGTGCACAGGTGCCGCTTCCCCATTAACAGAGGTGACATTCCAAAACACTACTCATTACAGAGCAGACATTGGACAGAGCCGGAACACATATTGATGGCAGCAGGGCCAGCCAGCGTCTGTCTCAAATCCCACTGCCCCTGAGAGACTCAGGGAGAGAGCCAGAAAGAAGTGTCATGAGTGTCAAACTCTATGGCCCCTCACTTTGTACAAAAAAGTTAATTCTTGACATTCCTGATATTTAGAACTAAGTCATTGTTTCCACTGCTTACAGACCCAGGGGACTTCAGCTTCAGGCCCACTGAACGCTGACCACCTCCTGAAAAATACCAGCTCCTGCTCTCCCAGCAGATGCTGATGGTGTGGACGGTCATGGGGTGGCGGGGGGAGAATCTGGTCCTCAAAGTCAGACCTGGATCTGGAGCCCAGGAAATCTTGCTTTAGAGATGGAATGGGCCCACGTTGTAGCTAGGAGGTGTGGAGGTAGGCTGCGGGAAACTTCCAGACTGAGGGTGATCAGGGTCTCAGCCAGGTGGACAACCAAAGTCTCGGAATCTCCCTTCCAGTGGGCGGTGAGCACAGGAGAGCCCTCCATCTTAGCTGGGATGGGATACGCGTTGCCCTGGAGACAAGGAGAGCCAGCAATGGCAGGCAGACTGGCGCCAACGGTTTCCGCAGCTCCCAAAGCTAGATGCAAAGTGGCAATAGGAGGAGCAGTGGCCCACGCACAGGCGCGCGCGCAGCCCGGGTACACCCACTGCACCCAGAGCCCCCGCCCAGCCTGCACCCCGCAGCAGGGCGTTCCGCCTCCGCTATGCCGACTGTAAACCCGCAGCAGACGGAACTCGACTTAAAAATAACTATTTTGACAGTTCTGATGTAAATATGTGAGCAATGCGTGGGCCTGTTTTTCCTTCACGTTTCCTCTCCTCCCCTCGCTCCCTACCCCAGCCCCAACTCCGCTGAGGCTGAGTGATGGGAGAGCGCCGCCTGCAGGATGCTCCCCAAAATGTAGCGGAGGAAAGTGACCTCTCTAGAGTGGTCAGCCAACTGGGGGGTGGAATGTGTGGAAGAGGGCAAGGACAATCAGAAGTTAGGAGAACCTCAACTCACTATCACCGCACCGCACAACACTGCGTTCAGGGGCAGTCCTCTCTATGCACTACTTCTTGTCTATTACCTGAGAAAGAAGTTACCTGGGACACAGGTGAGCTAATTTAATAACTCCTGACATCTCCATACCTGTTTTCCAGTCATACCTGTCTTCAATCCAGCTTGTTTTCTGAATCTCTGTTCTGTACTCAACAATGTGCTAGAGGCAGTGCAACATGTGAGATATGCAGAATCTCCTGCTGTTTGTAATTCTGTGAACTAACCCTTTCGAGTAACTTGTATTGAACTCCTACTTGTGCCAGGCGTGAGCGAAGTAAGCACTTCAGCACATACTATTTGATCCTCACAAAAATTTGTGGGGTGGGTATGATTATCTGCACTTTACCTATGGAAGACAGAGGTTTGAGGAGAATGAAGAGAACTGAGACCTGAACCCAAGTCTTGTACCCTTCCCCACATAGCTAATGGAGAGCAAGGGAAGTGGAGGCAGAGATCCACCCATTGTGCAAAGAGGGAAACTGAGGTTCAGGCTGACAAAGTCGCGGTGTCTGTCTGGCCACCAACAAGTGTCTTACCTGGGGCAGAGCCGAAACCAAAACCCAGCACATACTATTTGATCCTCACAAAAATCCTCACATTGCCAGCCCACGGCCCCGTCCCCAGCCTTCATGATGGGATGCTGTATAATGTCTTTGAGGTTTCCTGACTGTCTCTTTGGAAAGAGAGGAGTAGAAAAGGTAGTTGGGGAAAGGACGATGAAGAGAAAGGAGGGAGAAGGCATGGAGAGTGAAGGAGCGTAACTACACCCAGTCCTGGCCAGGCAGAGCCGTGGGACAGGGGACGTTCACTGTCAGACCTCCCGGCTACACCTTTCTTTGCCCCCTTTCCGCACGCACCCCAGCCAGATGCCCACTGATGCTCTCATGCTTTTTCTCCCTCCATCCTAATGAAGCCTGACCCAGGGAGGAGATCTGATGTAGTCACTGAGGCTGCAGGGCAAATGCCTAATAACTACCCCATGTTTGCCTCTCTCATAAGCTCCAGGGGTTCAAAGCCTGAAATAAAAGAGAGAAAGCCCTGATGAAATTTCAGGTGCCAGACTCTGGAAAGGAGAGAGATTTGGGGGCCATTGGGCGCACCTGTGACAGAAGAGGCTACATATAGCACCTGCTTGCAAGGTCCCCGCTGGCTCTGTCTGGCATCTGTAGGTATTGGCAAAGAGAAGTCCTTGGGATCTGTGCTTTGAACATTTTTCCTCTCCATCCTTCAAGGCTCAGCTCAAATTCTACCTCCTCTGTGAAGCCTTCCCTGATACCTTCCCACTTTCTAAACAGTTGTGCTTCCAGACCACTGAAGATTCAAAGCTTTGCTTGTTTTCTAAGGCATTTTGCATCCTTTGAGCCTCGGCATGTTGCTTTTTATTAAATTATGAGTTCCTCAAGGGGGTATCAATGTCTGATTTTCCTGTTCCTCCTGCAGCTGCTCCCATAGGGCTTTGCAGTCAGGACTCAATATTGATTGAATGGATTAAGTTGACAACAGCACCCCATACAAAGAGGTAAGGACTGAGGTACTGACAGCAAGAAGGGCTAGGGGCAGCCATCCCAGCTGACTGCTGAAGATTTAAAGGTGTGGGGCACTTACCTGCCCCAGATTATTTAATGAACTCCCATTGAGCTTGTGTGCTAGGCACCAAGGAGGCTGAACTGAGAGAAGGGGCAGCCACCCCTCTTGGGAGCAGCTTTCTCTGGAACTAGCCCAGATGGCCCTGGCTCTCTGGTCCCTCTCAGGTGACAGTAAGGAATTTTATTTATTTATTTCCAGGCAGAGGGGAAGGGAAGGAGAAAGAGGGCGAGAGAAACATCAGTGTGTGGTTGCCTCCCATGCATCCCCCACCAGGGACCAGGCTCACAACCCAGGCATGTGCTCTGACTGGGAATCGAACCAGCAACCTTTCGGTTCGCAGGACAGCACTCAATCCACTGAGCCACACCAGCCAGGGCTGAAATAATTCTTTTTAAAAAGAGTTTTATTGAAAATTCACAGAGCATGATAGAATAATTCTTGTTCTTAACATTATGCCATCTTACAGCGACTTTCTCTCCTTGTAAGTCTGAAAATTACCATTTGTTCTGTCAAGAGTCCTGAGAAGCCCAACTAAAGGTCTTTATTCTTTCCGGGAAAAATAAAGGCACCATTCGGCCTATGTGATCCTACTGTAGTCCTAAACCATCTTCCCCGTTCGCCACCCCATCTCCTCCACCCAGGTTTCCCCTGCTATTTCTCTGTGATGCTAGGAGGCAGGAGGCCCGCCTGCTCTCAACCATGGATAGCACAAGTGAGGCTCGCCATTCCAGGGGCTGTGTGTCTCCCGAAGCCTCCTCTGAGGCCCCTCCACCTCCCCTTATTTTCATACTCCTGCTTCCTGCCAGTCTCGTTCTCCCTCCTCTCCTCAGCAGAGTTGCTGGAAATGTTTAGCCTCTGCTGCTGCAGTGAATCCCAGTGCGAAATCAACACGGATGCCCCATCTTCCCTGACAACATAATTCATTTACTGCAAAGGGATATAATAAAGTCTGTTTATTACAGCAATTAACAGAGCAGCGTTTGCTGGCATGCTTTTCAGAGACAACCAGAAAAGTGCTTACTCCAGGTGCATAGATTTGGGAAACCGTGCAACTTGAGCCCAAGATGAAACCAAGCAGAGGCCTGGTAAATGCATCCCAGCCATCCTAGAAAAATTAGCCCTC
Organism: Mormoops blainvillei; assembly: GCA_004026545.1. Lineage (NCBI taxonomy): Eukaryota > Metazoa > Chordata > Mammalia > Chiroptera > Mormoopidae > Mormoops > Mormoops blainvillei. Next base: position 539,858 of record PVJD01000176.1, read on the forward strand.
CAGGATTCAGTTCAGTTGAGCTAGAACCTCAGAGCAGGAGTCCAAACAATGGTTGCTACTTCGCTGGGATGAGACCTGGACCTGTCTCCAGGGTCATGGTCTTGAGGAGGGCATGAAATGCTCCCCGCTCCACCCACACCCCCCACAACCCAACCACCCCAGCTGCTGGGTCCAAATTTCACTGAGCTTATAGGTGGGGAACATTAGTACCAGTGACTCTCAGGGGTACTTCGTTGCTGGCGTGAAAGTGGGGATATAGGGAGGGGACCAGAGGCTGGGACAGGAACGGATCAGCTTTAAGAAATCCTTTCATTAAACCCTAGCTTCACCTCAAGCCCCTGAAGAGCAACATGGCTGGAAGGCGGGCAGAGGGGTGGGTGTTGGGAAGGAGAGGAACCCAGGAGCCTGCTTTCCAGCCTCGAGGATATACGCTAACTTGCTTCGGACATAACAACTGGTGGGCAAAGACATAAACGCCCGGTCGTTCCAGTTCTTTGGTGGAAGGACAGAGGGAAGGGAAGTACTGGTGTAGATTCCCCAGGGATGGTAAGTGCATTTGATTGTTAACACGAACTTCGCTCTCAGTCTCTTTCAAGGGGCCCATTAGTTGTACTAACAGGACATTCCTCAGAACCAGGTCTGGTTTTCCCAAGGGCAGCAAACCAAGTGTCACAGCGGCAAGAAAAAAACTCATCTCAAGCAGCATCTCCTTTTTTCTTGGAGCGGCATCTCAGGGAGACCATGGGGAGTTGTGATCTCTTTGAAAATATAAAACTGAATGCTTAAGCCAGATGGAAACCAAGGCTCAAAAGCGCAGAGGCAGACCACTGCCAAAGAGTTGTCCTGGGTGAGGGGTGACCCAGTGGGTTCCCCTTTCCTCCATTACTGTGTTTCCTCCTCAGGCCCCTGGGAGAAGGTACTGCATTGAAGGATGAGGGCAGGAGCCAGCCTGGCCTCTCTAGAACAGAGAAAGTGAGAGCTTTGAGCATCGTGAACGATGAGATAAAAATAGCAACATTGCCATGGCAACGAAGGCTGGGAGAGTCCTGAGGATCTGGTCTGGGTCCTGCCATCTCCCCCTCCAGTTTTCCTCTGCTTCTTGCTTCTCTGATGGAACACAGGAATGAGCCGAGCGGAGGGAAGATTGCCCGCTGGGAAACCCTGGAACTGCAGAGCCTGGGCTGCCCAGTTTTGGGGACTCCTGGCTTTTGGGCTTTCTGCCTTGGCATAAGAAGTTTCTCCAGGGATGCTCTGAGCCCCACACCTCACCCTCTTTGTGAGTGGCCCTGACCTCCTGGGCTACCCTGTGAACAGCCAAGATTTCTGTTTCATCTGCGTGGCCTGCGGTTCTGATCCCACAGGAATTCAGAGAAGGGAGCGCAGGCAGGACTGGCCAGAAGCCTGCCAGAGTAGGCAATGACCTGAGGGCATGCCTGGGTGTGGGTTCACTCTGACAAGCTGCATCCTCTGCCCCTAGGTGGGTTAGCAACAAGGCCCTAGGGAGCTGTGTACTGAGAATAGGGCGATGGTGGCGAAGGCTATCTCTTGTTCTCCAGTCAGAGGGATGGGGCATTCCTTCCTCGGAAACAGAATCTGATTTTCAGTTCTGGCGGTGTTGTCAGCCCAGGGTGAGTCAGGTTTTCTGGACCAGCCCACAAGGAGCCCAGTGAATGCAGAAGCCAGAGATTTCCCTCTCTGGTGAAAGCCCATCTTGGTGGTTATGAACCAAGTGTCTGTCTCTGAAAATTCAAGCCACATCTGCCACATCTGATACGATGTGCCCTTGCAATGCATGCCTTCCTGGGAGGCAGGGAGGCAATGGGGCTTGTTGTCATCTTTTTATAGAGGCTGGGAGAGAGGAAGCAATTTGTGGAGGTCAGGAGTCAGCCGCGAAGGTGCGCTGGGAAACTGGGGGCTGCAGCCCTTTATCCAAAGACAGTCATTAGCCCACTGCACCACCAGCTCATCCCAAATCACTGGGCAAAATGCACATTCAGTCTGTAGACAGGGCAGATTGCAGCCTGAGGCACTTCCACTTGCAGAAGGTAATGAGGTGGGGTGGGTCAGTCAGCTTGGAGATGGGCTCACCAGCAGCGATGCAAAGGGAAGCCCATGGGTTACATAACTGGGGCAGAAAACCCGTCCTTGAGATCCCATCTGCAAGGGGTGGTGTATATATATGAGAAAGAGAGAGAGAAAAAAAACAAAAGTGGCACTTGTGATGGTATAGACAGGGCCTGGAGTTAAGCTGAGGCCGAGACTTGCTCCCCTTGAGTCTGGTTGCGGGCAGGAGGAGAGGCAGAAGTGCAGGGAGCCCTGGCTCTCTGTGCTGGGGATGCCGAGGGCAGATTCTAGCAGAAGCTCTGGGTGCTTTGGCTTTCTCTCTCACTGCCCCCATTTCTTACAACTACCATGTCACTCCCATTTGCTGCACGCACACAGCACACCAGCCAGGGCGCAGGAAACCTGCAACCCCTCTGGTTCCACAGCCCCTGAACCCCCCCAGGGTCTCAAATTCCCACAGAGCCCTGGTTTCTAGAGGGGACCTAGAGAACATAAATGCAACCCTCTCTTTACAGTTGAGGAAACTGAGTCCCAGAAATAGGACATAATTAGCTTAAGGTCACGCCATTATCACTGTCCAAGCAAGGCTGGAATCCAGGAGACCTGGTTCCCAGCTCAAGGCTCTTTGCATCCCACTGTGCTATCTCATGCATATTTCAGTTAATTAAATTATTGCTTTTTTCCTCCAAAATAATCTCTCTCTATATTTCTATTGACCCATATGCTACATTCAAAAGTCACCTCCCTCCCACCACAAATGAAGAAGGAAATGACATTCTAATTAAAAAAAAAAAAAAAGATTTCAACCTGAGACAAGGAGCACCTCTGGGTCCCTTGGGCTAGGATCCCTGACCACATCCAAGGCACAAGAGCCTTAAGTACCCTTCACATCTCTTTACCTCCCATTCAACAGCCCACAGCATGAGAGGGGATATGGGTATGGTACGTTCTCCCTTTTAGAGAGGAGAAGTGAGGCCCTGGGGGCTAAGGCTTCCACCTTTCTGCAAGAGGGCTCAGTGCCATGCTGCAAAAACAAAAGGCCAGACCCCTTCCTCAGAGTCATCTACTCCCGTGCCCCCACCCCCGCTCCCCACCTCATCCCAGGAGCTCCCAGTCCCTACCTCCAGATGGAATCTGGGAGGGACTGGGGGAATGGAGAGAACTGGAAACAGGAGGCCAAGACAATCCAACCTGACCCCTGGGAGGGTGTGAGACTCAGGGCAGGACAGAGAACCAGGTGGCAAGGCCTCGCCCCCCCTCCTCAAAAGAACAGGAGGCAGAAAACCCTGGACTAGAGTCAGAGGTCCTGGAGCACATGATCTGTAGACTGGGGGTGCATCTGCCTTTCTGGTTGAAACCTCTCCCCTGGGTGAGACCAGGTCTCCAGGCTGCCTCTTGAGATGCTGAGAAGGAAACAGGGGCACGGAATACGGGGAGTCTGGCTGGAAGCTGCTGCTGCCTCCCCCTTAGGCCCTCTCAGCTGCAGAGTGTTGGCCCCACCTTAGTCTTGAATGAAGACAGGACCACCAGCTTGGAGGCCAAGGACAGCTGTCTGCAGGCACAGCTGGGCTTCCGCTCAGAAATACCTTGACCTTGGGACATTTCCCATGTTCCCTTAGCAGGGCCTCAAGATATCTGGTATCTCTCCAGAGCCAAGGGAGTTCTCCCCCGGGGAAGAAGCTCTCTGAACAGGCTCGCTGTCAACCCCTGCAACTGACATCCCTGCCAAAGCCCGAGAAGCCGCCGGGGGCAGCTCTCATTCCCCGCCCCTCCCGCAGGTTCTCCACTCTTCTGACCTTTCCTCCGGGTGAGCCCGTGTGGTCAGGACACAACACCCAACACCTCTGAGTCTCAAGGATGCAATTTCATCCTTTACCACAGGAGTGACTTCTCTGGGGCTTCAGCCTTGCAGGCAGCCGCTAGGGACTCTCAGGCCCTTGAGCGGGCTCTCCTGCCTCTGTATCAGGGTACCCTCGGGGCTTTGCTGCCCCTCTCGTTGCTTCATCCAAGTCCTCCGCTGTCCAAGGCTGAAGAACCAGGGAGTTTTCCCTCTGTCCTTTGTGACCCTATTGGCCTTTATTGCTTTTTCCTTGAGAGAAGGGCTTCTGTTTACAATTCTTTGGATATAAAAGGAAATAACAGATTTTAGAAGGCTGGGGCTAGGGGGTAGGGCAAAAGAAAGGAGAAAAACCTTAAATTGTGCTCTGGCTTCACGAAGATGACCTGGATCCTATCAAATCTGCCAGAAGCCCAGGAAATGCCCTGAGCATGAGCTGGACAGGCAAGAGCTGCCAGGACAGACTGTGCCCTTGCTTCGCCCAGGCTCTGGGTGAAATGAGCCAGCAGAAGAGGTCTGCTGGCTCCCTGACTGCCCGGAGAGGCCCGCACTCCAAGGAAAGGGGCACACAGCCCCTCCTTCTGTCCCAGGGCCCTGATGTCCCCTACCCAGGTCACCCGTCATGTCGGAAGGGCTATTACGTCCCTGAGTAGAGAAGGCCTGACTTTATTCCTGGGCTGACTTGTTCCTGTGATAAAGTAGAAGGCAGACCTGCTAAAGCTACAGAATCTGCTAGTACCCCTGTGGCTGGCTCTGCTGTCTGCAGGACCCTCTAGCACCAGAGAGGTCCAGGCACAAAGACAGGCTAAGTTATATCAAAATCGGGGGAGGGAGGGAGGGAGGAAGGAAAGAAAGAAGGAAATGTTTTTTCGTTTGCTTCCTACCTCCTGGAAATAGGAGCTGCTAGTGGGGGCAGAGACTGACCCCAAGGGTGGATGGAGGCGGGGTGATTAGGGGAAAAGTCAAGGAAAGTCCTAGGGGGCCCCCTCCCCCGTGTTTCCTTTAAAGGCACCGCATGCAAGCATTTCTCTCTCTATGGTTTCTGAGAAGAGAAGGTGGGTGAGACAAGGAGAGAGGAGAGTTAAGAGAGGCCACGGCTGAGTCCTGGAAAGGGCCCCTCGGCCTGACCCTGGAAGACAGTCCCTGAGGTGGGGGGGTCAGGGCCTGGGGAACAGCCCCATCATATGTGCTTCAGCCAAGGAGGCATGGAGGAAGTGAGTAACCAGAGAGTCCAGGGCTGGAGGGGAGGTTGCTCTGCGGTATGTGGGGAGAGCAGGGTACAGGGAGACACAGCTGGCTACCTGCCTCTCGCTGTCCACCCCCGGCCATCCTACTCACAACCAGTTGGCCCTCTCAGGCCTGGCTCCACCCACATGCCGCTGGCTGGCCTCATGCCATGAGCGCTCATTCCCAGGGGAGCTCTGCGAACGCTGAGCAAGGACTCATCTCCCACAGCCACGGAGGCTCCAGCCTGGGTTCCTGAGGTCCCAGGAGACTCCACCCTGGGCTTGGAGGGGGCTTGTCTCCACCCCCAATGGGCTCAGCCCAGCTGAGGCCTCCCCACGCCCCCTTCCCCGGGTCAGGGCTGCTGGGAGCTTCGCTGGCAGAGCAGCCAGTTTCCAATGCAGCAACAGCAAGGCTGCAGTCTCTCAGGAGAGAATTCACCCTTTGCAGTTCTGGAGCCCTCAGGGCAGGAAAGAAGTTTCACTCCTGGTGCTTCTTGTCAGGTTCTGGGCTTCCCCTGGGTGACCGGGGCCTCTCTGCAGGGAGTGGAAGCACGAGGGTCTGGGCAGGAGGAGGCCCAGGCACACAGGAGGCTGATGCCCTCAGGTTAGATCCAGTCCCGGCCCAGACCTCAGCCAGGGGTGGGCGCCTGAGACCTGCAACCTGCGGGGGGCTGCAGAAGGGCCCTGGTCTTGCTCATACTGCTGTTTCCCGCTCTCTGTGAACTTCCTCCTTCTTCCTCTTCATCTTGCAGAAGCCGTGGAGGCCACAGAAGCAGGCGAAAGTGAACTGGGGCATGCCCTAGGCCAGGCTGGGGGCTGTTCACCAGAGATCTGCAGGGAGAGGCAGGGAGGAAGAAGGGGTGGGAAAAAGGCAGGAGAGAGAAGCAAGCTGGGGTTAATGCTCCCAGAGCCCGCCAGGTCTTGCCAGAGTCGCTGCTACTCCCTGGGGCTTCCAAGGCCTGCCAGACCTCTCACACCCCCTGAGGGAGGGGTCGTGCCACCAGAACAGCAGCTTTGAAACCTGTGTTTTCCTGATCTGTGTGGAGCTGATGTCATCCCTCAGGTTGGAGCCTGGGTGAGTCCAGGGTGAGGAAGAGAAATTCCCAGAGGACCCCACCTTTGCTCCCCTCCTCCCCCCGCCCGCTCTGTCTCACCTCATCACCACACAGCTGCGGCTGGGGAACAGGAAGCAGGCTGGCTCAGTATAAGCTCTGGCTTGTGCCACAGTACATGGGTTGGGGGGGGTTGGGTTCCATCCACTCCTTTAGGTTACAGGGTCTGATGATCCAAATGCAGAACTTCATGGACCCTGAAGAAAGTCCCACATCCAGCCCAGCCTCGACCTTGACACCTGGAACTGAGTCGTGTCTTCCTGCTTCCCTAGCAGCCCGCATGTGCTTGATGCCCTTAGGGAAGTCTAGGGGGGACATAATGCACTCTCTCTGACTGCTCAGGGCCACACACATCCCATCCTCTTGCAGGGAACAGATAGAAGAGCGTTCTTTTAACCAACAGGCTACTTTATTGAGCACCTGTGCTGGGCAATGGGGTTGCAAGGTACAGACATAGGGTAACAGTACAGTAGTTTTTTTCCCTGGCACAAAATTAAGTCTGAGGTAGAGGCTGAGGCTGGATTTGCCCCGACTGGGCACGCTGTTCCCCACCTGTGGCTGATGTGACCCTCAGCACAGGAGGCAGGGCCCCTCTGGTGTCTGCGGCACTCAGGCTGGGAATGGGAAGGGGCTTTGGGTGATCCACTCTTAGCCTGTGAGAGTATCCCTTTCTCCAAACACTCATGTAGGTCTCCCCAGCCTTGGCCACCTGCAGATTCCTCCAGTTCACCTCTCTGCCTTCCCGCCTGCCCGGTACGGAGCAGAAGTGCATTCGCATCAGTGTCTGCAGAGCAGCTGGGCCCAAAGCGAAGCCCCCTGTATGCGGCTGAGGACTGCGTCCATCTTGGGCCTGCTGGGACTCACCGCTCTCTAGGAAGAGCGCAGTGGGGCAGCCCCAATACCGAGAGGCAGAGGGCTGTGGAGTAAGGAAGCGTGAGGCACGCCCTTGAACCAGCCCCTCTGACAGTGCAGACTGCACTGGATGTCCCAGGTCCCAGGTGCTAGGCATGCCTGCAAAGTGTTTCCGCTGTGTTTGAGGAACCTGGCATGGCCTGAGTGGCGGCTCGCTGGACAGTTCCGCAGGTCTGGAAAACCGTGCTCCTTTGGACAATCTTCCTTCATGCTTCTTCAGGTTGCGCAGAGGGCCCAGCTGCCAGGCCCTCGCCAAGCACATTGCCCAAGGTGCCCGCAGCGGAGCCAACTCCTGTCAGGTTTCTCTCACCCCCCCCCCGCCCCCCGCCTCTCAGTGTCCTGGTAATACAGCTATTGACTGTAATTTGTAAGGGCAATGCATTTCCAATGGCCAGCAGGGTGGGCAGGAGGCCCAGCTGGAGTCAGCATGGGCGGGTAGACGGGTTGAATCACTCGCTTTCTAGCACCATCCACACACCCACTCTCCTGGCGTATATATAGAGAGAGCGGCAGCAATCTGCAGGATATATATAGAGAGAAACAGAGCCAAGGCACAACTACTATATTTCTAGATCTATCCACTGGAGCGGTCTCCCGTGACAAACCTAGAGAGACAGGTATCTAAACGGGGGCGTAGGTGGCCTGGAATCTGGCCTTGGCTCTGACACCAGCATGCAGTGCCACTCTGGGCAAGTGGCTGGACCCTTTTAGGTCTTTCTTTTCTCACGGTATTGTACCAGGAAGCGAATCAAGGCTTAACACTGAGCCCACTGGGAATCCTAGCCTGATCAGGACGAAGGGAGGACAGGTGGGTTTCCTTGTAATTAGCATACTTCCTCCGCTGGGCTATGTATCAAGGATACTATCAACAACGCATTCTCATGATTACAGGAGAAATAACTGGGATAAAACCAACAAAGTGGGTCTGGGGCAGGAACTCATAACGAAAACAAGGTGGGTGAGCAGCTCAGACCATCGCGCCCCACCCCCACCCCGCCCCATCCCAGAGCTCAGGGCAGCTCTGGTCCCAGGGTGCAGAGATCCAGCCCCCTCTCCACCCACTTCCCCTCCAAAGCCAGCTCTCTTAAAAACAGCAAAATGTGCCCCCTGACGGGACAATCCTGAGGTTTTGGCTCTCTGTAGGAAAGATTTGGAGAAGGGTAGGAAGAGCTGGGACCTACACAGCGGAGGAAAGGGGGCTCAGTGAGTCGCCGGGGGCTGTAGTCTGGCTCCCAGAGCCATCCAGAGCTGTCTGCCTCACAGGGAACCCTGGGCCCTTGTCTCTAAGGACAGAGAGTGGGAGAGCCTGGTTATTCCACTCAGGCCTTTGATCCAAAATGCTTCTCCTCCAGGGCCTGCCAGGGTCTTCCCCGCGAAGGGCACGACGACTCCAGGCCCTGGAGGCATTCTGGGCTGTCTGTGGCTCACGGGTCCCTGGCTAGTGCCAGAGTTGGGGGGACATGGAGCAGAGAACCCCTTCCCATTCTAGTTCTCCTCCCGCTGTGGGGCCCTTCCTTCCCCCCTCAGGATCCCTCGGCCCCCACCAGCAGGTAGATGGGGAGCCCCTTTGCCAGGGCTGTGGTCTCTGCTTTGCTATCCCTACGTCTGTCCCTTCGCTTGGCAGAATGCTCCAGCATTAGCTGGAGGGCTCCCCGGGGAAGTCGGGTCCCGATGAACCTCTTCTTGCTGTGTCCACTTGAGGAGAAAGGGGTCTGAATGTTAAAGTGGACCGAGTCCAGGAGTCTGAATGAAGCAAGGGGACCAGTGCCAGGTTGCACTCCCAGCTCATCTGTGCTCATGATTGAAACTTTTCCTCCTGCCCTGCAGTTTCCCCCTACACCTCAGAGGCTAAGCAAGAAAAAAACAGAGGAAAAAGGAAGGGAGGTGGATGCTGGACAAACCCGCTTCCCCACACTGGCAGTATCTGACCGCAAGCTGCTGTTTGCTGATTTCTTCCTCAGCCTCCTCTTTGGCCTTTCCCCAGCTCAGGTCCAAGATGGCCTAGGGTGCGGGGCACGGAGGATTCTCTGTTCAGCCAGCTTGAAAGGGGTCAAACAGAAGAGCTGCCAACCCACAGAGCATCATCCCAAACAACCAGGAGGTTCCCTAGTCTCCCTGCTGACCCCTTCCCTTGGTCCTCACCCCCACGTCTCCCCTCTTTGCCAGACACCCTTCTGGGGTCCTCCAACCCGTTTCGAACCTCCAGTGAAAATGGGGCAGTGGGTCACAGAATGTTTGAACACATAGAAGAAGCAAGAGGAAGAAGAGACTCAGAGCAGGCTAGACACTAAGATGAGGAGCTAGCCAGGGCTCTGGGCTTGCAGACCACGAACTCCTGGCCAGTATCTCAAGTTTTGGCAATGCCCTACTATCAAAGTGGGCGGCAGAGGGGGTTGGAAGATAATTACAAGTATTAGGACATGCTAGGAATCCTGACAAACAAGAAAGAGATATTGTCCCTCCCAATCCCCCATCCCTCACGTCCTAAAGCAGAAGCAGGGTAGCTTCTAGAAAGGCACCCCACATCAGCCCACCCCACCCCCTATCCCAGGTAAAAAGCCAGAGAGAAGTGACCCAGCTCGAAGGAGCGCCCTCAGCCTCCAGAGCAATACTCAGCCCTCCGCCCCTCCCCAGCCCCGTTACCACCAGCCTCAGTAATTAAAATATGAATTCACCTTCCCTCCCCGAGCCATTCATCACTGCGAAGGAAAGCAGCTGCGGCCTGGGCGACCGGATTTGGGGGATTAACTCGGGCGCTGGAGCAGACACACCAGGAGGAAGAATTAGAAAGGAAGGGGGTGAATTGGGTTTTCTCTCCCCACCTCCTCCCTCTCCCTCTGCCACCAAGCCCCACACCCCACCTCTTCCCCCAAAGCCTGGCCTCTGTAAGGTTTCTGGGAACTGTAGTCTCCACAACTGTGTGGATAAACAGGCAGGCCAAGGGTAGGTGGTGGCACAAACTACAGATCCCAAGGCTTCTTCCCAGAGCTGGCAGCGGCAAAGCTGGGCACAGTCCTCCAGTCTGGAAGAAGCCAGAGTTCTTCTTGGAAATTAACTCTTTCTTGGCCCGCTTGAGGCTGAGTTCCCGCCCCTGGCTAACAGAGCACCCTGGAATCTGCAGCCAAGGTCCTCTCTGTCTTCTATGGCATACCCAGGCAAGGCCCCCTTGTTTCTTGCTTGCCTACCTATGCAGAGAGAGGGGAAGCTCCCCCCACCTGTCAAGGGGACAAGAGCAACACACCGTGACCAGAGGTTCTCAGGGACTTGGGGGCCATGGAAGCTCGAGGGGTCAGAACACCAACAGTCTTGAAATGTCCTTACGCCCTGGCCCCCAGGGTCTTCCAAGCCTGCTTGGCAGAGGTCAGCTCACCCAAGAGTCCTCGCGGGCATGACCGGAGCATCAGCATGACCTGCAACGGCAGCTTGGGACCCAGTGGTCCAAACTGCCAGTGCCCGAAGGGCATCCAGAGGTCAAATGCTCGTGCCACCCCCTTCTAAAGATGAAACAGATTTTTTTTTTTCGAATAGAAAGGGGTAGTTTTAGCAGTCAAACTCCATTTCCACTAAAAATGGGACAAGTACAAGCAGAGAGATCCACTTGACTCGCAGTGTTGTTAAACATGGATGCACTTTCCCGAGGGAGGCCTTCTGCCGGCTATCGCTGCGCACTGTGAAAAAGGCTCAGGCTGCTCAGAATATTTGAGGTTTCAGCTGTCTGCGAGCAGGGAGCAGGACAGACGCAGCCCTCTGATCTGTGAGTCGTCCAGGGAGAGAGGGCGTAAGGCCAGCTTGCCTATTCAATTCACTTCAGCAATTATGTGAAATAAATTGCCTATCTCCTCCACGCCTGCCCCACTGGCAGTGGCCAAGAGACAAAGGACAGAAAGAACTGCATCTCTATAACCCCAGACGCTCCTCAGGCCCAGGCCCATCAAGGTGGGACTGTCCTAGGTGAGTTGCTGAACGGTGGGCTTGCTGTTGGTCTGTGCTTGTGGCAACTTACTGCTTTTACCCCACCCCCTGTTTCTCTCAATTCACAACTCCTTCAATTCATTCAACAACCATTTCCCAGCATCCCCTACTGAGCCTTGCCTTGTTGGAGTTTAATCTCTGGAACAGTCACCTGTCCCGTTGTCCCCAGGTTCAGTCCAGCACGGGGGACTTCCCGTCAAACTGTGCAACAGGATTCCAGTTTCAAGGTAGGGCACTGCTCCAATCTGACTTTTCAACCAGGAGATCAGGAGCTAAGGGAGGCAAATCAAATGCTTGGGTGTCCTCAGAGCATTGTAGGGAGTGGGATAGGCTAACTCTGAGCAGGGGCAGAGGAACAATGAGGGAGCTGGGGGACGGTGCTCCCCACCTCTGATCCCTGGGCCAGAGAGCCCAGGGGGCAAGTGAAAAGCCCTGGCAAATTCTCCTCTCTGTTCCCTGCACCATCCACCATCTAAGTTGGGGCAAGAGGGGAAGTGGCTTGGATTAGTCCCAGCGAAAGCCCAGCTGGCTTGAGCTTTCTCTCCTTCTCCTATTATTTTGATTTCTGCACTCACCCCTCCGAAAAGGAAAACCAGTGATGGACAAAGAGTGATTAGAGTTGGGCCCTGGGGGCTAATTTGTAGACATCCATCCAATAGAGACCTGGAGAGAAAAAAACCTTGGGTGAAAATAGCACTTTCCAGTTCTCAGAGTACTTTGCCATGCACTGGCTTGCTGGTGCTCCCAACCTCCAGCATGATGTGGTAGATAAGAGCACAGGTTCAAATCCCAGCTCTGCCCCTTTCTAGGCATATGAACTTGGGCCAATTTCTTAGCTCCCTTGTGTCTCAGATTTTCCGTAAGTACAGTGGGATAATAATAGTGTTTCTAGGATTAAATGAGTTAGTACAGATAAGATGGATAGGATTGTGCCTGGTACAAAGGAGGCACTAGGTAGATGTTGGCTGGGGAAATTAAAGGCTCTGAGACATTAGAAGTAACTTGCCTTCTGATCTCAGTACCAAATATAGTGCCATGCTGATTCTTCAGTGGTCCGTCTTAGACAGACTGAGGGCTGGGAGGGGAGGGGAGACAAGGGGGCTTTGTGCCGCTCCAGCCAGACTGCCAGCCCGAGTTCCGTCTTTGGAGTCTTCCAGGGTGGCTGGGATGGAGTTAGGCAGGTTGTGGGAGAGGACTAGATATGGTGAGCCGGATGAGAGGGAACAGGGAGAGCGGGTCTCTCCCAGACCAAGGGGGCAGAGAGGACATGCCTGGACAGGGTAGCAGATCCAGAGCTGGGATCCGGGGCTCCGACTAGCAGCCTGCGGGGAATGGCTGCCTTCCCACTGGCTCTCTGCTGGACCTCCTTTCCCCAACTGGCTGGCCTCAGCCCTCCCATTTCAGCCACACAGAAAAAGGCTGAGGATTAGAGCTGACCAAAGAGAAAAACGGAGTGAGGCCGAGAAGCAGAGGTACTGAGCAAAGGTCCAAGCGCTGTGTGGCCCAACATTCCTGACTGCAGCCCCCAAATCCCCAAGCACGGGCCAGGCCCCAATAACTTGGCAAGGGGGAAGGAACTGGCTCCGAGACCTCAGCACCAGGGCATGTCTCTTTCCAGACTCAGAGGGATTCTCCCCCTAGAATCACCAGTCCAGCCTCTTCATTTCAGAGGGAAGGAGCAGGACCAGAGAGGGGGAGTGACTTGGCCAAGGTCACACAGCCTAGCCCCATCCGCCCTGCATGCTCCACCCCTGCCCCCCGCTTTGTGCCCCTCTGTGGCGGTCCCGCAGCCTGGTCCTGAGTGGAGGTGCAGGTGTGCAGGAGGAGGAGCAGGCCCCTCACTGTAGCCCATGGCTTTTAGCCCTACATGAGTTTGGAACAGCAATCACATAGGAATGAAAAGCCATAGGCCACAGCAGAGCTGAGGGGGTCCGGCCGCAGGAATCGCAAAAGGGCGCAGGGAGCTGAAGGTACTTGGGGTGCCCTCATGCCCCTTCCCACCAACGCCACCCACCCACACTGCCTCCCTTGAGGCACTGGCCTCTCTCACCATCCCCCACCACCTGGCCCCAGAAGCATTAAAGCCATCCCAGTAATGAGTTTTCAGTTCTTACCCTACAAAAGCCCCCACACAATAGGCCTCACTCCGGGTATGAGGGGTGGCTTCCTGGCCATAAAGGACCTCTCAAATTCCCTTAATTAGCCTCCAGCCTCCTGCCCACGGTCCTTAACTACTTCTCACCCCCATCCCTACAGAATCTTTTCAATACTACTACTGCCAGTGCCCAGGACCAGCCCAGGACCAGCCTGCATTAAGCTCTCTCCTTACAAAGTTTAACCCCTTCTAGTTCAGCCACGGGAAGGAGAGAGGGCAAGAGGGTCTGGGTAGAGGAGAGCAGAGACAAGAGCCTGCCTTTTCTTAGAGGGATGAACAAGTTTCGCGAGCACTTCCAAGACTGGGGGTGGCCCACACTTTCTATACTAGCCCTGGTAGCGGCTGTTTCCATTCTTGTGTGGTTTACAGGGGAGTGGCACCTTGATCCTCAGACCCAGATGGAAGCAGAAAAAGGGCCACTGCTCGAAATCCCCACCAGTTGAGGGTAGCTAGCCTTGGAGCTACCCCTGCGTGATGTTCGTGGGGGGGATGCTTGGTGCTCTGCCTCCCTCATTGGCAGGATATGGGGGCTGGCACAGGCATCTCCAGGACTAGGGTAAAGAGCTAAGTCAAAGGAAATCAAGGCCTGCCCTGGCCAGGTGACTCAGTTGGTTGGAGCTTTGTCCCATATACCAATAGATTTTGGGTTCAATCCCCGGTCAGGACACATACCTAGGTTGCGGGTTCAATCCCTAGTCAGGGTATATGGGAGGCAACCGATCAATATGTCTCTCTCCTCCCTTCCTCTCTCTCTCTAAAAATCAATTTACAAAACTATATCCTTGGGTGAAGATTAAAAAACCAAGGAGGGGGGGAACCAAGGTCTCAGGGCCCTGGAGAAGATATGTTCCAAACACAGCACTGTCTCCCCCCGCCCCTACCCCCGCGACACATCAGTATGGGCATGCATCAGCAGCCTTGGAGGGAAGTTCAGGAAAGCTCCAGGGAATTCAGATCCGCAAGCCTGGCCTTGATCTCTCTCAGGGCCCCTCAACAGAATGGTTAAGAGGCCTTAGGCACAGATCAGGCCCCACCTCTTCCAAGGAGCAGGTGCAACCGCCCCTTAGCCCTACCGGCAGCCTCAAGGGGAGGCTCCCGGGCTCTCTGCAGGACCCTGGCTGGGTTCCCATATCCCCAACAGTGAGTGTGCATGCGCACACACATGCACACGCATGCATGCAACAATCTTGCCCAATATTGAAGGCCAAACTGGACACCTTCCAACTTCCCACCTGAACTCTCAGTCATCACCCCGAACCTCCAATGGCTGATGCCTTTGATTTGCCTCTACCTCGGGTCCTCAAATCCCAGACTTGGGACCTTCAAAAGCTGTGCGTTCCAAGCAGAATGTCCTCAGTTCCCACCCAACGGACACTGGGCCAGGGCCTGGGGTCCGAGGGTCTGCCTACCCGGTGGGCCCAGTGAGGCACCCTCTCCCTCACAATTCCCACAGAGCCACTTCTGCCTCCAGGGAGCCACTCAGTCCTCCACTTACCCCCGTAAGCTCCAAGCTCCATGCCGGCAACGGGGGCCAGCCTCCCTCTTCCACACACACCAGCCTGGTCTGAGCTGTGCCCAACTCAACTTGACTCACATGTGAGGACCTGACCCGCCCCTCCCCCAGCCCAGGGGCGGTGGGTGTGGGGGCGGGATAGGAAGGCGGGGAGGTCAGGTATTCCTTCAACCCTGACTTGGGCCTGGGTAACAAAGGTCTCATTGAGCCTCTGGCTGTCTGGTCGGTGAAGCACAAACCTCTTGTATCTGCTCGCTTTTGATCTCGCTCCGTCTGAACCAGCCATGTATTACTCACATCCCCCTGCCAGGCTATTGGTGTTGGAGGGACTGTTTCAGCCACCCCCTTGCTCCCCATCTCCTTTCTCTCCTCCCTTCCCCTGCTGCTCCCCTCCAGCTTTTCTATGGTTTGATTTTTGGCAGGAGACCTGAGGCGGCTGCCCAGGGCCCCTCTCATGCCCGAGTGCCCCTCCCTACCTCTCAGCTCCAGCTCCTGTCCTCACCCAGAGCCCACTGTTTCCCTCCACAGCCTCTGCTCCTGCACGCATCTGTCCTTGTAGCTCGGAGATCCTGCCCCTCCACTCACCCTCGGCTGGTCCTTCCCTCAGACCGTGGATTCCCTGCCCTGGGCACGTGAAAGGCTCAGCCCTTGGCCTGCCTGCTAGCCCAGCCCACCGGACAAGCCCCCAGTAAACTCCAGAAGGACCAGGGAGTGAAGGGGAGGAACAGCTACCCGGCCTCAGGCAACGGGCTGTCCAGACCTCCTCGGAATGTGGGGGAAGGGAAGACAGGTCAGCTAGGCCTCACCTCTTTTTCTGAGGAAACCCTGCTTCCTCCAATCCCAAGAATCTGCTTTCTAGTGAAAGGCTGCCTCTTGGTAAGAAGCCCAAAGATTCACCCCCTCAAGCTGGCACCATCCCACCATTCCTGTCTCCTCTGCAGCCACCCCAAACCTCCTGCAGCTCTGCTGGGAGTGGGAACTGGGGCGCGGCTCAAGTGGTTGGACGCACTCTCTGGCTTCCCTGGCCCTGATCCTCGGGGCCGGCCACTGTCAGGGAGAGACAGTCAGTCACCTTTGAAGCCTGAGCTCTCCCCAGAAATGCCACAGATGCTAAGAGTTCCCATGGTAGTCTGCGAGAGCCCTCCCAGTTCCCCCATACACCACCTGTGGCCTCCTCTCCACCTCCGCAGTTTCCACCCCTCCCTGCCCCCGAGGTACTCCATTCAGCTGAGCTGAGGATTTGGGAAACTTCTGCCCCGACAGAGGCCCCATTCTTCCTGCTGCTGGCTCTCATTGTCCCTCATGACTCCACACATTCTTGGGTCTCTAATGAGAAGCCGAGAGCCACCAGCCCTTCCTGCCCCGCTTGGCTCTTGTCAGCACAGCCTGGGCCCAGCAGCCCGCCTGTAGCGGGAGTTGGGGGAGGGAGGCAGGGGACAATCAGGAGGAAGTAAAAGGAAGTGGGGGACGAAACAGGGTAGGGGGGATGGAACTGCCGGAGACGCTGAGAGAAACTGAAAGAAGTGAAAAGTGATAGTTGGAAATGTGAGAGAAATTATATAGGGGAAAAGAGCTAATATTTTATTAAGTGAATACTATATATCATGCATACACTAGGCCCTTCAATAACACAAACACTGTTATTATCATTCTCATCTGGTAGATGAGAAAACTGTGGCTTACAGAGGCGGGTGGGCATTTTTGCTCTTACAGCAGGGGCAGGGGCAGGGGACGCTTGAGAGAGAAAGAAGAGAGCCTGCAAAGGAAGAATGCTGACAATGAGGAAGGAGGGCTGCTGTGGAAAACAAGCGGAACAGGAAGAGGCAGAGTGGGAGGAGGGAGATGGCTAGCCATGGACTTGAGGTTTCCCTGACCTCCTGCCGTTCCCCTCAGGGTCCAGCTGTCTGACTAGAGAGCACACACTCAAAGGGCCGGGCAGTGTTGTCCCCTCTCCAGCAATAAATCCCTTAATGCCCACACCTGCTGTAGAACCCAGGTCCAGGCTCGAAACTAACGCCTGCAGCAAATCCCTTGTTGGCGAGCCCCCAGCCCCGCCATTGTCTCCAAGGGCACAGTCACCCTGAACCCTCAGCCCACATCTAGGCACTGGGGTTGGAGGTGGTCCCAGATGAAGACAAGCCAGATTGGAGAGTACTCCTTTGCCGGGAGGGTAGTGGGAAGGGCTAGTGAGCCATTCCCCCTCCCTAGGAGAGAAAGCCACAGAAGGAAGGAGTCAGGGGCACAGACTGGGCTCAGCCTGAGAAAGGACTGAAGACCTAGAAGCACTCCTGAAGAAATAGTGTGCTCCCTGGCACTAGTCAAACACAGGGCACATAACTACTTCTTAGACACACTGCCGGGCACACAGTAGGTGCTCAATAAATGCTATGTCAGTGTAGAAGGGATTCTTGCATGTAGAAGTTGGATCTAATCTAAGGTCCCATCACCTCCAATGTTTCATGAGTCTACACTGTAGCTGACTTCTCTCAAAGCTTTTCATAAGACTTATGTACCTGTTGAGGGGCTTGGAGCCCAGCAGCCCTGCCTTTTTGCCCACAGTGGCAGAGAACCAGGACATCAGGAAGATACTAAATTAAGAAGCTGAGGTATTCTCTCACACCGCCCCACACACCCTAACATGGAGTTTAAACTGGAAGCACACCACATCATTCTAAGGATGTTAGCTAAATGATATAGGCATGTATTTGTTGAATGAATGAATGAATGGAAGAATGGCTGGTGATGCTTGGAAATAAAAGCTAAAGACCTACATTCTCCCACATTTCAGACTTGGTATGTGCCTGGAGTTCCCTCATGTCTGTACTCTTGGGGGTGGGGGGTAGAGAACACACCCTGGCATCTGATTCCACCTATCATGGGCAGGGTGGGGGGGCACTGCAGAAACTTCAGAGGAGTGCCAGGGACCTGATTCTGCTGCCTCTGCTCCAGACAGGCCTCCAGGTTTGGAGTTGTCATTGGGTCTGTGGGTACAGTCCCTGGCCCAGAGCTGACCCAGGAGACTAGTTCCAGATGGACCTGGCAATCTCCTCTGCACTGTCCTCTAGACCCGAACCAGACCAGCGCTGTCCTTGCTACCAAGAACAGGATGACTGCCCTATTTCTGGACCCTTCGGTAGGTAGTCTTCCCTATGGCGCAAACCTCCGCTGCTTCCCAGCTCCATTTCTACTCCAAAGTACGATCAGCTCAGGCTCCTTCTCAATCACTGGCTTCAGAACCCCCCAGGGGGCGGGTGCTCTCCACTGAGCAAGAAAGCACAGAGAGCTCAAGCATGAATTTTCTTTTTCCCAAGGGCTTTGTCTAGTTGTCTCAGGAGCCTCAGTTTTGAGCCTTTGCAGACAAACAGGGAGTTCCCAGCCCAGCAGAGTCCCTGAGCTCTCAGGGACAGGAAGAGAAGGGAGACCTGGGATAGCCTCAGACAGTCAAGGCAGAGAGACCAGGGGACAGAGAGAGCAAAGGCAGAAGGTGGGGGGTTCTTTCCAAGCCCGGACACTGCCAGCCCCTGCATCTGGTTTCTCCTAAGCTCCCAGGGCTGGGCTGTGAGAGAGAGGACACAGGGAGGTGCTTGTGTCACCCGAATCCAGCCTCCCCAAGCACAGGACCTGGCCACAGTTTTGCCTCTCAGAGCAGTCAAGCTGTTAAAGAAAAATACAATAACGAGTCATTGGCAAACTCACATGCATTTCAACCTGAGTAATTCATGAATATCAAAATGTTCCAAGATCTGCCCTGGTCCTGTTTCCTCCCCCTACCCCAGTCCTTTCCTCCCATGCCTCCCTCAGCCTACATTGGGTGATGGTGGCCAAGCCTAAAGAATGACACAGCTGGGCTCTCCCAAGCCCCTAAGAAGCATGTCTCAGAGGAGAAGGCGGGCAAAGATGTGGGGGTTGGGGGTGGGGAGAGGGTCTGCAGCGGCAACCGCTCATTTAGCAAACATGCACTGAGCATGTACAATGGGACAGGCACTGTGCTAGGCACCAGGACACAGCACTCAATAAGGCGCAGCCACCAAGCAGGCATATGACTGCATTCAAAGCAGTCCTATCACCCTGATCCCGGGTCTCCCCCACCCCCCAGGGCCTTCACACTGCCTTTTCTTTTTGCGGGGGGGGGGGTGGGGGGTGGATGTTAACCTGAACTTGGCCCTCCCTATTTTGGGGGTCCCCCTTTCCTCTTCACGCCTTTAGGCAAGTGGCCTCACCTGAATATTCTGTGGGGTGTATGTGTGTGTGAGTGAGAGAGATCTGAGATCTTCCTCTTTCTCCTGACTGATGGGGTGATGGGCAGCTGGAATTGAGTGACAGATATGGACACTATTCCTAGCCCTGAACCCCAGCTGTGTCCCCCTGTAGGATGTAAGCAGGGTTTTCAGGCCACCAAAATTGTCCCCCAAGGGGGATTCTTAGAGGACAACAACTCAGAGCTCTCTGATCCCAGGGCTCCCATCTCAGCCTCAAGAGAGGTACATTTCCCTCCAAAGTTAGCCTTTCTCAAGGCTTAAGTTGGGCTAAGTTGTTCACTGGCAGATGAAGGTACATTGAAAAATCACCAGGAAAAAGTAAAATCAAACCTGGGGAAGAATTTGCTAATGAGGGTCTAGAGGAGGAGGGCAGGATTCTTTTGCTTCCAAGGCAAGGCTGTGGAATGTCAGTTAGGAGAGGGGTTCTCCCTTGGGCCCCCAGGCGCCCCCTCCTGACCAGCTGGGTAGAGGCAAGGGCTGGTGGCCAGCCCTGTTCTCTCCGGTCACTCTGCCAAGGACCCTTTCTCAGGAAAAGGGAGCTGCCCGTGGGCCCCACCCTGGTCAGGCTCTGCTCCCTGGCTGGCTTTCAGCTCCAGCCCCCTCTTAGATGTGCAAGGGCCCCAGGTTTGAGGACTGAGGTGGGAGGCCAGCCCAGGCCAGGAGTTGATGGCTCTGCCCAGAGAAATGGTTTCTCCTAGCCCCCCATGCTGTAGTCCCCTGAAGACCTCTGCCCCTGGGGTAGCCACCTCTGCTTTTCCCTTCTTAGTGCCAAACACATGCACAGGTGTCACAAAGTCCTGATCCCTACCTCATATATAGCCCCTTCCCCCATCCCACCCACACCATGGGGTGAACGAAAGGGCGGAGGCACCCAAAGCTAGTCTCTCCTGCCAGGAGTGGAAGACTGGGCGACCTCCTGAGCCAGGGCCCTAGCTCCCTCTCACACTTCCCCCGAATCCCACCAGCTGCAAAAAATCTTTAAAAGGAACAAAGGCAATGGGGCCGGGTAGGGGGCTCCCTTTGGCCGACCTGAGGCTACGGTTGACGCAGCCTGCGGCCGGTCCGCGTCGGCTTTCAGGTGAGTGCCTAAACCGCATCCTGGAGTCCGCCCATGCCTCAAGAACCCCTCAGCGCCCAGCCAGAGCCCCCGCTAAGAGGCGAGCCCTCCACAGCAGCTCCCGGCCCTCAACCCTGCCAAGGGGCCCTTACTCGCAGCACTTTTTGCCTATTTGTTTTCGCTCAGTACTCACAGTTCGGATGCTGAGCTGGCTCCTCTCTCGCACTCACTTCCTTTGTCTCTTTCTCTCTCCCTCTCCCCCTCTCCAAGCTCCCTCTCTCTCTTCCCTCCTTGTCTGAGTCTCTGCAGTAGCTTCCAGTGGAGAAAAATAATTATTCTTCTCAATGGGTTCGCACGGGGCGCACGCACACACGCGCGCGCGCGCACACACACACACACACCGCCGTGGTGCCCAATCGATGCACAAATCTTCGGGGTCCCTTTAACCTCTGCGGATGACTCCGGGAGTTAATTACGAAGCCTGTTTCGGCGCAGCATAAATATGCATTAAGGTATGAAATGACAACCGATGCGCTGAACTTCAGGGATTTGGCGTTTCGACAGACTTCATCTCGCCGCCCTCCACGCCCCCCCACCACCGCCATTCCCTCCATAGCCCCACAAGCCACCTCCACGGCATCGCACTGACCATCGCGAGCTCTTACGGGGGTGTCGGGGGCCGCAGGCGGCCTCCATGCAGTGCTTTGTGCCCCCGAGACCCCCTCGCGCGCCCCCTGCGGTCGGGGCAGACCCTCAGCGGGCGCTTCCACTTCCCACACGCCGCAGGCTGGGCCCGGGCCACCGCGCCCCCCCACCCCCGCACGGTGCCTGTCTGGGAACAAACTCCAAGCTCAGTGCCTGAAGAAGCTGGCGAGAGCGGGACGGCGACCTGCCCGCGTTCCGGAGTTCCGGGACGAGCAAGACCCGGGACGCGACTCCCCTGCGGGTAAAGGCGCCCCGGGGGCCCGCCGCCCCCCACCGGTCCCGACCCGCACAACATGCACGCTTTTGCACACGCGCGCGTGCACATGCAAGCGTTTGCACACGCGCGCGTACATATGTGCACACAGACACTCCCGCGCGCGCTCGCGCCCGCACACACTCAGGGTTGTAACAAAGGAAGAGGGGCCAACGCTGCCTTACTTTTCTTTTTCTTCTCCTCTCTTTTGCAGCCCCCCAGCCCCACGCCGGCGTGCCCGGCCCACACCCCCACCCCCGCCCTCTGCGCCCGGAGACAGCGGCGGGCGGCCAGCATTCCGGAGCAGCGCGTCGGAGCGGCAACTTCGCGCCCAGGCGCCCGCGCCTCGCAGCCCGGCGGGCGGGAGACAAAAGCTGCGGCGCCGCCGGAGGCCGCGCGACCAAGGTGTGCACGCTAATTGTCAGGAAATGTGTGTGTGCGCGCCGGGAGCCGGGGGGTGGGGAGGGGGCGCGGGCGGGAGGGGGAGAGGAGAAGAGGAGACCCACCCCCCAGCCCCGCCACTCGCCCGCGCCAGGCACCCGAGCCCGGATTAGAGAATAAATTATCTGCTCTCTTCTCATTGGGCTGTGGCTGTGGCCGCCGTCGGCGGCGCCGGGCTGGGAGCCCGCCCGGCTCTTTGCATTCACCGCACAGCTCCGGCTCGCCTCGCTTCGTGGGGGCCAAGAGCCCGGGGCCTTGGCTCCAGACACCGGAGGACACCAGCCGGCTGGCCGCGCCGCCCCTCCCCCGCCTCCCAGCTCCGCCTGACTCTTCGCCCCTCCCAATTCTGGCTGGTGTCTTGGGGACGAAGAGACTGGGGAAAAGAAGCCCGGTGGGTGTTGACCTCAGACTCCCTCCCCCCACCTCTCGTTTTGCCCCCTCTACAAGGAGAAGGGCCAGGGCAACTGGGGTCAATCATCTGAGCCTAGCCCACCGCAGTGAAAGGGGGTTTTGAGAAGCCTCGGAGAGGTTCCCTTTAGTGACCAGTGCCCCTCCCTTGGGGCCATCTCCTGCCCTCCACCCGATAGCAGTGACAAAGAGGAGATGACACTAAGGCCCTTCGCTTTCTCTGGCCCCATCAGCTCCAACCCAATCTTGTTCCCCATTTCCTGGCCTTTCTATGGCCCACCTGGAAGACAGCTCATTAACTGCCTGCAAAGGAAGTACCTTCTGGTTCAAAGCGGCATTCATTCATTCATTCAGCAAGTAAGTAATATGCAGGACGACCCCTGTGCTAGGACGTGGGTGGGCACCAGGAATACAAAGGGATATGATTCAGATGAGCAGTCATGCAAAAATGAATAAATAAAATAAAATCACAACTGTGTGAGAGGCGCTACATCAAGGAACAGACAAATTTTGAACTCAGAGATAGGGATGACTACAGCCATTCATTCAACAAACGATTTGGCATGTCTTAAATGTCAGGCTCTGGGTTGGGCATTGGAGATACATAAGTGAACCGGTGGGCATGGTGCTTGCCCTCCTGGAGTGGACAGTCTGGTGGACAAGTTGAGCTCTCACTGGTGTGATATGAGCTAATCAGTAGACATAGGGGGAGAAGTGATGGTGAATAGCAGGGGTTCTTAGTCTACTCTGGGGAGCCCAGAAAGCTTCTCTGAGGAAATGAGATCTAAGTTAAGGCCTAAAGGTGAACAAGAGCTGGGTTGAGGGAGGGAAGGGAAGAGTTCTGAGCAGAAGAAACTTGTAGGAAGGACCTTGAGCTGCTGGTAACTGACTTTAGAAGGCAAGTAAACATCCGCCTTGCAGAGAGGGAGGTGGGGCTGGGTTGCTACCTGGGAGGAAGGGATAGAACTGCCCAGAGTAATATACGTGTACATACATGTATAAACAGGGCAGGCTTTTCCAGGTCCTGCAGTTTAACGTTTTTAAAGAGGCTGACTTGTGTGTTATCTCCTATTCTGGTCTAACCTCACACCCTACCCCCATTTTACTCCTAGTCACTGTCTGTTGCAACTGGACCACCTCTGTGCCTGCTAAAGATAACCCTAAAATAAAGAACATAACCAATGAGCCCTTGGGGATAAGATGGAGCAGTTCGACTTCCTGCTCCATCTTATCACTTCCCAGCAGTTTGCATCAATCTGTTTACTTCATCGTCAAGTGACACTTGATTCTCACGCAGGGAAACCGTCCCTAGGACCAGCTTAGACTCCTTTCCACGTACTGGGATCGTACACTTTCCAAGCACTTCCACATTTACTATCCCTAAGTTCACACAGCAACCCTGTGAGTTAACTTCATCTCCATCGGACAGGTGAGGAAACTGAAAGTCAGAAAGGGGGCGTAGCCTACCTACTGCCACATACAAATTCCTTGGCCGAGCAGCGTTTGTGGCTCCCTGCCTTCTTTCCACTAGACTCCAGGTATATGCCGGCCTCCCCAGCTCACTGGCGAGCCCCATGAGGGTCAGGGCCAAGTGATCCCCTGCCTCTAGGAGAGCCTTCAGCACCTAGGACAGGGCCCTGCGCACCCAGGCTCTCAAGCCAACCCTGCTGAGCGAGTGGCTGTGGTGGAAGGGATGGGGGTAAATGATTTACGGGCAGAAACTGCATGGGCTTTGGACTACACACATCAACTGAAATTGCCACTGTGACTAACATATTCTGTGCACTTTATTCAGATTTTCTGAGACGGAGTTCCCTCATCTTCCAAGTGGGATTCACAGTACCCACCTAAGAGGGCTGTTGTGGAGATTAAGTGAAATGATGTGTGTAGAATATCTACGGAAACATACACAAGACACTAGTAATAGCTGTTGCTGCTGGGAAGGGGATCTGAGTGGATGGGGCACTGGAGTAAAAAGAGAAATTCATTTTTCATGGTTTATACCCTTTGGTAGTTGTGATATACCATATGCATGCATTACCTGTCCAAAATGAATAATGAAATATTTTAATAAGATAATACATGAAGCAATATAACAACAACCCCCAAATGAGGATTCTATACACATTTGCTAAATAGTCCACAGTTTGAAACCTCAGGATGTGTTTATTAAAGAAAATCATAGAGTCTCCTTTAGAAGTGACTCTGGCCTGAAAGTTTGAACACTGCTCTGTCTATGGGCAAAGGTGAAGATGTCCAACCAGGTGAGATATTTTCCAACCCAGAAATTCTACAGTTCAAACCTTCTGTCTCAGAGGGAGATGGCATCCCAGCAGGCTCATTGTTTTATTGAGAGACCAAACTCCCAGAAGTAACATGAGATGGATGGGGATGGAGCAGAGGCGATGGGGAGGAAAGGCCAGGGGTCTGGGCAGCCCCTCAGCAGACCCCATTCTGTCCAGAGGAGACAGGGCAAAAAGGACTCCTGGACCTGCTTCCTTAGTGTCACTCTTCTAAGGCTTAGTGAGTAAGCTACCCGCCCGGGCACTCCGTGGCCCCTAAGGAAAGCTGAGAGCAGCAGGTGCAGAGCCTAAGGAGGGGAGTGGGCTTTCTCTTGTTACCCTCCAGGTATTGAGGTCCCGGAAAGGACAGGGCAGCCATTCATCGGCCAGCACAAAGAGATACTCTCTCAACCACACAGAGACCAGGCCAGGTCACCTCAGACACTGGGGCGTAACATCAGTGGGAAATTTAGAGCCTCTTAAAAAAACAAAAAACAAAAACTTGGACTTTCACATCTAGTGGCATTGGGGGAGGGATTGAGACAGGAAGGAAGCATTTTCTGGGAGATTCTGGGGAGGAAAAGAAAGATAGTGGCCCCGGCCTCAGCGAAACAAAGGGTAGGACAAACAGGATCGGAAAGGCTAGAAAAATATGAATCAAAAGAAATAGAAATCATTTATTCTAGAGGAGCAACAGCTAAGGGAGAAAAGAAAGGAAAGTCAAAGACAGACCAGGGCTGGAATGGCCACCTTTCAGTCTAAGAGAGGAATGTGGCTGCTCCTTTTTCTGCTCTGAGTGTCTGGAGAATGGCCCGATGAGGGCGCGGGGTTTTAGTTTGGGTCAGGGACTGGGGCAGCTCCAACCTTGGACACGTCACCTTTTTGATTCCCACCTTTGCCTGTGGTCCACTTATTTCTAATTAAGACAGGACACAATTATGGTCTAGTTCCTTGTTAGTTTTGAACATGGAAATGACAAAGTACAATCTCTTTCCATATTTTAAAAAAGATTTTATTTATTTTCAGGGAAAGGGGAAGGGAAGGAGAAAGAGAGGGAGAGAAATGTCGATGTATGAGAGAAACATCAGTTGGTTTCCTCTTGCATGCTCCTAGCTGAGGAGGTGACCTGGCCCACAATCCAGGCATTTGCCCTGACTGGGAATTGAACCAGCAACCTTTCAGTTCACAGGCCACTGCTCAATCCACTGAGCCACACCAGCCAGGGCTATTTCCATATTAAGCAATCAAAGCTACTTAGAGATTATCGTCACCCACTCACACGCTCTGAGGTCTGTTGTATGCAGTGCACTGGGTTATGGCCTGCCCCTATTACAGTTGTCAGAGCATCAAATACATGCAGTCTTAACCAATGATTATGCCATGCACCTGGCACAGCACTGGACACTTCAAGGATACGGCAGGATTTGTTTCATTCATTCTTTTATTCAGTAGAGTGCTCACACTTACCAGCTAAATACTCTGGACTGTATGTAGCTTTAACTGACCACTCACCTTCCTCAACGACAAGGTCAGGACATGCCCCGCTATGCTTCATATTACAAATCCTAGTCACCCACATCACCTATAATCCCATAGACTGGAATCCCCAAACCAGCTACCAACTGAGTTTCATCTCCCACCTCTCCCTACCCTCCCAAACCTTCCCACTGTATCCTTTGGAACTCAGTCTGCCACCAGCCAATGTCCCTCTATCCTTAAACCCTTCCACCAGCATTCCCTTCATTGACACGCTCTATGACACCTGGCTGTCCCCTGAAGACACTGCCTCCCAGCAGACCTGCCTACTGGGCAAGGATGAAGGGTGAAGACCCACATATCTCAGAGTCTATAGAAGGGCCTCTCAACTACTTCGCCTTCCTTCTGCAAAAACTGCAGCATCTTTGATATCAGTGGGGGTAGAGCCCATCACTTTCTACCTTTTTGCTATTTTCTCCACTTACTCACGTGATCATACCCTAAATCTCGCTCTTACCAATATCTGTACCTCAAATGACCTCACTTTCAAGCATCTCAGTCACCAATACCTTCTATCCTTCCAATTAACTTTGTACAGGACCCCGATTCAAGCTATTCTTTGACTCATAGGGGCCTAATCCACTGAACACATTTTTATTGTCCCCCATGTCCTGCATAGGACCACTTCTCCCCATCTCTAGCTTAATTTTCATATTTTATGACTATGATATCTCTCTTACAAACATCCTCATCTTCTTTGTCTCTCTTTTCCTTTGTTGTATTTACCTGGCAAAACTCCAATCCTATTTAAACACAGCTTGCCACCTATCCAAGCAGCTGAACGTTACTGAATAAAATCACACAATCATGTGTATTAACTGGTCTTACTCTGACCTTATGACTTTAAATCTCAAAAGAGCACTCAAATCTACCCAACAAACCTTCTACATTTCCATGGTATATTCCTTCCCTTCCTCTCAAGGCACTGTTCCCCCCTGAGCGCTATTTCATACCTTCTCTCTCTTCCTTCAAACCGCTAGCACCACCCCTTCATATGACTCTGCCCCATACTTCACTGATTAATAAATACAAAGACACGCAAACAAATGAGAAGTACTTCATCTTTCCACCAACCCATCTGCATGCTCTCTGCTCATAGTCTCTGCCATCCCTGCACTTTTTAACAGAGGAAGAGGCTCTGTCCTTATCTGGGGCCCGTTGCTCCGTTTGTGCACTGGGCCCCATCCACTCTTGCCTCTCCCATGCCTTCACCCCTTACAGTTTTCTTCTCTCTCCTGAATTGTTGGTCTTTCCTTAGGTCATACCTACTGACATAAAAATATACTTGACTTCCACATCTTTTTCTAGGTAAGACTCCATTTCTTTGTCAGTTTAAAACAAAACTCCAAACAGTTTTCTGTAATTACAGTTCCTTACCTACATCCTCTCCTCAGTGCACTCCAGCTTGATTTCTGTCTCTACCACCTGCTGACATTTCTCTTGTTAAGGTCTTTGGTAAACTCTCTCTCTCTTTTTTTTCCTTAACAACCTGCCTCTTACCAAATCCAAAGGCCATACAAAGCTGGTCTGATTTGACCAATCATCAGCGTTTGACACAAATGACTACTTTCCTCCCTGAAACACTCTCTTTGTTTGAGACTTTCCCACCCCCTCACTTACTGACCATTTCCTCAACTCATGACCTTTCTTCTCCTCTGAACTCTCTCTGACTCACTCTCTAGTCAACCTCATCTAGTCCTGTAGCTTTAAAAGCCAATCTCCCCCCCTGAGCTCTGCCTGCACATCCAAATGCCCACTTGACCTCCCCACTTATATGCTGTATCAGTTTCCTAGGGTGGATGTGACAAAGTAACACAAACTGGATGGCTTGAAACAACAGAAATGTATTGTCTCATAGTTCTAGAGGCCAGAAGTCCAAAATCAAGGTGTTGGTGGGGCCGAGTTCCCCCTGAGCCCTCCAGGGAGGGATCCTTCCTTGCCTCTTTCTCCTCAGCCTGGCAGTCCCAGGTGTTCCTTGGCTTGTAGCAGCATCACTCCTGTTTCTGCCTCTGTCATCACATGGCTGTCTTCCCTCCACGTCTGTGTCTTCACACAGTGTTCTCCTCTGTGTGCGTGTCCTAAATTTTCCTCCTCTTTTAAGGATACTGTAACATTGGGTTAGGGCCACCCTAATGACTTCATCTTAACTTGATTACATCTGCAAAAAACCCTATTTCCAAGTAAGGTCACAGTCATAGGTATTAGGGGTTAAGATTTCAACATATTTCGGGGGGGGGGGGAATACAAGTCGATCCATAACAGGTGTCAACTAGGTATTTCAAACTTAACATGTCCATGATGGAATTCTTGATTTCTACACCTCTTGCCCCCAACCTGTTTCTCCACCTCTTTCCCCAACTTAGCTAACAGCACCAGCAGCTCTATTGAAAAGCCTAGAGAACATTCTTGATTCCCTTCTTTTCCTCACTCGCTACGTAGACTCTATCAGCAAGACTCATTAGCCAAATCCAACCCTTCTTCCCACCTCCCCTGCCACTACTTGAGTCTAATAATCTCACCCCTGTCTGCACCAGCCTCCTACCTGGCCTCTCTGCTTCCATTTGCCCTACAGACTACAGCCTGTTTTCCATCTAAAAGCCAGAGTGATTGTTTTAGTGCACAAATCAGATTACATCCCTCCCACTGCTTAAAATCTTCCGAAGACTTCTTATTGGAATTAGAATAAAATCCAAGCTTCTTAACTTGGCTTATGAGGTTTTATATGATCCAACCCCTCTTCTCCCATTTCCTACAATTCTCCTCTACACTCGCCTCATTTTCAGTGGCACAAGCCTTCTTTCTGTCTCCGTTGAACACTCTAAACGTGTTCCTACCTCTGGGCTTTGCTTTTGCTCTTCCTTTTGCCTGGAACACCTTTCCCCATTTTGGCATGAATAACTTGTTCTCTCATTCAAATGTCACCCCCTGAGAAAACCCCCCACTGCAACAGACACTCTCTCCTATTCCCTATCTTTCTATCCGTAATTTCATTGCTATCGGAGATTGTTTAATTTGCTTTATGTATTTATTTCTGTGTTTATGATCTGATTCTCCTATTAGACTACAAGCATAAGAGTGAGGGTTTAATTTGCCTTTGTCACTGCTTCATCGCCAGCGTCTACACCAGAGCCAGTGCATAGTAGGTGTCCAGAATATTTATTCAAGAAACAAATCACTGCTACATGCCAGGCAGTGTACTAGGGTCTGAGGATTCAGCAATGAGCAAAGGACAAAACTCAGTTCCTTCTTCATAAGTCAGACAGTGACCCTCCATGTGAGGAGCATGTCACAGCAATAGCCAGCTCTTGAAAATTTTCTTAGCAGCACTCTCCCTGAGGATGGGTAAGCCCTCTCTCTCCACCCAAGGAAGCTTCTCCAAAAGTACACCACTCTAGCCCTGGCCAGTGTAGCTCAGTTGGTTGGAGCATCATCCTATAAACCCAAAGGTTGCAGGTTTGATTCCCGGTCAGGGCACATGCCTGAGTTGCAGGTTCGATGGCGCACATGCGAGAGGCAACCAATCAATCGATGTTTCTCTCTTCCTCCCTTCCCCTCTCTCTAAACTCAATGAGCTTGTCCTCAGGTAAGGATAAAAAAATTAATAAAATAAGGTAAAATTTTTTTAAGTATACCACTCTAGATACTTCCCTTACTCTTCATCTCTGTAGATGATCTTGTTTTCTACTGCTCTTTCATTAGACAAAACAGGTCCTCCCCTCCCTCTTTCCTTCCCTTATCCTCTGTCCCTCTACCCTTTTGGAAAGAGTGTGGACTTTGCATTCAGGCAGATGTAGGTGCCAACCCTGGATCTGTGAGTGACTTTGGACCTCTGAGTCTCAGTTTTCTCATCCATAAAATGACCATGATAACAACTACCTCATTAGGTTGTCCTGAGAATTAAACAAGATGTTCTGTGTCACATGTCTGCCTTTTTACAGATGCTCAGCAAATGTTTCATTCCCTTCCTTGCCCCACTCTTTCCCCATCACCCTAGAAGTGTTACCATTCCTGTTTTACAGATGAAGAAACTGAAGGCAAGTCTACTAGTGTTCAAGTCTGCTGGTTAATTTAACCACAGTCACACACTGCTAAGTGACAGACCTCAAATTAAATCTTGGATCCGGGGGCTTCTCCCACTGCTTCGAAAAACCAAACACAATCTAGTAACTTTTTAATAAAGCCAAATTAATTCAATTTAAAGGATTGTCCCTCATTCAGTCTGACATTTTGTTCCCTTTCTCTCTCTTCCTCTCTCTCTTTCCTTTAATGTTAGAATGTCCTTTATCTTAAAAAATGACCATTGTATTTTTTTCTCTGTTGGAAAGATAGCTAACTATACAGCATCCATCCCCTCTGTTATAAAACTACCTCCAATATCCCAATAGGCTGCTGCTCATTCCCTTCTGGCAAAGGGCGGGTCCCAGTGTTTCTTCATCAGAGGGGCTAAAGGTCGTGGTTTGGGTGGAAGGAGGACGTTGGGGAATTCGGGTGAAGCTGGTTGCATAACTATTAACCTTGATTTGGAAGGATTAATGGAGATTTCGGAGAAAAGAGAGCACCAGCCCAGCAAACCTCTGTCATCGCAGTGTCCTGGCACACGGGCACAGCCTCTCCTGAGAAGGGCTGCCCAGCTGCTCAGCCATGCTGCACCCTCCCTGTACTCCTTCCCTGGCCAGTTCTAGAAAGGTCCGCCTTTTCCTCCCAATAGTTTCCAGCATGCCCCCATGAGAAAATTTTTAGATCTGAATGAGGATTTTAAAAATGTGTTCAGCATATTGACCCTGTTATTATTACTATTTTTTTTATGTAACTGGTCCCAGGAGGTGACCGACAAGTTGGGCCAAGTGCACTGAAGGCCCTGTCTCTGTGCACCCATAACTCTTGAGCTGCACAGAACCCTGAGGACCCTGCAAGACAGCAGAGAGCCATAAATCCAGCCGGCTGGAGCCGGGGAGCTCGCCGATTGTGCTGGGGGAAAGTGGCCTGATTTGATGGCTACATGAGCTGGAGAGAGAAAGGGTGGAAACTGGGGTACTGGAAATACAACCACTTTGGAACAAAATGAAGCAACAGAGACATGGCAAGAGGGAACTGTGTTTTTGTTTGTTTGTTTTTCTTTTTAAATATTTTTATTTATTTATTTTTAGAGAGAGAGGAAGTGAGGTAGAAGGAAAGGGAGAGAAACATCAAATACACGCCCCCAACTAGGGACCTGGTCTGTTATCCTGGAATGTGCCCTGGCTGGGAATCAAACTGGCGACCTTTCAGTTCACAAGCCGGTGCTCAATCCACTGAGCCACACCAGCCAGGGCTGTTTTCCTTTTTTTAATCTGTACAACACAGTGGCCAGATTAGGCCGAATCTAAGGCCCTTTCATCATAGAAGTTCTGGGTTCCACTTTGTAACTAAGGGCAAGCATGATGGAGCAGATGTGAGTGGTATCAGGGCAGGAAAGCAGGACTGGGACCCAGAGAAGCCAGAAGGGGGCGCGGAGGAGGAGGAGACGTTTACTCGCCCATTACCATCACGGTTAGTCCTCAGAATAACAAGGAAGGTCGACACAGCTATCCCCACTTTACAGGGAAGAACACCGAGGCACAGAGGCGCAATGATTTTCCCAGGGTTATAAAGCCAAGTCCTCAGGCTTGAATTCTAGCCCAGGAAGTCTGACCCAGAGCCCGCCCTCTTGGGCATGAAGCTCTCTTGCCTGACTGTGAGATGCGACGAGGGGAACATGGGAAGGAGCGTGTCACAGCTCCTGTTTCTCCACTTTGCAGGAAAGAAATAGAAAACAGATGGTCTCCAAGGAGTGAACTGTCCAAAATGTATACCTGTGTTCCAGAGGAGAGGAGCATGCGCGGGTGTGTATGTGTCTGTAGGGGATGTGTCAGACAGAACCACAAAGCACACTGGGAGAATATCCACGGGAATCAATGGCAACCCCTGCACCTGGGCAAAAAATCCCCGTTATATAGAATAGGAGGGAGTGTTAGGACCAAAAAGCGTCACTTAAGGGGTTGTACCTGACAGCAAGCTCAGGTTGAGTCACTGGTGTGGTGAGGCTTCCAGAAAAGCCCACCAGAGTTGCATCAAAAGAAGGGCACCGTTTTGAGCCAGAGAGGTGAGAATCCCCTGAGACACCCATGCTGGGCTGTGTTCCAGGCCACCTGCTATGAGAAGGGCAGGGACAGGCTACAGAAGATACAAAGGAGAGTGACTGGGACTGGGACGTGTATCTGGGAAAGAGATGAAAACTCACCAGTTGAAAGAACTAGGTGACCTTGCTCAAGTTATGCAATATAGGGCAACCTCAGTTTCCCAGTCTGTAAAAGGGGCTTCATAGTAGAGTTGGCATGAAGAATAAATGAGATAATGCATATAAAGCACGTAGCTCAGGGCTGGAGACAATAAATGTTGGCTGCAGTCGCTATCATTAAACACTGAGCATGGTTGCCTCAGACACAGGGAGCCATCAGAGACATGCTGGAGGGATAATGACAGGGCCGTCCATGTCACCAGTCTGTCCGGAGCCACTAGCTTTGTGGAGTAGGCGGGCGCATCCAAAGGCCCTGAGACTTGCCTCTCTTCATCCAACATTAATCCTGTTAAACCTCAACAGCCCACTCATCTTGGTGGCTCGGTGAGCCCTCTTGGTGATCAAAGCAGTGGGGCGTCTAGGTAGTAGTGTTCCCTTCTTCTTCCCTGTCTGGCTGGTTGGGTGGGCAGGACAGTGGGAGGTCTGGGACCAGCAGGGACCCAGTAGCTGCCAGCAATAAGTGCACCTCCTGCTTGCCCACTCAACCCCGTCCTGCCCTGGTCTCTCCCATGCCCCAGTCCACTGCCCCATCTCACCCTCTCCTCCACCTCCCTGCTTTCTGGCTGGAAGCAGGGACAGTGATGCTGGTCTCCTCCTTGGCTGTTTTCCTGATCCCTTGCTGAGCTTCGGTCTTTTACACCGAGTGAGGCACACAGTCGGCTTTTAATGACTGGGAGGATGGAGACTAAACACTTAGAGGACGAGAATGTGCATCACAGGCTGTTGGGGTTGGAAAGCACCTACAGGACTACCTCGTTTAAATCCTAGTTTAAGCCTTGGTAGTTTTCAACATTACTGAGCACAGGATTATTTGGGGAGGCCACTAAAAATGCACCTTCTGGCCCCCAATCTGCACCCGCTGAAATACAATCCTTACAAGGCATCCTCCATAGAAGAGATTTCCGGGATACCTGGGAATGGCATCTGTAACCAGCTCCCGCAGGCGACAGTCCAAGCAGGTGGTTTGGGCAGGCACTTTGAAAAACCCCGTTCTGATTCGTGATTCCTCGCTACTTTCCTACTACCCACCTGGATCGGTGGGGAGACCATAAGAAGCTTACAAAGTGCCCTGCCCTCGAATAGTTTACGGACCAGCTGGAGAAGACTTTTACAGGAACGATCGTACCAGAGTCCTGACCACTGGGAGTGCTGTGAGAGTTTAGAGGAGGGCTGGCCCAGTCGGAGAAGGCTCCAGGGAGGAGGCAAGTTCAAGGACAATCAGGCACAGTTTTTCTCCCCCATGCAGCTAATATGCTCCACTGCGGAGGTGCTCAATTAGCCACACTCAGGAATTCTGCATGTTTCATCCGCCTCCCCCTCCTCCCTTCAGATGGAGCGCTCTGCTCCCTAGGACGTAATTACAATATCCGGCCTGTACTGATGAAAGCAAACATATTCAGTATTTACATGTGTCTTCCCCTGTGCTGGAGATGGTTGGAGGTGACAGGGCAGGCAGGCATTCCTGGGGAGAATGAGAGAGTAACGGCCTCACTTCATTCTTTTATCAAGCGTCTCAGTTCACAAGGCCCGTTCACATAGACTTTCACATCAACTTCCGCAACCTCTCACTGCGATCACACATTTTAGAGCTCTTTGTGCCAGCAAGGTGTGCTCAGGTGGTTTTTACAGTGATGTTGACGTTATGTAAGTTCAAGTAAATCAGCATTTACATTTTCATCGACTCATTTGGCTGGTAGTTTACTTACCAGGAGACAGGTTAACTCACATGATCCCGCCATCAAAACTGTCTCATGAGGGAGTCAGTTTTTATTTCTTTTATCGTTCATAGCGATATTCACTATCCTCGACCGAGCATACTACACAAAACTTAGACTATTGATTGCAATAAGCACAATTATTTTACAAACCATTAAGAAATCAAAGAGCGTTGCCAATTACTACACAACCACTGGTTGTGCAATGTGTGCCGATTTCAAAGACATTAAAATCTGAAAAATAATGTGTGTGACTCGTACATTTTAGTGAAATGGTGTAAATGACAGCAAACGCCATGGTATATGCACCGGTCCACTGGTTTTGTCCCATGAGTCTCTTCATTGAATGTCTATCTCACGTTCAATAGCGAATGGAAAGAGGGTGCCGAGGGAGGTGAGAGGCAGTCTCTGATTTATCAAGTTAGAAGAGCATAGCTCATTTTGCTTATTCTCTAAAAGGGCATAGATATTTAAAATTTTGTGGTTCCATTTTACAGGTGAAATTGTCAAGACTCCAAGACAACGTTGCACGGCTGCCCAAGGCCATGTAGGCAGGAGCGGTGTCAGATTCAATACTAGTGCTTCTATGTCAAAACTCAGAACCTAAACAAACGCCCATCAGCCGGTGAATGGATAAACACAATGCAGTGCGGTGGAATATTATTTAGCCAGCAAAAGGAATAAAGTACTGATACATGTTAGAACATGGATGAAACTTTATAACATTATGCTAAGTGGGGGAGGGGGAGATGGGGAAATAGGGGAAGGGTGGTCAAGGAGCATATAGGCGACTCATGGACAAAGTCAAGGTGGGGTGGGGTCGAGGGTAGGGGAAGGGGTGAGTGGTGGAGGGAAAGTAGACAAAACTGTACTTGAACAACAATAAAAATATTTTTAAAAATATTATGGTAAGTGAAATAGACCACACACAAAAGCCACATATTGTATAATTCCATTTATATGAAATGTCCAGAACAGGTAAATCTGTAGATACCGAAAGCAAATTAATGGCTGCCAGGGGCTAGGGAGAGGGGGAGTGACTGTTAACGAGTATGGGGTTTCCTTTTGGGGTGATGGAATGTGCTAGAATTAAAGATCGATGACGGTGCACAACCTTGTAAATGTACTAAATGTCACTAACGTTAAGTGTTATGTCACATGTATTTTACCACAATAAGAAAGCAAGACTCGGGCAGAAAAAATTCCGCTCCTTTCCCCCGGGCGGCGCTGTAGCCGCGCTCTATGGGCTGGCATGGCCAGTGCCGACCATGCAGCGGCACTCAACAGCTTCTTGAGAGAATGAGGACAAGAGGTGGCTGCAGCCTAGGGAGTTGCCAGGGGACAGGAAATTCCCAGAGGAAGGACTGCGTGCTGCTCTAGAGGTCACAGTCAAGATGGCTGGGGTCGAAGAGGGGTAAGGAAAAGGAGAAATGAGGAGCGAGGGCTACAGAAATGAGCAAAGTGAGAAATGGGGCAGAGGGAAGACAGGCAAGCAGAGAAAGGGGCAAGGGCCCATCCCAGGAGAAAGCAGGGCAGGGAAGGGAGAAGAGGGAGGACTAAGGCGAAAGGAGGGCGGAGGGGTGGCCGGGGAGAAGGAGAGGGGATGCGGGTGCCAGTGGTAGCTGGAGAGCCACCGGTGCCTTAGCAGAGGGCATCCAGGTACTTGGCAAGCCCTCACACCCCCTTGCCCCCACCCGGTTGTGACTCTTCCCCTCCTGGAAGGTGAGCAGAGTTGGCCTGGGATCATCTGTCTTCATTACCCACCCCTACCACCCTCATCACTTCTTGCCAGAAAACTCATCAATATTCCCCTGTGGCTTGGCAGACCCAGCTCTGCCCCCACCTGACTCCGACTCCTCCTCTTCCTCCTCCTCCTCCTCCCCCTCCCAGGCTCTGCTTCTGGACCAGCAGATGACCCTGCTCTAGCCCTCCTCTCTGGGGTCCCTGCACTCTTCTCCCTAGCTGCAGGGTCACTGGATACATTCCCTGGAGGTGGGGAGGAGCCGGCCAGGATGAGAGATGCTATCTCAGTGTCGTGGGCCCCTTTGAGAAGCCACCTGGGCCCTCCATATGAAATTTCTAAGTGCTCCCTAGCACGCTGTACTTATTGTGTCTACTTCGTTTTTCTCTAGTCTGAAGCATTGATCCTTTTCTAATATGAGTTCTATGTTTATAACCCACAGTATGTATTTACGTTGTCTACTTGCCTCCTCCTGTTGAAACGTTTGCTCCATTAGCTCGGGGCTGAGGTCCGGCGCGCTCCCTCCCTAGACCAGCACCTGGGCGGAGCAGAGTGAATGGCTGTGGGGCGCTGGGTTTGGATGTCCAGCAGCAAGGTGTTGGCACCTTTGGGGGCCTAATGGGCTCACTAAATGCCTGGTTAGGGTATTTCAGTGCTTCTGGAACCCAATGACTTTTTTTTTTTAACTTGTTCAATTACAGTTGTCACACCTGGAACCCAATGGCTTTGAGAGCAAGAAACAGAAGTGTAGATCAGATGGGAATTCTCCTGCTTGCACTCCTCTAGTGGCTTCCTTAGAACAAAATCCAAACTTACTTCTAGGTTGGCCCCTGGCTAAATCTCTTCTTTCTGACCGTTGTCTGCCTTGGTCACTCCACCGAAGCCACTCTGGGCCCCTTGCATTTCCTCCAACACACTGCAGTCACCGCTGCTCAGGGCCTTAGCGCTTGCTGTCCCCATAGCCTGGATTCCAACGCTGGCTCCCGTGACACATCCAGCCGGCCTCCAGGTAGCCTGTCTCTGCCTTCACCCAGGTCTCAGCTGAAATCCATCCCCTCCAAGACGCCTGCCCTGACCACCCATGCAAACACAGCATCTGTGTTGCTGCACCCCATTGCCCTGCTTTATCTTCCGTGTGGTGCTACCTGACCGTGTACTGCAGATATTTTCTGTCTCTCTCATTAGAGTGTAAGCTCTCTAAGGGCAGGTGCTGTTGGCACCTGGCTCACCTTGTCTACGCTGCTGTAGTTAATGCCCACAGGCTGGACTCCAGCTGCCAGCATCTGCTTTTCTTTGCACAATGACTTCCTCATGCTGTGCCGGCTTTGCTTGCATCTGCATCGAGCCATAAATAAATAAATAAATAAATAAATAAATAAATAAATAAATAAGAAGAGGGGTTTACTGGAAATTCACACACATGAGCACTCAACAAAAAACTGTTGGGAACTGGTGTGTACATCTGCCTGCCTCCTTGTTCCCTGGGTGGGATAATTCTGAAGTGCAAGTTCTGTACTGGCTCCCAGAGTTACAAATGGCCTTAAGCTTCAATTACACTCCATGGTAATTTGCTTAATAATGATTCTTTATTGGCTGCCTTCCCTTCTTTCTCTCCCCCCACTCCCCGTTCTTTCACTGGTGTTTCCTGGGATCATTTCCCAAGTAAAATCCTGCGGTTAAAATCTTCTCGCAGATCAGGATGCTCATACATGGCTGACGGGGATGTCAATGGTAGAGCTGCTTTAAAAAATAGTTTGGCACTTTCTCAAAATGTTAAACATGGAGTTACCACATGATCCAGCAATTCCACTCCTAGGTATATACCCAAAAGAATTGAAAACATACAGGAGTGTTCATAGTAGCAGAGTTTACAATAGCCAAAAAGAGGAAACAACCTAAAAGCCCATCAGTTGATGAATGGGTAAGCAAACTGTGGTGCATCCACACCGTGGGGTATTATTCAGCCATAAAAAGGAATGAAGTACTGGTACATGGTACGATATGAGTGAACCTTGAAAGCTTGCTAAATGAGAGAAGGCAGTCACCTATTGTATGATTCCATTTACACAGAATGTTCAGAATAAGGAAATCTGTAGACAGATAGTAAGTGCATGGCTACTGCAAGGCAGGAGGAGAGAAAAATCTGGAGTGGTTGCTTATGGGTAATGGGTTCCTTATGGGCTGATGAAAATGGTCTAAAATCAATGGTGGTGAGGGCTACACAACTCTGTGAATATCCTAAAAATCACCATATTACACACTTTGAATGGGTGAATTGCATGGTATGTGAATGATATTCCAATAAAGCCTTTTGAGTAAGCCCATATCTTGGGGAACCCAAACTAAGATCCCTAGAACCTAGAACTGTACCTAGCACACAGTAGGTGTTCAGTCAAAATGGAAATACATGTTGCATGACTAAATGAATGGAAAATAACTGCAAACACAGGCTCGATGATAGTTACGCAAACGACTTCAAAAAGAACTACAACTACCATTCACCCAAGCTCGTCCTCAGCCATTGCCTCATTCCCGCCAGAAACAAATCTCAAATCTCACGTGTCTGGAATTGTCTTAGTGTGTGAAGGGAGCAGAGTGGTGTGCGTATGTGTGTCAAGGAGATGGTGAAGGTGGGGAAAGGGTGTGTGTATGCATGTACTTGTGCGTGCATTAGTGTGTAAGTGTATGTGTGAGTGGGGATATGCAATGGTGTATGAGGGTGTGTGTATATGTATGCATGGTGACTCAGGAGTCATTGGGGATCTAACAACAGAACTGTCAGTGGTGGTGAGGGCACCCTCTGAGCAGCAGACCACCTCCTGACACCTCGGAGCAACCAGCACTCTCCCAGCCCCGCCTTGTGTCTCCCTCCCAGATCATGAAGCCCCTCCCATTGGAGCTCCTAGAACTGTTGGGGTCTCTATAGCAGAACACTGTCACTTCTGCAAGATATTCCCACCTGCAGCAGCTTGGCCAACTCTCTTGGCTGTTCATTTCTTGGCTGGTTGCATCTACAGGATTGAGGAATTAGAGGAGAAAAAAGGGTGGAACTCTAAACAGATTTAGAGAACAGAGGGATGTCCCTTCACCCTCATCCAACATTCCAGACCTTTTCTTGTCCATTAGCAATAAAAAGAGATTTAAAAAAAAAAGATTTTATTTATTAATTTTAGAGAGAAGGTGAAAGTAGGAAGAAAGAGAGGGAGAGAAACATCGATGTGTGAGGGAATCATCTATCAGTTCCCTCTCTCATGTGCCCCAGTTGGGAAACAGTCCCTGAAACCCAGGCATATGCCCTGACCGGAATTCAACCAGTGGCCTTTGGCTCTGTTAGGATGACACTCAACTCACTGAGCCACACCAGTCAAGGCTAAAATTGGTTCTTAATCCATTTAGAACATAATTCCTATTAGAATGTGCTTTGATTATCTTGATTCATCATTCCACTCAATTGAGCGAGGTTGCAGGGTCTGTGGCCTGCCCTCCCCGCCTCTGCTGAGCTCCAAGACTGGGATCCACACAGCCCACATGCGTTCTGCAAGGCTGGGCAAAGGGTGGGAAACACACTGGTGACCAGCGTGAGGCCTGGCCCTGACCCCTGGGAGGCGATCCCCCATACCTCTATTTCCTCAGTGTGCTGACATTCCCTTCTGGCATGGGACAGTCCCTCAGGCTTCCATCTTGTCGGCCACCAGGACCACCCCTCCTTTCTCATCCCCCGACAGTTTCAGGGATACCTAACCAGCTGTCCCAGCTACTCTTCAGGACCACGTGGACTCTCCTACTAACTGTTCCCAGGCCAAGAGCTCAGTGGCAGAAGAGTAAATCCTCTGGGCTGGCTCCAGACTCCACTTCCCCGGGCGCCTGTCCTTCCTGCCCCCACAGATGGTCACAGTGCCCTTGGGAGCTGTGAGCAGCAAAAGAAAAAGCGTGGCACCCAGACCAGACCGGACATCCCCTGACAGTGCCTGCTGGGACCCCAGCAACTCCTCTCCCACCCTCCTCAACAGACAACCCTGCCCACGTGAAGCAGCATCTGCCCCAGCCCATCCCAGTGCTCCTACTGACTGGTTAGTCAGTCATCACTCAACAAATATTTTCGGCCTCTCTGCTCTGACCCAGGCACTGTGCCAGGCCCTGGGGCACCAAGATGAATGAGGAAGTCAGAGGGTCCCTGCCCTCGAGGACCTCGGGAGAGACAGATAAGTAACACATAACAATACATTGTGATTAAAAAAAAAAGGATAATGCTCATAAAACACAGAGAGCTCATCATCTGCAATCACTGTGTGTTTGCTTGGTTTTGTGAAATTACTGCTTTAAGCACTTTACTTCAATTAAGTCATGTAATTTCACAGGAACCCCATGGCGTGGGTATTACAGATATAGACGCGGAGACTCGGAGAGGTTAGGTAACCCGTCCGAGGTCATCCAGCTAGTAAAGGCGGTGAGCGGGAACTCGAGATTGCCTCTGGGTGAGCACAGGAGAGAGAAATGCAGCGTCCAGGGCATCTCGGCTGCTTGGAGGGGTGGTGAGCGGTTGCTGGACCATTCATCTGCTCTCCCCAGGCACAGTGAGCTGCCTTCAACTCGGCTCTAAACCTAAGGGACAGGCAGAGGCCTTCATGGCTCACAATATTAAGTCCTTAATGGTCAAAACCCTCTCATGCACTGAAGGACAGCAGTGTGGGTCCTTGGTGTGGGAGGGCAGGGAAGGAGGGGGGTCATGGTGCCAGGAATCTGTGACCAGGAGAGACCACTAGACACCATGTCTTTGGCACCTGGTACTACAGCATGAGCAGAGGGCAGTCTTGGGAGCCCCAAGAAGAACTTTCTCCTGTTTATGTCATTCATTCCCGTTACACTCTACACTTTCTTGGTCGTAACTCACCACACCTCAACCTCATGGTTTCATTATCTGTCTGTCTCTCCAAGGCCCCTGGAAGCAGGGATTGCACGTGTCTTACCCAAGGTCATGCCCCCTGCAACCAGTACCATGCCTGACATGAAAGACACTAAAGTTATTAAGTAAATGGATGGATGGGTGATTGATGGACAAGTGGATATATCTGAGCCTTACAATCACCCTGGGAAGACAGAAATGTTATCCCCACTTACTGGTTTAAGGCTGTGGCATGGCACAGCTAGGAGACTTTGACTCCAGCCCAGTGAATTTGTTGGGTCACACTAGGGGCAGGGCCCCAGGGCCACAAGAATCACTGAAGACCCAAGGAAAGTTAGGGGACAGCAGACCTCTCGCCACACCAGTCCCATTTTCCTTCCTCTTTGCCTCCTCCGGCTGCTGGCCCCCTCCTGCATCAGATCTATCAACCCCAGGAGGCTCCAGGCCCCTCCCCTGCCTTGGCTTCATCATGTGCTTGATGTTTATTGCAGGGGACTGGACATGTGCCTGGGGGAGGGACCCAGATATTAATGG
The DNA here is from genome assembly GCA_004026545.1 of Mormoops blainvillei. Classification (NCBI taxonomy): domain Eukaryota; kingdom Metazoa; phylum Chordata; class Mammalia; order Chiroptera; family Mormoopidae; genus Mormoops; species Mormoops blainvillei. The sequence goes on from PVJD01000176.1 coordinate 580,799, forward strand.
GCATTCCTGGGATCACAGTGACACCTACAGCATCCTCCCACATAAGCACCCTCATTGCAGTGAAGACCCAAACCCAACATTCACTCATCCATACTTTATTCATTCAACACACACTTATGGAGGGTATGCTGTGTACCAGGCAGAGTTATAGGCACCAAGGACCCAGGCCTGCCCTCAAGGGGCAATCGGTCTAGCTGAGGAGCAGAGGAAATTACCTCTTTGAGGACCCAGCTACTGAGGTGAGAAATAGCACAGTTTGTTGGGGAGGGAGCATCAAAAGAAAGGTCGAGCTGCTGAAGCAAATGTGTGAGGCAGGGAGGGTCAGGAGAGGAAGCTGAAGGAGGTAGTAACGATCCCAGTTCTCACCGCTGTGCACAGAAGACTCATTTAATCCTCACAAGTCTATGAGGCAGGTACTCTTCATATTCTGATTTTATAGATGAGGAAACAGTGGCACAGAGAAGTTCAGTAACTTGCCCCTGGTCACTCAGCAAGAATGTAGCTGGCAGGATCGGGACCCCGGAAGTCAGGCTGCAGCACCTGTGCTTCTGATCACAGGGCGCCCTGCTGTGGCAAGCCTGAGTCAAGCCATAGCTGCCTCTTGAGCCATGCCGAGGAGCCCAAGATGATCCCACAGGCATAGGGAAGCCCTGATGATTCAAACAGGAGAGCCGGCTGCTCAGACTGACCCAAGAGGACCAGTGGAGGACAGATTCTAGGGGCAAGGCCAGGAGATCTGTTTGGAGGCCATTATTGTGATCCAGGTGAGAAGAGGGCCAAGGGAGCTGGTTAGAGAGGAGCAGGTGGGTTTGAGAAAAACTGAGAAGGTGAACTTGGCAAAAACGTGCTGACTGGCAGGAAGTGAAGAGTTGGAAAGAAGGGGTTATGAAGGGGGGATTTCTGGCTAAGTGCTTGGGTGGAGGATTCTTTACCAGCCATGAGACAAGACCTAGGAGACATGCTCTTGGGAGGGACAGTGAGTTTGGGCTGGGACATGCGACCTCTGAGGTGCTATGGGACACCCAGCTAGAGAAGCGTGGCAGTTACATAAAGAGCCCCACAACCCCACTCCCTCAAGGTCCCACTTCCTCTTGCCCACCCTCCCTCTCCCTGGCAAACTCCTGCCTGGTCCCCTTTCCACAGTCACCCAAGCCACCAGCCTGAGGAAAATCCCAGCGTTTACCCTGGATTCCCAGTCCCCTCCACACAGCCTTGGCCTGCCGCCCGTGAATGGACCGGCAGAGACCCTCCCCATTTCCCGCCTGCCCTTAGAGCGGATGGGGCTTCTCGACTCTAGTTTCCCTGCCAGGTGTGGGAATGTTATGTCCCTCTGTGCGACATCACATTGAGACAGGCCAACAGGTGGACTTAGGAAACTGAGACCGATGCTTAAACTGGACAAGTAGTTTACAACCCTCTAGTAAACAGCAAAATCCTGTCTTCCCTAGCCAAGGACACTTACGAGTAAATGGTTTACACTTCTCCCCAGCCAGGGGAGAAGGTAAATAGCTTGAATCACCCTATTCATGGAGAAAGAGAACAGAAATCCAATCAGTGCCATTGGTGCCAACCACACCCAAGGACTGATGAAGTCAGGGGAATAAATCTCATTTTGGTACATCAGCATAAAGGTGATGAATATTCTACTGAGACCTCCCCCATGACCTCCCCGAAAATTCCCACCTTCAGAAAACAAATAAGAACCCTCGAGACAAAGACCCAGCCCGGGCTGTCCAGGGAGCATGCCCGCGCCTTTCTTCCCTCTCAGGTGGACATCTTTACATTTCTCTCCTAAACTCTAAGGGTCCCCATGAGACTTGCAACCAGGGGAGCGTCAGGCAGCGGCAGATCGTCCCGGACTAACCCCCTGAGCCTGTCTTCAACGCTCCGCTTTTCTCTGACTCTTCAGAGAGGTAATACCGGCCCTGCCATGGCTCACTCCTTTCCTGTGACCTTTCTAGGGAGTCAGAGCAGCCCCGCCTAGGCTCTCCTGTTGCTTCTTCTACCCTAAGCTCTTCCTTGTTTCACTGTCCCCAGCTTTAATAAACATACTCCCAAAATCCCCTGGACCTGTGGAGCTTCCCTATGTGAAGTCAAGAACCCACACACTGCTGGCTGTCAGGCAGACCTGCTCCAGGCCGGCTCCCTTTCCAGCGACAATATGACCGATGATAGCTCTACCCCCGAAAAGTGAACTGGCACCAGGTTGAAGGAAGACCCCATTCCAGTCCACACACAGGAGCAGCAGGTCACCAGAGGGCAGCCCCAGGTTTGTGGTGGGAGACCCCAGGTTTGACGGAGGGAACTCGTGTGTGGCTTGGGATGGGAGGGGACACAAGCTGCACAGCAGTGACCTCTCACTGGGGGTCAGGAGACCACAGTGCTAACCCTGGCCTGCTACTGACTTGCCATGTGACCTTGGGCAACCAACTCACTTGCACAGGTCTCCTCTGAGACATTTAGCTGCACGACAGAAGCCTTTGGCTGCCTGCTTCCGCTCTCGCCCTCCTGAAGGCGGCGTGAAGAGAGGGGGCGCCGTCAGGGACACTGAGTGCAGCTCTGGAGGAGGGAGGGGCATTTGGCAGAAAACTCAGCAAGGTGTTTTAGCAACAAGCGGCTTAGCGCTGGGGGCTTATTCTGCTCATTTTCCATGTCCGTGTGTTGGGACCTGCCAGGGCCGGGTGTCTGCATCTCGTTAAGCCTCTCACTGCAAGAGAATCCTCGGCAGCTTCAGCCTCTTGGACCACGACAGTAATCTGCTCAGGAAGAGCCTGGCCCTGCCTCAGCCTGGGGGGCCCTGATCGGCGCAGGGCACCTACCTGCCTTTGCAGCCACCCTACCTGCCTACCTCCCTCTCTCCCCTCCCGCAGTGTGTCACCTTCAGAGGCTACAGAGGCCCACCAGCCAGCACCAGCCAGTGGGAGGGCTAATGGATCACTCTCAGCTGAAAGGAATCTAGCTAGATACCAGGAAAAACTGTCCAGTGTTGGGTGACTGAATAAATGTGATCTTTCTTTGTCTAAAGAGTTTTTAAATATTAAATATTAAATTTTTTTTTTGCCTGAGGTAGAAGTAATGTTACCGAACAACAAGTGGGTTCCTGCTGCCTGATGCCACCCCCCCCCCCAGGCAAGATTCCAGAGGCAAAGTTTTGGTGATAAAGGAAAGCAGTCTTTATTTAAAAGCTTCACAGTTTTGGAATAACAGCTTTCCACATGCACTAGTCACCTAAACCTATCAATTAAGGCTAAACTCTTTAACGCCTGAGTTCTCCTGTCACTCCACCTGTTCGTTTTTAATTCTGTTATTTCTATAGGGATTGTTTACAGACCAACACAACATAAGATATAAAAGCTACACAATTTTGGAAGAATGGCAGGCTTCTGCCCCAGAGCTCGTCCCCTCAAGAACACCCAAGAGGAATAGCCCTGCCCCCCTCTGCCAGGCCTGCCCGATCCCAGGCTATGTCCAGAGTTCCTTCCCGTCCAAAGTACAGCCCGTTGGGAAATGTCCTGGGTGTGGGGCTATCTGACTATGGGAACCTCTCTGACCCACTATTTCCTCTTCAGTCACAGTTTTGGACAATGAAACATCTCTGACTTCACACTCTCATCATTTGATACTCTTCACCTCTCATTTTGAAATCTTCTCCTCCCTCAATTACCAAAAAGTCGCATTTTTTTAAAAGAGAGATTTTATTTATTTTATTTTTTAGACAGAGGGGAAGGGAGGGAGAAAGAGAGGGAGGGAAACATCAATGTGTGGTTGCCTCTCACACGCCCCCTACTGGGGAGCTGGCCTACAATCCAGGCATATGCCCTGACTGGGGAATCGAACCAGCAACACTTTGGTTTGCAGCCCAACGCTCAATCCACTGAGCTACACCAGCCAGGGCAAAGGGTGGCATTCTTCAGGAACTCTTTTTTTCTCAGGATGAGTTAGGAATTTTCCACTTGCAGGAAACAGAAAACTCTATCTAACTGCCTTAAACAATAAAGGACATCTATGCGTTCACCATGGTTCACGCAAGGAGTGATGAACTGAATTGTGATGTCACCGAGGGCCAAGGTTCTCTCCATCTCCTGCTCTGTCTACCTCAGCTTAAGGCTGGCTCCCCTTGGGGTCCCACATGGGCATCAAGGGCTCTTAGCCCTACCTGCCCCTGTTTTCATGTGCTGATGGCAAGAGCTTCTTTTTCCCAGCATGGCCATCATAAGGGTTATAATTCTCATTGGCCTGACTCAAGACAAATTGATAGGGGGACTCAAGCGTTAAAGATTTTGATAGGCTTAAGTGATTAATGCATGTGGAAAGCTGTTGTTCCAGGAACTGGAATATATGACCTACGTGACTCCAGTGGGTCCACAAGCAATTCAACTTTTGTGCCCCAGGGGGTCTGAGCCATTGTGTCCTAGGGAGGGAATGTCTCTGATGCAGATAAAGAATTGTTGACCAGTATGTAAAGAAGTACTAGAAACATCACTACTGGGCTGCAACTCTTATCTGATTGACCTTTTTCCAAACCCCTTACCTACCCTTTTCTTCTCCTTATGAAAAGATTGGTTTGAGATAAGATGTTAAGATGGTTTTTAGGGCACATAACCTGCCGTCTTCTCAGGTCGCCTGCCATCTGAATAAATCGCCCCTAAAGATTCAGTCCTCATCTCTACTTACTGGCGCTGCTAGTGACAGGCAGCACCAATACCGACTTTTCTGATTTCAAAATATCCCCCTGAACCAATCCTTGTTTTGCTGGGGGTGCCATGTGCTCCACCTGGGAGCTGCTGGGTGGCAAAGGGGGTTGACTAGTGGGGAGGCTCCTATACACACCCTTCCCCTGAACACTCCCCTTCTAGTCCCCGCCCCCATCCCACCTCAGCCTCAGTCCACACTGCTCTCCACGCATCTTCACTCCCTCTCATGGCTGAGTCTTTCCTGTTCTATGTCTCGAGCCCTGACTCTCTTCCAACATCCCACCCTGTATCCTGATGTATTCACAGGGCGTTTCTATTTGATGTCCTCAAATTCATCCTTATATTAAAAGAACAGTCATCTTTCTCCAAACATTCCCCTCTCACACAGACACACACTGCTGACCTCTTCAGTTAGTCCCAATTTGGG